>JAWZSL010000002.1:32938736-33674420 GCA_034769285.1 Lutjanus argentimaculatus
TGCGTGTCAACCTTTCTGAATGCACCTTACATAATGAGAAATGGGTTACATTTTCTCTGAGTGCATTTTTTCTAACACTGTTTCTAACAGATGGCAGGCGCCCAGACATTTGTTTATTTGGGTCTTTTCGCTGAGACAGAACAGTCAACCACGTCTGGTGAGTGAAAATTAAAACAAATCTCAGCATTAATTGCAAGAGCTTGAAAACACATGCAGCTGTACAACTCTGCAAAAGTTTTGTTTGGCTTGTACCTACCCGAAGCCCTGACTGTTGAGCCGGGCCCTGCTCGGGAGCCATGAGGAGAACCAGCCGGTGTACTGGTCCTGGTTGGAGCAGGTGATCTGGTCTGGATTCACTGATCCGGCCTCGAAGCCCAGCGGCTTGTGGTACGGACACTCTGCAGGAGGATCAGAGATGAAGTAACAGCAGTAGTTTTAATTTAAATCTCTTAATATCATTGTTTTTCACTTAAATACCTCCTGGCTACATGGATTTCAAGGTCACCACCCCTGTTAGAGGAGAACACAAACAGCAGCTAAGCAGTAAAACACTGAAATGTGACCAGCAAGTGATCATCACTAAGCCTTAATTCTCCAGCTTTCCATCCTTTCCTCTCTCTGCATCCTCACTCCCGCTGACTCCCATCCTCACACCCTCCTGCTCGCAAAGCCCCCTGCCGTTAGCCGCCCCGGCGTGACCCATATCTTGCATCCTAAAAGCCTGCAGTTTAATTCTCCGCAGTGAGAGATCAGTGATGTCCATTAGGGCGGCAGGCGGACAGATGGCCATGTCCCACTCTCCACAGCTTTAGCTCTGTGTTGCTCCCATGTTTTGATGTCAATCTGCCATCTCACTCTCCACGAAAATCACATGAGCACAAGTCCTTTATTGACTTAGTAGATGTTTGTTATAAAAATGTGAACGGCAGAGGTTAAAAAGCTGCACGCGTGTGAGTTTATTCCCCTTAAAGTTTCAGGGAAAAACCCATCAGCTGTGGATACGCAGAGCAGAAACCTGCTGCGCTTTTGTTTACTACTGGCTTAAGCCTATCTGGCACAGGGTCACATCCTGTCTAATCCCAGTATTACAACACATACAGCAGCAGCAGCGCCTGTGTGAGTCAGGAGATAAGTGTTTACATAACAGCAATGCGAGTGACTCCTCTGTCATCCTCCCTAATGTATTTCATGACTAAAATAAAACATATTCAGATGGCTGAATTAATGGGAAAAAAAACACGAGAGGTGAGACACGAGGAGCTGAAGTGGAATGAAGTCTGAAGCCGAGCTGGAAACTCTGTCTCACTCGTCATTTATCTCCACCAGGTCCATGTTGGGGTAATTACTGGTTTCTGTCATTGTGCGATTGGCACTTTCTATTAAAGGCCCCATAATCTGAGCATCATGTTCGGAGATAATGATTATCTACAGAACTTCTTTCTCCTTTCCGTCACCAGTTGCCGTGTGATTTGTGGCTCAGCTGACAACACACTGATTCACAGAGGGAAACCCTTTCACTGTACATCAACTCTGCTCCTCGAGTCAGACATAATTCAGATCTGATCTTCATATCTGAGGCCTAATGAGGCTTTTTGTCTGTTTGTGGGTTTTATCTCAAAAACAGATTTCATTGCAAGAGATTTGGTGGAAAGTTAAACCCCAGGCCAAGTCCTTAAAGTGATCAGAAAAATGGAGATTTCCATCTGCTGATGCTATGACGTGATATGATCAAAAGCTAATGGACGTTAAGGGATTATTTTGTCAACTGTTGTTTCAAAGGCCAAGAATGAACTTTCATTTTCAACCAAGTGAGTAGTTTTAAATCTCTTGAACAGAACCACCCAAAGATGCAAAATGAATTTCAGTGTATACTGATAATAAAGTTTTATCGTATCATATCGTATCTGGATCATACCATTTTGTATCTCGTTGAATCGCATTGCATCTGGATCCATGTGCAGGTCCGAGGATAAAACTGTGAGGCAGAGGATCTTTGAGCAAAAAATATTTTTGTGTTTTGATGCAGATCCAGATCCACACATCTTCTGCTATTGAAATAGTAAATTTAGAGGTGTAGCCTTGTGCAGCCTTGGCTCCATCTTTTCTCCATCTTTTCATGGCTCCATCTGCATCATCTTCTCTGAGGATGTCCAGTGGAGCATGTCCACCCCGTGGCGTCAAATCTGGAGGCTAATGCACTCATGCATGTACATGTATATATAGAGATTCTCTCTCTGTTTCTTCTCAATCACATTCTCACACTCACAGTAAAACTCTCTGTCTATCTGCACTGTGGAGCTTAAAAGATTTGTCAGTTAATCAATTTGACAAAAATTTAACCAGCAACTATTTTGTTTTTTGTTTTTTGTTTTATTTTTCAAACAAAATTACAAAAAAATTGGGTGTTTCAGCCTCTCAAATGCAATGATTTTCAGCTTTACTTTGTCTTCTATTGTAGTAAAGTGATGTTCTTTGGATTCATGAACAAAACAATTCATCCATTAACTGATTTGCATGTTCACTATCTGAGTCTAACACTGCCATCACAATTTACTCCTCGTTGCAAAATCTATTATTAGTTTAATGATTAAATTTCATCATCTTATCAACAAAATCTCTTAATTAGTAGGTCAAAGAGCGGCCCTATTACAAAATCCCTGCTCAGTGTGCGACAAAACATCAGTTTGAGATTTAAGCACACTAACCATTTATTTTACACTAATGAATGGGAGCATTTTTAAGTAAAAAAGTCACAAACAGTTCTGGGTTTTTTTGAGCAAAGAGGACTGTATGTGGTAGTTGTTACTGTACCTGGCATGCAGTCCACTCCTCGCACCATGGAAGAGCCGGTCCCAATGGTGGAAAACTCAGTTGGGGATTCTCCTCCTTCACAGTCACATTTGCAAGACTTGCTGGTCCATGCCTCAGACACTCCCGCCTCAAATAAACACACATGATCATTTACTAGATGCAAACCAAAATATTATCATCAGAAATACCCAAAAATATATATTTTAAAAACACGTCAAAAGAATATTTTCACAGGTGACTGAAAAGATAATACTGCAGCAAAGAGAATGAAGCTTCTAATACCTCATCAAATAAGATTTCCAGTGTTTTTCTTTTTCAATGCAAATTAATTGACATTGACCAGTGTCAACAGGAGAGAGATAAACTCCAAACTATGATGTCTCTGTCATGGCTGATCTATAAATTATTCTAAAAAAAAAACTCTGCATTTTATGCAAACACTGCTGATTTCAATGCTGTAAGACTTAAATAATCTCAGACATTTTTCTGATGTTTCTTCGTACCTCTTGAGCGTGGATGCTGATGAACACTGTCAAGACAAAAAGAATGCCAGCCAGCCGATGAAGCACAGTGGAGAAAAAAAGACTATTAGAAAACAGCAACCACCCAACAAAATCTGTGCATCAATCTGTCAAACTGACCATATTAAAAAAGGTAAATAAAAACAACATAGACACAGAGAATCAAAAAAATTGTGATCATAATCTCAAGGAAATCTTCTATATTTGTCAAATTAGGATCAGTTTGCCCTTTGAGTTTCAGAGGTTTTCTTCAACATGTTGTCCAGTTTGAGGAAACTCCTTCAAAGATTTACAGGTTCCAGAGGACCAGAGTGTAAAGACTTAAATCGTACCGTTAATTCCCAGAAGAAGCAGGGCCAGCAGGAAACGCTGCACGTAGAGAGCCATCTTCCAACCTGCTCCAAACCAGACGAGACCGACTGCAGACTGAACAAACCAAGCCAACGATGATAGAGAGGCTGGATTACAATAATCCACAGGACACTAATGGCCTTACCTAATGCCGTCCTTATCTGACAAAGCCCCTCCTACAGCTGTTCACCCACCAACACCATCAACGACCACCGGCACCACCACCACTGACTCTGGAAATCACTGCACAGGCACAGAGGTCAAGTCAAAAAAAATCCTGCAGAAAAAAACAAAAGACAGTGTGGTCAGTGGGTTACATGCGCAAGCATCCGTGTGTGTGTGTGTGTGTGTGTGTGTGTGTGTGTGTGTGTTCAAGAGAGTGAAAGAGAAGGCGCTGGAGGGTGGTGATGGCTTATGCTGGGCCTTCTGATCCATATAATTGACCATAAGGTCGACTTTTAGCTGAATTTAAGGCTCTCCTCGCACATTTTCTGCACTTTACATTTGCATGATCAGATTAATTTTGATGTATAGTAATAATAATAAAAAGGAAGAAAGAAAACAATGTATATTCTAACAGCAGTCTTGCTCTTATTAGATGAAACCAAACAAACGATGACGCATACTCTACTTACTTATGAATTCAGCAGTTTTTCTTCTTTTTTTTTTTACCAAATGAAAAAACAGATATGAACATTTATTCAGTGAAAAGCTCTCCATAAGATGTCAATAAAGTGTTCAGTGTTGTAAGGACATTAATCTGGCAATGAAATATGGTCTCTTTACAGAGAGGACAATCATTTGCGACTGTAAATAACACTGATACAAATACATTCGCTGCCACCATTCCATGTAAAATATGCCATCGTAAATCACCAGCATATTTGTCTAATGGGAGTTTATACAGCATGTTCTGTACAGGACCTTTAATTGGTCTCTCCATGGTGTGCAAGCTCCATCTTTAAGTTTTTCCCTATTTAAGGCATTGAAAGAAAATAAGTAAGAAAGAAAACATTAAAAAGGCATCTTAAGTTTGGAAATAAATGTATTTATTTACATGTAGCCACACTTTATTTCCACCCTCGGTAGTGCAGCCACAGCTGCTCCCACTCAGTACATATCTTGGTCACATCTCATCATCTTTCATATCCATATTTTAAAGGATTCTTATCAGAAACGTTCCTTCATTAAAAAAAAAGAAAAGAATATCAGCTGATATATCAATCAACCTGAGTCTTTATGAGTTTATTTCTCTAGTGGTAAGATTTGCAAGTGATGAAGGAAAAGCTTAAATGTCAGAGTTTTCCAGTTTATCTCAAGAAAAAGATCAGACAAAAGTCAAAAACAAGCACAAAGGCAACCTCCACTTGTACAGAGAACATTCAGGGAATCAACTCTTGACATCCCATATCCTAACTAAAGTCAATAAAAAAGATGAAGAGATAATATAACAAGTTAATATAGTTAGCTATAGTAAAATCATGAGAGTAAAGCAGATCTGGATTTTGAAATCTGTGCCTGTTTCTTTTGAACCACAGCAGATTTCATGTAGGAGGTGAAATTCTCATATGAACACACAGGAACGTCTTTAAAAAGCAGACAGTGTGTTTATTTTTAAAATGTTTTATGAGTTTGTAAGTCTTGAAGGAAAATGTGTATTAAAATGTGTCATTGACTGTGGTGTTTAAAACAAAGTTGCAGACAGTCATGATCATTTTTATATTTGACTTTTCTCTAAACATACTCAGGCTGAAGACGTCTGAACTCACACTGAAGGTTTCAAAGCCTGGCTGGTGGCTGAAAGTAATTAAGCCTAATTAGAAGCAAAGCTGTTTTCAATTTGTGTTCATCAAAACATCATTTTTCACTCTTCACACTCTCTTTTATATCCTGCTCTCATTTCTTCTGGTCTCCTGAAAAAGCTGCTGTAAATTTCATCAATTGATTTCTTGTTTTTGACTGAACTGATAGAGGAAAAATGAAAGCGCCCGCTCGAGCAACACGCAGGACTCCTTTGCAAACAAAGAAGAGGATTCGAGCTCACTCCACTCTCATCTACAGAGCTCATAAAGAGGTTAAAACTTGACTAAAACTTCTTTTCCATTTTTAAATATTAAAGTGGGTCAAAAGTCTTCCCCAGTGGCTTTTGGATTAACATCATGAAAAGAGCCCTCTGGTCTTAAGTGCAACTCTTCATCTCTTTCCTGCAGGTCGGTCCAGCTGGGATGAGGAGTCCAGACTTCCTGACCAGTCGGCCCAGTTTTCCCAAACCAGTGCTGCTCAGATTGGTGAGCTCGGAGGCTTCCCGGCTGTCAAAAACCAACAGACTGAAAGCCATCACTGTGCAGGAGATCAATGCCGCTGTCACGCTGGTACGACGGAGGATTCATACAAGGGCTGCTGCATGAAGAGATGGACTTGAGCTATACAAGAACTTTATCATTTTATTGACTATTATTAAAGAGTTTATCAATTTTATATCTGTTGCCTTTGAGTGTTGCATGATGGTGCAAAGTCAGTAAGTAAAATAACATACATACATACATACATACATACATACATACATACATACATACATACATACATACATACATACATACATACATACATACATACATACATACATACATACATACATACATACATACATACATACATACATACATACATACATACATACATACATACATACATTCATTCATTAACAACAAGTCCTCACCTCTAGCAGCAAGTTAGAGCTGATTATTTATGGAAGATTATTAATGACAAATGATGCATTTGCCAAATTAAAGCTGTACAACTGAAATGTCTAATTTAAGAAGGTGTAGACAGGTTTTGTTAAAGGGTTTGGAGACAAATTTCTGATATTTCTGGTTGTCACCATATTCACATGATGGCCATTTTCCTTCCATTCAGCTTTTGAACAGGTTAATGGGTTATCAAACATGTCTTACCTTGAAACATGGCTGCCGCTGTCCCTCTGGATTTTCACCATCCGATGTGGTGTCAGATTCCCTATGTTTCGACGACTTGCAACCTGGAACACATGCAGCAGTATGACTTTATTTTGATAACAGCATTTGAACTTCTCACAATGAGCGTAACGTCAGAGGGAAAACTGCCACTGTGTGACTGTGGTGCATTTCTCTAATTTGGTGCATTTGAAACGATCATTTTAGCAAGAATGTGAACTCATTTTGAGGCCAAAGTCAGTAAGATCATCTCTGCCTTCAAAATGTACAACTACAAAAATGGGCTCAACTCTAGTTAGTTTTATCTGGACTGGTTCTCAAATAGTTTTGTTCTAAATTTAAAAACTGTATAATTAGACCATTAGACCATTTTCACTGCAGCTGTTTTGACATGAGATAGTAAGCGCAGACGTTGCCAACGGGTTGCTGCCGTGATACGTCAACGTCGCCACCAAATTGGTCCCATCAATACTGGCCTGTGAATGAATGTATGTAATATATGTATGACTTGCATGGAGTATAAACTTATTTTGTTCTAACTTATTCTGATCATGAACCTTTGAATACAAAAATAACTCACTGAAATTAGATGAGATGTTTGTTTTAGTGCTTTTCATCCAGAAAAAAACAAAACAAAAAACAAAATGGCTGTACATGCATTTATTCACAGGCCAGTCTTGACCAGACCAGTATGGCGCTGATATTGATGTACGCTCCAATGGTCAATGCCGTGTCTATGTATAGGTCTGCATGTTGGGCTTACTGGAAAGGTCTGCTACACTAAAGGGAATGGGACCTTAATTAGTATCATTGGTAACACCTGTGTTTACCCTACTACTTCATATCTATATGGCTGCTGAGAAAAGTGGATGTTGATTTTGGGTCTGGGTGTGTATCTGTGTACTAAACAAACTTGGAGGTCTAAATTACCCCCTAGCAGCTGTTAAAAGTTTTTTTTTTTTGCCAAACCAAAAAACACATTTTGAATTTAAAGTAAAGGACTTGGTATAATTGTCCTGAGGGTGGAGCCAGAGTGAAGGTCATTGAAAACATTATTTATCCTCTGAGGATCATGATAATCCACAGCAATTTAGCTGATAATTCTGGTCAGCAACCAAAGTGTAAATTATCACCCACCTTGTGGATCTGAACATGTGAGGCACAGAAGTGATCAGCTGAGTCATGAAGGTGATTTACCTGCGTGATATTTCAGAGGTATTCTAAAGAGGAACAGCAGAGAAGGTGGAGCAGTGCTGTGTTTTGGTTTTCATCCACCTGCTGATGCCTCCGCCTCCTCCTTCTCCTCTCTGAGCTCCTCCTGCAGCAGCTCCTCTGCAAACACTTCACCGCTAACATCAGCCTACCTTTTACCCTGAAACCTTCTCTTAACAGTCATCTAGAGGACGTGTAGCACAACCTGTCTGCAGTTTCGATGCAAGTTTTTTTTTGTGTTCTGCATCACATGGATGATTGTGTCCCACTGATGATTTCCGGATCGCGCGGATACTATCAGCTGCAGGTAGGAACCATTGCTTCACTTCCACAGGTCGTCGTTTTGAACATGATGCTGCTGTGTGACAATGTGGGAAAGTGATGCGCAATAAGCAGCGTTTTCCTTTTAGTTTGATTTGTTCTTTGCAGTTCCCTCATCTGTTGAATGCATGCTGCTGTGAGAGTGTTAAAGCGTGATTAGCAGCCATTTTTAAGATCAGTTTTATTCCTCATGCTTCGTTAATGCAGCACATATGTTGTGAGGTCTTCATACACATTTGGAAGTGAGGTTAGAATAAAGAAGAAAGGTAGTAAAACAGCATCGACCCTTAACTACTAATTTGATCACCTTTGACTTTGTATTTATGACATAACTTGATGTAAACATATGAAACAGTTCTGACCTTTACAGCAGAAATCAAATACCAGTGATGGAAGAAGTACTCGGATCTTTTACTTAAATAATGCAGAAACTACTCGAGTACAAAATAATAGTATAAAAAAAGGAGTAGTAGTACAAGTACTTCTCATACAGAATGGCCCATTTCAGAATAATCAATTAAGTCTTATATCCTGTAAAAGCATCATAATTTAATTGTTAATTGTACTTTGTGTTATAATCTAAACCCACAAAGTAACTAAAGTTAAAAATGTGGTAGAGTAAAAAAAATGTATATATGTACACAAGATGAACCTCTGAATTGGAGTGAAGTACAAACTAGCCAAGCAGGAAATGAAAATACTTTAAGTACAAGTACCTCAAAATTAGAGCTGCAGTGATTAATTGATTAGTCGACTGGAAGAAAACTAGTCGCCATTATCAGTTTTATCAGTAATATTTCAAGCAGAAATGCTTGTTCCAGCTTAAAGGCATAGATAATGACTGAATTTTCATTTTTGGGTGAACTATCCCTTTAAATATAAGGATTTGTTGCTTTTCTTGATCATTTATGAAGAGTCTTTGGATGTTGAGACAAAAGGAGCAATCTGCAGATCTCACTTTGGGCTCTGAGAAAGTATTTTTCACATTTTTTTTAAACATTTTATAGACTAAATGATTAATTGTAAAAATAATAGGCACATTAATCATTAATGAAAATAATCATTGCAGCCCTACTTATGGGTTGCTCTCTGTCTTCATCAATAAAGTCTCATCTAATCCTATGAAATACATTGAAAATATTGTATTTTGTATCATTTATCAATCCACAAAGTAAGTGTGGAGAGAAAAATACATTTGCCTCTTAATGGTGGTGGAGTGTAGTATCAAGTATGAAGTAACACATGAAATACTCAAGTAAAGTAGCCTACAAGTAGTCTACCTCAAAATTGCACTAATATACAGTACTTGAGTAAGTGCATTTAGTTACTTTTCACCAGCATTACTGTTGCAAATGCAAATACAGCAACAAGTGATGCAACAGAATCTATTTTTTCAGGAGCACTCAGACTTACTGGAGTAACTCTCAATGAAGCAAACCCTGCTGGTGTGATGTGAGACTGGATCAGTAACTGTAAATAAAAATATAAAAATCATTATCGATGTCAGTGGACTGGATGAAGCGTCTTTATGACTTTAGAGAAGCCTGATGAACCAGAGTTAAACTCTCCAGTCTCCACCAGCTGATGAAGCTTTACAACTGTGGTGTTCTTAATTTCCAGGGCTCATTGCAGCTGTCACATGCCTCCAGCCAGATGTGACCCACTGCTCTTAGCTTGGAGCAGACTGACTGATGTGACCCCTGTGACCTTTCTTCTTGTTGGTCATCATGGGATGTGGCACCTCTGTTGCTACGGAGACCCAAGAGAAAAGACTAGAGACAGGTAATCACGGTATTATGATCCATTCAGTCTGTCCAGGGCTGACTCATGTTTTCCACGTCCTGCAAGCGGGAAAATGTTGACATTTGGACCTGTTGCCCCTGAGGAAAAACACCACTGGCATCAAATTAGAACTGACATGTTCTCACACCTCGTCTGTGGGTAGATGAGCTCAAATAGATCATAAGTGGTGGGTACTAATTGGAGTGCAATCTTGAAAATAACTTCAATAATCACATTAGTTCAGCCCTGGGGTCCCCTAGGACAGGGTTGTTAAGATAACTGGGGAACCAATGTCCAGTATTCATTCAATGTCAAACCAGCTCACCATGAATTTAGCTCACAAGGTCATAGCAGACTCACTGCACCCTCTGTGGTCTGAATATGGAATTTTATCTTCAGGGTGAAGGTATACATATTTTTTTCCCTGACTGTTTTGGTGCAAGTTGCAGAGTTTTGCAGATGTCTGCCTTCTCACCACTATAATGGGACGAAATGCCACTCAGCTCGTGGTGCTTAAAGATTACCTTGCGAGGCATCTGGATTCGTGAGATCACACGAGAATCCATCTTGCCAGGCTTCAAGTTGTCCGTTTGTGTTCGCACTAAAAGTGGTGCAGCCAATCAGTGTCCTAGGAGGGACTACTTGGAGCTACTGGTGTGGCTTTAGGTGCGACAACAACAAGAAGCATCCATGGAGGCGACTCGTCTTGAACAAACAATGGCGGCTCCTGAAGAGGTTAGCGTAGATACTGTGATGTCATCAGTTATATCTGAACTGGAGAGTGTTTCTTCATTGAAAGAAGAGCAAGTGGTTGAAGTTAGCATGTGTTAGATGGTTCATCCAGTCACCTGCTAAGTGTTTAAGTGCCTGCCCTTTTCCAGACAGTTTTGAAGGACGACTTCACAGAACTTGTTACGAGCAGTTTCACGCAGGAACTATTTTCTCCCTCCAGTAGAATCTACTACTGTGGAATCTACAAGAACTACTTTCTTTTCTGCTAGAGAGAAAGTAGTTCTTACATGAAACTGCTCACAGCAAGGTCTGTGGATTATCTTGTAACTGGGTCATGATTTTAGGATGGAGATGCTGGTTTTGAATTTTTCAAATGTATTTTTCTGGCTCTTTGAGCACCACAAGCCGAGTGCCATATGCCGATATGTTCAAAACTGCAACTCGTGCCAAAACAATCTTGATGGATAAATAGCACAATGGGTCAGGGGAAAAATATCAGTTTTTGATTTGGGGGTAAACTGTCCCTTTAAAGCTTACAATACAAACTCTGACATCTCAGTTTTCAAACTCATACTACAGATCCTCAATCATCTGTTGTACGCTTCTGAGACCAGGTTAAAAACAAGAGCCAACATCCATTTATCGATTAGTCAACTGTGCATAAAACCTAAAATGTCAAACATTCTCTGTTTGAAGCTTCTCAGATGTAAAGATTTACTGCTTTTCTCTGTTTTATATCTTTGTAAAGTGGTTGTAATTGGGTTTTGGACAAAACAGCACATTTGAAGATGTCATCATGGAAGTCTGAGAGATCGCAAGCA
The DNA here is from genome assembly GCA_034769285.1 of Lutjanus argentimaculatus. Taxonomy (NCBI): domain Eukaryota; kingdom Metazoa; phylum Chordata; class Actinopteri; order Lutjaniformes; family Lutjanidae; genus Lutjanus; species Lutjanus argentimaculatus. The sequence continues at coordinate 32,950,260 of JAWZSL010000002.1, forward strand.
TGTAGGAGAATATACAGTGGCTGCAAAACTTTTTCTATTCTGGGCTACTGTAGAAACATAGCAGCCTCCCTGCAAGAGGACCTGCTGCTCTGTAGATATAAACAGCTCATTCTAAGGTAACAAAAACACAACAGTTCTTACTTTCAAGTGATTATACTCCAATGAAAACATACTTAAACAATTATATTCCATTTCAGCCCTATAAATGTTAGCTTTCCAGTAGTGTTCCTTATGTTTTCAGAGATGAACATTCAAATTTTGGATGAATTTTGGATTATTTCAGTGTCAAAATGCTATTTTCCTAATCCCTAAAAGCGTTTTCCCAGGTGACCTGATGTAAGTTTCTGCATGATGACGATGCTACATATTAATCCCCCAGGTTCAAGCCCGGAAAAGAACACAGGTGGAGCCGTCCTTTAATTGAGAACGTAATTGTCAGACTAATTGATTTTTTAAAATGATTATTAGTTGCAGCTCTTTAAAAACTCAAGGTGACTGCAATCAGGTTGTGTTCATTTTAGATCTGTTTTACCAGTAGACATCAGTCTGTGCTCGTTTTCATATTGTTTAATTCACTATTGTCTAAGCACTTGTCTTACTGTTTTTATCTTGTTGATCCTCTGTGAAGCTTTTTGTGTCATCAGTGTATTATTAGCAGTAGTCATGGCACTAGTATTTTACGCATCTCAATGTCACGCTGTGTTGTATGAATCTGGAGCTAATTAATTTTTGCAGTAGTAGATTTTCTTCAGACTTGTTGCACACACACACCCCAGATGTTTGACAGATGGTGCTTTGCTTTTTCTTCGCTGTCTGTCTTCTTCTCCTCTCTTTAATGAGTGCAGTTTCTCCTCAAAGCTCTTTTAATTTGCTTAGTTTTTCCAGTCCCCCTGTTGCTCGTGACCTCCCCTGTGTCTTGTTATCTCTCTGGCTATATGTGTGTTTCTCTGTGTGTTGTGTGTGTGTGTGTGTGTGTGTGTGTGTGTGTGCTTGTGCGTGCGTTGCCTTGCACATGATTTTATTCACTCATTCACTTTTCTTCTCACAGATGACACAGTTAAGACTCCCAGCCCGGCTCTCAGTAAGACCCTGCTCATCTCTATTGATCAGTCTGTGACACATGTGGTGTGTGCATCCATCCGTGTGTCTGTGTCTGTGTATATCTCTGTGCATTTATACATATTAACCTAATGATGTCTTCAGAGTGCTAATTTACAAAAGATGCAGTAGAATTAGCTTCAGCTTTATTGGAGCAGAATCTGTTCTTGAATTTGAGAAGCAGATAAAAAGAAATATTCCTGTCACTTTGTAGTGGAACTGAAAAGTGTCATGCTGTGCTAGAATACGAAGAAAGAGTCTCATATGTTATATTAGCAGCTAAAGTTGATTTATATAGCACCTTTCACAGATGCTAGTCACAAAGTGCCTCACAGTTAAAGAAATAAAATCAAAGCCAAATAAAATCAAAGTCACATAAATAAAACAAACATAAAACACTGAGAGAAGAGACTTAAGGCACAAGATGAAGACATGAAATGCTATGCTACCAAATGCTCGTCCACAGAGTTAAAAGATCTAATGCTTATTGGGAGACTATTCCAGAGCTTAGGGAATGCCAAGTGTCTTAAAACGTATCCGAGGTGCATTTAGAAAACCCTGAGTGGAGGACTAAAGAGCTCGGCTTGTTGTGAGGGGGTGCAGGTCTATAATATACGGTGGACCCTGGCCATGTAGGGCTCTGGAAGTGACCAATATGATGCGAAGAGGTTAAAATAGATGGAATATGTGACTGTTTGTTGGATTGTGTTAAGAGCCAAGCAGCAGCGGATGGTTGTGAGGAAGATTTAGATGGTGTAAGGAAGATTTATTCAGGGCGGTGAAAAGAGAATTACAGTAATCTAAGTGGATGAGATAAATGCATGTATTAGCATTTCCATTTCATTCTAAGTTTGGCTGTTTCTCAGATGAAAGAAACAGGATTGAGTCAGCATCCTAATGTAAGTACTGAAACTCATGGATTGGTCAAAAATCACACCAAGATCACACAGACTAGGTTGTGAAGATGAGGATGTGATACAGAGCTTCAATTTTATGTGCATTTAACTGCAGAAAATTTCTTGCCGTCCAGTTTCTAATTGCATTTTAACAGTTGTTCAGCACAGAAAGTTTATGAAATTCATGAAGTTTCAATGAAAAATGCAACTGTGTGTCATCAGCGTACGAGTGATCAGAGATGTTGCTGAAATTACTGATTATCTGTCCAAGTGGCAGCATGTATATGGAAAATGGAATTGTTCCCAAAATCGTTCCATGGGGGCCACCTCAAGGCAAAACCAAACTGTTACTACTTCACAAGGAAAAGTATTAAAACTCTTCTTAACTACCCTTAAAAAAAACAAGCTTGTAATTTAGTAATGTAACTAAAGTAGTTCAGCTACATCCAAACTACAGCACATACAAACCGATTCTGGAAACGACAACTGATACTGAGTGTAGGTGTGTTTGATTTATGGACGAGGGCAGGCCACTCCTCACCTAGGCAGCCCAAGGATGTCTTTTAAGGAGAAGATAGGGAGCAAGGTGGAATCAGGAAAATGCTGCGTCCAATGAGCTATAGAGTTGTGCGGCCAAAAAAGGCAGGATGCTGCTATTGTGCATGTTTGCTCACTGGAAAGCTTCCGCCACACTAAATAGAACAGGACCTGAATTAGTAACATTGGCATCACCTTTGTTTACCCTCCTGTTTCATATCAGTATGACAGAGGCCGATACTATGAATATATAGTTTGTGATTAACTATCTAAACTACATGACAAAAATAGTTCACTGCTGAAAAAGCTACCGGCATTTGAATGTAGTTAAACTACCATCCAACCACTGCAAATTGTAGTTTAACTAGTAACTGCACCCCAACACTGTGTGGTGTGTGACTCTGGATATCTAAACGTGTCTCCCGTCTAAATAAAATGTAACAGCTGGTGTTTTGTCGTCGTAGCGATGAAGGCAGCTGTTTTGATCCAGCGATGGTACCGGCGCTACATGGCCCGTCTGGAGATGAGGCGCAGGTACACCTGGAACATCTTCCAGTCCATTGAATACGCCGGGGAACAGGACCAGCTACAGGTGACTCTCAGCGCCGGGGCTTGTATACGCTCATTTTCCACAAGCATCAAATAGATTTACCATGTTGTGTCTTGTTTTTTTTTGTTTTTTGTTTTTTTTTCTTCAGCTCTCCAGTTTCTTCAGTTTCATGCTCGACAACTTCACTCAGCTGAATGGAAATGGGCCAGGTCAGGAAAACAAAAATACTTCTACCTACCAAATATTAAGATTAGTATAGAAAACTCTGATTTTATCCTTAGAATTAAATCAAATACTGCACAGTTTTTTTTTTTCTTTTTTGCATGTTTATTCATTCTGTTTCAATAGTGGCTGTGTAGGATTGTTGTGTGTTTTGATTCAAATGGTGTTTTTCTCAGTTTAGTGTTTGAAAAACAACATTTTAACAACATTTTCACTGTCATTAAATAAAACAAAACTGTTTGCTCTCCTGCTTGACGCACACAAAGGGAGGCACCCACCTGTGATCACAGAACAGTTTGGCAGCAGTCTAACAGCACCATAAACTACATTTTTGTTGATTAAACTGATGAGTTATGTTCACTTAAAGTTCATTTAATTAAAAAAAAAAAATCAAATTAAGGATTTTTTTTAGGGTGAAGACCTCATAAAATACGACCACTGACATTGAAAGCTTCATTCAAAAGCCTCTATAGAAGCTCAGAATGCAAAAAAAGTGACGTTCAGTAGAGACCGTGTAAAGCTCTCACTTCTAATAGCACCTCCAGGGATGCCTTTGTCTCACAAATACTGAAACTCAAATTTGTGAGGTTATTCTGAGCCATTTTACCCCTTTTTCATGTATTTTTATAGCTTTAAACGTCTTTTTTTGGGGGGTTGTATTTGATGCTGGTGTGCTTTTATGTGAAACTAAATGATTAAACAATGATGTGTGAGCAGTTTTTAGGTAAAGACAAATAGTGAGAGATGAAATTTAAACAATGCAGTAAATTCATTGTCAGTTGGTATTTAACGGTTGTTATTTTGAACGTGTTCTAACACAGTGAGATTATATATAGCCGCATTTTTCACCTCCATCAAATTAACACCAGTTTTGTTAGTCATGCCACTGTATTTTGGTCTAGATTAGAAAACCCTTTGCGTATACCCTGTTGCTTAGCAACTACTGTGAATGTGGAGGCCAATGTGTTGGTGTGTTGCACTGACACAGCTGTGGCTTAAGTATGTATTGACCCACTCATCCAGCTAAAAAGCATAATGCTCCATTGACAAGCTAATCCTTAGGTCAGGCCTTATTGCTCAACTTATACAACACATCATCTTCATGGGTTTTACATCGAGTCAACGTAAGTGATGCGAACAGGCCAGACTGTCTGTGTTTATTATATATAGCATCTGTGTTTGTGTGTGCGTTTGTGTGTTTGGGTGACAGGAGAGAGGACATTTAATAGACACTGAAGGGGAAATAGACAAAAAGAGAAATAGGCCTGTAGGTAGATGTCTGTTCATGCTCTGTTTGTTTGCATAAATTAGAGACCATCAGGTTTCATATTAGCATATTGGAGTGGTCTTTTAATACAACAGTGATGTCACACAGAGCTGGATGTGGCGTTTGTGTCAAGCTGTTTATTTTAAGGAACTACAAATTCAAATCTGTGTATTGAATATGTTTTAGTTTAGTGGCTGAACCCTTTATCTGCCCCCCCCCCCCCCCCCCCCCCAAAAAAAAAAAAGATTTATTTTCCAGTAGTTTTGTTGCCTAAACCTAACCAAACCATGGTAGAAAACTGAAAATAGTCTAAAAACAATAAGTCAACAATAACTTTCACATGAGAGTTGAACCTCAGCCTCCTGGGTGGAAGGATTTTATCAGTCTTTATACTATGTCAGCAGACTTATTATAGCCTTTCTGTCAGAAAGGGCTCTCTGTCCTGTGGGCTAGCTTCTTCCATATATTACCCACAATGCAACTCTGACCAAACTGTCAGTGGTTAATAATTTGGGTGTGTTTTGTTTGTAGTGGATAATGTTGCCTTAAGCCTCAAGCAGATATGAGTTGCGGGCTACAGAGTTCGGGTGATTTCACTTTTTCCTATCACCACCCCGTCAGATTTTTTTTCATTTTCACATTTGTAATTCTCAGCCCCAGCCATTGCTGACTCAAGTGACATCACTTCAGCACTCAGTTGACTTTGTATCGTCATTTTTTTTTTTGCCATTTTCTCTCATAGTTTGGTTAGGTTCAGTGAACAAAACTACTTGGTTGTGTTTAGGAAAAGATTGTGGTTTGGATTAAAATAGACTCTTAACCACGTGTTAGAAGGCCTTTCTGGCAGAAAGCCCTGAGGGCTTCTCCTACATGCTGATTAAGATCCCTGAGGGATCAAAACATGGCAGGTAATTCAAGTAAGCATAAAACTGTGTGGTGTTTCTACTTTTTGCTTCCTGTGCTTGTTATACCTGAACTATTAGAGCTCAGTGATGACTGATTATTGATTATTGACTGATTATTATTATTATATGATTGAGACTGATTATTATATTATATCCACCCCTCCAGTATCTCTGGTTTTAGGCCATTGTGGTCTAATGTTGCAGATCAAAGAGCATGACTTCTTTATGGTGGTATTTGATTACCTGAATGACTTGATTTATCAGGTCAAGTTTTGTTTCTTTTTTTTTTTTTATTAATTTTTTAAAAAAAAAGTCAGATTCTTGAATGTGTTCTTAGATCGCAGAATTGTTTGCTCTTGTGTTCTTATAATAATGAATCCCTTTGACCTCGTAAGTGACAGTTGTTCCTAATTAGCATCTGTAAATGCCCTACCAATGTGCACATAAGGGCATGAGACTGAAGGGCCGTTTGCGCACGGAAATTACACACGGAAAAGTTGAGAGAGAAGTCAAGAACTCCCAAACAAAAATCTTAAGAAGGTTTGGCGGAGTCAGCAGTTTCATCTCCTAAGATAGTATGCTTATGTACCTCGAGCTTTCATTTCAGTCAAATCCAGAAGACGTCACTAAGAGTGAGTCTTGAGCTCAGTCTATTTACAATCACACTGTGTCTTCCAGACCTGATCTCCCAGCTGCTGGACCCAGTGGTCGACCCCTGGTTAGACAGAGAGACCTGCTACAACTTGATCCCTGTTCCAGAGTCCTACACCGGGCCTCGGCTGTCGTTTCCTCTCTCCGTCTCTGATACGAACGCTCTCCTCAGTGCATTTAAGGAGCAGCAGGTGCAGAATCTGGATATTTTGATCTTTCTCACTCTTCATTTTGATTTTCTGGTTTAGATTTTCGGATGCTTTTGGGGACTTATTACTTGTCTTCCCTCCAAACAGACTCTGCATGCCAGATATGTTCTGCAGCTGCTGTATGAGACCAAAAAGCTCCTCAAACAGATGCCCAACATCATCCACCTGTCAACATCCTACACCAACGAGATCACTATATGTGGTGGGTGTTAATTCAGCATTCAGTATCGTTTTTCAGAGCACGTGCCAAGGAGAAAGAAAGAGCTTAAATGTTTCCTTATAATGATCAGCTGCTGCTTGTGCACCTGCTACATCATACAGCAGTGTCAGCCACTGAATAAATGAATGACCTGCTTATTGGTTAAATGATCGCTGATGTTTGTAAATGTATTTTAAATACAGTTCACTGTATTTTAATGGCAGCGTTCCAAGAATGGAGGTCTTGTTTATTTGCACACTGATCAGGCACTTGACTCCTCTTCCACTGCTGCCTCCTCCTGCAGATCCGCATCTCATTAAACTCAAGAATACTTGTGACTACAAGAAAAAAACACACACTGTTTGGTGGTCGAGGTGGAGCAATTCACTGTCCTGTTTTCAACCATTTAGGAATGTTAGACATTACCTGTAAAGCCAGAAATATGATTCCGATTTCTCTGTTCTGTGATTTTCCTTTTGGGTCAGGTGATCTACACGGGCGGCTTGATGACTTACTTCTCATATTTTATAAGGTAAACCTAGATTTTTAAACCATTAACCCATTAAAAAGTTAGCCTTCGAACAAGTAGATGTTTGTGACGGTCAAAACCACACTAAACATGGCTGATGAATCACTCAAGACCTCACTAAAATCTAATTTGAAGTTAAGATAAGACAGATATAACTTTATTAATCCTGAAGGAAATTCTTGTGCCAGATTGCTCCAAAATTACAGTAAAATAATGACAACAATAGAGCATCAAACGAGTGAAATATAATTATAAAATATGAAGTGTATAATATAACAATAGAAATAAACAAATAAGTACAAAAGTATGCAGTAAACAGAAAAATAGTAATGGCGGTTACATTGAAAGTAATATTGGCAGTGATCTTGAGGTAGTACAAAATGTTATATTGCAGATAATGAATGTAAAGATAGCACATTTTTTGAATGTAATTGTACACGATCAAAATGAAAGACACATGATTATGAACATTATAGTCCTTGATATTGACAAGTAGAATTGCACATAGTTTTAAAAATTGTATATTAAACATAATAGAAAAGTACTATTGCACATGATGATGAAAGGTAATATTGTACATGATATTAAAATATGACATTAAACCTGATAGAAACCTGATATTGCACATGACAGTTAGAAATATTGAAAAATAATAATAGAAGTTTGTGTTGTTTGTACCATTTTGTTATGTTTCTGTTGTTCAGAATGGCCTTCCCTCTGCAGAGACGCCTTATGTATTCAACGGGGACTTTGTGGATCGTGGGAAAAAGTCAGTCGAAGTGGTTGTGCTCCTGTTCGCCTACCTTCTGCTTTACCCCGACTACATGCACCTGAACCGAGGGAACCATGAAGACCACATAATGAACCTCAGGTGGGTGAGAAGAAGAGAAGAAATTAAAGAAAACATTTATCCTTTTAGGGCTACTGCAAACATGAGGGTAGATGTGATGATGATGTTTTTCCATTATTGTTTCAGATATGGGTTCACCAAAGAAGTCATGCAGAAGTACAAGGTACAGTAAAATCCAGACTAATTATTCTACTTTTATCTTGTACAGAACCCAGCTGCTCATTCAGCAGGTTGTAGCATGTGATTTCTGACTGTGGCTCACAGTGTTGACCTTTTTCACTGCTTGTGACTGTGTGCAGACTCATGGCCGTGAGATCCTCCAGCTGTTTCAGGACGTTTTCAGCCTTCTGCCCGTTGCGACAGTCATCGATGGAAAGATCCTGATCGTTCACGGAGGGATTTCAGACCAGACTGACCTGGACTTCCTCAGCACCATCGAGCGGCACAAGGTCAGTGGAAACGACCTTCATCCTCCACATGTCCTCCATCCACACACTTTTAACTACAATAGGAAATTAGGGCCACTAGAGGTCAGGAAAAACAATGCAACAATATCATTTGGGGGAATGCTTCTCTCTATTAAGTTGTGCTCTCCACAAACTCCAGAGCAAAATATCTGTTATGAGCTCCCTACATGTTAAACTTTCTGCAACAGTCTGTTAGTAAGTTTATTTGACTGCTACAAGGCTGGATTATCAACAAGACAAGTGAACAGCAGTTCCTTAGCCTTACTGTGTGTCAGCTATATAATTTAATATTAACTTGGAATAAGCATCAATCATCAAGCACAATATAAGGTAACATTAGGGACTCAAGGTGAGTCCTGCTTTGAGTCAAAATCTTGTCTCAAGTTATATCAGACTTCTGTTTACACAGCATGCATATACCTAAATTAACTTGTATTTAATCAAATTAGATTGATTGACTAGGCTTCTGCTTGATTAAAAAGACAAAAATATCCAGCTTGAAACAGTGATGTGACTTAATTTCCCACTAAAGTGAATTAAGTCTGACTACATAATCAAAATTTAATCTATAGATCCGTGTACCCATAGACCCTTTCAAAATAATGTATTATTCTAACCTCCTTCTCATTACGCTGTCAAATTAGCAATAATTAACAAGCAACGTCATGTCAAAATAAAAGTTTGCTGAAGTAGGCACCAGAACTACTTGGTTATGTTTAGGAAACAATCATGGTTTGTGTAAAAAAAAATAAATGTTGACTGCTGACCTCCTTCCTACGCAGACTTTGCTGTTCATTCTACTACATTCATGTTTATTAGTTAGAAAGTTGTGCTGACAGTCATGAAAAAAATTGACGATTTATGTCCAAATACATGAGGCCACATGAGGCCAGTTATTATTCCAGCTCAGAAAAACAGTAGGCCCACACAATGCACACAGACTGGGAATAACAGGAGGTTAATAGAGGCCCAGCAACTCATTTTTGCTCCTAGGACCCTCAGCAGGTTATTTTGACCCTGCACTAGCTTGGTATCGTGCACCAGGTTTCCCAGAGCTTTTATGCTGATGCGAGTGGCTCATCATACAGTTAATTTGCAGTCATGAAACTAAAAAAAGCTTTGTTGTTGTGCAAATTTGAGGGACATTGTGGGATTTTGGCACCATTAGAAACACGTACTGTACATTACATACATACAATATTATCATCAAAAATGTTCATGCAGATTTTAAGAAACAGGTCCTGCCAGTGGTGTACATCACATACTTAGGCTTTTTATCGTGGGTGTGTTTTTATTTTTTATTCTTTCAAATAACTGGCCCAAGATATTGCCAGTTTCAGTAACAGAAAATGATTATCCATGAATAATTTTTTTTTTTTCAATAACTGCAGCCTTATTGGATAATAAATGAATGCACATGTTCTCATGAAATTATTAAAAGTAAGTCTGGGAAATGCAGCAAATTACTGCTTGAAGCAGAGGAGGACATCAGTGCAACAAAATGTACAATTATTCATCACAAAGTAGCTCCTGGATGAAATGAATCATCTGTAATGTATCTTTATGTATGAATAATGTTTTAGCTTTTTAATTTATTCCTGATTAGGATCTTTACCTTACTTAGGATATACATCTAGTCATTTTATATATAAAATCAAAATCACAAATCACCAGTTTGCATCTGATTTACAACCTGTTCAGCATTTGTTGCACTCTATCCTTAGACGCTTTACATACAACAGTTTGGACTTCAATTTGTTCTCACTTTATTTCTGTTTTCTCTTCTCTTCCAGGTGAAATCTGCTCTGAGGTTCCCCAGACGCAGTTTGGAGCAGCTGGACATCGGTCAGTCCTGCAGACAGATGAAGAGAATGAGATCGACTGACAGCTCTCGTCCCAGCAGCAGTCGCAGCCACAGCAAGAACCAAAGAACCCCCAACCAGAGGTCTGACAGCCACCCTCAGATACTAACAGCATGTTTTTTTTATTAACCTTTTCCATTCCCTCCCTCCCCACACAGGAGTTCTGAGGAGGAGATAGCAGGTCACTACTATATGCCACATGTAAGCCTTATACATAATCTGAGAACCTGAAGAATGATTTAACATACAGCCCACTTCTTGTAGTCATAAAGCTGTAAAAACATTATTTTTTGGTAAGGTGCCTATTCCTTCCGTTCAGAAAGTTTATTTTATAAGGGCTGAGAACATAATGATTGAAGTATATGACAGTCATTCCTGTGCTCCATTACGTTTCAGAAGTTGTTGCTGCAGTTTTTGGGCTGATATAATTTATTTTACACAGATTTGGTGTACAATTTAATCATTTTTAACCTCTTAAGAATTGGTAAAAATTGTCATAAATCCCTCCAAAATACGACATTAAGATATCAAGACCTTGAGGAGCACCATATGAAAATTAATGCTGTGATGGGATAGCGAGCATTTCTGTCCTGTGAATTCTCAAAGACCCCCTTATTGTCAGTTGATTTAGTAGTCATGCATCCTTTGAGTGTTCCAGGTCTCTAGTTCGTGGCTGTGTTTGCTCACTACTGGTCATTTTATACAATGAGGCCAAAAAAGTTGTACTAAAATGAAAGGGTTCTTTTGAGGACTAACAACATCACACATGAATGCAGTTGGGCTCATTGAATCCACAAAAGTCTCAACTTTCCAGCCATACCTAATTCATGCAGCTCTCCAATACAGAATAGGGACCCCAATATACAGAAATATGGAAATAGAAAAGGCAAAGTAACATATTTGTACTGTGCATGTATGCAAACATTGATGTTTTTTTGCTCATACCTGTAACTTGTTATTTAAAGTGACAGACCGTCTCTTCTATGCCTTTTTTCTATAGAAAGAAGCGATGCAGGCTCAACCATCAAGACAGCAACGTCTCTTCTTCCTCCTCCTCTTCATCATCCTCATCCTCCTCTTCGCTCTGCTCCCCTCGAACTCCGTCCTGCCTCACCCCTCGACAGTGCCTGACTTCTCCCACCATGCCTAATGCTATCAATGTCCTCCAAGTGCCTTTCCTGGACTCCCTGTCCTCCGTTCCTCCTCCTTCACCTCCACAACATGAGCGAGAATGGAAACAGGTCAGAGTAGGGGGATTCAGTGGAAAAAAAATTAATATTGTTGTGATGTTATGAGCACCTTTGGCTGATTTCCTCTCTCCTGCAGATTGTGGATATACTGTGGAGTGACCCTAAAACCCAAGAAGGCTGCAGTCCCAACACGTTCAGAGGAGGCGGCTGCTACTTGGCCCCGACGTCACCCAGAAACTGCTGCTCCAACACGGCTGCAGCTGCTCATCAGGTCCCACGAGTGCAAACAGGAGGGATACGAGCTCTGTCATGGTGGACAGGTATACAAGACACAATAAATTAATTCAAATTGTCTAAAATGTTTCAGTCTGAACAAATAAATGCTTTCTTGTTTGTTCTTCAGGTGATCACCATTTTCTCAGCGTCAAACTATTACGAGGAGGGAAGCAACCGGGGTGCATACATCAAAGTGGGCAGAGAGCTGGTTCCCCGTTTCTACCAGTACCAAGTCAGCCGCACGACACGCAAACTCACCCTGACGCAGAGGTACAGCAGCTGTCTGGTCTGTTATGTTTGTGTAAAATGCAGCAGATTATCCACAGCTGATTGTTGTAGCACTGAAATAATATACAAGACGATTAATAGATTAATAGAAGACACAAACTATTAATCGAATGTCCAAATTGTTGAAATTTAAGTAATTTATCATCTGGTTCCAGCCTCTTTAATGTGAGGATTTTCTGCATTTGTCTGCTTTTAAATTGCTATATATTAATTATGTTTGATTTTTGGACATCTGAGTGATCAAAACAATAATTTGAAGATGCAGACTTGTACTTTAGTGAAGTATTTCTATTTGATGGTGCTTTATACTTCGACTTTATTACATTACAGGAGAAAAATTCACATTTACTTCACTACATTTATTTGAGAGCCACTTTTCCAATCTAGATTTTTCATAAATAAAAATATAACTGTGTAACTGTTTAATCCCCAAATAGGGTAAAATTATCTATCATTTCCCAAAACAAGTTCTGTGAAAAAAAAAGAAAAAAAAAAAAAAGAAATTCTATGTCACAGTTTAATTCATCTTTAAATCTTTCCCGTCTATCACATTGTGACCCTTTAGAGGGGATCCGACCACTAGTTTGGGGACCGCTGGACTAAACTATCTAACTGTACATATCGTGGTTAAAATTAGCTCCACTTCAAACAACTACAACAGTATTATCAGTTGAATAATATCATATAAAAGACTGTATCAGTCACAGGGCCAAACTAATACGTCTGTGCTTATACTTAAGTAGGATTTCTGATGCAGGATTTTTACCTATTATGGAGTATTTTTACATTGTTATATTGTCACTTTTACTTGAGTAAAGGATTTGAATATTTCCTCCACCACTGTGTATAATTGCAATGGGCATTTTCTAGTTAATGGCCTGTGTGTCTGCAGAGTACGAGCTGCAGAAGGTTCTGCTCTCAGGGCTCTGAAGGAGAAGCTGTTCACTCATCGCTCTGAGCTGATGTCGGGCTTCCAGCAGTACGACCAGAATAACACCGGTGAGCACTTCTCATCACTCTGATTCACTCTCACTCTCAAGCATGCATGCCAAGGTTGACGTCTAGTTATAATATGTAAGCGTATCTTTTCTCAGGTAGTGTTTCGGTCAGTGAATGGGCTCTGGTGTTGGAGTCTGTACTGAGACTGGACCTGCCCTGGAGGACACTGCGTCCACATTTAGCCCGTCTTGCACCAGATGGCAGCGTGGAGTATCAGTCCTGCTTCGAGGACATGGAACCAGGGATGCCTCTGTCTCAGGTCAGAGAAATAAAGGGGTGGAGAGCACCAAAGTACATTTACCTCAGACCTTGTCCTTAAAAGGCTAGTTTGAGAGCCTCATATTTATCTTGTAGTATTTTAACTTTTTTAGGGTTATAACACTAGTTTACTACTCTACTGTTTTTGCACGTTCTTTTCCTCTCCTGTCCTTTCAGGTCACTCCAAACTTGGCAGAAACTCTGTTCAGATACAGAACAGACATTGAGATAATATTCAACATTATAGACAAAGACCACTCAGGTAAAAAAAAGTATTAAATCGCTTTAACAATGATGTGTCAATCATTCAAGATGTTTTCTTCATTTCAGTAATGTGAGAGTTTCTGCGTTGTCATGTCCAGGTCTGATCTCCATTGAGGAGTTTCGTCACACCTGGCGCCTCTTCAGCGCCCACCTGGGGGTTGAAATCGACGACAGAGCCATTGACGATCTGGCCCGCAGCATCGACTTCAACAAGGACGGCAGTATAGACTTCACTGAGTTCTTAGAGGCCTTCAGAGTGGTGCACAAACTGGACAACAAGGAGCAGCAACTCAACGGAAAGACGGATGGAGAGAAGTATTCATGAAAGGAAGAATCTGAACATTAAATTGTGGAAGTCCTACCTGATCAGCAAAGAAACCAATGGGGGAAGGGAAGTACAAACGCTGGGAGAAGATGAAATAATTTAATATATCTTAAGCTTTTAAAGAAAAGTCCAGGTTCAAACACTTGGATACTAAAAATAGCAGTGATCTGGTGAATTACTCATAATTATTGGTGACAAAATGCACCAATAATTGTGAGTAATTCACCAGATCAGTTTGTTGGTTTGTTTTTAGCCACACTAGTGGCGTGGCTTCAGGAATGGCGATATGTAGGTTGCTTCCATCCACCACTTTGGTTTCAAAGTGAAATATCTTGACAATTATTGGCTGAATTGCCGTGAACCTTTGCACAGACATTCACGTTCACCACTGGATAAATCCTTAAGACTTCAGCGAGCCACCTATCTTTCATCTAGCATGGATTGCCATGAAATTTGGTAGCCTCCAGAATGGTTATGTTAAATAGCTGTATTTATATAGCACATTATACAAAGCTCTGAACAATTTGCCTCACGTTTACCCTTTTGCACACATGGTTACACACCAAAGGCAGCAATCTACCATAAAGGATGCTGACCTGACCAAAGGGAGCTCAAGGACACCTGGACGTGGGGACAGGAGCCACTGACAACCCTGCGATTAGTCTCACAGAGGTAATTAACACCAGGACCAGCAGGGGTGGTTGTATGCCTAAAACAGACAGCAGTAAAATTTACCCGCTATTAAAATGGATTTATTTTCAAGCTACAATCAATCACATGATTTGTTAAAGTTCAGCAGAGCGCATGGAAGCACCGCCCTACACTAAAATAGTTTTGATGTTATAAACCTGGGACTGTAGCAGATAAGTGCGGTGTTCTATCTCCTCCACTCAAGGCAACGAGCAAGTCTAATGCCTGATCTGCAGCGTATGACTTATGATGCATCGCTATCATGTAATGCCGTAGACAAAGGCATTGCCAAAAGCAACACAGAATGTTATCCTAAACACACAAAATGAATAAAGCTAAAATGACTGTGTTGTCTATGAGGGTCAATTTTACCCATTGGCTGTTGTCGGTATAAAGGTCAATTCTTTTAAAATCTGGCTTTATCTTGACAATTTTAAACAATAGGTGATGCTACATAAAGCACTTTAAGGAAAAGTCAAAGACTAGGGTGCTTATCTTACATAAGATATACGTATGCCTGTTGGTGAATTCATAGTTGTTATTCATCTCCCTCTGAGAGAGAGAGAAACTGATGTGAGTTTCAATGAAAATGTTGAATTTACCCCAACTCTGTTTTTCTTCACATCTGCAGCAATTGCAAAGACAGCCATCCAAGATAATTGTGTCCCCCACCTTCTACTCCAGTAAATGTCAGTTCTTGCATCAGAACTGTTTTCTTGTCCTGATTCTGTATTTGTTGATCATCCACAAAGGCTTCGGGTAAGGCACGTCTCATCCCTGGCCTCCTTGTGTCTAAAAACCTCCAGTCTGCTCTAAAAGAGCCAGACATCACAGTCGCTGTTATTTAAAAAGGAGCTCGATAAGGGGTATTTAATTGGACCATACAACTCCTCCCCATTCCTATATCTCATACTCGTCCCCTAGGAGGAAGCAACAAGAAAATATTCCAAAAACAAAAGACTTATATTTAATATCCCTGCTCCTTGCTCCGGGCCAATTCTTAAAGTTAACAGTCGTATGCCCCCCAAGGCTTTTTTCTTTTCATTATTCCACCATTGCTAATGCTGTCAAGCTCATTAAGCTAGCTGGTCAGGGCGTATGGTTTTCCAAAGCTGATATCACAGATGCCCTCAGACTAGTTCTAATACATTGTTGTAGTGGCATCTATTAGGTTTAAAATGATGTGGCTTTACTTCCTGAGTTGAAGTCCTGAGCATAAAGATGCACAAAAAAGTCACCAGAAACCCACGAAAGCCTTGAAGTGAAAAAGAATAGCTGTGACCACGTACATCCATGCATTCACACACACAAACTCACCAACACTTGACCTCCGTGGCACATTTCAGCCCCCTAGACAGTAAAAAAGATACAGACACATCCGCAACTTTCTAAGTTTGGTCATGTTATGTGAATCTATATAGAAGTTATCAGTATTGGCAGTAAAGCGTTAGTGTAATTCCACTACTTTTGGCGCTAACTGGACATGTAATGATTACTTTTTCAAATTAATAACAGAATTACTGAAATTTAAATTTGCTTGTTATCCATTACTTTTGTCTTACATGAAAATAGTGGACAACTGCAGAGAATAGCAGACAAATGCAGCCTATTCGCAGAACTATAATGTAACATCACCCAAACTTTACAGTGGTGCAAGAAAATTCAGGTGATGTGAGTTTGCTTTTCATCATCATATTATATAACCTGTTCACTACTACTGAACTGTAGCTTTGCTTGGTTAACAGGTAGCATCCAGCATTGTCTGCGATCTTCTTCTACCAAACCCTACTGTCTAACCCAGAGGCAATAAAATTGTAGTTTCCAGGCAGGAACACAAGTCATTTCTATCCTCTGGTGGTCAGGAGTAATAATAACACCTATCTGTGATAATGGGTACAATGCTAGATAAAAATCTGAAAATATGTGTGCATTAAGAAGAGAACTGAAGGAGACATTTAAAAGTAATGCAAAAGTTAATTTCCGTAGAAACTAATTACTTAAACTGGCTCATGACCAGCCCTTGTGTGAGTCTGTGAATCTATTTGGAACTCATCCGCCTCTTTGCGATAGGCCCCTTTTAGCCAATTGGCATGAGCAGAAACACACACCTTGACACACACACATGCACACACAGTTGCAGCTACCAAATTATGTTGACCGGCCAACAGGCAGAATGAGCGTCTAGAACTGCTTGTTGCAAAAGTGACAGAAAAAGTCTGAAGCTGATTCTGGAGCCGCGTATTTTAGGTGCAGTTTGATTTAGTGCAGATGTCACCTCTGACAGCTGTTGCAGACATGTGAAAAACATAGTTTACAACAGACACAACAGGAGTACCAGTGTGGTGTAGCACTGTCACGTATTAATGACTGAAGGAATTAGAAAAATTGACACACTGCTGCTGATTTTAGAGTTTCAGCTGGTGTGTGTTCAAATGTTAAAATAAAATTGCTTTTTTGGACCTTAATTGTTGTATTTTGTATACATTCTTTACTGTGTTTCAGTGTTTGTGCGTGTGTTCGTATGCTACTTCACTCTGGCATCCTTGCCACTGTAATTACCAAACGGTGAGAGCAGTTAAACAGGCCCAGGCGTCCTGTCAGCCTGAGTAAATGATGGGTTCAGATTTTTACTGAAGGTGTCTACACCCTGTAGTTCCAAGAGACCACAGAAATGAGGGCTGAGATAAAAACTGGGACGTGTGGAGACTAATAATTCTTAGTGATTGTTTTAGTGTGAGGGATATTTGATGTTGCCCTCATTTTTTGTCAAAAACTGCTTATTCTGAGTGCATGATATCATATAAAATTGCTATTTACTGTAAAGCAGGTAAAAAGAGCGTCTCCCCTGGTACGTCTCTATCCATCTGTCAGAGTGTTTTGCACCGTCTAACCCCTCCTTCCTCCCTTCCTTCCTCCCATCTGCTCATCCTGTAGTAATCCCACACCACATCTCTCCTCCCCTCAATCTTTAACCTCTTAAACATCCCACTTTCACTCTCCAAATACTTCAAATGGGAGCTCAGATGGGACTCCTGGCAGCACTGGTCGCTCTGCTCTGCATCTACGCTCCAGGTAGTTTCTTCAACTTAATTTTCATACTTGTGTGTTGTTGAGAAGCAATGTTTTCATTGTGAAACTGTCTACAGTGTGTGGAGCTGAGGGATGCGGCGGTTTTAGACACCTGGAGAATGGGCAGACGTTTTTCCGTTATGGAGGACTGCTGGTGATCTTCCGCTGTCATCCTGGATACAAGCTCCATGGATACAAAACCAACAGCTGTGTGGCTGGACACTGGTCCCGGGACCCCCCAGTCTGTGTCGGTGAGGAGCTTCATTCATAAGCATGGACTATAAACCTTTTTATTTTAAGATTTCAGTTTATGTTTTTGTCAGTAGATGAATTTTGAGGATAATATGAACTCATTTGCCTCAGGTTTTGTTCAAGTATATTTTGACTTTTCTTCTAATATATTGCAGAATAGAGAGCTGATAGGAAGCTAAAAGGAGGCAGCAACAAAAGCCATGTTTCCACCAAAAGTACTTTTCAAGAAAACAAAAGGTTCCTTCAGCCTGTCTGCATTTCCACTGCACACATTAGGCAAATTAGTCCACTGATGAATGAAAAAGGGATTGCAGTTTTGAACATTCACCTTATCATTGTGTGTTGCTGTTTCCAAGTTCTGCTGGATTTTGTACACAGCGTAAATGCTCAATAATACCTGGACTTTGTCATTGTTCCGTCTCTCATATGCGTTCATCTGTAACTTCATGATGTGTGGAAGCACAATGAACAAAAACAATCTAGTTCAAACTAGATTTTTTCAAAAATAGTGGCTGAAATAAAATACTGTGAGTACTCGACAAATCAGAAATGTTCAGCGCTACATGCCCCACCCCCAAACTTCCTCTGCTTTTGGAAAGTACTACACCCCTCGCAGGAAATTGTTTGGGGTAAAATAATTTCCCCTGGACTGAGGGTTAGAGACTCCCAAGATTCTTAGTTCCTGGGTAAAATTCTTGGGGGTGGAAACATGGTTAAAGGTCCCTTGTCAAACTTTGAATCACTTTGCATGATATTCTCCCCCTCCTTCAGGGTCTGGCTGCTCCAATCCAGGGCCACTCATGCACGGGACGAGCAGCAAGAATTTGGATGGCTCCTGGGCAGTGTTCAGGTGTAATAATGGCTTTCGGCTGCACGGGCCCTCAATGCTGTACTGTAAGGGCCACACTTGGAATAGCACGATGCCTGTATGCAAAGGTGAGCATGAAAAACTATGAGCTATTACGAAGAGGAAGAAGAATCATGTTTTTATTGACACATATACAGTCATACACAGTACGTAAAGTGATGTTTGTTCTTTGCATTTAATTCTAGTGTGCAGCTCATAGGGAAATTAAAGTGATCATTAAAAAATTTAAGCAATAGTTCGACATTTTAGTTAGATGAGAAGGTTGATACCACTCTCATATTTGGTAAATAAACTTGTAGCTGTAGCTACAGTGGTGGGTATTAATCTTCTCGTCTAACTCTCGGCAAACAGTGAAATTTCTTAAAAAGTGTACTTCTCAAAGTCATCTTGTAATAACAACTGTCACATTGCGTCATTCTTCGATATCATTGATTAAAAACAGCAGCAGATAGAAGACCGTTTATTACTGCACTGTAACTGCAACTGAACTGAGAGTGTATTCATAACTATTTTTGAGTCATGTTTGAAATTGAAAGCTGCTGCAGAGCTGGAACAGTATGGAAATTTCATATTACTATTATTGTGACCAAAACTATCATGGTTATCAGTATTAATGTGGTAAAACGTTGTTAAAACATGGTGAAAATGTTCAAAAAGTAGTAACAGACACACTGAAATAATTTCACCAAGTTTCATATCAAAAATGTCTTAATGATTTGAAAGGACATCGTGTCCTTTGCAATGTCAGCGTTTTAACTGATGCAAAACAAGCCCACATTATATGCTGTGCCTGCATCTGTGAGACTATTGTTAACTTTGGTCAATGCTGGACTGTATTAACTGTGAGTTTTAAGGGACCCAGTAATCAAACATGGTTATTACGATAATTAAAATTTGAAACAGTAATGCTAATAGTCAGAGAGCAGAGGAGACAATCAGAGAGAGCAATAAAATTCCCATCCGTGACAGCTGCACAGAGGGATATACACACATATGCATACACACAAACACAAGCAGAGCAGACTGAGGATTGCTTCAGCTGTATTCACACAAATTCTGGCTTTGTGGGCGTGTTTATTTGTATTTTAGAACGTAACTGCTGTGAAACAATCAGAAAATAATGCTTTATTTCTCTTATTCTCTTATTACCATTAACTTTTTTTTCTTTTCTCCTAATTAGAGTCCGACATGATGAGCTCGATTTCAGGTGCCAGTGTGCAAAAGCCAAACATGCACCAGAACCTCCAGGCTGCCATAGCTCCGAAGACCCAGCAACAATCTCACTACGACACCTTTGCTAACACTGCCTCCAAAGAAGCAAACCTCAAATTTAGCTTGTTGTCTCATACGCCATCCCAAATGTCCAGCAGTGAGAGGATTAAGATGACTAACCCAAAAGTCCACCTGCAGCAGAATATTCAGTTTACCAATTTTAAAGTCAAAGATGGGGTCCAAACAAGTCGTGATGAGGCTCAGAAGGCAAACGAAACTCGAGGAGCAGAAACAGGAAGTAGGAGGCACAGCTTAGATGTGAAAGCTTCACAAGAAGGAGGAGAGAAAGTGGATGAAGTTACACAGAAATTTGCTTCTAAATTACATCTCTCTACTACCTTATCATTAGTGTCAGTAACAGAGCGATCAACATCCTCACCACCATCATTTTCAACAGCCCTTACACCAGCTATCACTGCTGTCACAAATACTCTCCCACATGTGGTGTTTGCACCAACTTCGTCACTCCACCACATGAAATCTGCTCTGCCTGTGCTCGGCAGTGAAACAGCACTTAAGTTTGGGGAACCTGTCTCACTCCAGGATGACGTGACTCCCTCTGAAGTAGTAACAGGCTCAGCACAAAGTGCAGATAAGACCAAACGGCTGAAACTAGCCTTCAATATCCTTCCTTGTCTCCACCTGGGTCTGCGGATAAAGAGGAGCCTGCAGAGACTTCAGCAAACACTTTATCTCCTTCTGTTTCTTTGGTTTCCTCCACTTTATCATCCGCTTCCTCCTCACTCACCCTATCAACCCCCATTCCCCCCTTTTCTCCCTCAACTTCTTCAAGTCCCAGCCCCACCCAGTCCGACATGAAAACACAGCTCACCTTTCCTCTAAACACCTCCATCACCAGTGAGCCGAGATCTGACTGGACAGAAAACCACAACCTGACGACAAAGGCCACCTCCGAACCGCCTCTGCTGTCTGTGAGCCTCAGCAGACGACCCGTGTGCCCGTACCCACCTGTGCCCACTCATGGGACCTTCTACTTCCGTAATGTGGAGAATCCAGGTCCCAGAGAGTACAGGCATTATATACAGTACGCCTGCTACCCTGGTTACACACTGGCTCATGGAGACATACACAGCTACTGCCAGCAGGGGGGCACCTGGAGCGGGATCACACCTGTTTGTTTGGGTAGGTGATGGTGTTACTGCTGCTTTTTTAAGTTTCACGCCCCATGATGTCTTGAAAGCTGTCGACTTTTTGCACTTCTGGAGGAACTGAATTCTGAGGCAATGGACAGTCGTGTTTTTGGCTCGAAAAATCCAAGAAAAAACAAAGATAACTGGCCTCCTGTCAGAAATTTCTGTTTAAAGTCAACCCACAAAAACTTCTCGACTTGTAAAAGTAGGAATACTTACTGGATTGCAGTGGGTGTGCAAAACATATATCAGTATATATATAATTTACTTTGTCAAAATTTCAACAATACTTGTAGCAGAAAATAATGTGGAATTGATATGCAGTGGAAAACAAATGAAAATATGGAGTAAATGCACAGCACATATGCATTTTTTAAAGATTATTTGTCAAATTAATGTTTTCAGTTGAGCGACTGTCCATGCTCACAATGATCATTCATATTACGCCTGTTTGAATTTGATCAGACAGTTTAAAATTGAAATTGTCACGGAGGAGCTGGGACTGGGTAATATTTGGTATTAACATTGACAAATAACGTTCATTATCATAATTATAATATCAATTAATTGATTATCAAGTCATGTCAGTTTTATTTACATAGCACCAAATCATAACAGAAGGACACTTTTCATATTAGAGCAGGCGTAGACCATAATCTTTATATTTATATTATTACAGAAGCCCAACTATCCCCGACAAGAGCAAGCACTAAGTTAACAGTGACAAGGAAAAAAAAGGATTTATTTTTTGTCTGTTTCCATTAAGCAGCTTCATGTCAGTCATCTGTTTTAAAGATAATTACATCGGTTTGTCTGCTATATAGATCACCTCAGTGCCAAAGATGATTTTGAATGATAAGTGAGCTCACTTCCTCTGCTGTTACAGATTAAAACTGGGTCACCTCTGGTCCTAAACTTATCTCTGGTAATTAATTCCACCACGTAAAAGTGCCCTGAAAGTCAGCTAATACAGATGCTCAAATTGTGACCATAATGACCCTTGAACTTGTATTCATCCATCCTCCATCCTTTTTTTTTTTTTTTTTGTCTCCAGAGTTGACACCATGCTCGGTTAACAATGGAGGCTGTTCCCAGCTGTGCTCTCACTCCCGGCACTACAACCAGAGCTCCAACCAGAACCAGACCAGAACTCAGTGCCACTGCAGACCTGGATTCACTCTGTTGGATGACGGGCGGACGTGTCGTGGTGAGCATATTAGTGTTTTTTTTCTTTTTCTGTTTTTTTTTTTTTTTTTTTTTAAATTTCCCCAGAGCTCTCACCGTGACTGTAACATTCTTCCTGAATCCTCTGTGGACGCCCTGGGCTCTTCCTAATAACAACACGGCGCGCAGTGAGGCATGCTACAGCACAACGGGGAATCTTCTTCACATGTTTTATGTGTTTGATGTTTCATGGCTCACAGGCAGGCGTAAGTGAGCTGTGAAATTTATGGCAGCACGATCACCTTGTAGCTGACATTTACTTTATATATTGACTCAAGTCACATGTGCCCGCTCACAGACAACCTGTCATTTGTGAGGGCCATCAGCGGATGGTGTTGATATTATTTTTTGAACAGTGTTATTATCAGCATGCACTTTGACAGATTGTCCTGTCCACACTGATTATAGTTTAGTTTTAGCCTGAAAATTCCACTGCAATGAAAAAAGGCGTGTAAACATTTTTGTCTGACAGAAAAATGAGCATTTATTTTGGTCCTCATTTCAAAAGATGTTATTCTTTCTGGACCAGGCTTTGTCCACATTGTCTTCTTTATGTAGAGATGTGGGAAACAGGCACTTATTCATAGTCAGTGTGTTAACTACAGTAGATGGCCGTTGACATGTCCCCACTTTGGAGAGGCAGCAGGAATGTGTAGGAAGCTTCAGTCAGCATTAGTCCAACCAAAAATCTATATCAGTTTAAAGTAATATATATCAGAACATTTCCACAACTTTACCTTGAAAACTGCAGTTATATAAACCAAATATCGCTCTCTCTAAACCGAACAGACTCCTTTGGCAAAAACGGTAATTTTAACCGGAGTTGTTAGTCTTTCTGCTGCCTCGATTGTTAGTTTGTTTGTGTTATTGTGTGACTTCAGTGAATCTGAACTAACCCTCTAAAACACCAAAGTCGCACAATAACTGCAATTTTGCATCGGAAAAGGCTGTCTGATGGTAAGATAAAATGGCAAGGCAAGGAGAAAATATTCTAAATATAGAGTTCACTCAGAGAAGAGCAGTAATTCAGTTAAATATATTTAAAATACGTATTTAATTACTTTTGAGTATCTTGTCATTTGTATTTTGCTGGGCAGAAAAAAAATAAGATATTATTTAAAAACAAATTACTTTAAAAGCTTGTCTGTCATTTAATTCTCAAATAAAAATCTGTAGGGTTACAACCTAATCACCTGATCATGTTAATTTCATTCATGTGTCACTAAGCAACATTCATAGGAAGGAGTGGAGCCCCGCCTCCAACGCCGTGTCCAGTTGTCTGTATACATCCATGATGTCCGGGGTTAAGGTCAGACACATATTGAGACTACTAGATGCCTAAAATGTGATAAAATATAGAATGTATTCACAAAGTTATTGTATTTTAATTTGATACATTTTCCGCCTCTGTGTACACTGTTATAGATTTGTATGGTGGCTAAAATACTGAATGTTTTGCTGTTGACTCTGTCCACAGCAGTACATTGCTTTGCTTCCTACAACAGTACGACTGCTGCTTCTCTAAACTGGGGGCCTACTGCCATCTACTGTAGGTCACACACTGACTATGGATAAGTACTTCATACAAACCCACTTCAAATAATCTGCACTGTCCCTTTAACACATAAAAGGCAGGGTATATCAAGAGACATCATGTTGGGGAAATGGTGATTTCCTAGATGGCAGGGAAACAAGGGCAGCGCTGATATACAAACTCACTGCGTCCTTTCTGCACAACCTTGTTTCCTGTCTCTGAAGAACAGGAAGTCAGAAAACATCTGCATTGTGGTTTCCTCATTACGAGCTAAAACAGCATGGAGACACATCAATGAGGTCTCAGATTCCAGCTTGATTCAGAGCAGCAGGGGAGACGACCACCTTTCATCTGCTGCTGTCTGTCTTTCATCTCAGTGCAGCCTAGACTGTGTGTTTATGCCTGAGTGACTGTAAACAAGAGTGTGTGTGTGTGTGTTTTACTAAATCTGTGTCCATTCAATATGTGTTTATGTGATGTTATCTCTCTGCGTAATAATTACTGTTTGCATGTTTGTAGATTTGGATGAGTGTGTGGAGGGGCAGCATCAGTGTCAGCAGAGATGCATCAACACATTTGGTTCCTTTAAGTGCAGCTGTGATGACGGTTATCAACCAGCTCATGACCAGACCTCCTGCACAGGTGTGTGTGTGTCTTGCTGTGTATTTACACATTTGTGTCTGTTTATGTCATTTATGTCTTTAAACAAATGGAGTGTTTCCCTACATCTCTTTCCATCTTTCCAGATGTGGATGAGTGCCTGCTGCCTGCAGCTGTAACAGGCTGTGTATTCGGTTGTGTGAACACTCCCGGGAGCTTCTACTGCCAGTGTCCTGCCGGCTACGGCCTTCAGTCTGCAGACAGTGACTGTCAAGGTGAGGGGACGCTCAGTAAATATTATAAATAATCCTCCCACTAATAAGTATGTGACATGGTAAACATTACCTGTGTAATATCAGCATGTTAACATTGTAATTTAGAGTTATTCTATTAAATCTTCAAAGAATGATCCCAGACTGCCACTCAGTTATAGGGGAATAAGCCTTGTTAGCTGTGTATATAAATTATATTCTTCACTTTTAAATCATAGACTTGTAGACCACCTTGAGAGGACAGGCTTGCTGGTGGATGAGCAAAATGGATTTAGAAAAAACAGAGCATGTATTGATCATATATATGTAGTAACTTCTATTATACATGCAAGGATTAAGTATAATCTGTCCACTTTTGTTTGTTTTATTGACTTCCAAAAGGCCTTTGATTGGATTGATAGGGAGCTTCTTCAGTACAGGTTGTTAAATTGTGGTGTTAATGGGAAGTTTTATTATGCCATTAAGTCTCTTTATCAAGCACCTGCTGCCTGTGTTCAAGTGAACGAATATACAACTGGATGGTTTCCTCAACAATTTGGTGTGAAGCAGGGCGATGTTTTGTCCCCAACATTATTTTCTATTTACGTGAATGATTTGGCTCTTCAAATTAAAGCGTCTGGTTTGGGAGTTAAAGTTGATGATCAGATTGTGGGAATATTATTGTATGCGGATGATGTAGTTTTACTTGCGGAGCAGGAAAAAGATTTGCAGATTATGCTGAATATTGTTTTGGAATGGTGTTGGAAATGGAGACTAGTGGTAAATCAAGACAAAACACAAATAGTGCATTTTAGACAGAAATCTTCTGAGAGAAGTTCTCAAGTTTTTAATCTTGGTCCAGTAATGCTGTCATATTCTGATCACTATAAATATCTTGGTCTGACACTGGATGAGCACATGACATTCAAGGATGCGGTTAGTGCATTATCTCATTCAGCAGGTAGAGCCCTGGGATCTGTACTGAACAAAGTTAAATACTGTGGTAATCTGGGATTCAATACCTATACACAACTTTACAATGCATGTGTTTGTCCTGTGTCTGATTATGCTTCTGGTGTTTGGGGCTTCCGTGAACATTCAAGTTGTAACACTGTACATTATAGAGCTATTCGATCCTTTTTGGGAGTTCATAAATTTTCTTCAGTTTTGGCCATCGGTGGAGATATGGGATGGGAGCCTCCAAACATCAGACATAAAACTGAAATGCTTCGACTTTGGAATAGATTTGTGAGGATGTCAGATCACAGACTTACTAAAAAGATATTTAATTGGGATATTTCACATGGTCATCCCTGGGCCAGTGAGATGAAATCCCTGCTTCATTCAAATGACTTGTCATTTATTTTTTATAATAAGTTACTTTGTAATGTTCAGGAAATTAGAAGAAAAATGTTTCTCATGTATAAAGAAAAATGGTCAGTTGATATATCGTATAAACCAAAATTACGAACTTATTGTCTTATAAAGAATTGCTATGATGTAGAATCTTACGTGAAGTATAACCTAAACAAAGGACAAAGATCGTTATGTGTGCAGTTACGGTCAGGAACATTGCCATTGGCCATAGAAACCGGCAGGTTTAATGCCACTCCAGAAGAGGAAAGACTCTGTTTGTTGCGTGAACTCGGTGAAATTGAAAATGAGGTTCACTTTCTGTTTTGCTGTCCTGCATATGAGGATTTAAGGGATGTACTTTTCACTAAAATGTCTTCAATCGATGTTGAATTTTTTTGGTTGGATGAGTATGCAAAACTTGAGTTGTGTTTTAGAAAGGGGACCTTTTTTGTGGCAGATTTTATTTTTCAGGCCTGGGAAAGAAGGCAGAATATTCTGTTTAAGACTGAGCTATGAAATGGACTTCAATTTTGTATTGTAAAGAAAATGTTTGTGCACTGCAACTGTATTTGGTGTCTTATAAACCCATGGGGGTTGGGCACTTTTTGTGCATGACACGAAAATAAAGAATCAATCAATCAATCGATCATTAGATTTATTATTAGACATGTTACTGTTTTTGTGGTCATCCCTTAGCTTGTAGGCTACAGCACTAAATCTAAAAAAACAGTAAGTATTGCCAACACTAAAGATATTTTAGTGTCTTTGCACTTTTGATAATATGACAGTTAAATAGAATATATATATAAATGGAAAAGTGTACACTTGAGTTTGGTTGCCATCTACTCTTAAACTTCCTTTTCTTCTCCAGATATAGACGAGTGTGCTGTTAATCAGGGGCTCGGGCCGTGTATGGAGCAGTGCCACAACACACCAGGATCCTACCGATGCTCCTGCACGTATGGACACATCTTAGCCGGAGACGGACACAGCTGCATCGCTGAGTGTCCACCTGGATACAGGAAGCAACCAAAAACAACAACACCTGAGAATTCAACTGCACCAACTCTGAGGGAGGAGTGTGTAGGTAGGAAAAAAAAAGAGTCAATAGATTTCTTCTCTAGCTACAAACTTTTGTCAAAACTGCTTCCTGGTTGCGTCCACACACAGATATAAATGAGTGCGAGGAGGAAAGGTGTGAGTGGAAGTGTGTCAACCTGCCAGGCTCTCACCGCTGCATCTGCCCTCGAGGATACACACTCCAAAGAGATGGACGCCGCTGCAAGGGTGAGTTGGCTCTTGCACACACACACACACCCTGTAACAGTATAATATATTATGTTGTACAGTATGTGTGGGACATTTTCACATTAGTGTGTCTGCTTGGAGACATATTGTGACAATAACTCAACAATAACACATGAAACACAATTTTATCCAAAACGGGAGACAATTTGGAGGACCTTGCTCCTTTGACTGTGATTATGTATACAGAGTGAGTTCATTTCCCTCCCTCTCCTCCAGACATTAACGAGTGCACTCGCAAGAATGGAGGCTGTTCCCACCTGTGTGTGAACCAAAGAGGGGGGCATAAATGTGCCTGCCCAGCCACCCATCGCCTCTCCCCCTACAGCTGGAAGAAGTGTGTACCGAGGACAACAGCGAACACTGCTGGCTGAGCCGGAGATCACCTCAAGATAAAAATTTTATGAAGTCTAACCCATAGAGCAACAGCTGGAGCTCTGATTGGCTAACTGCTGTGTAAGCAGGAGTCAACCAGAGCTCCCTCTGCTTCTAGCAGACAAAGGGACACGTGGCAAACAGTAAACAGATAAATGAAAGGTTACCATCGTTAGTCAAATTATTTTTTTATTGTATGAATATACTTGTCAAAATAAACATACTTTTATGATGTAAATGAGCTGCATTGTCAAAATAACTGAGCAGGTCTTTAAATGTTAAATAGTCAAACTGCTTAATGTATTATATTAGTAAAATAAATTAAAAATTCTCTATATTGTTGATATATTAGATTTAAGTAAATGCAATGCAACATTTTACTGTTTCCTGCTGTTTTCCTTCTCATCTTCTGTGCACAAAACTTAGTCAAGTATAACGCTCTTCTCCGACTTACGAAGACCCATTTCAACATACTCTGCACCTCTCTGGTACTTCAACATCTGGCTGTACTGCCCTTTCTGTCTTAACATAACGTACGGACCATGCGTACACTGTATTCATATAAAACACTACCATGTATTAAAGCAGAATTATCCCCCAACATATAAATAAACTTCACTGTACGTAACTGAGCTAACCCTCAATATGTTGAGGTTCATGCAGAATGTTGACATTCGTATGCAGTCAGAGGAATCAATTTTCATTCATTCGAAACAACACGTACACAAAGACAAAAACATCAACAAACTGTGACTCTTGTTCCCATACAGGTTCATGTTAATACAAGACTACAAGTTTCACACCAACACTGAACTATAAAGAGCCTGGAAGCTATCAGAGGTAACATTTTTGTTAAATCATGCACACAAATTATTAATTTAATAGTTTCTATGATTTATATTTTAGTATAATTTATTATAATGTTTGCTCTGATAACTGCCAGGCTCAGCAGAATTATAACATACAACACGTATATTTGATTACATGACATAACTGTTCATATATTATGCTCACACACAACACCAAAAGCACAGGAGACTGTAAATTCACATAAAATCCTGCAAACATACATTTCAGCATGTTTAAGTAATAAATAAGTTCACAGTCTGGACGCATAAAGGAAAAATAAATTCTTCTATAGTGGTTTGCAATGAGCTGCCAAGGCTATGATGTTACATCAGTATATGAAAGCTACAGTTTATTGAAAGAGTGAATACTTACAAGCACCACATGACCATGAATCCTGCCATTTTTGGAACCTCGGGTAACTTTCTCCTTTCCTGTTTGCTGTACTTACATGCCATGTGCTCGTCTATGTTGAAAAGAAAAGCAGATTTTGAAGATGGTAGTAGTTGGGGGACCTGTCAACGTGACATAAGGTCACATTATGTTCTGTCTTCCTCCTCTGTCTCCTCTACTTGGCTTGCAAAGCCGTTTGTTAGCTTGTGACCCCATTTTCCACGGCCAAAAAAAGCACATGATTGAGACGTCAGCTGGGAGGGCCCAAAATATATTTTGCCATTGCAGCCTGGTTTTAATGCACAGTTAAAAAGGGGGACATTTCCGTGGACAGCTCCATCTGGGCAAGGCCACCGAATATGGGGACATCTTGTCACCTTATTGGTAAGTGCTTTCCTCCACTTATGTTAACTAACTAGCTAGCTCATCTACATCAATTATTAGCTAGCTAGTTACAGCTAACATTGTGTTAACATTAGCTAGACAGTTAACTAACATTTTGCTCACATTAGCTAGCTTAAGATGTGACACTTTACAAGTTTCCCAGCAATATCTTAACCATCTTCAAAATTTGGTTTCAACATATCAGCTTATTTAAGTACAAGAAACAGGAAAGGAGAACGTTAACCGTGGTTCCACTGGGTGGCAGGCTTGCTCAACTGTTATTGGAGCGCAGAGCAAAAAGGGTCAGTTGTATGAGCTGATGAGAAGCTTTGCTGCCTTGGCCTTTTGTCATGAAGCGTGTCTCTTCAGGTGTTTTGAGTCTGTCACACACGTCTGCTTCTTTACTGCATCAGGCAGCTGGTACTGGGCAGGAAGTCCTGGACATACGTGATCACCGCCTTGGACAGATAGGTCATGGTGCCATAGCTGCCACTGGGGGCGCTATCGTAGAAAAAGTTGCAGATTCCGGTTGCTGGGTCCTTTTCAAGGAAATAATCACTGGCACTGTGGGATTGCTGCGGATGCAGGGACAGAGCAGAGTTAACTCTGGTGAACATGCGTGAATACATGACATTACTGCTTCAAATAATAATGTATCTGTTGCTAGTAGCAGTACCTGGTCACTGAGGAAGAGATCGTTGGCCAAATGCAGGATGCGGTCCACGTGGATGATGCCGCCGATGCTGTCCACGTCCACGTCAGCTACCAGACCGAGAACCATCACAGTCTCCACCAGCAGCTGCCGGTACTCTGGTTGAGGGACGTGGTTCAGGACGGACTCCACCTGCACCGCAAACTTGATCTCTCTTGCCGTCATCTACAAAGAGGACACAGTAAGAACACACATCCACAGACACACACAGCATCCTGAATCCAGCTTTAAATACCTCTCTTGTGGTGGAGGACGGCAGCACGTATCCATCGATGGACAGGCCATGGCACTTCTGCAGGATCTTCCAGACCTTCTGGTAGAAACCCATGGGTACTCTGTTGATGGCTCCATCCAGCCTGCGTCTCCTCAGCCACTGGCCCTGCCTCTCCTCCCAGTGCAGCTGTCCATCTACTGAGCCAGGGCCCACTGGGGACAGGATCCCACTGGGGGTGGAGGGACTGCTGCAGCGCTGTGGTGAGACAACAGGTAGATACTGTCAGAACATATTTAATGGACAGTTCTACTAATTTTCAACCTTATCTCCATGTACTTTAGATTTATTCCTTGTAAACACCATTACACTTGTATCTGTACCACAGAGCCATGACCTGTAGACTTGGATGTGTAAAATTGTGTAGTTCCCTTCACAGGCGCAAGTGGAGCAAATGCATCCCCCTGCATATCTCACCTAATATGAGGTGAGATACATTTCAACTATTGCTAAAATACTGTTGGTCCAATGTAATCATCAGCACATATTTTTTATTTCTGTCATCATAGTAACAACCTGATGGAAGAACACACTCCATCTGTCTTTGCTTAGACATTTTTGTGACATCACTGGCTGAGAGATTGGCTGTGTGTACCAGACCAACCACCTTACGCTTGGCATTTATTATTAAGGCTGCAGTGCTTGGTTTTGCACCCTCGTAGAACTGGGTCAGGTCTCGTTCACCATGCGTGTGAGTGTGACTTTTCTTCAGATATAACCAGTGTGTCTATGATTAAATTTTTTACAGGATCACAAAGTTCTTCATAGATCTAGACTCTCAAAGCGAACCAGATGGGTGCATTTAACTTTAAAATGTGCAGAACTTTCTTCTGAAGGAGCATGTGGACTCCTTCATTTTATTATTTGGGATCTAGTGGCGGTAAATGCACGGTAGGTAGCTGTTTCTTGACATAAGATGCTGGGTTGTGTGGAAATGCTCCCCCATTTTAAAACATAACCAGACGCGCATGGTTCCCTTTATGAGAATAATTAGTCTGAAGTTTCTTCCTTCTAACTCAACCCCCGCCTGCATCATCAGGTTTATGTCTGGTGGAGGTGAACAGAGCCTTTTTTACAAGATACAGTGTACAGACATGAGTAATAGCATAACAAACATGTAAATAAGGTTGAAATATTTACTTTAGTAGTCCTCTCTCACTCTCATACAAACAAATTGACAGTTTTAATTATCTACAGTTACACAGGGCATGCAATCATTCATGCATAGTGGTATGATTCTTCTATCACATTTGACAATAAAAGACATTTCAGCAGACATAATGAAGGACAAGGCTGGTATTATTCTGTGTTTTTGTTATTAACAATGACTCTAAATAGAAACAAAGAGCTTGTAGCCACAGCCTGATGTAGCTTACGCTTTCATGAAATTTTGTCTGAAACATTAAAGGGATATTTCACCCAAGAATGAAAATTCAGTCATTATCTACTCACCCTCGTGCCGATTGAAGCTCGCTTTTAGTTTTTTAGTCCACTAAACACTGCTGGAAGTTTCACAGCAAAACAGACAACTGGTCACCATTCACTTACATTGTTTGCAAGATTCTGTCTGCAGTTTGTGGACTAAAAAACTAAACCCAACCTTCAACCGGCAAGAGGGTGAGTAGATAATGACTGAATTTTCATTTCAGGGTGAACTGTCCCTTTAAAGAGCTACACAATCATATCACATCTATATCAATATATTATGATAAACACAATCAGTGAGATCTATTTCTGTCAGCTTGTTTTAACAGGAAAAAAAAGGTGAAACCTCAGGAAGGGCGACAAATCCGTCTGCAAGGACAGACTTGAAAATGCAGTTGGAGGGAATATGTCACCCTGTGTTACTGTATGTCTGTGTTTGTTAAAGTTTTTGTATAGTAATGGAGTTCTATGGACACAAGCTATGTCAGGCATTGATAACATTTATAATAATACTTGTTAATTGCTAGTTTTGGTCTCTTTAGGACAACTGTTGACAATAATAATAAAAACAAAAAAACGCCAATCATCCTTGAATGCAGTAAGGCACATGCAATATTTTAGTATCTACAGAAAATACAAAATCTGAATGAAAAAAGCTTTCATGATGAGTTTGCTCTGTCTATCCATGCATTCTAACTACAGCAATCCAAGAGAAGAGGACAAAACAAGTCGATCTGACGCAGATGAGGTGAAATGATTTACCGTGGAGCGAGGAGAGGTGACATTGCTATTCAAGGAATAACCGCCGCTGAAGATCTACACATGGATATGTGGGTGAAAGATGACAGAGAACAGTCAGGATGATACTGCAGCCACACAGAGAACAATGTCACAGGAGATGTTTGATCTGTGAAAGTGGAATTCAGCTCCAGCTGATCACAAGAAAGACCATCTGACAAATAAATGATAGTAAAATGAGTTATGTGGGTGGGCTACTTAAAAGCAGAATGATTTTTGTAGAAAGGTTATTTTAAATGTAAGACTCTTCTACAATTACTGTGTGATACTTGGAAGAGCAGAAAATTATGTTCTCCTACTGATATGTGATGAAGTGAAGTGAGAGTCGAGACAGCCCTGTGGCTCATGAAATGTTAAGAGCCAGCGGGTGGTTTATGAACACCAGTTAGTCGACGGCAGATTGGTTGTTTAGACCGAGATTAGAAACAATCACATGCGAGATATTGTCAAACCCAACCCACACTGAGAGGCCGAGAGTCATCCAGCTGCAACCAGAAGCAACAACACGGTTATTCTGTTATTCCGTTCACAGAAAGAAAGAAAGAAAGAAAGAAAGAAAGAAAGAAAGCAAAAGCCTCAGCATGTTTAGAAAGATAAATCCTAATTAATATCCTTTGTTTTTTTGAATTTGTGCTTCCCACCTGTTTTATTTCACTCTTCAGCTTGTGTATTCCTGTGCGCTCAGTCTTGGTGGCTCCGGTGTGGCCCAGTTCATGGATGGAGATGGCAGGACTAGTGGCTGTTGACTGGATTGGGCGCACTAAAGAACAGGCACAAGAACAAACGAAGCAAAATAACACTTCCTCTTTTCCAGACCTCATTTGTTGCCAACATCTCTGATTTTTTTTTTTGGTCTGGTGTACTGCTCAGAAAAAGACAACTTAAACTTGCTAATTAGCTATTTTTTGATAAGTGAAGATGATACATGAATTAGTGGTTACTGGTTCCATGTTGGTTTTGTTTTGTAGTTGTTACAGCGTGATCAATACTCATTTTTGCTTATAAGCAAGACTGAAGTTAATGCAACTTTATTAAAGTAACATTAACTTCATGATTCAATCATTTTTTTCAGGCCTGTCAAAACCCTTCTTAATACATTTTAAGACATTTTAAAAATTAGATTATTGGATTTGACTTTTTAAGATTTTTGTGTGCAGGAACCCTGCAGAGCCATAAAAGAGGTGGCAGAAAAATCACCATCAGCATGGATGAGGTCAACTCAGCTGCACATAAGTCGAATTGTAGAGATACCCTTTTAAACTGTTAAAGGTGGAATAAGCGAGTCTGGAGAAAGATAGTTGATTGTTGACTCTCATCCCTTGGTTGTCAAACAGTGACCCCTATGGGTTTGTGGCTTGGACCAAACTGGAAATTAAACAATAAACTAACTTTCTCAAGAATCGCATTAAATATAAATATGAATATTTGTATAAAACCTAGTGCAAATCTGTCAGGTAGATTTTGAGCTATTTCACTGAGGAAATTAAATCTTTGACCCACTGGCAGCACTAGAGTAAAAGTCACCAAAGTCACTCGGGTTCATCATCTGGGTACCATTTATGTCTGTGACAAATGTCACGGTAATCCATCAAATAGCTGTCAAGATGTCAAGTGAAATTAAATGGGGATTTGGTCTGATTATTAGACAACGTATTCTCATCTTTTGTCATAAAATGCACCTGATTGCTTTCTTCTTCTTACAGTCTTCAGCCCTATATAGTTTTTCTTCATTGCTGAATTTCTCCTCTAAAATTATTTCTCACTCAAAACTAAGGGTGCAACACACACCCAGAAATAAACACTCACACATGTATACTGTAAAGACAAGAAGAAAGAGAGAAGGTGAGGAAAAACTCACTGCTCCTCTCCACTCCAAACTCTTTGCCGCTGAGGATGTGATGCAGCAGGTTCTTCATGCCAAAAGGACTCAGGCTCATCAAACTCTCAGACGCCTCCTCTCCTAAAAAAGTGTTACACGTTTTGTTCATTTTCACTGTGCAGAGTAGTTCATTTGCAGGATGTTCACAGTTGTGTGTAAGCGTGCTGTGTTTTCCTACCGGAGCAGTGCAGGCTGCGAGCCAGCTCAGTGGCCATCACCTGCATGATGAGTCCGATCCTGAGCCGCAGCATGTCCCCAAACAGAGCGGGCTGGGAGCGCACGTACATGGCTAGATACACCATGATTTCCTACATGACAAACACACACAGTTCACAGCCATGAGGTCGGTGTCTGAAAAAGTTGCGTGACAGTCCTGAGGGTTAAAGATTTACCTGCGTGAGCACAGCGATACTGATGTCCTGACCACTTGCTTCATAGATGAGAGTATTCAACTCCTCAGGAGGAAGAGGGCTGAGAGGAAACAGGGAGGAGGAAGAGTTGGTTTATTATGCGGTAATTAATTCCACAAAATCTAAATGTGGGCAGCAAATCTCAGTTTTGTGACTTACACTGTGATGACTCTTTCTCTGGGTTCAGGAGGTAAACCTACGGTCAGCTGCTTGTGATGAGAAATCAGATCTGTGCAGGCCTGAGAAGAGACAAAAGCAGTGAATTTACTACAATCATCTCATAATTTATTGATTCTGTAGAGGAGACTCTTTCTGCCTTCTCCCTGAGTCAACTACATAACTTATTCAGCAGGTATTGAGAGCAATATGATGCATTTTTTCTAATGGCCAACAGATGGGGTTGGAGCCTTCTCTTTGTTTACAGTGATTGATCCACATAGAAGATACAAAGAACATAACTGGATAATGATATCACAGGTTTTTAACCATGAGTTGTATGTGTTTGGTGATTCATGCTTGTTAAGGTGATGTTTAGATCAGGGTAGATTCCAAAAAGGTGATTTAAGACATGAATGTGTGACAGTTTTATGTTTTGTCTGAAATTGTTCTTGGTGTGGGAGAAAAATTAAACAGACGGGGAAACATTTCTTCTTTGTGGAATTGCTATTTACATATTTAAAAACTCCCAAACATATAAATATGATGCCTAGTTGAGTGATCAGTGACTTGTTTTGCTACTTTTGTACGACGATTATTGAATCTTTCTTACTACCTTCATGGTAGCTATCAAGAACCAAGCGACAATGAATATCTCACCAAATGTAATTGTACTGAACATGCTTGGCATCCATAATTAAAGATTATGAATTTACTGCTGCAGATGGAAAAATAGCTTCTCTGTTAGAGTTTTAAAATATTTTTCAATAGGAATATATTAAGAACTGAAGAGGATTATGTTGGATGACTTATTTGCTTGAATGGGTCATACTTGGGCATCAACACCGAGCTGTGAAGGGTGTTGGGTTCTTGCCTAAATTTGAATTTTCTGACTCCCAACAACTAATAAAATTGTGGTAAACATTAAACATTAAATCTAGGCTTCAAAACGTCCTTTCAAATCTGTCCAAGTCCAACATATTTAAATCTTTCCATCAAAATATTGGCTAAAATAATTCCCTCTCAGGTTTATGCACACTTCAAGTTGTGCAGACTTTTTTCATTTTAAGTTGGCGGCTGTATGCTTCACTGCTGTGAAAAAAACATAAGAAGTAAAATTATATTATCCAGCATCAGGTTACGCTTATTTTTAATTTGTCTTCAATTTTATTTTATTTCATCTGAGAAATGCCATATAGTTAACAGAAATTATTTGATTTCAGGTCGGCAGCAGCTCAACGTAATTAAAATGTTATGAGCGAGAGAATATGTAGGACTAACGCTAAAGGAAATTCTTTGTGTTTATGTATGCTAGCATATTTATTTATTTTCTAAAATATTATACCCACAAGTCTATTGATTGGACTTGTTTTATTTGGAATATAACATATAAGCTTTTCGACATAAAATATTATGAATATATATACTTTGATGGTGTCGTTCTTTATATAGTCTATTAATTGTTTTTAAGCTCAATTAACACATAATAGTTGACCTGAATTTCTCCCAGTTGTCTGGACATTTAAATGTTCCAGGAAGCGTCGACCGGCACCAGAAACCCTGATTTAGTCTAACTGTGTCAGTTATGGTCCTGTTGTATTGTTGTGGTACTTCATAATAATTACAGGACAGGATTAGTATTTTGAAATGAGTGTTGTTCTCTCGTGTTCTATATTTAGGGGTGTTCGGGTTAACTGCATTCTGGATCTGGCAGATCTCTTGTTTTTTTGCTACCATATTCATGCACACCCAGCTCTGACAGGTTTTCCACAGCTCATTTTGTGTCTGGGCAAAAATTTTGAGGCCATCCTAGAGCCAGCTGTGTGTGACAATTCTTCAGTTTGAAAACAGTCTAAAGTAGATATAGATAAGATAAGAAGATAAGACTGGACTTTTATGATCCCACACCGGGGAAATTCACTTGTCACAGTAGCTCAAATAGTACAGATAGGAAAATAACAATAAAGTACTTATAAAATTAAGATAAAAAATAGAAAATATACATATACCTATCAGATTTAAAATATAGAGTCTAAGAGTATAAGAGTATAAAATGTTCAGATACTAAGTACAAGGCTGTACACACAAGACTAACCAGCTTTGGCTTCTCACTGACCTCAGCGAGGACCTCCACCCTCTTGCGTAGTATTCCAGAGATGTATCTAATGAGTCCCCACTCTTTGCAGGCTCCAGCCTGGACATACAGCTCCTCCAGCAGGGAGCGCACGCTGACCCCCCCTGCCCAGGACCAGACAACTCCACCGTCCAATCAGCGCCTCTGGTCATCAAAAGAAAACACAGGACAGTTATGTAAATCACAAAAAATGATTTTTAGCTATTTACTTTTTAGCATTTTAGCTGTGTCTCTTTGTCTGTACTTCATCACGTAGAGGATGTAGAGGATGTCCGCCTTGGTCCTGCAGAGTCGGACACTCCTTCAGCTGCCTCACCAGCGCTGCAAAGTCTGTGTTGCCCTGAGCGTCTCGAGGCAGTGGCAGATCAGCAGCGCTGTGAGACTTCAGAGGGGTGTCAGTGTGAGATAAAACACTTCAAAGCGATACTGAAGTCACAAGAGAAACAAGTGGAAGGATCTGCTGAGGCTACCTTGTGTTGCTTCACATGTGGGCCGTGCTGAGGATGAGGAACTTCAAGTAGGTTAAGAGATCTGCGGTGTTTGCTCTTCACAGGAGTCACAGGTAGATACATGGAAGACTCTGAAACACACAAAAATGACAATATAAAACAACAACAAAGAGCTAGTGTGCAGGATTTAGTGGCAGCTAGTGGTGGGCTTGCAGATGGCAAATACCTCGTCCCTCCCTCCCAAGCATGTAGGAGAACCCACAGTGGCTGTGAAACAAAAAATGCAAAAGGCCATGTCTAGAAGCCAGAGTTTAGTTGGTTCTGGGCCATTTCTGACATATTCTATTAATACATCCCTATAAATCTTATACACGGGACCTTTAACTGTCACAACCCCGTCTCAAGAGCTGGAGGGAGTGAAAACGGCCGCTTAAAACAACATGTGGCTGTGCTGCTTTATGGGTTATTAAGTTATTGTTCATCATTGTTATTCAATACATGTTTGCATGAATGTTGAACAACATGGTGAGCAATATTAGCAAGGGTCTAGATCAGTGTTTCCCAAACTTTTTTTCTGGGGACCCACTTTTTAAAAATGACGATTACAACCCAGTTCAAAACAGGCCTGGGGAAGAGTTAATTTGTGGATGAATGAACGTCCCTGACCATTTTACTGCCATTTATTGAAAACTTATACACTTGATAAATACTTTATAAATGAGAAATGAATGTACTTAGCTGATTTAACAGGCCATCTCATTGTTTTTATTTCCTCTCATCAGAAAAACAATATTGGACATTTTAGCCTACTTCATAAATGTGACAAAATCTGTGTATTTAGGCATTAATTCGTTTTTTCCTCTCGTCACTAAAACAATTCA
Organism: Lutjanus argentimaculatus; assembly: GCA_034769285.1. Taxonomy (NCBI): domain Eukaryota; kingdom Metazoa; phylum Chordata; class Actinopteri; order Lutjaniformes; family Lutjanidae; genus Lutjanus; species Lutjanus argentimaculatus. Next base: position 32,988,787 of record JAWZSL010000002.1, read on the forward strand.
CACATTTTAAATACTTTATAAAAGGTGTACTGCAGTATAAATCTTATATTTACAGAATTTCTTTCATAGTCTTATATCTATTTTGGGACCTAAATAAAATGTGAACAATCTGCTGGGAATGGCATATTTAATCATTAATTTAATCATAATCACTCACTGGGCATGTTCAGGCCCTGGACCTGGGCCATAAAGGACAGGATGTCTCTGGTGGTGTGTTCAGCACTGAAGACGTGGTGCTGCCCCCTCTGGATGGGAGGAAGATGGCACTTGGTGGTGGTGCTGTGGAGCAGCTGGGTGAGGTACTGGTCAAACATGTCTTTAGAGCCCTCTGGAATTAAATACATACACTACATTACTGACAGTTCAACTTCATTATGACTGAAAGGAACACAAACACACTTTGTTCATCGTGACCTACCTGAGGGCCCACAGGTATTATATTCCTCTCCGTATCCATCATCATCCTCCTCATCCTCGAGTAAGCTGTCATCGTTCTCTTCATCCAGGAAGCTGAGGCGAGTGTGGAACGAAGTGGTCTGAACACTGGAGAGGTTTGACATCTGCACCCTGTAGTGACAGTCACACAAGATACACACACGCGCACGACAAGCAACAAATACTGTTACATTACACTCATTTCAACACACTTATATTATGTAATAATATGACGACGTGTTACAGGTGGAAACAGACCTCGCTCCAGCAAAATAGCCATCCTGCAGTTTCCTGAGGGTTGCTAGGATACATGGATCAATCGCATCTCCATCTTCAACTGGACACAAAAAGTAAACTAAGTGAACTTTTACAAAACAGCAATATGGAAATATACAGTATGCATATTCAAAGTAACAGCTGCATGCATAGAAACTGCATATTAAATGCAACCTAGAGTATATTACAGAGCGTGCCATAATGTAACTTCTAATTTTCAACACCTTTTTGGCTCAATCATACATTGTTCCACCTTTATCGTGTCTAAGTTGTCACCCAATCAACTTTTGGATATGATCTCTGCACGCTGCTGGAATGAAAATGCTAATTAAAATGAAATGCAAGCAAGTTTCCCCACATCAAAACTTCAATAAACACCAAAAAACAAAATAAAAGTATTCCAAATCCATTCTATAGAGACTCTCTATATTGATGTCCAGTTGTTGGTCACTATTGCCCCACAATGCAATTCACAAGGAAACAGAGGAGCTACTCGCAGCTGCAAAAAATCAGAACTAATTGTGGGCATGGATGTGTAGAGTGAGCAGCACTGACACTCAGCCTTGCCGCAAATGTGCCCCAGTGGTCACTCGTGGTATTGCAATGAAGAAAAAGCATTTTCCCCAAAGACCGTGATTATAAATGACAGGACACCTCCAACTTAAACAGGCGAGCTGGAAAAATATGTGGAAGCAAACCTTGAAGCTTAAAAGAGTTTATGTGCAGGGTGAGCTATTTTCATGAGTGTTTGCCAGCTTTGAGTCTGGTATCTAATATCCTACAATACAATCTTGATTGTGGCTGGTAGTTATTGTAATCCAGAAACATCTCACAAACACAAAATGGCAGTTACATTTTACAACATTTTGTATACTGTATATGAGATTCTGAATATAAATATAGCAGCATGCAACTATTGCTATGTGGAGACATAGTGGAGAAATAGCCTCCTGAGCAGAGAATGAAGTCACACTCCCTCTGTGAGCCTCTCTGCTCTTTGCTTCAGTAGCCGGTCTGACTACATGTGCGTGTTAGTGCATGTGAGTCCCTCCCTGTGAAACTGTTGGCTTTATAGACAGCGATACAATGGCTCTAATCTGAGCCTGTCAGTGCCAAAAACAAACACTTTGAGTGGACATACTCTGACGGGCACAGTTGCCTACATGGATTACAATGCAGCCATCAGAGCCTGTTTTGGGGCTGCGACTCAAGCGTAGAGTCAGAATATTTTCACTTCTAATTCTGTTAATTAAGAGTTCATTTTGACAAAATTCGAATTGATGATTGTTGAAACAGTGGAAAGATTAACCTAAATGGTTTTGATGAGTTTTATTTAGTTTCTGACGAGTCTGAATTAAGTGTATTTGGTCTACAGAGAAAAATGACATTACCAGGCGGACGTTTAGCTCAGTGGGTAGAGCGTCCGACCCATGTATGGAGGCTGTTAGTCCTCTGCAGTGGCTGCTGGTTCAACTCCGCCTTCGGCACTTTGCTGCGTGTCATCCCCCCTCTCTCTGCCCTGTTTCCTGTCTAATCTCTGGCTGTCCTATCTAATAAAGGCAAAAATGCCAAAAAAAAAAAAAACTTTAAAAAAGAGCCTTATTACCCAGCATGCTGTGGGTGATGGGGAAAGTGAGCGTGGGCCGTCCTGTCATCCTCCAGCAAGACGAGAGATACGCCAGCTCTGTTCTCAACATCTCTACAATCATCTGGTTGTCCAGCGCCAAGTAGAAATGGTGCTGATCCAGGAACTGGACAGAGAGCACAGAGGAGAAGAAAAGAGAGAAACAAAAGACAGAAACCAGTGTGTTAATCCGCAGAATTCAAGTACCGCCTTCAACATAGCATGTGATTGTGAGCATTACTGAAGCTAGTTTTACCTGTGGGGTAAAAATATAAGGGCGATTTCTGATCTCATAGAATTTGGACGTTCCCAGAACTCCAATGTGTCTGTAGGGCCTCCCGCTCAAATTCAGCTTCTTGCAGTTCCCTGTGGCAACAACACAAGATGTTTCTATTATTATTACGCTAACACCTGTACACTAAAAGGAAAAGTGTGTTTGGGGCTTGTTTACCCAGTCTGACGTAAACGTGGCTCAGGATGCGAGCAGGCAGGATCCTGATGGGCAAAACCTCTGAGATCGTCTGGACCGTGATCCCGTGATCGCTCAACAGCTCCTGGATCTCTTCCGACTCTGCTACAACACAAACTGACACACACAAAACAAAGACATCAGACCCTACCTTCTACAAGAAATCTGTATATAAAAGAATGCTAACTTAAGAACATTCTTGATATTGAAGCTGTGTGTGTTTGATCATGTCCTGATTTGACCTGATTTATTTAATGGATTTATTTAATAAAAAATAAAACTAAGAAATTACATTTTTGATTCCTGATTTTAAAAGAAGTATTCTTTCCATCACAAAAAAATCAAATAGAGGATACAGGAAACTTAAACAAAACTGATACAAAACAAACAACAAAAAAACTCAAATAAGAAAAAATACGAAACAAGACAAAACCTCAACTAATGCCTGTGTTTTTCAGGAGTTTTTTTTAACACTGACGGGACTGACCTTGAAGCTGATTAAAATCATTCCACAATATGGGTCCTATATACAGTATTTTACAGAAAATTGGCTGAGACAGGTTTTAACATGAGAAATGTGGAGGTGACGTCACTGTCTGGTCTTAGATGACAGTGACAATCTGAATTTAACTGAAAATATTTCTGGGAAAATGTAGGCAAGCTAGCTATCGATCTTATGAAGGACATAAACTATACAGAAATTCCCAAGTTTGCAACCTAGTGACATCAAAAATGGACACAGTTTTCAGTTTGGGAAAGAGTGAGGCAGGTATAGTCAATGTGTCCTCCAAATAATGTCAAATGAACAAAACTAAATGGAAAAAAAGGCACAACTGATTAAAGTCGAGCCAGGTCTGACAATGTGGTGAAGTTGAGCCTGAGGAAGATAAGTTCTTAAACAGCTATTTTATAGACAATAAACCCTGTTTGTTTGGTTGCAACAAGCTGAGCAAGGACTCAATACATTTTTGCCCCACATGTAGTATGAATCTATGAAAAGCAAACTTCCCTCTTCACTTTTCATGCATGCAAACTTGTTTCAACAGTGTAATTATCTTCACAACCTCATCTGGGCCTCATTGACAAAGTCACTGTGATGTGTTGATTTTTACTTCCTCCTTGCTTTCTGTACCAGATTTCTCCATTTTTTCTGGGATTCAACTCATGTTTTAAAATCCAGCTTCTGGGCTCACATCTCCCTCAAACTAATAATCATTCACCAACCTTGTACCACAACATCTGGCTTGAAGTTTGTAGAGAATCTCCTGTTGAGAGGGTCTACTTCTCCCGGTGCTAAAAAACCCTTTTAACAGAGAGACAGACAGCAGTGGTTTTACTGTGTGTTTACATTTACATTCAAAATATAAAATCTGCATTATTCCTGATTTGTGAAATTGTCACAGTAATAACAGATGTCTGCCAGGTGTTGCAAGTTAACATTAGGAGTTAAGCACAAGGACCCTGTGATTACCTCGGCCAGCAGACAGCCCAGGATGTAGAGCGACTGTCCCCACATGTGCGGCAGCTGCCCAAGGGGCACTCTGTCCACTGAGTGAGGATTGCTGTACTCCTCCTCCACCTGGAAGAGGCAAAAATATGTTTTATGCTCATTATCTCTGACACATTTTATTGCCATTCATGAATATCAACATTCCAGACATATCTGCACTTATGACGGAGTATTCAACAGGTAAACAGGATGGTAGAGAGCTGACAGGATTGCAGATTACCCAACAATTCGTCTAGTGTTTGTACAGGTAATGCATGTATGTACTGTACACAATAACCCTTGGACAGATAGACCAATAAATAGACATAAAAAAGACCAAATACATGAGAGTAGATATTGACACACAAGACTAAGAGTCAACAGCTAGCTGCTCTGAGAAGCTATACTAAATGCTAACATCATCAAACATCTTAGTTGAGTGTGTCGGCATTCTAACATTAACTAACTGTATAGCTGACATCGATGGGAATGTCATAAGTTTTGCAGGTATTTAGTAAAAAGTATTAAACAAATTAAAATGTTACCCATACAGGTAATTTATATAAGCATGAGAGAACAGATTGACTTGCATTTATTTTTTTTAGCACACCATTTTTGTCATTTAATCTAAAGCAGGAAGAGTAAAGATGTAACCTGGTCTTCTCATATTACTGCTAATATTCTTGGTCATTTTTTTGACCCAAAAAGAATACAACACAATACCATGTTATAAAACTGAACATCTTCATGCTGCATCAAAAACAAAGGAAAGCAGAGTCCCAAAAATCGGAACAAACATGAAACAAACATTTTCATGAAAAGTGCAATGCGAAGGTGAGCAGAATAAAGCTGTATCTTCTGTGTTTCTCCTGTGGAAGTGTGATACCTTGTCATGTGGTACAGAATAAAGTTCAGGCAACAGTTTGATGCCGTTCTTCCCTCTGATCAAAATGCCCTCCAGAGCCTCACGGTACTCCTGCACCTGTGCAGAGCACCACAGTCATTCATTCAATAACTCCATGACGATGTGAATGCAATAAAAACAACTTACAGTGCAGTGTGTTTGGTTTAATTACCTGCACCTGATCCTCAGCAAAGATCCCGTCAAGGATGAGATAAGTCCAGAACACGGGCCACTCACATTCGATGTTCTCAAACAGCTTGAGCTCTGCAGGATCGTAGTGCAGCCGAGATGGATCCTATTTAGACAACAACAGAAGTAGATCTAAAGTAGAACCTTCCAGTTCAAATTACACAATAATTAGAACAATTACACCGATTAAATACATTATAAATCCCAGCATTTAAATTTTCAATGTGCAGAACATCTTACCTCTTTAGGACAACGATATCCATCCCTGATGAAGCGGCAGCAGCCATAGCGACCCTGAAATTAAACCAAAGAGTGGATATTTAGTATGCTGACTGATTTACATGTAGGTACAAGGAAGAATTATAATGTAAAATACTGAATATTGTAGTGTTTCATCGTCCAGTACAAATGCTTACCTGCAGTTTGCTTATGATTTCTGATTTAGTGATGGCCACTAGATCAGCATCCTCGACAGCAAAAGCAGGGAAGGAAATGACAGAAAGCAGACCGGCGTCTATCTCCTTTGAAGTCGAAGCTCTTGGCAGCATGGAGCACAGGATGGACTGAGGGAAAACACACACACAGACATGCTGAGCAGAAGAAAGACGAGCAGAGACGATGCCGCGGTGAATGAAGGGAAACCAAGCGGTACCTGACAATGCTCCACTTCATCGGGCAGCACGTGGATGACTGACTTCGGCCCTCCATGAGCACCAAAGAGATCCAGCTCATCTATGGCCTCCAGAGCTGCCTGCAAAACAACCCACATGCACGCAACTGTACACTCAATACATGTTTTATCTCAGTCAAGATGAAAATTATTTATAAAGACTCCTCAGAACACTGAAGCAAATAACAAAAGGGTTTTGCTTGCTGCTGTTGTTGTAACTCCAGCAGCCTATTTATCAGTACTAACTGTCACTGCATCATTTAGCTGTTTACCACTCTGACAGTCAATATTCATGTATCTTATGTGCCTCAAATCTCAGTGTGACAGCCCTGGTCATCAAAATGATTGTTTCTGCTTTCTTACTCTGCATAATTGAAATGACAGAAGCTAATTCATATTTCTTGTCAACAAAAATGAAGTTAGCCTGCTGCCAAAATAAACAATTACTGTTCTCTGAAAATAAATAAATAAATACATAAAATGCATGTATAATAAATGGGATCTGTGGCTCCTGTACCTTGGCCATTCCTACAGAGCTGCCATTGAGCTCAGGGATGCCCTGGTTGGTCTTATCACCTCGCTCCCACATCCCATAATCCTACAGGAGGAAACAAGGTCATGATATAATTTTTTACCAAATTCTGCAGTCTTAAAAGTAGCACACTTGTCCCAGTCTCTCTGGGCATCACATTTAAAAGAGCACTCCACCAATTTAGCATCGCACTAAGGTTGTCAAAAGTGTAGATAAGCATGTTACTCACCGCCACTTTGTATGCAGCCTCTATGTAGAAGACCAGGTTTTGAATAAAGGCAACCTCATCCAGGTTAGAGATGATACGAAGACCTGCGTGATAACATGACACACTCGGTGACCAACTCATGTTCAGTGTTGTTTGTGTTCTGTTCAATGATTGGGTACTTTAATTGTCCCTCGCCAGGACCTGCAGGGTTCGCTAGAGGGGAAGATGTCCAAGCAGCCTGCATTGCTGTTTGTGTGCCATCTTTACACCAAAAAACATCCTTAATTTACGGAAAGTACGAAGAAATAGTAACAAATATAAGATATATGTACCAGAGGCTGTCATCTGCGCAGCATTAGCAGGTAAATGGAGGTGGCATCCACCTGGAGATGTCCCCACTGGTCGTCCCCGACCACGGTGGCACAGGTGGGAGTATCATATTTGGCGTGCAAGCAATCCTTTGTACTCTGGGTGTGTTTGAATTCCTCCACCTTGGACACCTGAAGACACATGAACATGAACATATGCATTGATAACAAACGCACACAAACCAACAGACAGCTCAGTGTCTGTGCTGTTTGGGTCAGAAGGGACCAAAACTTGGTCTTTTTTCTTTTTTTTTGTTAAAGCTGCAGTCGGCAATGTTTTCTAGTTTTGGTTGAAATAACCGATTTTTACCACTGCATGTCACTAACAACACTTAACTGAAGGGTTCCTTTGGCCTCTTTGTATTTCGTTTTTTCAAACACTGGACCACAGCTGTGTTCATGTCATGTCACTGCTGATTGGTTAACACCTGCGACACACCCACCAAACCAGAGAAAACGTACCTCACAGCCGTCGCGTGATACATTTTGAATCTCTTTTAGCTAGATGACTTATACTGCTTAAATGGAAGGAAATATATATATATGTGCATGCATCATTTTGAGGAAACATGCTGCTCAATCCGAAAACCGTAGCAAAACATTGCACACGGTTTTCAGATCGAACATGCCAGGTCTGGATGAAATGACCGGTCAGGGTTAGCTAGCATGTAACTAGCCAAACACAGTGACTCAGTAGAAACGAGGGTCACCTGCGGCACGTTCAGTCTGAAAATGCTGTGCACTGTTTTGCGGCGGATTCCAGATGGAATGAGATGTTTCCTCAAAACAGTGTGCAACAGGCTTCGAAATATGTTTTGTCTTGTTTGGTGGATGTGTCACAGGTGTTACACAATCAGCAGTGATGTGTATGTAAACACCAACATATTACGCAGTTCAGCGCAGCATGGTGAACACCACGTTTCTGTTTAAATAAAAGTTTTGCTGCGTTTTGTCAGGACTGAAGGCAGCACAATGTTCTGCTTAAAACATCATAAAGACTTCTGATCACTGTCTGCAGAGGACGAAGCCTCTCTGCTTTATGTCTCCCTGAAGACTGCATCATTTCTACACTCTGCTGTGAATCTGGCATCTTCGTCTTATTTCCAGTAATGGACACTAAGAGCAACAAACACAATGTGACAGCAACCAGGCTTTTATTATCACTTCCACTTCAACATATAAATCAACAACATGCTGTTAATCAAGAGAAAGTTTGTTTTGCCTGTGCAGGCAGTAGCAGACTGTGGTCAGAAGCTGTTTACATCAAACAGTCTGTTTAAATACTCCAGATAACATTATGTGGTTTCTCAGAACCTGAACACGGGGCTTATCTGATTTTCTGCCATCAGGATATGACGTTTATATGAGCAAACACGAGTGAGCGCGTCAGCGTTTCATGTGAGCTGCACAGGTGGATCTTACCTGTCTCATCATGCACTGCAGAAGTCCCTGCATCAGTTTCACCACACTCTGCAAACAAACAAACAAACAGCAGCAGCTTCATCAGTAAACAACAAACATCAGCAACAAAATGACGAATTTCAGTTACTTTAGTCAGTTCAGTTCAAAGATTTGTAGCCACTGTTTGATTTTTTTTCCCTAAGCTGTTCACATCACTGTTCCACATAAAACAGTTAATGATGATTCAGTTCTTACATTTTTATTGCTCAGTAATCATTTTTCAATCAACTTTTTTCTCGGTTAATCATTAAATCAATGAGTCAAGAGGAGCTAAAAATGATGTTTTTAATGTGCTGACTTTGACTGACAGCCAATAATCTAAATTATATAATTTCTAATAATGTGACAAATAAATGAATAAAATGCACATTTATTTACTTTGTGAAGTTGTAATATTGTAATATACAATACTGTAATATATTTTTTGACTCAATCACTTTAATTTCTCACACAACACACTGGTTATCTATTAATTATTTCAATCAACCAGCTGATTAATGAACTTGTTTTAGCACTGACTTAACACACGCTGCATTTTGTTGTAAATTTGTGCTTTCATCTGTTTCATATTAGTGTATAATGTTTGCTGATATGCCTTTATGTGGAGAATGTGACACATTTCCTGTTCTAAGATGTTTATCAACAGATAATAGCTTGAGAATCTTTAAACTGACTGAGGAATGTATATTTGAGGCTTTTTATGTCTTATTTTCTTGTAGTTTTCACTGTGTCTGCTGACAAAAGAGAGAGACCGAGAGAGAAATTAAATCTTCAAAACACATCTGTACGATCTGTGACCTTTATTTCATCAGACCAAGTGTTGTTACACTTTATGTCCCCCTGCAGTTCAGTGTTTTAAATATTAGATACCAGAATGAGATATTTTGTTGTGGTTTAATGTGATATTTCAGTTAAACTGTAGCCTCCATTTGTAACACACCAAAAGCTCGCTGCTCTAAAATATTTAACCCAACAGAACGCATAGAACAAACAGTCACTGGTGTAACATTAACCCTCTGCGTGTCACAAACACACCTGCTCCAGTTCGTAGGCTTTGGCCTTGTCTTCGTCGCGGTCTGCGTTCTTGCGGTAGGCCATGCCCAGCCCCCACACAGCCAGGACACTGTAAACATTATCCCTCACCCAGGCATCCTTCTTCTGGGCGCTGGCGGGCAGCAGTCCTGTCACTGGGTTCTGAAACAAACACGCACCCACATACGGGCCTGATTAACAGTGAGGACTGTAACACTCGAACAGTTTTAGTTTGATTTACTCACGAAAATCTCTGTAAACTGTCTCTTTACTGACCAGCTGCCAGAATTCAGACGAGAAAAGGTTCGACAATAAGTAGAGTGCCAAGAGGCAGGATGTTTACATTTCCTATGTCTCACCAGTAAAGTAAGACATTTAAATGTATAAAACAAACCACCTTTGTAATCCAAGATTAAAAGTATCTTGCTGTTTCAATAAACAAAATGTTGTATTTAACATCTTATTTTTCATTCAGGATGACTCTCCTAAATTCCATCTGCTTAAACAGCCTTAAAGAGCTAAAACTTTTTTTTTAAATAAGTGTCTCTGCGTCTCTCTCTGTGCTTAAAAGTAAACATATCAAATGAATGGGCTAATTAGCCTACTAATAAACTGATCTTAATACTCATGAATGTAGAATGTTAGCAGGTTATTTAAATGAAATTACAATAATAAACGTTCTTCTTATTTATAAATGGTCAAAGGGCCAGACAGAAGTCGTAAAAGAGACAGATTCGGCCCACAGGCTGCCAACTGAATGCTCTCTTACGCAAATTGGTATTCTATGCCCTGGGTTTTGCCTCTCAGGAAGGCAGTGCGTAACCATTTCAAACACTGAAGAAAAAGAAATCATTTTAGAGCTGCAGAAAATCAACATTTTCATAATCACAAAGATGAAAGTGACATTTTCGGATCACTTGTTTTGTCAGAGAAAACAGTCCAAAAACCCGAAGACATTCAGTTTGCTATCAAATGAGACAAAGAAAAGCAGCAAATCCTCACATCTAAGAGGCTGAAATGGACATATGGTTTTGTTTGGCAATGACTCAAATGTTTAATCAATTTAGTAATTTTCTGTTGATTGATTTTTCATTTACTCCACAAGTAGTTTCAACTGTATTTAATGTAGTGCTATAATTTACTGTTGACAATGTGTTATTATAATTATTGTATTCTCCTAGAAATACTAGAATTGAACATTAATGAAGCACCAGACAGGAAATTATGTTTTGTTTTCACTTAAATTAAAAAAATAAAAACATTATCAAAGTGTCAGACCTCTGTTAATGAAACTGAAAGTGATTTTAAGTTGGGCGCATTAATTACACAGCAATCTCCATAGTTTCCACCCGCCACTGAAACTTAACCTACACCCTGACGTATACACGCTTTGGATGGAACGCTGGCACTGTTTTCTGTCAGCAGTGAACCATCTGGGTCACGGTTTTAAACTCAGACAGCTGCTGATCGTGCCTCAGTGTGAACTCAAGTGCGAGAGATAAAGGTGCATAGTTTCCCCGTCCTCAGCCTGTTCCAGGGTCTGAACTTTGCTCACGCCTTGTTTATTTCCATGCAGCTCGATCTGACTGAACTTGAACCTTTACAGAATACAAAACATCTGCATGTCTAACATACTTCTGCAGGAGAATGAGGGGGATTTAGATACGAAATTCAAAAATCATGCAAAACTAGTCTCCATGCATGCAAATGCAGGGGAGGAAAGTAACTTGAGTGCTTGAGTATTTCTGTTTTATGTGCCTTTAAACCTTTAAACCACAACATTTTGGAAGCAAATTTTGAAAATCCATACATTCATTTGACAGCTTTAGTTACTAGTTATTTTACAGGTTCAGGTTATACTTGTGATAAATAGATGTATAATTTCTAAATCGTTCGAAAGCATGACTTTCCAAAAAAGAAAATCAGCATTAAGTCTCCATAAACAAGTAAAGTTCTTGTGTTTCCTTTTAACTATATAAACCAGCCTCTCCTAAAGCAGAACAGGCCAAAAGTTCCTTTGTCTGCATTCCAACAGAAGGTGTTTCCATATTTCTCCAGATGAGAGCATTAATCCTGCTGGACTGCCAAAGTCTAGAGTCTGTGAGCAACATACTGTCGTCTTCTGGGTAAATTCCAAGTACACAGAGTCTGACCTGAAGAAGAACTACTTTATCAGTTACATATCTTATACACTCAGTGACCTTCTTCCACAGTCTTTTTAGCTTTGGACATTCAAAAAAAACAATGCATTAATGTATTGTTTTTCTCCTTTATCATATATTACTTATACAAAATACAATCAAGAAATAAATTAATAATGATAGTATTATTATAGATTTATTATAGATTAAGCTACCCATTTTCATGTAGTTAAATTAACCTTAAATTCACCAGCTGCAACATTAAAATGATACGGACATGGTGACGCATCAATAATCATAATCCACTGATATAATGTAGATTATTTTAAAAGGGTATGGCTGAAATTGAACAATTATTATTTCATTATCAATTGATTATTAATCGTTTAGTCTATGAAATATGAAAAAATGTAAGAAAAAAACCTCATTATAATTTCCCAAAGAGCCCAACCAACAGCACAAAACCCAAAGACTCTTCATTCACGATCATAAATGACAAAGAAAAGATGGAATCAGCAAATATTTTACATTTTTGCTTTAAAAATTGCAGGAACCATTAATCACTTATCAAAATAGTTGGCCAGTAGTTCTATTAATTCTTTCCATCAGGTAATTATTCTCATAGTCGATTAATCGGTCAGTTATTTTCTCGATTAATCAATTAATAGTTGTTAGTTTTAAAATGTCAAATCAGTATTTTCCAAAGCCAAAGATGACGTCCTCAAATGTCTTGTTTTTCTCACAACCCAAAAATATTCAGTTTACTGTCATAGAGGAGCAAAGAAACCAAAAAATATTCACATTTAAGAAGCTGAAATCAGAGAATAGTGACTTGTTTCTTTAAAAAAAAAAAAAAATTACTCAAACCAACTAATGATCATCAAAATAGTTGGTGATAAACTGAATAATTGATTAATCAATTAATTGATTAATTGATTGATTCTTGCAGCTCCAGCTGCTCTAGAGATGGGCCATGCTGGTAAAAAAGAAATTAGTACTTCAACTTTTGGAGCTTTAAGTATATTTTGATGCAAATATATGTACACTGACGTAAGAAAGATTTTTGAACACATCACTTTTAGGCACTTGTAACTAGTGCTGGACGATATAGTGTATAAATAATGTCACAATATTTTGACACTATGCTGCGACATATGATAGATATCTCGATATGCTACATTTTCAGTAAGAGAACATACCTTAAATTCTAACATAGTGCAAACATATGATGATCTTACAGAATATGATGCACTGCTGTAGATTAAACAGCCCAACAGGAGGACAGGGCGATATGGACAAAAATCAAATATGATGAATACCTTTGATGTTACAACAATGTTGTAAGGATTACTAAGTGGTGCTTACACAAAATATTAACACAATGAGAATTTTGACATGTAATAACTACGTGGGTTAAGGCAAAAGCAGTTACATTACATTTTATAATACACTTTACTGTAACACACCCTTTAAAACCAAAAAGACAATATCTAGTCTCATATCACAGTATTGATATAATATTGATATATTATCCAACCCTACTTGTAACAAAGTATTTCTACAGTTTAATATTGCTACTTTTCTCTAAGCTAAAGATCTGAGTACTTCTTCCACCACTTCTCTTCACAGTAGGGCTGCGATTAACGATTATTTCCATCGGCGATTATTTTCTCAATTAATCAATAAATAGTTGTTCGGTCCTTAAATGTCAGAACAGGGTTAAAAAGTTGTCAATCAGTCAAAGGTCACATCCTCAAATATTGTTTTGCCCACAACCTAAAAATGTCAGGTTACTGAAATCAGAGAACTTGGACTTTTTTATTATTTATTACTCAACTATCAGAATGGTTGGCGATTAATTCAACAGTCGATTAATAAGCGATTAATCGTTGCAGCAATACTTCCCAGCATTGACTTGCCTCCTGTATTCTGCTGCGTGTGTCTGGACTCACCTGGTGGCACAGGATGGTCTCCTGGACCAACCTGGCATAACCATCCAGCCTCACTCCTGAGTTACTGCGGCTCCTCATCCTCACTGATCACTGCACACACACACACACACACAGCAAGTTATCTCGGAACAACTGCACAGCGCTTAAAGCTCGGATATTAAATAAATACAACGACTGCATTTAGCTGAATCAGTGAGTAAACTCACCATGCGGCAGAGATCCATCTTCCCGGTTCTGCAGAGCGGATCTGAGCCGACAGCTTCTGCAGAGGTCTGCTCTGCTCTCTGCTACAGCCTGCTAACTAGCCGAGTAGCATCCAGCTGTTCATGACGACAAAACACGTCTAGAACGTTAAACTCGCCGCTGTATTCACACGCGCCCCTGCACGCACGCGCACGCGCACACACACAGCCCAGCGGTCAAACAGCTGTAGACGTGCAGTCAGGTCTTACAGGTGACAAGACGTGACGTTTCACGGTGACAGGTTCCGAGGACGTGTGAGAGCAGCGTTTTCCATTCTGAAGAAAAATACAGTATGTTCCCGTTCTTTCATTGTTGGACGACAGGGGGCGACACAACGCCTCTGTTTCCTCTCTTTACAAGGTTTGAAACAAACGTAAACAAACACCCAAAAACAATGTTCAGTGGTGGAATGTAACTAAGTATCTAAGTAAATTTACTCAAGTGCTGTACAAGATTTTATTGCTAACATTTTATGTACATTTTAATTCATTATTATTTTATTATTATCATCATCATTATTATAGTTGTTGTTGTATCCAGTAATATAATAAATATGACATAAACTGAAATGGTCATTTACCACATAATTAGCACTTATTTACTTGTGTTTTTTTGTTGTATTTTATTATATTTTATAGCCTATTTTGTACTTCCAAATTTTATGCTGCCTACTTTTGCACCTTCATATTTTCTGTTGCATATTTTTCTACTGTCACTTTAATGGCTACTGTCCTTTATTATACTCTTATTGTTAACTGAAACTTTATTCGTTATTTCTTATTTTGTACTTTCTGCAACTTCTATCACTAAGATCTTTTATTTCTGTCAATTTATTCTTTGTAAATATGTGTGACTCTTTTTTTGTGAAGGTGTGTGACCACAAGTACCATTTGTGGATGACGCAAGTGCAGTTTAAAATAAAGTTCTTGAATCCTGAATCTTGAATTTTTAAATTTACATTCTGATGCTTATGATAAGTAAGATTTTGAATTCAGGACTTTTATTTGCAACTGAGCATTTCTGCACTGTGGTATTACAACTTTTAAGATAAGATAAGATAAACTTTATTTATCACACACGAGGGAAATTCAAGGCAGAACTAACTTCACCTAATTTATGTACTGTTACATAAATTATTACATATTACTATGACATATTATCCTGTATTCTCTAAAATTCAAGTGAAAGCAGGCTGTATACTGTACATAGATATGCAAATACTATTGAATCTTTTTAATTTTGAAATGGGATAACTTTTAAACTGGGTAAGCAACTGAATTTTTTCCATTAGGATTATAATAAATTTTATTTAGATTTTAAACAATAACACTTTAATTCCCTACCATTGTGGTAAAGTGTACCTGATGTGTACCCTAAAATATTTCTTAAATTTTTAAAAAATGTTTTCTTGACAGCAAAAACATCTTCTTGTTTTTAACCAACTGGTGTCATAATTTATACCATGAAGGGTTAAATAACTGACGCAAAGGCGTTTAAAACAGGTTTCACTTCTATGTCTAATTAACTGTTGTACTTTTAAATGTTTTTATTGCAGATCACTGACAGACGAAACACGTAATTCAAGTAACACGTTCTTCCTCAAATTTTAGCGCAAGAAGATTGTGCAATGCAATTTGTCTTTATTGTGAAATGCTATATGACCTTTATTATTTGTGTTTTGGTGCTCACTGTGAACAGGAGGCTCAGTGGTATGGTGCACACTGACACTGACAAATCTGTGTAGATTTTTATATCTTGATAACTGGTGTATGTAACTCAAATTTTAACTTCTAAAACATTTTTGTTTGAATGTTGTTAGAGTGACTTTCTAACAATAAAGCCAGCTTTAGAGCAAGGGAGCTCCAGCAGCTTCATTGGTAAGTTTTGCAAAAATATGTTAGCTAAACACCCCCTGAGCCCTGTATTTTGGGTCAGGAGAATAACTTTATTGCTGATGAAAGTATTTTTATACAGTTAAAAAAAAACCTGCTGCTTTTCTTCGTATTTTCTACACAAGTGAAATTCAAGAAAGAGTGAATTCTGCAGAACTTCAGTCTGTGTTCAATATTTACAGCTCAGAAAGCAAATGATGAGAGAGATAAACAGAAATTTAAATGTTTAACATTTTTATTGAATCTCTTATTACATATGTTTAATCATGAAATGATTGAATGAAGCACTGAATTCAATCCACTTTGAAGGAAATAAAGAGAGCCCAGACATTTCTTTGCCTCAAGACGAATGCTAATGCTATTACCTCCCTAAATGATATCATCATCACGTCTATTCCTGAAGTGCTGTGAGATGGCTTTGCCCACAGAAGAAAAGAACTGACAGATGATAGTTGGTTGTTTTGGTTGTGTCATCAGGCAATACATCTGACCATTTCTGGATCTTCTAATTTCATTAAAATCATCAACATATCTGCATTACCCCACTTCTTATAAAGGTCTTTGCATTTTGCATATAAAATTCTCAAGGTCTTTCCAGAACCTAATACAACATCAGCAATCATAAAATGAGTGAGTTATAGTTTCTTGTTCAGTTAAAGCCAAACTGGAATTAGGCCATACTTTGTCTAGTTAATGTATGTATTATTAGTCAAACACAGCTAATAAATGTTGAATCATAGAAGCAAACATGGGAGTTTAATTATTTTTGTTATTATTTTAAATACCATTTTCAGCTTCAATTGAATAACCTGCTGAGCACTGATTGTTGTTTTGAGTTACCACCACTAGATGTCAGCACATCACCCTGATCACAGCTGTAATCTTCTAGTCTTCTCTCAGATTTCATATCTTACTAAATTGTGGTTTTGATATGGAGGGTAGCAAACAGTAAGAACTTGTCAATAAGAACTATATTTAACAAAACCTGAATAAATAATGTTCACAATCTCATTTTACATACCCGAACTACAAAAAAAATTATTACCAGAGTTACAACTATTATTTTCATTATCAGTTAATATGTGAATGATCGGTCTTTTGGTTTATGAAACAAAATTAAAGAATAATATTGTGGAAACCGCAAGTTGATGACTACAAATCAATTGTTTTGTCTGATCAACTGTAAAAATCCAAATATATTATAATCTTAAAGAGACAAACCCGCAAATTGAAATATCAAAATAAAAACTTGAACTACTGCCTTGCAGTTGTATGCTTCTGCCAATCAATCAAGTTGCCGTTTACATCCATGTTTGTCCAGATTCATCATATATGTAGTGAGGACGGAATTTAATAAAAGGTAGCAAGTATATTAAAAGAACAGTTCACCCCAGAATCAAAAATAAATATTTTCCCCCTGGCCTAGTTTCATACATAGACTGTATAGGAACTACTTTCTGTCTGTTAGAAAGTAGTTCCAGTAGGTTTTACTGCAGAAATAAAGTAGTTCCTTTATGAAACTTGTCACAAAAAGTCAGTGAAATCTTGAGTAACAGGGTCATGATTTTTTGGAAAGAGACACTGGTTTTGAATTTTTTCAAATGTATTTTTGGTGCTTTGAGCACCACAAGCTAAGTGCCATTATTCTCATTATATAGGAGAGCAGACAGATATCTGTACAACCAATATCTCCAAAACTCTGCAAACATCAGGAAATAAAACAGTCCACATATCTGCAGCTGGTAGCTTCCTATATGAAAAACAATTCAAAATATGACACTGTAGTGAGCGTTTGTCGTGGAAAACTCATGGAAAGAATTATAAACTACCAATTGTATGTATGTAACTTACTCCAGCACATCAACATATTCATTACAGAATTTCACTGTTATTTAATTTAATTTATTTACTATTATTTAGTTTAGCTTACAGTAAGTTTGACTTGTATATTGACATATTGTCATAAGGACCGATACAGGAAATCTTTCCTCCCCCAAGCAATAACACTGTACAATACCTCACCTCTGTCTGACAGACAGCACTCCGAACTCTCCACAGTGGGTTCTTTATAGTTCTTATAGTTCTGGTCCAACCAGATTTCCTATTGCACTGCTGGTCATGGCTAATGCACATCTGTTAGCTATTTGCACATCTGTATCAATACCTGTTGGTCATGGCTAATTGCACATTTGTTAGCTATTTTGCACATCTGTCTCGATACCACTCTACCTCATTTCTCACCACTTCGTGTATATAATTTATGTCTACTTATATTGATATTTTGCACAGTGTTACACTACTGCGACTGGCGTAGGGTATTTCTGTACATTTCAGTATAGTACTTTGTATATTTTTTAAATTTATAATCTTTATGTATACATGGCTATTTTCTTATATATTTTATTTTTTACTTTTGACCTGTTTTTCTGTCTGTCTGATGACAGCTGCTGTAACACAAGAATTTCCCAGTTTGGGATCAATAAAGTACTACCTATCTATCTATCTATCTATCTATCTATCTATCTATCTATCTATCTATCTATCTATCTATTCATGTTGTTCATTTATTTTCACTTACTTGCCCAAATATAATATCTACACATCAATAGATAGATAGATAGATAGATAGATAGATAGATAGATAGATAGATAGATAGATTTTTTTAGATTAATTCCAAATAAACAGAAGTGAAAGCAAAACTGTGGCAAACTTTCAGCGACAGGAAGCCATAGCTGCATGCTGGGAACAACGTCACGAATAACGGATTCTTTAAGCCAATCAAATTTCACAGCTGTGGCTTTTTCGGCCAATCGCAGCGCCGCTGTCTCAATCGCTGTCTCACCAGCAACCAGCGTCCGCTAGGTAGTTTAGCATCAAGCTGGCTAAGAAGCTAACGCACGGAAACACAGAAATATCTGTTTTACTCTCTGTGGTTATGAATTTCGCTTGAATTTGCTGAAGTTACACATCGTCCGAGTGACTGAACCGAAGGCCCGGTCGAAGGTAAAGAGTCGTGTTTACTGATGTAGCTAGCTAAGCGTCGCGGGAGGGGGCGCAAATGACACATAACGCGTTGTTGATGTTAATATGTGGCGATTTAGCACGGTTAGCTAACATAAGCTAATGAAACTTTGTGCAGAATCCTCTTGAACGTCAGTTTACTAAAAGTTCAGATATATTTGAGCTGATGGTTTGGTCGTATTATCCTCGAAACTGATGCATGTATTTTCCTGCTCGGGCGTTTCTTACTTATTATTGCATGAATTGCACTGAATTAACTTTCTTGTCGTGGAAAAATAACATGCATCAAAAATGTCACGTGGTTGCTGATTCCTTACCACCGACGCAGACGTCCCTTGACGGCTACCATTTTTTCTTCATCTTCTGCATTCCTCTACATGTCCTAAAACATTATAAGTTAACGTGGACCCCATCTGAACTGTGGGTAACTTTAAGCTGAACTTCCTCCTCCTCAGATGCAGTTCATGCTGTTGTTCAGCCGGCAGGGAAAGCTGCGCTTACAGAAGTGGTATGTGCCTCTGTCTGACAAGGAGAGGAAGAAGATCTCCAGAGACCTGGTCCAGACCATACTGGCCAGGAAGCCCAAAATGTGCAGCTTCTTGGAGTGGAGGGACCTCAAGATTGTGTACAAGAGGTCAGTGAAAAAGAAGTTTAATTAGTGACTGTGATACTCTTACACTCTTTCACTTTGTCTGTCCCAGGTGGCGTCTACAATATGCTTTATTGTTTATGCACACACTTGGATGCATACAGTATGCACCTACATGCAGTAAACATATGCTTAAACATTAAGTGGAGATTGATTTCACTTTTTCAAAGCTTTTCAGGCCTTTTTCTTGTCTTATTTAATTCTTCTGGTTGTTTTCAGTGTTGTTAATCTACTCATCTGTGACAGGTTATGAAACTTAGTTCTTAACAGTGGCAAGCTCAATTTAGATTATTTAAACCAGTATATTGGGATGCATAATGTAGTTTAAAAAAAGTTGTATTACAGTTGTTTTGACAAATGCAATAGAGGATTGATGATGAATAATAATTTTTGCATCACAATTTTCATTTTCACAGAAAAAAAAATAATGATGTTGTGACATTTGTTATGGTCTGCACCAAACATGTTTTCTTACATCTGGAGAAAAAGATTTGTAGGCCAGAAGATCTCTGCAGCACTACAGTTCTTCATTATCACACGTGTTCTGTCACGCATTTTCATTTCCTTTATCAAAAAATGCAGCTTCCGCAGTTTGTGTATTGCACTCAGTGCCATATTGAAATATTGCTAACCTGTTTATTAATTGTGCAGCTCTAGCAATGACTCGATTCAGTCCAAATCATCCTTGCAAAAGCTGCTGACCAGTCACTTATCATGAGATATTGCAGCTACCTTAACCATGTTGAGCATTTAAGTTCATTCCTGACTATGAAAAAAGTCGTTTGATCAGATAGTCTTCACTCCGGCACTTTCATCTGCATCTCGTGGTTTTCATCACCAGATGGAGTTTGCTCCGTTGTTATGGAGATGGTTTAATTGTAAGAACGTGACCTAACTGTGGAACTTCTGTCACATGTTAACAGGTGGTTGGAGTTGCTTTGTTGATGAAGACTGAGATTACTTTATTTGTTCATTTGATGTGGACAGCACACATGAATGAACAATATAAGAGGATCAATATAAAAATACAAGATATAAACATGCTGGATTATAGGAAAAATTGTCATTCTCATCCCTAGTTCCTAAGCAGGTAGCAGAGACATTACAAATGATGATGTACAAATAAAAATGTACAAAAGACTAAATACAATGTGGTTGCAATCCCTGGAAAAAGATAGAAAGTGGACCTTGATGTCCTTAAGTAGAACTTATGGAAGATTATTTTGTTAAACCTATAAACTGTTAACTAAATAGGCTGCACGCTGATAGTTAATAGGATGTGTTAATGTTTGGTTTGTTACATCACTGCTGTTTCTGTGGAAGCGTGCTGGCATTGTTTATGAAGACCAGTGATTCAGTGATTATTTTGTCAAGCACAGAGATTTCTGGCATTTAGATCTCACCTTCTGGTGTGTTCTAAAAGCCAGAAACACCCCCTCTCTGAGAGCAACTGCCAAACAATGGAGGACAATGATACAAATATATAAGGAGGGCCTGATTTGTCCCAGCTAATGAGTGCTGAGTCAAGTATACAAAACACACATTTACACAAGTTCAAGAAAACAAAAAACTAATAAACAAAGACAAACAACAAAGCAGCCAGGAGGCAGTTACACTGTGCTGGAAGAGATGTTTATGCATCATGACGTTATACACCGAGTTACCTGCTTATCTGGTACACATGTAAAATTTGATCTAATATCCCTGCCATAAATAGTGTCTGTGTTAAGGGTATGATGCTCTGCTTTTGGTCAGACATGCTGATAAAACTGTATTGTTATTTTATTGTTATTTTATTTTATTTAATCCAAGGGTGTAAGTGGCAGGAATTGTTTTATTGGTTTGTTTAATGCCAAGGTACACAATGACGTAGCAGAGCCATAAAACACTTAATATACACTTGCTATTCAGGATTATATGACAAATTTTCATTTTAAAGCTTTTTGCATTCACTTTTTGGCATTTATAGGCATCCTACATGGAAAATGAACAATATGAGAAACTAATTTTTGGTTTTAATGTGACTTACAGTCATACAGAAGAGCACCAAATACTTGCATACAGTCACATTTTCCCTTTAAAGAACAACTTCACCCATTTTCTTTCAGTGTACGTATGCAATGTGGAGTGATCACAGCTTAGTTACCACTCACGCTAACACTGATGCATTACATATCTGCTGAGACAGCAGAAGCGCTATATTTTGTACACATCACCATCTTGTTAATTTATGTCTTATTTGCTTCCTTTATGTTGTAGATATGCAAGCCTGTATTTCTGCTGTGCAGTGGAGGATCAGGATAATGAGCTGATCACTCTGGAGATCATCCACAGATATGTGGAGCTGCTGGACAAATATTTTGGAAGTGTGAGTCTCATAAACATCACAAATGTAACGTGCTGATTGATAGTGTGAGGAACAGGGGAAAACCCATTTAAAAAGAGGATCTCTTTTGATCTGCTGCTGTTTGTGGCCTCACAGGTGTGCGAGTTGGATATTATCTTCAACTTTGAGAAGGCTTACTTTATCCTGGATGAGTTCCTGCTGGGTGGAGAGGCCCAGGAGACATCCAAGAAGAACGTGCTGAAGGCCATTGAGCAGGCTGACCTGCTGCAGGAGGTACGCACAATTTATTATCAACAGATAACTGAAAACATGAGACAGACCGACTATATTATATCTGGTTACAAATGGAAGAAAATCTGTTATTATAAGAGCTATGACATTTATTGTTTTTATTTGTGGGTCTGGAAATATCTGTGGTGGAAAATTAACACTTGCCACTAGCCAAATGTTGGTAAAATACAAAAGTGCCTTTTTTTTTCCTTTTTTATGATCAATGTTTGGTTGTACTAATAATTGATCCGTTTAAGTACTGTATTTTAAATTGATTTTTTAAAAAGACAGACCGACTATAGTGTGAGGTCAGCAGTACTTAGAGTAGGGCAGCAACTACTGTAATTACGCTGTAATTTTTTTAACCGCTGATGAACCTGCTGATAATTGAAGTTTGGTCTGTGAAATGTCAGAGAACTGGGAAAAATGCCCATCACAATTTTCCATGTCCCAAGGTTCAGTCTTGAATAACTTAGATAACTTAAAATTTAAACTCGTTTTACTCTAACAGTCCAAACACCAAAGATTTTTACTTTACTGTCATTTAAATCAAAGAAAAACAGAAGCAAATTTATAGTATGTTTGCTTGAAAAATTTTAGAGTTTTGACAGATTAATTTTCTATTGATCATTGCAGCTCCAACTTGGTGCAAATGTAGATATAAACATACTACAAGGAGTATGTTTATGAAACAGCCCCATTTCAGTACTGGCCTCTATGTATTACAAAACGAGACTATCAACGAGAAGATTGGCTATTTGCGCATAGGTTCTTGCAGTTTACATTTTTCCAGGCAAAATTACAGTGAGAGTACGTTGGTCAGTTACATAAGCAGGAGGAAATTTTTATTTAATTTTATTTTTGGTTATTTTGTGGTCATGGGTATGAAAACATCACTGCTTTTGTCCAAAATCAACAGTATGAATGTTCCTTGTAGCCACTTGACTTTCACTCAGCATTGTTAATGTTAAACCAGACAGCAGGTAGACCAAAGATGTTGATGTATTGTTTTTTTCACCTTGCGGCCCTCTACACCTGCCATCACCTGTTTATTTTAAGCCTGCAGCTCTTGATTAATACCTCGCACTCCCCGGAGCCAGTGCACTAAAGCAAATGCTGTCCAGCATGTCTGCATTGCTGTCTCGCTGTAGTCATTTGCAGTCAACAGAATCAGTGCTCAGATGTGATTTATTTATAGCAAAGCATGCAGCACTATTGTAACAACAGCGTGTCTGACTGTGCAGACCAAGGTTTAACTCGCTGGAAGGCCTCCTGTTCCCATCACACATTTAGTAACTTGTAATTATGACTCATGTACTATTAATTATAATTTGGAGGGGTACTGTGAACTACAAAACATGTGACAGAGAAACAAACATTTTTCTTTCTTATGTTTGTCTGCAGGAGGCTGAGGCACCACGGAGCGTTTTAGAAGAAATTGGGCTGACATAAATCATCATGCTGCTCCTGTTTCCCAGATGCAGATCTGACAACCTCCCTGTCTCTATCCTGTCTCCTCCTGTTCACGGTGTCAGTGTTGTATGTATATACTGTAATCACCATCTCTGTACTGTATTATTCTGTACTGTACTATCTTGTAACGTCCTTTCAATGTGGTGCCAACTGTGGTTTTAATGTGTCTCCTATGTACAAGCTCCCTCACTGTATACTGCAGAACTATTAGCATTCTTCACTCCCCAAACTTCTTAAAACTCCACAGAGTACAATGTAGCGACGACATGAAAACTCCAGCATCATATTAAGATCATCCATCATCACTGAATGCAGAGTTGTATGTGCTGTTTCAGCTTAAAGGACTTTATGGTGCTGTTGTAGCTGCAGCTGGCGCTTCTAGTTAATTACCGTTGCATTCGAGTCACAGAGCTAAGCATACGATTTCATGAAATACTGTACGATCTTTGAAAAACCAAAGAACCAAGGTTCGTTTAATATAGATGAAATTGCATGAAAATTTCATATCACGATTATATTTGCCAAAATTATTGCGGTTGTGTTCAAAAAGTACTGATACTCACACACTGGAATAATTTCCCCAACCTCTGAACCAGTCAGTCTTTTCACTGACGCAAAACAAACACGTTGCTGCTACACCTGCGTCTGGAAGACTGTTGCTAACTTTGATTGATGTCATACAGTCTTTACCGTGAGTTTTTCAAAGTGCAGTGATCACAAACGGTTATCACGATTATTAAAATTTGAAACAGTAATTAATTAATTGTCTGGAATTTTATCGCAAATCATGGAAAGTGCTTTTCATTCCCATCGTTCAACAAAATTTACAGCTGTTCTGGAGGTATTTCCAGACTCTGACTTGGATGAATAAAATATTCTGTCCGCTGCACAACAAAAAAGGTTTGCAACTTGTTTTGCATATCAACTTTTTTCAAGTCCAGGTAAACAGAAATTACAACTGTCCTTGCTCTTTTTGCAAAACAGAAAAATATTACATTATTTTGCTTGTAAATCTAAAATACTGGTAAGAACCACCTATATATTTCTGTACAACTTTGTTTGTAATTGGGTTCATGTACTAATTGAGCAAGGAGATATCTTTTTGGGCTATTATCTTTGAATTAGGAAAGAATTTGGCAGTGCCTGCATCTGCAGGGACTCAGCCCTCTTCCGCTGCGCTCGGGACGCTTTATCAACCCAAAATGTCTATATTTGGTGTCTGCAACAGTCAACTATCTTTCTTGTATGTATACAAACAGCAACTGACAAAACCTGCTTATATTATCTTTAAAAAATGATATTCAGATGTTCTGATTCTCAGCTCTGTGACTCAAATGTAAATGGTAAACCATGAGGCAATAACTGGGGCTGTGGGAATCACTGGCACTGTTACAATCACGTATACACGGGTTAATTCAACCCAACAATTCAGTGAAATTAAACTGTTACCCATAATCAGTATCGGTGTTTATGTCAAGCTTTGCGTTTGGTGATTCTAATCCAAAAATTAGCCATTTCTTTTTTCCTTTTCTAATTGTTTACATCTGACAATAGCTGTTTTTGTGTAATTAGTGTCTTGTTTGTTAAAACTACCATTCTGTTGTCTTTATTTTTCTGACAATTTACTTATTTTCCTGACAGAAACATTTGTTTAACATTGAAGTTTAGGTCAGTCTCTCCCTTAGTCTTAGGTCAGGATAGGAATAGTGACCCAAATAAAAGAAAGAAACACTATTTTATGTATTATGATATAGTTTGGCTTAAAGACTAACATATGACCAAAGAACACTGTGTTTTACCTTCTCTATGGTGTCTATAGAAGGCTAACATGGCAGAAAAGGGATTTAGAGCTGCAGGGTGTCGATGAAAATACGTATGTGGGGATTATTTGGCCACAATATACCAGTATTATGTCATTATTCCAGTCCATTTAAAGACAGGTCTATCCTGAGTTTCTTTGTGGAGTAGGAACAGAAGATGAACTGCACATATCAGGGTACATCATTAATATTCATCACCGTCAGCTTGTTCACTTGTCAGTAGGATGCAGGAAAACAAGCCGACGAGTAATGAATTGATTCTCATCCCAAACTCTACGGCAGTCAGATTTTTTAACTGCATTCTTAAAACCACCAAGTGTTTTTGTTGAACATTCATAAGTAATCATTAAACAGGTTCATCTTTGATTTGAGAAAAAAAAACACACTTTTTGTATTAAACACTGCCAACACATTTGCCAACATTTTTTTCTTATATTTGAAAGTTATTAACAATAAATGTATTAAAAAAGAAAATCCATTTGTCTTTTGTTTTATGTTGTTTTTACTCAGCAACAATAACCATGTAGAGCTACAGGTTCCAGTTGATTAAGTGTTCAATAATTAAAGCAACAAACTATTTTCCGAAAGCTAAATTTCACATATGTACATACTGGTGCGTACTTACAGTATCACTGCTGACAAAAACAATTTATTCTTCCTTATACAGTCACATGTTTGAGGAGAAAAGCCAGAGCAAATTTACAGATTTTCAAATATATGTGCCACTAGAGCCTTGTTCAGACCACCAGCCCAAATCATCTTTTTTCAACATATCAAGATTGTATCCACAGTGATTTTAGAAAGCCTGGACAGCAAAAAAAAAACAAAACATGAAACGTGATTCTGAAAGGTTTGAAATGAGATTCCAATCAGATTTCTGAAGATGTGTCTCAGCCACTCAAATCGGATTTCAAAGCCTCTTTTGCGTCACTTAGAACAGGATGCACAATGACGACATTAAATCCAGAGTGATGGAAGTCAGTAAGGCGAGATGGAGGACAACACAGAGAACAATCTTTTGTAAAGACAAAGCTCGAAGGAACCAACTGGAACATACTTATATGTTGGAAAGCCACATCACAAGCATACATAGTTCCTGACACCCAAAGTTAGCAAAGAAACCGATGCAGTTAAGTTGGTCTGGACACACAAATATCAGAAGCGTAACATTATATGTTATTTCATCGGTAAAAAATGTTTTCTCTTCCTGTTTTGGTGACTGGGGAACTAGTAACATGTTTGCTACCAAAGTACGGAGTGGCAGAGGACAAACCTGGACTAACGACACAGACAGGAATGCCTGCATTATTAAATTATCTAATACTGGCTGTCTTCCGAGGCGTTCACATGCACTCCAGATCAACAGCAACATGAACAGAAGCTGACTGTGCTCCATGTGATGTACAATTTCCAGGTAGAAATTGGGCCGTTTGTTGTCTTGTTACCCACCAACGGTTCAACCAATAATCAAGTAACTTTTCCACCAAATGACTTGTGTTTACAATTTCTGGATCGTTTGAGTTTTGCTTTTGTGAATGCAAACCGGACCAGTTGGAAAATTGAAACAATGTATCATCCTCGGCTTGGTTTAATTCAGGAAGCAGACACTGAAGTCTGAACCCGCCCTTAAAAATCTGATTTGAGAAGCAAATCCTGGAGTCTGAACAAAACCTAAGAGGTGCTCACGTCGCCTTTTCCAGCAGGCTCACTTTATATTTCTGTGTTAGTCTGTTCACTTTTCACCTCAGGACTAAACTTCTGCTCACTTTCAACACACTGACTTTCATCCAAGTCACTGTTTTTTGGAATCAGTTCTGTTTCATTTATGTCCTGGCTGGGACTCGTCGCAGTGAGATTCTCCACCGTCTCTTCCTTTGACTCTTTCTCCTGATCTGACTCTCCAGATGACGATGTCCCTTTAGACGTACGGCTCTTCTTCTTGTGTTTCTTCTTGCTCTTTTTCTTGCTCTTTTTTGACTGTTTGTGGCGGTGGCGTGTGCTGGTATCATCATCAGGGGTTTTGTCTTTTTTATCTAGCTTCTTGGGGCTTCTTTCTCTGCTCCGCTTGTGTTTTTCCTGCTCTCTGCTTGAGCTTCTTGACCTTTCTCTTGCTTTTCCGTTGGTGTCTGTATCTTTGTCTTTACTGTCTCTGCCTTGACTTCTGTCCCTATACTTATGCTCCCTGTCTTTATCTCTACTGAAGTTTCTCCGCCTGTCTTGCTCTCTATCTCTACTTCTGCTCCTCGACCTGTCTCTGTCTCTACTTCTACTCCTCGACCTGTCCCTACTGCTGCTCAGATACCAGTCGTTCCTTCTATCACTGTGTCTCGACCTGGATGACCGTTTGTCCTCTCTGTACTGGTGGGACGCCCTCCTCTCTCTACTCCTGCTCCTCCGCCTGTTGCCCTCTCGTCTGCTGTGGGATCTCTCAGATCTCGGTGGGCTTCTGCTGCCGTGGCGTTGCCGCCACGATCGGTCTCCGTATCTCTCTGAATGCCACCCGTCTCTGCGACTCCCCCTGACGCTGCGGTCTGGTGACATGTGCAGGTCCCTGTCGGCCTCCCAGAATTCATTGCCA
Source organism: Lutjanus argentimaculatus (assembly GCA_034769285.1). Taxonomy (NCBI): domain Eukaryota; kingdom Metazoa; phylum Chordata; class Actinopteri; order Lutjaniformes; family Lutjanidae; genus Lutjanus; species Lutjanus argentimaculatus. The sequence continues at coordinate 33,016,831 of JAWZSL010000002.1, forward strand.
GGGTTTCGAAACACGTGCAGGAAGTTACAGTGCTTCCCTTTGGGGCACTTCTGCCTGTCAAATAATCCTGAAAAAAGGGAAGCAAACACGAGCAAGATGGTAAATACAACGAACTGAATCTTGTGAAACTCTACCAATAGCAATCAGTAACTTACCACATATAGCATTCTTCCACCGTGTAACAGGACATATCTCACAGTGAAGCTGCCGGCCTGCGTACCACCTCCCATTGAACTTGATAAAGGCCTCTTTACACTGCTCCTCTCTGGACAGACAATGGAGAGACAAGAGGACAAAGAATGAAGAGTTTATCCAAAAAAACAAACATTTGAGGAGAAGTCATGAAGTGGCTGTGTGATGGCTTACGTGTCAAACTGAATGTAAACATTTCCTCTCAGGTGTGGTTCATAATTGCAGCTGACCTAAAAAAAACAACAAAAAAGGTAGCAATGAAATCAAACGTAGTTTTAGTGGTCACAATCTGACAATCCAGCCAGTCAATGTTATCCTAAACAGTAATGTTTAAGTGCTTTGAAAAATCAGGATTTCATACTTAAACCAGATTCCCACAGCACAACTGTTACCTAGGAACTGCTAGTAATTTGTAATAATTGCTGAGGTCGTCTGTGATCTTGATCCTGTGCAAATCTGTCACATCCATAATTTGTAAAGTAAAAACTCCACTGCAAATTATCTACCATAGTTCACCAAACAGAGGTCCTGTTATAATGTTCAGGTGTCCTGCAGGTTTCAACAAGTTCAATTTATGACTATTTAAGATGTTTTAAGACAATTGTGAATGCAATTTAAGACTTATTTCACATCATTACTGGCAAAAAACATGTTTATTGGTTGGTTTTGTTGTCAAAATCATATTTAAGACATTGTAAGACACTATAAGGCCTGATATTCAGAGGTCTGGATTTTATACTTTTTAGTAAATTAATTATTAATTTATTAATTAAAGTAAAATGAGACTTATTCCATGTATGAAAAGCAATCTTACTGTATACTGACTTAACTGAAATGATAAACCATCTAAAATAAATTACATACATACATTCAATCAGACAACATGTTTACAAAAAGTGGTTACTGTAGACTAGTTTTACAATGAAAATTCATGCAGTAAGTCAGCAATCAGATTTCTCTCTCTTATTCTGAAATCATGTCTTACTTATATGTGTGTGTGTTATATATATATATATATATATTGTATATATATGTATATATATATATATATTATATATATAAATATATATATTTATATATATATATATTTCATTACAGTGACAACACAACAAGAGTGGCTCTAATGAACACGCTGCTTTCCTTTATGGTGCAATTTTGAGAAATTGTCAGCATCTGAGTAAAATTTTTTGGAATACAAAGATGCATCAGTTCATTTAAAGATGTTTCTTTTCATCCCACCGTACTGCTGGCACAGAGACATTCCCTGTGTGAAGTTTTTACCAGTTGTGTAATGCACATGTGGCTGAGAAATCTAACTGGGGGAATCCAGTTTTCCAATCTCCCATTCTGATTACATAAAACTGTGTTCCTTCTGCACATGAAACACATGAACACAACACCTGCCCTGATCTCATCTTACCTTGAACTGCACCACCTTGCCAACACTCTTCAACTCTGGCAGGACATCATGGTAGAACTCGAGGAAAGACTCTTGCAGCTCCTCCTCGCTATGTTCCAACCACGCGTCAGTGTCGTAATCATCGCGGCGTGACTCCTCCATGCCAAATGTTGTAAACATACCACGAATCATCAGAGTCGGGCTAGATGTGGGATAAACGTGCTTCCGAGAACACCTGGAGGTTTACAGAGCATATTCTTTGGTGCATCTGTACATCCATTCACCACTCAAATAAAACATTTATGTATTTAACAGTCACATCAAAAGAAAAATACACAGTACCTGTCACCAAATCGACATGCTCCAGTCTTGAGGAAGAAGGGACAGTTTGCTACGTCACGCTCTGTCCCAAAATTCTCAGAGTTCTCTGTCACAGGAGCCTCAGGATTCATCCACGGTCCTCCATTCTCAAGCTGGAAGAGAGAACATGAACAAAAACATATATATACACTGTATAGTTTTAACTTTAAATTAGAATGAGATGTTTCCAATTAAACAGTTCATATAGCTCTTAGCTTTTAGTTTTTTACATGGTCAAAAGACTTGTCATGAACTTGTGGTCCTAAACTCTTTTGAAAGTTTTTTTTCTGTACTTTTGGTGGTCGTGTGGTTTGGTGATATTCTGGTGCTGACTATTACAATGTGGCTCTTTGTAAGAGTTAACAGCACTAGTAAAATCTCCGGGATAAATATGATGAGTGCACAGGCAAAACAAAATGAGGCTGATGCCAATATTAATATTTGGTAGTTAAAAAAAAAACACAATAAAGAATGTACTGGCTTTCAACTGCTTTTCAATTTTTGATGAAAATCTCATTGCTCTCTAATGGAAAAACTTTGTGAGAGGGAAACTATTTGAAAATCAGTGCAAACATACTGTATCTTTGGCATTCCTGATAAGTAACAACAAACACATAATTTCTTGTTGCTTATTGACCGACATGTACATTGATAGATTGATAAATATCTAGAACCATAATGCCTTGAACACTTTTCACTTTAACACTTTCATAGCATAGTTCCATGCTATTGGGAGTCAGATACACTAGTTAATATACCCAGCAACTTAGGGAACTGACTTTGAACAAAATATATATTTTATCATTACAAATAATGCTTCTTGACTGTTTTTGCCCACGTATTAAATTAATTATGAAGATCTAACAGTGATTAATACTGCGTTATCTGTGTGATGTGACGTTCGTGTGTGTTTTTACCTGGTTTTCAGCTTCATCCAACATTTTCTGAACAGCCTCCTACAAATGGTGTAAAGACACGGCTGGTGAAAATGTGCAGAGGTCAACATACTGCAGCATATCTGTTGATATCTGTTGCTGAGTGTTAAGATCCCATTCACAAGGACTGGCATTTCAAAATTGTTCGACTTTTTGGAAAGCAATTTCACAGACTGTTTTCACACAAAGTAAAAGATACATCCTTGCTGTGAGAGCGGGAGGGATTTTCTCTTTGTTTGTATCCTTAGTTAAGGAGTTGGATGGTTGCTTGTGCCACTCAGTCAAGGAAATTTTAAAAAAGAACCATGTGCAAAGCAAAAACACATTTGACAAAAGTGGATTATCTGAATCGTCCCGTTTGGATGGATAACATATATACTCATGATTAAGTAGAAGAGGATATATTTCTTTTTGTTTCTATCCTCCCAGGGCCCGTTTCACCTCTCTGCCTCGCTTCTCCTGCTGCTTCTGCTCTTTTTCTTCTTGTTCTCTCCTCTGCTGAGCCTCCCATTCCTCCTTTATCATCCGCTGTGAACACAAATAAACATGAAGTCAATGAATATTTGCATTTTTTAAAAGTGAATTTTGTCTACATATTAATATCTGTAACATCTGTAAACTTCCTATGATCACAAAGTGTAATTATTCAAGTTTGAAAATGCTCCATATGATAAATACAAACTGTAGGTTACCTCCTCCTCCTCTCTTCTTTTCTGTGCAGCCTCTTCCCTCTCCAACCTCAGCCTGAATTCTTCCTGGGCAAGCCTCTCTCTTTCCAACCACTCTTCATGTAGCTTCAGTCTGAGAAAACAGAAAAACTGTATGATCAAGGTCTCTGTGCTTTTTGTCACTGGACGTGCAACTGCAGGACAGCAGAATGACGTTAGTATTGACCTACCTTTCCTCCTCAGCAATATCATTATTCTCATCATCTTCATCATTTATTTCTTCTTCTCCTTCTCCAGGTGTACAGTTTTCTCCATTTTTTAAACCTATAACAGAGTAAATGCTGAGGTTAGTCTGGCTAACAGCGAAGCAACAACTACTGAAATGACAAGGTGTCAAATTTGACAACAACACACTGCTATCTTGTACCATATTCTCTGGCTTGTGCGAGAGCTTGGCGTTTCCGTTTTCTTCTCTCCTTTCCTGAGAGCAGCCCTGCGCTGCTTCTGACTACAGTGAAAAAGAAAACATTAAAAACAACAATTAGATCAGTGAAGGAAAAAAGAAGTGCTCATGGGGGGCACAGCTATTACAGGGGAAAACAGACATGACCAGGGTTATAAATGTGAAAGGGTGCTCTGATCAATTGGCCATGGATCGTTATCAGCCAGTATTCAATCTAAATAGATTAAATGACTGTCTCTATGAAGGCCAATAAGAAGACGAAGTGGACAGCCACCTGTTTTTTGGCAGAACAATAAAAGCTGTTTTCTTGCTCTTGCACAAGCACCATGAGCCAATCTCTGTGCACAAGTGTATATAGCAAGTGACTTTTCAGGACAACAGGGAATACTGCAGATGAGAAGAGGAATAAGCCCTGTGCTATAAACGTGGAGGTGCATAAAGTATATTAATATGCCACTGATGCTTAAGAGATATAAATCATACTGATCTTTACCCCTCCCACCCCCACCCGTTCCGTCTCAGCTTTTCAGAATGGCTACTCCAGACTATATCATTGTCCCATGATGCAAAGGCTGTCATGACATTGCAAATTTGCTCTAAGCTGCTCCCAATAACCATGCGTGGGCTGGTATGATTTAAGTTGCATCTCTAAGAGAGAGAGAGAGAGAGATGCAGTTGTCAATCCATGATACTTTCTTATCTCTTAACTGTAATACATAACATGCAATTCAAATAGACCCTGTGATTAGTGTGATACATCAGTTTGACCTGTCATGTGACCAATGCTCCTTCCAGCGATCAGTGACCAGCCCCAAAAATCCTGACTGGAGCATCCAAATATGTCCCTTTGTCACAACAGACATTTTGACCTGTCAGATACAAATTTAACTAATAACATTCCCAATTACTGCATTACAATCATGCTGTAATTAGGTCATCATCAATTGTTGGTTCCACTTGTGCGTTTCCTACTAGGACAAGCCACAAGGCTCTCTGATTCCACGCTTCTCTCATACTGTTAAACTACTGGTAGATTAAAATGTAATCCAAAGAGGAGTATGACATGCCAGACAAACGTTGTCTGTAATCAGATACAGTCAATAGTACAATAGTAGGTGCAATAGTATACCATTAAGAAGCCTGCCAAGTATACGCTGAGATTGTATTAAAGCTGTGCTTTCATTCAGCTTGACAATAATATCACGGTAACTTAAGACTGCAGTTTGTCTTATTAACTTAGCTGTTAAAGTGTAAACACATAGGATTACAACGGGAATGACTGTAATATGGTCTCTAACTTTCAATTAGATTACAACATATTTCCATAATCTAAACATGAACTTATTAAAACAGCTAACCAGATAGGACAGGACTGTTACATTCACACTGCAACGTTGTAATGGCGTTAATACTTTTTCTAAAGTTACTGTTGTCCACCATCCAGGCATTAGTAGATCATCGAGTTATCTCAACATGATACAAGGAGAGACACAGACCTTAACACGGGAACAGAAACCTGTGGAGGAGTTGGTGCTGCCATCACAGCTAACGATAGCTAGTTAGTTAGCATGCTAAGCTAACGTTAGCCCGCCAACATTTATTAGCCCGAGTTATCGCTTCTCAACCGCACTGAGTTTAAAAACGCTAAACCAAACGTTGTCTGACAGTGCGAATTATCTCAGAAGTGGATTTGGTTTATCGGAGTATTGATATTACTGAATAATTTATGTTAGTTGTTCTTATTGGTGTTAGCTAGCCGCATGCGGAGTTGTTTTGCTTATGAGTGGCAGAGGAAGTGAACATGAAGTACTTCCGGTTCAATACCAAGGCAACAAAAAAAAACAAAAAAAAGATATTTTTTTTTCTATTAGGGAAATTATCTTCCCGTTTTAATGCGTATCCTTAAAAAAGTTTTCTTTAAGTATAACTTTATGTCAAATACATACATCTGCACGTAATGAGTAACTAAATTTATATTGATAAAATACAGTGTATATTGAAAAAATAGGCAAAATTTAAAAGGTTTCTCATTCTAAACTGTAGAAAATTACAAGCATAGTTTAGATTATATATCTCTTGAATTTTTCCAGTCTTAGTTTTATTGGATAAATTCAATGTAATAATTTCATATGTAATAACTTTATTGCAAATATAGTATTTATACTAAATAGAGCAAAACCTTTTTCCAGATTCCACTTTTTCTGTTTTGCCGCAGAAAATGTAAACTTGAAGGCGTTTCTGAATGCATATTTATTCCTGACATGAACTTATCCAATATATTTACCTGTAGAGCTAACAACAGACCCTTTCTCAAAGGACATTTTTACATTAAATACTCAGGTAGATTCTGTTTCATACCAGTCAGAGTCAGTAAATCCGGGTGCTGCTATTGTGTATGTTGGCTCACTGGAAAGGCTCTGTTACACTAAATGGAACAGGACCTTCATTAGTATCATTGCTAACACCTGTGTTTACTGTACCATTTCATATAAATGTGGCTGCCATAAAAAAAGGTCTATAATAGTCTCAATGAAATTGAAATTCATTTGAAAGTGAAAAAGAATCTGTGAGAACTGCATAAGAATGAATCACATATTTTCAATGCTAGTACATAACTATCAAGTAATTCTGAGTTTAACATTAACAGACCATTTTTTTCTTTTACCAAATCCCCTTAAATGCTTAAATATCTATCTACATATTTATTGTACAAAGTATACTGTATATCATGAAACACACAGACATATGTGAATGATTTCTTTATTTACCAACCCATTGGCAAAAAGGCACTGCACAGAAACCTCAGTGTCAACAAGAAAGCAGTTTTTGTAACCAAAAAATACCAAAAATATAAGAACAAACAGTATTGTCAAGTAGTTTGAATTTTATACACAAGTCCTAAAGCACTAAAGCATCTTTGCCGTGACACTGTGTGCCATCTTGCGCTTGCTTTTTGCTTTACAAAAACACACTGTAATTTTTTTTTAATTTATGTTCACATTTTCAGAATAAACAATAGAACATAAATGACACAAACTGTGTTTGACACTGGTGTATTTTGTCATGTTTCTAATACCTCCACTGCCCTCACTGCAGCTCCCTCTCCAAAAATAGCAACTGCTAATAACTGCAAACACAGAGCAGTACTTTGCAAGTACTTCAGCCTTTTATTCAGGCATCCCTGACATCCCTGGCACTCTCTCTCTCTCTCTCTTCTCTCCTGACACTCTGTCAGTCAGTCTTCTTCTCAGGCGTTGGCCTGAGGAAGAAGGCTGGCCGTGTGCGGCAGCGGTAACACAAAGCCTGAGGCACCACAGTGTACAGGACATTGACCAGTAAGAAGACAGGCTGGCTGTCAGCAGGTACTCTGTAGGAGAACGGTGTCCGTGTGTGGAGAGATGCACCGATATGAGAGAACTGGGCCTGTGAAATGAATTAGAGAAGGAAAAAATGGTAAAATGTCAGTGATGACTAACTACAGTTAGTACAGTCAAACTAACACACTTGGAACATTTTCTTTCATCACTTGCTCATAAAGATTTCACATATTTTTAACTGGTGCTCCTGATGTGACAACTGAATGATGATGATGTCTCACTGGAAACAAACTCGTCTTTTATAACAAATGTTTTTTTGGATTTTTGAACAATTATCATGGATTAATTTTTTATTAATATCTTACTGGAATTTCCTGTGAGGATTCTTTTTTTTATGAAGGAAAAACACAATTTCTGTTAAACCCTCGATTGTCATCATGATGTTTAATGCAAAGAGTACTGTTTATGTTTGAGTCCACTTCAGTGAAAGACTTACTTGTTTTCCAGAATTATGTTTCCCTTATTTAAAATGGATCAAATCATGTAGCCGCATTGCATTCGGCTCTAATTAAATCTTTTCACTGTAAAAACAAAAACACTGAGAAAACACAAAATTTCAGGGCACGTTATTAGAATAGATTTTTGAGTTTTGAGCTCAACTCAAACTCATAAGTTTTGAAAAAGTTTTACCAACTTGTAATGTTTTGTTGAGATTTACATTTCTTATTTAAATAAACTTCAATCTTTGAATTATAGAAACCCCCAAAATTGTATTTCAAAAATTGTTGGGTAAACTCATTGGAGTGAAAGTGAACTGGTTAATAATTTAATATTTTTAATTGCAACCATTTAATTTTCAAGCACCCAAATAATGACAAATCAAGTAAACAATTTTGGGGAGTTTCTAAAACTGAAAGATTCAATTTTATCTAAAGAAGAAAAGATGAATTGGTTTAAACAATGCAAAACGGTGTCTAGAGGGATATCCTTTGATATCAAATCCTGGATACTATCACATTTGTTTGTAGAAAGCATGTCATGCTTGAAATATCTTGACAAGACATCACATTAGTTACTATTTATAGTCCATACAGAGGAAAAATCAAAATAAAACAAAAGTAAACAATGAAATAGCTTAAGAAAATGTTGTTTTAGAGTGGCTTATTCCTTTAATGGACTGATAAAACCAGGACAAATTCAGGTATTGCCATGCCATTTTTCCGTCTAACAGGTACCGTTTCATAGAAAGTCACTGAAAAAAGACACATGACATGTCTCATAGCAACCACGGCTGTCAGAGCATCAGCTTCCCTATTTATAGTCCAGCTGAACAGCTGACATTTAAGTGAATACCGCCATTCCTCTTGGTCTGAAGTCAGCTTCTGCCCTTATCCCACCGGTGAGTGACGCACCAGCCTGCAGCTCAACACACAATAGCTGCTTTGTATTGTTGAGATGTGATTGGTGCCCTAGTGGCCCCCACCGCTCTTCAGAGTTTCCATCTTTAGATTTAAACAGATAGTGTATACGGCTCTGATTCACACTATAGGTGTTCATGCAGAGCCACTGGTCTTTGATTGCACTATAAAATAACTTGAACAGAGACCAATGTGAAACCACTATAGAGGAGAAAAATAAGAAGCAGCCTAGACTTGGCCAGATGCCCACTCGTGGTTTAGCATTGCCTAATGTACCTGGAATGATGATGTCATGTTTGAAAAGAAAAGATTTTCCACATAACTCTTTTATATGAAAGACTTGTGTAACTCTAAATGATTAAAACAACAACAAGGTCCAGATAGTAGGATTGTAAACACAGGTGTTACTAATCATGATACTAATTAAGGTTCTGTTCAATTCAGGTCAAACAGAGTCAGCTATTGTACATGTCACCTCACAGGAAAGGCTCTGCTGCAAGATGGATCAGGACCTTAATTAGTATCATTGCTTACACCTGTGTCTGCCCAACTATTTCATATCAATATGGCTGCAGTGAAAAAAGGTCTATCCAGAATGATCTGAAGTCTGGGGGCTTTTAAGACCCTGCACACCTGTGATCCTGCCACACAGGTGTTTTTACACACCGTGCCTGATTATACTGCGTTCAAATCACATGGGATGGATGGTGGAGATTATACAGTTGAGAGTTGTTGGAGTCAAGAGTTAAAGGGCCTGTGTTCAGGACAGTCCTATATTTATTCACATTAGGGCTGATTATATTGAATGATAGACTTTGGCTGACGAGAAGCGTATTAGCTTGCTTGATTTTTAGACACTTGATTTTTAGTGTATTAGAAAGTACAAAGTCAGGCAGATCAGAGCTGAACAAAGGTCTAATCAGAAGATTAAGTGAACACTTTCGTGGTAGTGCAAGATTTTTAAAGGACCAGTGTGTAAAATTTAGTGGCATCTAGCAGCGAACTTACAGATAGCATGCACCTTACACCACCCTTACTTCCATGAAGAGAACCTATAGTGATGAAACTTGTGCAAAACTCTGAAGGCCCTTTCTAGGTGTAACATGGCAGCCTCCAGGGAAGAGGACCCGCCATATTCTGCCAATCAAGCCCCGTAAATCCTACATACTAGACCCTTTACTGCAAGAACTTGGTCGAGAACGAGGAATAAACAGCAGGACTTACCTGTGCCAGTGCTCCTGAGTGTACAAGAGTCAGCTCTGGCATCCACTCACATCCTGGGACTATGAGGCCATAGAGAGTAATGATGAAGTACGGCCCAGAGTACAGCATGCTCACCAGCATCTGACAAACATGGACACAATTTACTGCTTCAGAGATTTGTCCAACGACAATGACTAGTTTGGTGTTTATAACTTTGTTTCACGGAGTTACCTGTACTTTAGCATAGGCTGAAGGGTCTTTAAGATAAGGCTCATATTGTTGTGTGTAGTCTTGACAACATTTGCTGGAACAGTCCAGAACAATCTAAAACACAAACAGTTTGAAATACAGATTCACTCTACATAGAGAAAATATTCTGTGTGTGAAGTGGACAGTTCATTATCTGTCTTACCAGACCTCTGAAGACGCAGAAAGCAAAAGCAGGGATGAGGTAGATGATGAACATTAAGTCCAGAGGTCTGCGGAGTAAACTTTTTTTTTCAGCTTCCTGGATGGTCTGAGAAAAAGCAACAATATGATGTTCAAACTGTGCTCTTTGTCACACCACTGACAGGGTGCTGGTCAGACATTTTTGGGTGGAATTTTAATACCCGTTTTTCACCAAATGTGCTTAGTTCTTGAACCGATTCTGTTGAAGATTCTAAGAACTTTGACACTATCAATCAAACCAGTCCACTTTTCAGTTTTGAGTGGAGCCATTGTAATTAAGGATATGTCATTAATGGAGGTTGATACACAATGCAAAGGCATGTAGAATATGATACGACCACTGTGGTTTGCACTTAAAGTCAGGGAAAACCTGCTATTTCATGTACCAGCAGGGAGTCAACTTTTTAGGTTTCAATCAAATTTAGCTTAGCTTGGGAACTGGAGGGTCGCCAATTCAAGTCCAGCACGGACCAGTCAGTATGGAACATGGACTGTTAGCCAGAGAGGGGCCAGTTCACATCCTGAGCGCTGCTGAGGTGTCATTGAGCAAGGCACTGAACCCCTAACTGCTCAGGGTATCTGATTATATATGTGTTTATATGTATGTGTGCAGCCCCCTTGCCCTGACATCTCTCCATTAATGCATGTCTATAGGTTATGTTTGTGCATGTGTGTGTATTTTGGGCCTGTTTGTGCAAAATAACAACAGAGTGAAAGCATGCGATGTTCTCATAGGATTTATAAAGTATCCCTTCTTCCATCTTCTTCTCTAATCACAGACACAGAAACTAAAATTTATGAGAACCAATTGCCTGAAAAAAACTGGCAAGCACTTAGCGCCCACTCCTTACTTAACAATTTTCTGTACATGGAGTGTAGCACTTTCAGTTAGTGCTGAATAGTAAAACATGTTATCATCATCATCGCACGATAAACACTGCCTGAATAAGAAAAAACATTTTATTTACACATGCCAGGCCTTCACCTCCAGCAGTGAATAATCATTTGACCAATCAGATGGTGACACAGGCCATGCATTCATGCCACTCTGCTGAGATAAAGGCCCCAGATACCCTCAGATTAATAGGCCTTTTTCACTGCAGCCATATTGATATGAAACAGTAGGGTAAAAGTTCCATTCCATTTAGTTTAGCAGAGTCTTTGCAGTGGGCCAGCATGCACAGTAACACACCCCGACTCTGTTTGACCTGAACGGATCGGAACCTTAATTGGTATCACTGGTAAAACCTTTTCCCTTTCATTTCATGTCAAATTAACCTGATATCAGACTGAATTGTCAACTCGTTACAATTAAGTGGGCGGATTTGAAGGTTTGGACCCAGGCTATGTAAATATGGCTGCTGTGAAAAAGGTCTATTGGTATCAATTTGGTGGCGACTGGGAGGTTAGCCAGACGACTGAGGAAGGAGAGAAGAGTGAGGAAATGTGATTGACAAAGATCTTGTGATTAAAAATAAAAGCACTTCTGCTATTTGGAATTATTTTGAATTCAGGAGAGACGCTGTGTTACAAAAACAGGTACTACTTTCAGGGTTTACTTCCTTGGCAGTTACCTGTTTATGCCAGGTGTGTGCGTGTGTGTATACATATAATTTCATCACATATTCTGTTTAACTTTAATGTTTGATTGTTGAAAAGTTCTCAATTTAGAATACTGAAAAAAAAGACATTCAAATTGTGACTTCTCACACTTGAAAAACTGCTCTGCACACTTTGCATTTCCTCACATGTAACAGTCAATTACATAAAAGCAATGGTAATTTTCAATATTACTGTTTATTGGAACAACTGCCAGTTTTAATCCTGACTTACTGTCAACTGAGTGTCCCGTGTGACGGGCTGGCTAAAGATGCGGAAGCAGGCCCACACAGACACTGAGATATACAGCATGTGGAGGAGGAAGAGAGGACCAACATGGGTCCCATATTTCCCTGAGAAAAGACACAGCAAGATCACATCTCACTGTGGGAAAAGACACAAACCAAAGCACTAAAAGTAGCAGTATTAAGTATGTATACAGTGAAATGGCAGCTTTTTTAAATTGCAGCCTAAAAAAACTGCCAAGTTTGAACAGTTCCTGGGTTAAGTATGTACAGGGGGTTACACAGACTACACGACACTAGCCATCTAAAAGCATCCCATTATTTTTAGTGTACTTACCCACAGCATTCCCAAGAATGTAGACTATGGCACGCATGAGAAAAGATCCCACCCAGTAGAGTCCAATGGCACGGTAACTGTCCCTGTGCAAACCATGTAACACTGCTATTGTCAAAACCAGATGAGACAGACAGATATGCAACTATAGCGAATATTGTTGTACACAATGCAGGTCTTACCCCCAGGTAATCGCAGCAATCATGAGCAGATACATGAGATAGTGCACACAGCCATCCCAATAGGAGATCATGTGCCCATGTGCTGTATTAATATGTGGATCTGCCTGAAACACAGGGTAGATTTATCAGTAGAAATGTGTGCAGCAGGCACATATTAACAACTCACAAAACAGAACTCGCAACACAACACTTGCCACTTTGAGGTAAAATGTCACAAATCCATCAATGATGTTGTCCTGCTCCAGCCCGATGATCAGATTCACCACACTGAGGAATGCATACACTGCATACACTGCACAGACAGATGAATATACATTTAATTTATTTCAACTGGGTGACAAACTACAGCAAACACTTGACTTAATACTGAGCCTGGTTGTACACTCTTAGAAATAAGGGTCAAGAGGTTCTTCCAGAAGGGCTGAGGTTGTACCCTGAAAGATTTGCTTCTGAAGGACCCTTTTTTGGAAGAAAGGGTTCCTCAAGCATTCTTTGTAGGACTAAGGGTTCCGTTAAGAACATTTTTCATCCAAAGAATGCTTTCAAGGATTGTTGAAATCCTTGAAGATCTCTTTAGTCAATTGTTCTTTGTATCATAATGTAAAAGGGTTCTCAGTAGAACCCCCAGGGTAAGTTCTAGATAAAATCCCCTGGGTGGGTTCTAGATAAAACAATTATGATATAAAACAGTTCTCCATGGAACCCCTTGGGTGGGCTATAAATGAAACAAAAATAATATGTATATGAATAAAAAAGTTCTCTGTAGAACTCCTTAGGTAGGTTCTTGTTTGCACCCTAAGAAAGTGGAAAGGTTCTGGATAAAGCCCCTAGAGAGGGTTCTGTGCGGACCCATTACACCATAGAAAGGTTCTCTGTGCAACCTCTCAGGGGGTTCTGTGGGAGATCTTTCAGAGATGGTTCCAGGTATAACCCTCTGAAACAGATCCAAGAGAAACTTTATTTAAGGATTCTACCAGGAATGAAAGGGCGTTCTTCGATGCAGACAAGCTGAAGAACCCTTTATGGTTCTTTATTTCTAGGAGTGTACACCATGCAAACATAAATTGTGCTGTATATCAATTTTTAATATTTAACAAAACAAGATTTTATCAATGAAACACCATACACACACAACCCCCATGAATATGCTGATATCTCTATTTTAATTTAAAAGTTAGACAGAACCTCATGATTGCAGCTCATGACTTGGCACTAAATCAGTATTTTTCTCACAACAATAAACCAACATTTGTGAAGTCGTACCGTAGAAAAGAGGATCTACTGGAGCCTTCTTCTTCAGCATAAAACGGGCTGAAATGGCCAGGATGAGAACAGTTGTACCCACAGCGAAGAAGATAGCTTCAGAACTACAGGCAATGTAAAACCAAAATGTATATTTTAAAAAAAAACCTTACAAATAAGAAACTATTCTAGTTAATAATTAAAGGTATCATCCAAAAAAAGTTAAATGGTGTGGATCTGTTTTCACTCACCTGTTGCTGTAAACGAGGGAATTAAACAAATAGCAGATGGGGATGGACATCAAGGAGAGCACAAACACTCCCGTGCCTGCAGACGCGCTCATCGTGGACCAGGTTTGAGCGGGGTTATCTTATGCGAGAACTGATCGATTTACAATAATTCAGCCGCAGAAAACCCTCATGTTTAGTCTGCAAGTCATATTTAAAGGAATGGAGAAAATGTCGCGGGGAGTCCAACCATGTAAACAAGGCACAAAACTCGCAGTTCAGCTCCTGCATGCATGTTCTGTCTTGTTCTGCTGGTCTTTCTCGCTGTCGCTCCCTCCCTCCTCTGCCTCCTACCTACTGACAGACAGACACACACACCTGTTCAGACCCACTGTGAGGAGAGATCCTGTATCGCTGCTTATAAACGGGCTAGTTGCCTTTGAGCTCAGCAAAACGATTATTATCTGCTTGTTTTTCATCATTGTTATCTATAAATAAGCTGTAAGGGTTTGCCTTTGATCGTTCAGTAAAAGCGAGGACACTGACATCTAGTGGGCGATTTGAAAACTTGAAGCAGAAGGCATGATATTTTCATAGTCATACAACCTACACGTATGAGACAGATAGACTGCAAAAATAAACTATTTGTTTTAACTTAAAAAAAAAAAAAAAGTTAGTGTCTGAGCTTCCCTAAAATTTTAAGTTGACTGGATTTTAAATGACACCAATTTCGCAGTGATTCAAAACAAATGAACAGTTCTAGTCAAATAAAGTTGATATTAATTCAGTTGTACTTGTGAAAACATGTTCAATAAGCTTCAGATATTAAATAGAACCAACATTTCTTACATACTAACGAACACCACAAATTTGATTTCCTTTTACATTTCCTACTTTTCAAAAACAAAACACTGAGACCTTCATCACTTAAATTATGTAAAACTTTTTCCTCCTCCTTTTCTTTTAATATTGTATTTGGTTTCTATATGTGTTACATATATAATATAAATACACATCATTGAGATAGTAATACTGAGTTCCTTATGAAAAAGATTAAGGACGAAAACTTGAATATGCACGAATCACGTAAAACTACAGAAATGACCTTGTTCATTACCAAGTAGTTATTTTTTATTAATTTAGGCCTATGTATTTCATAATTTATTTCTGCATTTATTCACTTCTACATATTTTTTGTCCTTCATAATAAATTGCACATTCACAAGTTTTAATTTAATTAAATTTAATTTAATAATAAAAACAAACATCTTTGCTGTACATTAAAAAAAGAAATGGGACATTACTTTGCCTTTCTGAATAATAAAGTCAAAACACTGATCTCTCTTCAGCCTTTGAGTCTTACTTTGGTATTTGTTGCTTGGTATCTTTTTGCCCAGGAGTACCTGGCTACAGACCAAACAACACTGATGAGACATGTTTCCTTACAGCAGCCTATGACTGAACTCTGTATTATACAGCTGCAAGATAACAATCCTGAAATCTGACAGCTCTGATCATATGGACCAGAGATAAACAAGGAAGTGAAAATGGAATAATGAAACTATCAGGAGAATATTTTCCAGAACACTTAATGTGGACTGTAATGGTTCTGCCCCTTAGTGTTTCAAGCATTCAAGAAATAACTAAGGCTACACATAATATCAAGCAAGTCATCCATCACATAGAAAATACTAGGTTGTGTTTTTAAACTTTAAACTCACTGAAGTCCATCCATCTGGCATATATGAAGCCCCAAAAACAAACTAAAACATGTTTGCAAATACTGTTTGGCTCAGTTCAGCAACTGAGAAGGATCAGCTGTTTCTCCATCTCTCCTCTTCACTCTCGACTCTGAAGACTGAACTGAGTGGCACTTCAAACCTACTGTAGTTTTTGATCTAAAGCTGTTGACTCATTGAACTGAATTTTAATTTCTGTTTGTGTGCTCATTATTTATGTGCTGAGTTGACCAAAATCAGTGTGAGTAAGCATGACACAAGAGGGAGAAAATACACAATAATTTAAATGTACTTTTCTGGTGCGTTGGTCGCCACAAGCCAAGTGCCATTAGTTCCATTATATTATCTCTATGGCTGATATCTCACAAACACAAAGATTTAGATGGTTGAATAGCACTAAAGGCCAGAGGAAAATATGTATTTTTTATTTTGGGGTGAACAGTCCCTTTAAAGGTATAGTTCAGATTTTTTGAAGTGGGGTAGTATGAGGTACCTATAGTCAGTATATTATCTACTACAGTAGATGGCTGTTTTAAGTTATAATATGTTTCATCACAAGACATCAAAACTTGACGCCACACCACTGGTTAACGCTGACCAAATTTTTTAAGGTAGTCTAAATGGCACAAAGTGATTTTGGAGTAAATCGGAATATTTCTGTAGTAGGAGGTCGTTAAAATACCAATGCCAAAATTGACCATGAAATTCAAAATGGCTGACTTCCTGCTGGGTTTAGCCTATGGGTACAAGAGAATTTATGGGTTTGACCTTTAGTCACGACACGTGTGTACTGATTTTCATTCATGTTGGTGAAACGTGCCAACGGGACTACACTTTAAAGGGCGTGACCAAGCCATCTGGCCACACGCATCCAAATTTCATATCATATGTTCAGGCCCAGACCACTATTGAACATGTGAAGGTTCAGGGAGATTCGACCAAGTAATTGGAAGTTAATGCAACTTCCTGTGTTTTGGCGAAACATCGACCTTCGCCGTGTTGTCATGGCAAAGCCATCTAACGATATGTCATCATCTTCACAAATATCATTTCCATGGTCTTAAGGCCTTTCTGACCAGATAGGAGTTGTATAGGGTCAGACTGCTTGGAGAAGAACATCAAAATGTAGCACGTCATTTCCTGTTGCCAGAAGGCAAGGCAAGGCAAGGCAATTTTATTTGTATAGCACCATTCATACACAAGGCAATTCAAGGTGCTTTACAAGAACTTAGAAATACATTAAAATAAAACATAAAAATTTCAGATCATTAAAGACATAGGCTAAAAGCAAGACAATAAATACAAAAATGCATTTAGAAAGCAAACATAAAGCAAAAGCAACAGCTGACAAATATAAAAACAATAGCTACAGATTATTCTAACAATAAGTCACATATCTACTTCACTGGTAAGCTGCAGTAAACAGTAGTGTTTTTAGCCCTGATTTAAATGAGCTGACAGTTTCAGCCGACCTCAGATATTCTGGAAGTTTGTTCCACAGATGAGGAGCATAGAAACTAAAGGCTGCTTCACCTTGTTTGGTTTTGATCCTGGGAACACTGAGTAAACCTGTTCCAGATGATCAGAGGGGTCTGGGTGCTTCATAACGTACAAGTAAATCAGAGATGTATTTAGGCCCAAGACCATTTAGTGCTTTATAGACAAGTAACAAGATTTTAAAGTCTATCCTTTGACATACAGGAAGCCAGTGCAGTGACTTAAGCACTGGTGTAATGTGCTCCACTCTCTTGGTGTTGGTGAGGACTCTGGCAGCAGTGTTCTGGACGAGCTGCAGTTGTCTGATTGATTTTTTACTCAGACCTGTGAAGACACCGTTACAATAGTCCAGCCTGCTGAAAATGAAAGCATGAACAAGTTTTTCTGCATCTTCTTTAGACAGAAATCCTTTAATTCTTGCTATGTTTTTAAGGTGGTAGTAGGCTGATTTAGTTATTGTCTTTATGTGACTACTGAAATTTAGGTCTGAGTCCAGAATTACACCAAGATTTCTGGCTTGATTTGTAGGTTTTAGTGTCATGGATTCAAGGTGAGCACTCACTTTTGATCTTTGTTCTTTGGGGCCAAAAACAACTCTCAGTTTTGTCTGTGTTTAGTTGTAGAAAATTCTGGCACATCCACGTATTGATTTCTTCAGTGCACTTATTTAGCTGATGTAGGGGACTGTAGTCATCTGGTAACACTGTTATGTAAAGTTGTGTGTCATCTGCATAAGTATGGTAGGAGATGTTATGATATTCCATAATCTGAGCAAGAGGGAGCATGTAGATGTTGAACAGAAGAGGCCCAAGAATGGACCCCTGAGAAACTCCGCATGTAATTTTTGTTCGCACAGATTCATAATTGCCAAGTGACACAAAGAAATCCCTGTCTTGTAAATAAGATTTAATCCAATTTAGGACAGTGCCAGAAAGTCCCACCCACCCAGAAGGTGGTGCTATAACTATTACAGAATATTGTCATGTAGATGGGTTCAGTACAGTACTCTTATCAAATACGTTAAGTCTGGTGCAGATCAGATCATTTATACTACAATTACAGAAATTTCATTTTTCATGGCGAGACAAAAAAAATGCATGCCAAGCCATGGCCACACCCCCCCAAAAACTTGTCACGGCGAGGTCGGGCGCCCGTCAGACGCCAGCCGGACACAGGAGGCGCCGGCCGAGCCCGCGACCGTCGCGGTGAGGTCGGGCGCCCGTCGGACGCCAGCCGGACACAGGAGGTGTGTTGTGTTGTGTTGTGTTGTGTTGACAACACAACACAACACAACACAACATGGAGTTGACATGTTCTCTACATGCTGACGTGGATTTTCTCTGGGACCTCTGGTCAAAAAAAAAGAAAAAAATATTGCATTTACTCACATACACACACCCAGCCGTCCGTGGGAATCTCTTTTTGAATTTCCTTTCCAGAGGTTTCTTCCCATGTGTCTTCAGAACTCTTCATGGGGAGTTTTTCCTCGTCTTCTTAGAGAGCTTGGGGCTAGACACATCTTCCTGAGCTGGACCTGCACGACACATTTAAACACCATCAGCCACACAAATAACATCACTTCTGGACATCAAAAATAAAATAAATAAATAAAAATAATGTCATGCCTGTTGGTCATTTATTGAGAATTTAAAGTTGCATTGTTGTCATATTTAATATTAAATGGTTTGTTTGATGAATAAATCAGGGGACGAGCAGTGACCAGTCAGTTGTGCTGATCTCAGATCTCAAAGATGCTCGTCAGCACACGGTCAGTTACAGTTCTGAACAGTCCTGTACACAGATAAATGTTAAAGGATCTGCCAGAACACCACAGAAAAGTTGTTAAATTTCAGAAAACAGTGATTTGGTTGTGGCGTTTCTTAAATTTACATCCCAATTTTCAAAATTTGAATACATGTACTTCAAAATGATGGGACCTTACACTGCTTTAGTAGTGACATGAAAATGTGAGACAACATGTTTTTTTTTTTTTTACATGCAGCCCAATGATTTTAAAGCAAATATAAAATAGATGTATGTGTTGCTGAAATATAATGGTTACAGTTTGGGAAAGCTACCTCCCAAATGAAAAGTACACCATAAATCAGCAAATAGGTAATTCCCAGTAACTGAGTGGTGACCCACAGGGAGGTCACAGGAGATTTTATTTGGATCATCAAATACATTAAAGACCCTGGAAGAATTTCTGCAAATTTAAGACTTATATTTGCAGTACACCTTTTAAAAAGAATTTCAAAGTGTGCATGTTGTTTTACTGATGACAGGAAAAAATGAGAGCCTGTTAATTCTGCCTAAATTCACTTATTTTGACTTGTTTATCAAGGAGGCTAAAGCACCCAATATTGTCACTCAGCCTAAATGCATTTATTCCTGATTTAAAGTGTTTAAAAACGTAAAATTATTTCAAGAACACGTGTCAAGATAATGTAAGATGATCTGGAAATGACCTGAAAACTGGTCAGGAACATTCATTTATGCACAAATGAACTCTTCAAAGATTTACTGATGAAGCCTATTGTGGATTGGGTCTTGATGGTTTGACATTTTAAAAAAGTGGGTCCTCAGATTCAAAGTTGGGGAAACACTGTGATGTAAGAGATCCTGCGGGGCCCTGCATCATCCTGTCGTGATTTATTTCACAATAACCACCTGTTCACTTTACATGATCCTGCTTGTTACATGGTTATGTACCAACAGAACTCAAAACTTTGACACAAAATATTAATTTCAAAATGATTTAGCAATGATTTTATTGCTTCTCCAGAGTCTATGATCATAACTGTGCCCATAGCAACAGTCTGTTTTTCATAAATAGCAACGGTCGACTATACAGAAATAACAGACCTTAAAATGTTGTAATTGACCAATCAGAATTAAGTTATTAACAAAGCCAAGTCATAAAAATGATCAACAATACAATAACAATATCACTATAAAAACTGTCCTATTATGTTATACCCAACACAATTCATAACAAATATCCTAATTCACACTGCAACAAGAATACTGTAAAATTTACAGTAACTTACTGGCAGCAATTAGTCTTAATCAGAATATGCTCCATTCAGAAAACCAAAACAATTTAGATGAGTGAAAAACACTAAAGGCCCGAGGAAAAATATGTATTTTTCATTTTGGGGTGAACAGTCCCTTTAAATGTATAGCTCAGATTTTTTAAAGTGTATGTATGAGGTACCTATCCTATCACTATGTGCTCTGACTATGTCCTGATTGTCATGTAGATGTGCTCAGGGTGGGACTCTTATCAAACATGTCAACTTTGGTGTAAATTACATCATTGAATCCAAAGTTATAGCAATTTTGCGTTTCATGGTCATCAAAACTTGACGTTCTGCCGCAGCCATATCGATCAACGCTGACCAAATCTTTTAATCACTTTTGATCACAAGGTAGTCTACATGGCACAAACTGATTTTAAAGTCAGTCAGATTTCTGGAGGAATTCGTGAAAATATGACGCGTGTACAAAACCAAAATTGATCACAAAATTCAAAATGGCTGACTTCCTGTTAGGTTTAGCCAAGAGACTCCCGTCGACCAAACTCGTATCCAAAGTTCAGACCTGGACTATTATTGAACACATGAAGTTTCAGGCAGGTTCAAACAAGTAAACGTAAGTTAATGCAACTTCCTGTGTTTTGGCAAAACATAAACCTTCGCCATGCTGTCACGGCAACACCGTTTGGCGATACATATTGTGATTGATCTTCACAATATAGCATCAGCAAGAAGTCAATACCTTTCTGACAAGATTTTAGTTGGATAAGGTCAACCTGCTTGGAGGAGCATTTCCTGTTGCCAATAGGTGGCACTATAACAATTGTAAAACATTGTAGATGTTTTCAGGCGAGACTGTTATCAAACGTGAAGTTTGGTGCAGATCGGATGATTTATACTGAAGTTACAGCAACTTCCTGTTTGACGGCGAGACATCAAAATTCTACGCCATGCCACTGCCACGCCCCCTCAAAAATCTGTCGAGGCGAAGGTCGGACGCCAGCCGGACACAGGAGGTGTTGGTGTTGGTGTTGGTGTTGGTGTTGGTGTTGGTGTTGGTGTTGGTGTTGGTGTTCACACATTGCTTTACATTTCATCCACATATTTCATCAAGTAATCTGGTTTTAATGTTTCATTTAATTATTTAATACTTGCCTATTTGTATCCACTTCACATATGTGTAGTTATTCTTGTTGTAACCAACAGTCAAGACAACATCTTATAAATTGCCCATTAATAGTCTGTCTACAATCAACATTACATGATAATCTGCATGTTTATCTCTGCTGGAATGCACATTGTATGTTGTTAATAAATCCAATAACATTTACTTTGCTTGTATTTCAATACAATCAGTTTTGTAATGTCTCAGTTGGTTTCTCTCAATGTTTTGTTTCCCTACTTACCTGACTCACTTGTCACAGGTGAATATTCACCTAACAAAAATCGCAGCACTAACAACTCAAAAACATATCAATCACCCTCTTCTTTAATGAAAGTACATTGCTATTGAGGACAATGACATGTGACTTTTTAGAGTTCTTTATTTGTGATAAAGTTTAACCAACAATATGCACTAATGGACATACACTCAATACAAAGCAGTCACATTGATGTAATGATGTGGTAAAAGTCAGCAGGCTCTACTCTCAGGACACCTCCACTGTCAGGACAGGAAACAAACACCTTTTGTACATCCCCCAAAGGATAGAACTTGGCATTCTTGGTTAAGTTAAATTATTGGTCAGTTACCATGGTAACTGATGCCAGTGTGAAAAGTTTACATGAATGAAATAAAACATTGAATGAAACAGTGACAAATTTCGAAATGTAGTCTCTTGAAATGTATGTAAATAAATATTTGATTAATTTACAAGATGTACAGTGTCATTCCTAGAGATTAATATGCAGATTATCATGTAATGTGTTGATTTACAGCCCATTACATATTTATATTATGTTGTCTTTGATCATTATGACTGGTAACATTTGTTACAATGACAGATAAAGACAGAATATTAGGTATATAAAAATATTTGATA
The DNA here is from genome assembly GCA_034769285.1 of Lutjanus argentimaculatus. Lineage (NCBI taxonomy): Eukaryota > Metazoa > Chordata > Actinopteri > Lutjaniformes > Lutjanidae > Lutjanus > Lutjanus argentimaculatus. The sequence continues at coordinate 33,039,381 of JAWZSL010000002.1, forward strand.
TAGAAATAAATTGTTAAATTAAATTTAATATAATGTATTATTTTGTTGTCGTTCTGTCATTGAAGCACTTTATTAAATTACTGACTTTGATCAGCTATAATATGAAGAACTGAGAACAGTTAGTGTATATTAAGAGGAACTTTTAATTGATCCCCACTGCCCTGAGGGCAAATGTTCAGCAACAATAAAGGATAGTTCACTGAAAAATGAAAATTCAGTCATTATCTACACACTCATTCAGACTGAGAGGTTGGGTTTATTTTTTTAGTCCTCAAAACACTGCTGAGTTTCACAGGAAAACAGTGTTGTAGAATGTCTCAAACAATATAAGTGAATAGTGACCAGTTTTCCAACAGAAAAAAAAAAAAACAACTGCCAAAAAACATAAATGGCATCCATACTGCTCATCAGGTGTAATCCAAGTTTCCTAATGTCCCAGCATGCTGTCTGCACCTCATCACACCGCAGACACCCAGTTCAGACAGTTTGCAAGTGCACATTAACATGGCTTCGAGGTCAGGATCTACAGTGAGGATTTAGGCTAAAAACAGTGTAAATAACTTTTAGTCAACTTGGCATGTCAGGGCTTCATGGGACTTTGATTACACCAGACGAGCAGTATGGAGGCATTTCCTTTTTTTTTTTATTTTGTTGTTTTTTTACATTTGAAAACTGGTCACCATTGACTTAAACTTCAACGGGAGATTCTGCAACACTGTTTTCCTGTGAAACTCCAGCAGTGTTTTGTTGACTAAAAGAACTATACCTGGCCTTCGATCAGCATGAGGGCAAGTAGATAATGACTGAATTTTCATTTTTGGGTGAACTATCCCTTTAAGACATATAGCACAGGGGTTACAACTAAACATGAAATCAGTGGTGGTTAAGAACTGAAAATAAAATTACATGAGGGAAGCAAAAATGCGTAACTATTCAAGTAAAATTCAAAAGTCAAGCAATATACATAAATTCAAGCCAATAATGCAGTACAGACTAAAAGTTAAATGATAGTGAGTTAAATTGAAGCAAATATATTATTTTAAAAGAAATTAATACATTTTAAGTTATTCCTGCCTTCCACATCATTATTTCATCTTTGTCTTCTATAATTACATGAAATATAGCAGCTGTTATTCTTTGATCAATAATTAATAATAATTATAAATAACTGATTTAAAAATGCAAATAGAACTAAACACATGTATATCATAAACCAGAATTAAGGAATAAGGATTGACTATACACAGAATGCATTTGAAGGTTTGAAAATAATGCCAACCACAATAATAGTAATTATTTTCAGAAATGTTTAATAACCCTGTGTTTCATAGTATTAAAAACAGCCTACCTGTGACAGCTGCTGATGAAGAGAAGCGGCCAGAGTCGGGCTGTTTAAGTCAGTGACGACAGTCTGCAGCACAGATCAACTGAAAGAACAGAAAATGTAGGTCAGTAGACTGAAAGAATATAAGAAAACATGTCTAAAAAAAGATGAATGTCAGATGAGGGTCTTGTCGGCCCAGCGACTTGTAGATTTGTATATTTTCTTTTTGTCCATGAAGCACTTTGATTAGCTATAACATGAAAAACCAAGAACTAAGTTAGGGTATAGTAAGAGAAACTTTATTCACTTCCACTGACCTGAGGCAAATGTTCAGCAGCATTAGGACAAGTAGCACAAAGAGTTACAACCAAACCTGAAGTCAGTGGGGGTTAAGAATAGAAAATAAAATTACATAAAGGAAGCTAAAATTTATAAGTATCCTAACTAGCAAATATATGTATACATCCACTGTAACAGCACACAACAGAATGGTGTATACAACATGACAAATATATATATTATGGCATGCCGTTCAGGAAATGATTATATATTTATATATGAAGTTTGAACACATGGAATGAAAGTCTGAATATCTTGACTGAAACTTGAAAATATGGAATGAAATCTGACATCATCCAATGAGCACCAATTTGTGTTTTCAATGTGTATTATTGCTTGGATTTATGCTAACACATTATGGGAACTACCATTAACATGCTAATTGAAATTAGCATCACAATCACAGTAATTATTTTCTAAACAAATGGATGTATTTGACTTCACATATATCTCCTCTGGAAACAAACTAATAGCTGCTGACTTAAACTCATTCTGTGACTCTGACTTCAACACTCCACTCTGATCAACTACAGCAGCCTCAAAGGGTTAAGTCAGATCCTTTTGTTTAGAAAATCATTACTGCAATTGCAATGCCAATTTCAATTGTTATGTTAATGTAATTCCCATTATGTGTTAGCATGAAGCTAAGCATTAATACACATTGAAAACAAGGTGGTGCCAGTAGGATGTCAGATTTCATTTCATATTCTCTTCATTGCATGAATTCAAGTTTCAATCATTCTATATATTAAAACTTTGTATCACATATACATACACACAGTGCCTAGAAAAAGCATTTGCCCCCTTGGGTGTTTTCCCTTAAAGTGATATAAAATACAGTGCTTAACAAATTTTTGACCACGACCCAATGTAAGGTTTATGCTACAGCTGCCCTAAATTAACAGCATGAGTAATTACCAAAATCAATTTTTATGTTTCAGTATACAGAAGCTCTTTAACCAAAATGATATTTTTAATGCTAAAATGTAATTATCCATTAATTTTCAAATTTACTGTTTCACAAAGAAACAGAAAAAATAGTAAAGCACATTATTATTTCTTGATCAAGAGGTCAAATTATAGTTATTTACTTGCATTCCTGAACAGAAAAATTAGTTTTAGTGGTTGAATGTTATGCTTGATTAATTTCTGACTTCTCAGAGAAGCCCAGTGAGCCTGATCAAATTTGGGTATAAAAAGGTGAATTCAGTTTGAAATTCCTCATTCCTGTTCAAATTGGTAAAACGTTGAAAACTCACTGAAAATGAAAGAGTCCGCATTAAAGCACTTCATGATGCTGGATGGTCTCCGAGACAAATAGGGAAAGAAAGTGTTCTCACAGTGTGGTCAAGTATGCTTTGGAGGCAACTGCCGAGACTGGTACTTACAAAATGCACCAAGAAAGAGGCAGGAAACAAAAGTTAACTTCAGCAGATGTCAGACACCTCAAGATTTTAAGTACTAGAGACAGAAGGAAGACCACTGCTGATCCTCAGGCAGGCAGAGATAAATGCTTCTAGATCAGAGTCTGAGAAAGTCTCCAGAATGACCATAAGCAGACGACTGATGGAACAAGGCTTAAAGGGAAGACTAGCTGCTAGAGAAGCCATTGTTGAGGCCTGCAAACCTCCAGAAACGCCTCAGATTTGCCAGGGAGCACAAACACTGGACTGTTGATGACTGGAAGAAGGTACTCTGGACAGATGAGTCCAAGTTTGAACTCTTCGGTCAGCATCGGGTTTATGTCCACAGAAAAGCTAGAGAACGTTTTGATGTCAGATGCATTGCACCCACAGTGAAACACAGTGGAGATTCCATTATGGTATGGGGTTCCATTTGTGGAAACGGTGTGGGCAAATTAATGAAAATCAACGGTATCATGAACAAGAACATCTACCACAACATCTTAGTGCATCATGGAATCCCTTCTGGACTGGATCTGATTGGTCATGGGTTCATATTCCAACAAGACAATGACCCCAAGCATACTTCAAAGCTGTGCAGAGACTATATGACCAAGAAAAAGGAATCTGGAGTACTGGAACTGATGGACTGGCCAAGTCAAAGTCCGGATTTGAATCCTATTTTACAAATTTGGGATTTAGTAGGTTCAAAGATTGATCGCACCTAAGTTTCATCTAAAGCAAGTCTGTGGGAACAGCCAGAAACCATTTGGAACTCAACAAAAGAGATAGAAAGATTACTAAAGATAGTAAAGTACATAAAAACAATGCTAGCAAGAATGCTGTTATCAAGGCCAAAGGAGGACATACAAAATATTAAAGTTTTTTGGTTATTCGATTTAGTTTATTTGCCAAATAAATAACTTCTAAAATATTTGTTTTCTCGTTTTTATGACAGGTGGTCTAATAAATTTGTTAAGCACTGTATATTTGATATAATTAGGCTTTTCTGACACAAAAAATTACAAAAAATCCTCTTTGATGTCAAAGTGAAAACAAACTTCTACAACGTAATACCAATTCATTAAAAATATAATGTAAAATAAGTGATTGCATAAATAATAATAATAATTAAAGCTGCAAGCAGCGTTGAACGGGCCCTCGCACCCCCACGCAACTCGGACTGTTGGCAACTCGGGGTGCTGGCGACCGCAGCCCCCACGCCACTCGGGGCCTGCTGCCGCCGTGACCTTGTCACCAGAGGCTGACTGGCAGACGAGGTGCTGAATTGTCACCCCCTTTGGACGTTGTAGGAAGCAATGCCGTGTTTACTTTCTGTCTCCACTAGGTGGCGCTATGACTATGACTCCTGAGCGTCATGCAGATGTGTTCAGGCTGGGACTTTTATCATACTTGTGAAGTTTTGGTGCACATAAGACCATTTATAACAAAGTTATAGCATTGTCCTGTGTCATGGTGAGAGAGAAAAATTGACCACAAAATTCAAAATGGCTGACTTCCTGTTGGGTTTAGCCTATGGGTCCAAGAGACTTTTTAGTGTGCCTGCGTCTGCTACATATGTCTACCGATTTTCGTGCATATCGGTGAGACGTGCTATGGCGGCTACTTTTAGGAATGGGCGTGGCCAAGCCATGTAGCCACGCCCATTGACGAAATTCATATCATTTGTTGAGAGTTCGACTGTCAATAAACATGTGAAGTTTCAGGCAGATCTGAGCAGGTACAGTGCATTTAAAGCAACTTCCTGTGTTTTGGTGAAACGTCAACCTTCGCCACGCTGTCAGGGCAACGCCGTTTGACCTGGCCTCAAGATCTTCACAATATAGCATCGCCAAGGTCTGAAGACCTGTCTGAGTTGATTTGTTTTGGATATGGTCAACACGCTTGGAGGGGTACGTCAAACTCTAAAACATGTCATTTCCTGTCGCCAGCAGGGGCGGTATGACAATCGTGGAATATTGTCACGTAGTGGTGTTAAGGTGGGGACTATGATCACACATGAGAAGTTTGGTGCAGATTGGACCGTTTTTGCTAAATGTATAGCAATTTCCTGTGTCATGGCGAATCATCAAAATTCGCCGCCACCTGACGGCCACACCGTTAAACTGAGGCAAAATCTGTTGATAACTTTTACTCACAAGCTAGTGTTGAGGGTATCCAGCAATTTCGAAGCCGTTCTGATGAATCCTGTAGGCAGGAAGTCTTACAAGGCAACGCGCGCGAAACGCCAAAATTTACCACGAAATTCAAAATGGCCGACTTCGTGTTGGTTTTAGCCTATGGGCCCCAGAGGCTCTTTTGTGCGTCTGGGTGTGATACATGTGTGTGCCGATTTTCGTGCATGTCGGTGAAACGGGCCGCGGGGGCTGCTGTTTAAGGGGCGTGGCCAATCCATGTAGCCACGCCCCCTCATGAAATTAATATCATATGTTCAGGGCAGGGCCAGTAACAACCATGTGAAGTTTCTGGAAGATTCGACCAAGTACACTGAAGTTAGGGCCACTTATTGGGTTTTGGCGAAACGTCGACCTTCGCCGTGCCGTCACGGCGATACCGTTTGACGAGACATCATGGTCTTCATAATATAGCATTACCAACTTGTTAAGGGCTTTCTGACCAAATTTGAGTTTGATGTGGGCAACGTGCTCAGAGCAGCACGGCAAAGTGTAAAACATGGCATTTCCTGTTGCCAGCAGGGGGCGCTATGGCAATTACAAAATTTGAGCATGTAGACTTGTTCAGGGTGGGACTATTATTGATCTTGTAAAGTTTGGTACAGATCGGACCTTTAACCCCAAAGTTATAGCAATCTCGTGTTTTATGGCGAGACATCAAAATTTGACCTTCCGCAGCGCTCACGGCCTTCGACGTATTGAAGATCTTTTAATAATTTTTGATCACATGGTAGTCGGGCTTGCTCAGGTAAATTTTGAAGTCAATCCGATTAAATCTGTAGGAGGAGTTTGTTATAATACCAAACGTTGAAAATGGCAAAAATGGCCTCTAAATTCAAAATGGCTGACTTCCTGTTGGGTTTAGCCTATGGGTGCAAGAGACTTTTTTGTGCGTCTGGGTTCATACATGTGTGTACCGATTTTTGTGCAGGTCGGTTAAACTAGCCGCAGGGGCTGCTGTTTAAGGGGCGTGGCCTAGCCATTTTGGACCGCCCACCGCCGAAGACCTTAATACACGTAAATTTTCACGACGACTGATGCGACCGCCAAAATTTGCGCGTTTTCGAGTATGTTAAAGCCCCCAAATAAGCGATTTAGTTCTAGGAAAAATAATAATAATAATAATAATAATAATAATAATTCCTTCAATTTCAATAGGGTCCTCGCACCGGACGGTGCTCGGGCCCTAATTAAAGCTGCAAGCAGCGTTGAACGGCCCTCGCACCCCCACGCAACTCGGACTGCCAGCAACTCGGGGTGCTGGCGACCGCAGCTCCCATGCCACTCGGGGCCTGCTGCCGCCGTGACCTTGTCGCCAGAGGCTGACTGGCAGACGAGGTGCTGACTTTTCACCCCCTTTGGACGCTGTAGGAAGCAATGCGGTGTTACTTCCTGTCTCCACTAGGTGGTGCTATGACTATGACTCCTGAGCGTCATGCAGATGTGTTCAGGCTGGGACTTTTATCATACTTGTCAAGTTTTGGTGCACATAAGAGCATTTATAGCAAAGTTATAGCCTTTTCCTGTTTCATGGCGAGACAGCAAGGTTGACCACAAAATTCAAAATGCCTGACTTCCTGTTGGGTTTAGCCTATGGGTCCAAGAGACTTTTTTGTGTGCCTGGGTCTGATACATATGTCTACCGATTTTCGTGCATATCGGTGATACGTCCTATGGCGGCTACTTTTAAGAATGGGCGTGGCCACGGCATTTAGCCACGCCCATTAACGAAATTTATATCATATGTTCAGAGTTGGACTGTCAATAAACATGTGCAGTTTCAGGCAGATCTGACCAGGTGCAGTGCATTTAAAGCAACTTCCTGTGTTTTAGGGAAACGTCAACCTTCGCCGCGCTCTCAGGGCAACGCCATTTGACCTGGCCTCAAGATCTTCACAATATAGCATCACCAAGGTCTGAAGACCTGTCTGAGTAGATTTGAGTTGGATATGGTCAACACGCTTGGAGCAGTACGTCAAACTCTAAAACATGTCATTTCCTGTCACCAGCAGGGGGCGTTTTGAGAAAGAGGGAATTTTTTAATGTTGCCGTGTTGAAGGCGGGACTATGATCATACACAGCAAGTTTGGTGCCGATCGGACCTATCACGCCCAAGTTATAGCACTTTCGTTTTTCATGGCGAGGTATCAAACTTCGCCGCGCTGCCATGGTAACGCCTTACGAGATACATGCAATCTTTTAATAACTTTTAATCATCAAGTGGTCTAGTTGCAGCATGCCAAATCTGAAGCCGATCCAATGAACCATGTAGGAGGAGATAGCTCTGAGAGAACTCAAGAAAAAAACATTCAATTCAAAATGGCTGACTTCCTGTTGGGCGTAGCCTATGGGTCCAAGAGACTTTTTTGTGCGTCTGGGGTGTGATACATGTGCGTACCGAATTTCGTTGATGTCAGTCAAACGGGCCGCGGGGGCTGCAGTTTTAAGGGCGTGGACGAGCCGTTAGGCCACGCCCCCTCACGAAACTCATATCATATGATCAAGGGAGGGCCAGTTACAACCATGTGAAGTTTCAGGAAGCTTCGACCAAGTACGCCCAAGTTATGGCACTTTCGTGGTTCACGGCGAGACGTCGGCCTTCGCCGCGCCCTCAGGGCGGCGCCGTTTGACGAGACGTTCTGTGCTTCGTAATATAGCATTACCAACATCTTAAGGCCTTTCTGACCAAACTTGAGTTGAATATGTTCAACGTGGTCAGAGCAGCACCTCAAAGTGTAAAACATTGCATTTCCTGTCGCCAGCAGGGGGCGCCATGACGTTCAAAGATTATTTTCATTTAGATGTGTTCAGGGCGGGACTATTATCATACGTGTGAAATTTGGTGCAGATCGGACCATTTATGGCAAAGTTATAGCGCTCTCGTTTTTCATGGCGAAACATCAAACTTCGCCGCGCTGCCACGGCAACGCCGTACGAGATACACGAGATCTTTTAATAACTTTTAATCATCAAGCGGTCTAGTTGCAGCATGCCAAATTTGAAGCCGATCCAACGAACCGTCTAGGAGGAGATAGCTTTTAGAGGACCCTCGCAAATCGCCAACATCAGAATTTTCAAATCAAAATGGCGGACTTCCTGTACATTTTAGAAAAAAGTCCAAGCGCGCATTTTCGCGCGTCTTGGGATGATACACGACCCCTCCGAATTTCGGAGGATTTCGTCAAACGGGCCGCCCGTGGGAGCCGATTGAAAATTTCTAGGGGGCGCCATTTCGCCATTTTGCGACGGGCATTCCTGAGATTTCCCGAGCACCTAAATTTTCGCCAAGACGAATGTGCATGTCAAATTTGGTGAGTTTTTGAGTATGTTAAAGCCCCAAAAAATGCGATCAAACAGAGGAAAAAAAATAATAATAATAATAATCCTAAGGAAAACAATAGGGTCCTCGCACCGGACGGTGCTCGGGCCCTAATAATCTTTATTGTCCACAAATGCGGAACTTTGCCTTTGGCTCCACAGATTGGGTTTTAAAAAAAATACATCACATTAAATTACACACAATAATAACAGAAAATACAGTGCAGACAACAATAAGAGGCTCCAATCTAGATCATGTTAACAAGCAAGGTTATTGCATTTGCCATGAAAGATTTATTATAAATATTCTTAATCGCAGTGATGGCAGACGATATAGAGCCATTGTTCTATGACGATGGCTTCCTAATTCAACAGAGGTCCAGCCAATTGGTGCTTGTAGTCTCACAATTAGTGAAATGGGGTCACCTGAGTGCAGTGAATGTGTTTCAAATGATTGTAGTAAAGACAGCTGTGTCTGGAAAGTCCAGTCACCGGTTAATCAGTATTCCTGGCTACAATTACACCACAAAGACAAAAGAACACTCCAAGCAACTCAGAAAAGGTTATTGAAAAGTAGAAGTCAGGAGATGGATACAAAAAAAGCCAAGTCCCTGAACATCCCCTGGAGTTAAATTAAATCCATCATTAAGAAATGGAAGGAATATGGCACATGTGTAAATGCGCCTAGAGCAGGTTGTCCTCACAAACAGAGACCGTGCAAGGAGAAGACTAGTGAGGGAGCCACCAAGACACCTATGATACTCTGAAGGAGCTGAAACCTTCAGCAGCTGAGATGGGAGAGACTCTGCATACGACAACTGTTGTCCAGGTTCTTCACCAGTCAAAGCTTTATGGAAGAGCGGCAAAGAGAAAGACACTGTGGAAGAAAGCTCATTAAATCTCGACTAGAGTTCATCCAAAGGCATGTAGGAGACTCCATGGACAAGTGGAAGAAGGTTCTTTGGTCTGATGAGACCAAAATGGAGCTTTTTGGTAATGAGACTAGACGCTGTGTTTGGCAGACACCAAGCACTGCACATCACCACAAACACACCATCCACACTGAAGCTGCGTAACTGTGGGAGCATTATGCTGTGGGGGTGTCTCTCAGCAGCAGGCCCTGAAGGCTTGTCAAGGTAGAGGGTCAGATGAATGCAGCAAAATACAAGGAAATCCTGGAGAACAATCAGATTCAGTCCGCAAGAGAACTACGACTATTCACACCTGATCCCCGTCCAACCTGACAGAGTTTGAGCAGTTTTGCAAAGAACCGAGTAAAACTGCAGTGGTCCAGATGTGCAAGCCTGACTGACACCTGTCCACACAGACACTGTGACCAGAAGTGCATCTACTAAATACTGACTTGAGGGAGATGAATATTATGCAGTCACTTATTCTACATTATATTTTTAATAGGGCTGGGCAACGATTAAAATCTTTAATCGCAATTAATTGCATAATTTGCCTGATTAATCACGATTAATCGCATTGTATACGCAAACTCCAAGAATGAATTCAAAAGTAGTGTAAAGAGCACTTCTATTTCAATGTTCTGCTGCCATATGAACGAAAGTGCCATAACATTTGTTGTGCAAACACTTTTAACATCAGCACTTATCAGTAACACATATTTAGTGTAAATCTCAACTTAAAAAATGTAAAAATAAATAAATAAATAAATAAAAAATAATAATAAATAAAATAAATAATAATAGTAATAATAATAAATTAAAGATTATTGCCAGTGACAGGACATTCTCTTTATGAAAAATAAAAAAAAATCTACCAACAAAATCCTGAGCCACAATCAGGACAAACAGGCAATTTCTGAGGTAACAGCAGAAACTTTTAACAGGGAGCAGCATTACCAGTCTATGGCCATTTAAAAGCTCCGTGACTTTACCCTTCTCTATGTCTGCTTTGGTTTTTCCGCGTTTTCCTTTTTCCTTTCCCGGTTCCGCAACAGCCAGCGCTATTCTCCTTCTTCTTCTTCTGTTTGAAACGGCGGCTGGGCTGGCAGCCAGCTCATTGCGCATTATCGCCACCTACTGTTCCGGAGTGTGAGTCAAACCCCTACACCGCAGCAGCCAGCAACAGACTTTCACAAAATAAAAGCATGTGAGCAACATGCTTTAATGCGCGATAAAGTAAATATCGGCGTTAATAGTCTAATGAATTAACGTGAAAATAACGCGTTAACTTGCCCAGCCCTAATTTTTAATTAATTGACATTACTTTGTAGAAATCTGTTTTCACTTTGTCATTTAAGAATTTTTTTGTCAAAAAAAGCCAAATTATATGAACCACGATTCCATTTATAAAAGCAATAAAAAGGGAAAACATCCAAGTGGGTGAAGACTTTTTAAATAGGCACCGTATATTCAGACTTTAATTCAACATATTCAAGTTTCATTCCATATATTAAAACATGCACTAATGTCCCAAATGATATCAGGGCAATGAAACCATAGACTTTAACCTGTATTTTTAATATTTATAAATAACTGTGCATTAAAAAAGGCAAATAGAGCAAAAAACATGTATATAATAAACCTGAATTAAGAAATAAGGATTGAATATACACAGAACGCACATAAGGGTTTGATAACCATGCCAACCACAATAATAGTAATTATATTCATATATGTTTCATGTTTTAAAAAATTGCCTACCTCTGACTGTTGCTTAAAAAGAAGAGGCCTGAAAGATTCTGGAGTGATGAACCGAGCAGAGCCATGCTGGGCCTCCATGTTAGTGACGACAGTCTGCAGCACAGATCAACTGAAAAAATAGAAAACATAAGTCAGTAGACTGGAATAATATTAGAAAACATTTCTAAAAAGATGGATGTGGGTAACTATACTATAAATTGTGGGGAAACCACTGTTGAATGAGGCTTTGAAGTTTGAGTAGCTGCTATTCATTACTTCCACCCCTGTTCACCATTTTGCAAAATCACTATGATGCACCGATGATCAGCAAAATATTTCATCACTGTTTTATGGTGCCATGGAGTTCATCCAACAGTTTATTGTTCAAAATTTTAAAGGTCATTTCCACACATGGATGCAGGAATACACTCTGTCGTAAACCCACTTTTCATAAAAATGAACCACCAGACCAACAGCACACAAATAATAAAGGTGACAACACAGCACAGGTCAGTTCAGTATAAATCAGTGTATTTACAGGACAATGAAAAAACACATTTAACCAGACAAAGTCATTTTCAGTCAAGTGCAAATGAAAGTTAGTAAATATCCCCTGAAACTCTAAAGAGTTCATCAGAAAAACACCATTTTTCAGGGCTTCTGCAATAAACAGCAAAAACAACTCAGCTTGTTCAGTATCTCAAAATTTGGCCAGAATAACCCCTCTTCACAAACAAACAAAGTTAGGATCTGTTTGAAAGTTTTAGTGGTTCAGTTTAGTTTTTACCCCAGAGAGTAAATTACCACCCCAACAAAGTTAATGAGAGATATCTGCCCAGGTTTCAGTTGTTTCCACACAGAATAAAACCTAAAACATCTCAAATAAGTTAATAATGCATCTCTCAAAGCAAAATCTCAGACATCGTCACAATCAACTCCAGGTGCCAGTTTGTCTTCGAGTTCACAGGACAAAAGGATATACAGGTTTTAACACACAATAGCCCTGGGTCTATTCACAATAAACAATTTCATAAATTTGTGAGGCCAGAATTAAATCAGATTTAAACAAACCCACACTCTCAGTTTAAAATTTCAAACAGATTAAAGAACACAAAACTAGGTCAATCCAGTTCCATGTGATTCAGTTCAGTTTATAAGGTAACACAAAAACTCCACTTCGAGATAATGCAAAGTCAAAACAGGGAAGTATAAGAGAACCCCAGATCTACGGAATCTCGCGAGAGTGAATAATTTTACACACACACAACTGTGATTTTACCACCACCCAACGCCTCAACCGGCACTTCCTTTCCACCCCCTTTCCCTAAACAACTGTATTTATTTAACCATTAGCGTTCCCACATTTAAAACAAATTGTCACACAGAGATGCACAATGAAGAAACAAACGCACCAAATCTCACGAGAGTTCTAACAAATCAAGGGTTCCCTTCAACACTTGACGATAGTTCGGTTAAGTTTTCCTGTCAAACACAAAATCAGACCCCAAAGTTCGTGAAAGAAGAAAATAAAGAGCAAAGACGGGACAAATGAAGACATGGCTTTCAACCGACTCAGCCGTGCAGTGGAGAGACTTTGTTGATCAGCTGGTTCTGGAGATATGGAACTTTTCAGAGGACCGACTCCGCTTCTGTCACCAGCCAGGTTCAGACATCATCACGTGACTTTTCTCCATTTTTAAAGGAAGAAATGTGGGCCGTGATTGGTTGCCAGATGGACAGGTGACGGGGGCGGGGTTAATTAATTAAAATACTTAATTAATTCATTAATTTTCCAGGGACAGTGGCTAGTAATAAACATTGCAATGGAGATAATACCAAAAAAAAAACAATAATAAATAAATAAATAAACTAAATATAAAAATAAATACTAATAAAACTAAAAAAAATTATGGCAAATACACATAAAAACAACACGAAGAAGAGTGTCTTCCACTACGGGGGTCATGTGATTTCCTGTTCAAGTGCGAGGTTCGCCATGTTGTCTGATATACTTTTTTTTTTTTTTTAAATTAACTTTTATTCAGAATCAAAATCTAGGCAGTTACACTCATGAAAAAATACATTTCCAACAGTTCAGATTAAGGAACATTTCATAGATTGAACAAAACAACACATAGGAAAAAGAGAATAAAAAAAATACATTAATAATCACAAAATTAAAAATAAAATACAAACATAACAAAAATAAATAAAAATAGAGGTCGGTCTAATCTTGAGTTAAGGCATTTATAGAATCTATTACATTCAATGCTTGTTTGGTTTTAATGTACTTCAGTGATTTTTTTGAAGTTTTTTAGCTCATTCATGTAAACACAAAATAACGGTCTCATTTTCATAAAACGACACTTGTGTATATGTTGTTTGGCCAGAATAATTATGGTATTATACACGTTTTCCCTCTTTCTATCCTCCAATAAAACACCAAATTTAATGACATCATAACTTAGATTGGGTGAATCTGAATCGTTTTCAGATATCCAATTTTGAAAAGATCCCCAGAAGGTTTTCACATATTCACACTCAAAAAAAAATTTTGAGATTCACAAAATGTACAGTCATTTTTTTCAAAATTAAATCTCTGTCTAAGGAATTCATTATGAGTTTCTTTAGCTTTTGGCGAAACTGGAAGGGGAAAGGTATCTAGTTCTGATTTTTGTAATTTGATCCTCTGAAAACTGTTGCAAAATATTTCTTCTTTTCGATTGTCTGATATACTTTGTGGGCTCCTTTTTGCTGTTGTTGCTCTTCAAGTCAGCAATAAAGTTTTACTAGGGAAAAAAAATGTTTTGGTCGAAGTGTGCGTAGGTGCGTAGTGCGCAGCGTCACTTCCGGAGAGACGCAAGCTAGCAGGTAACTAGCTAAACATCAAAGAGCGATGGCGTCTGCCGCGATGGATACCACGTAAATAAATAACAACACACGGTGCGGTCGGTGTCTGTCGGTGTGTCATTGACGGTCCCTCTGTAGAAACAGAACAGAAATATTGAAGCGTGTCGTTATGGCGACCGGGAGCGGCAGCAGTGTCGGTGGCGGTTTAGCGTCAAACCATGACGGTCAGGAGGCAGCATCCAACTCGGTTCAGTCTGGAGCCGCAGCAGCAAGCAGCAGCAGCAGTGCAGCTCTCCAACGTGCCAGCCTCCGGCCCTGCCCGGTCCGCCTCCCCGCCTGTCCTCGGCCTCCACCGGGAGCCCATGTACAACTGGCAGGCGACGAAGAGCTCCCTGAAGGAGCGCTTCGCCTTCCTCTTCAACAACGAGCTGCTCAGCGACGTCAGGTTCATAGTGGGGAAAGGCAGGCAGGCCCAGAGGATACCGGCCCATAAGTTCGTCCTGGCCGCTGGCAGCGCCGTCTTTGATGCCATGTTCAACGGAGGGATGGCCACGACCTCGACTGAAATAGAGCTGCCTGATGTGGAACCGGCAGCCTTCCTCGCCCTGCTCAGGTACGACAGACAGGTGATCAGCATGCACGGGCCAAATTCAAGATCACTTAAGTCCTGCAGCATGAGCTTCAGTTACATTTGAAGAGGATGTTTGCACTGCACGTTGGGGGAACATCATGACATTTATAGTGGGTAAATGCAAGAAATACTCAGATCATTTACTTAAGTAAAACAGTGGAAGATCAGTATAAAAAAATTTCAGCCCTGCATTTAAAATCTGAAGAAAAGTACAAATGTATCAGCATCAAAATAGGGCTGCAATGATTAATTGATTATATATCATTCATAAACGAATTGCCAACTATTTTGATAATCAGTTGATCGGTTTGCTGAAGTTTTTGCTGAGGAAAAAAAAGTCAGAATTAAAATGATATTTCCTGGTTCCTTTACTGTTTTTTTGACAGTAAACTGAATAGCTTGAGGACAAAACAAGACATTTGAGGATGTCACCTTGGGTTTTAGGAAACACTAATCCTCGTATTTCACAATTTTCTGACATTTTGTAGACCAAACAACCAGTCTATTAATCCAGAAAAGGGACAGATTAATTGGCAGTGAAAATAATCTTTAGTTACAGCCCAACTTGCAAGTTTTTTGACAATTCTGGTATAAATGTACTTAGTTTCATTCCATCACTGGGTAAATGTAACAGTATTAACCCTCAGATCATTATAGACACTCCCAGGCATTAGCTATGTCTAGTGTCCTCTACTGTAGAGCTGAACCAATCAGTTAATCGATTAGTGGTACATCAAAGAAAGAGTAATCTGCAAACCATTTTGATAATCAATTAATTGTTAATGTCATTTCTTCAAGCCAAAATTACTCATATTCTCTGATTCCAGCCTCTAAATTGTGAGGATGTGCTACTTTTCATACGATAGTGATTGTGGGTAGTGTCATAAAAAAAAGGCTGTCTTTTATTTTCTTTAGGTTTTTGGCTGTTGGTTGTAGAAAACCAGCAGTTTGAAGACATCACCTCGGGCCCATGGACATCATGACAGTCATTTTAATTTAATTAAAGAAAGAGTTGGCAGATGAATCAGTTATGAAAACAATCATTAGTTGATTCGTCCTTGGAACAGACTTATGAATATAGATTAACAACAACTCACTAGAAAGATATTTGATTGAGACATTTTGCATGGGTGCCCCTGGATAAGTGAGGTGATATCTCAATTTTGACAATTCATGGTGCTCAGCACAAATTGTTCCTGATGTATGAAGAAAGATGGTCTGTTGGTATTTAGGACAAACCTAGAATAAGAACATATTGTCTGAGGAAAAACAGCCACATTGCAGAGCCATATGTGAAGCAGAATTTGGCCAAAAGTCAAAGATCTCTATGTTCACAGAACATCCAGATACAATTGTATTAGCTCTTGAAACAAACAGGTTTACTGGTCTCACTAAAGAGAAAAGAGTTTGTTTGCTCTGTGATTTAGGTGAGACTGAAGACTAAGTCCAGCTCATGTTTTATCATGCATTTCATTATATAGTGAAAAATAGGATACAACGTGCTGAACTGTTGAATCGTAAAGATTCACATTAAAAAACAAAAACTGGGACAGCACTCCCATTTTGACAGTTTATTGCCTGAAACGTCCATGTGTCATTAACCAGTCAAAATTGGAGCGCTGTCCTAGATTTTTGTTTTTTAATGTGTTACACTATTTAGTAAAATGTCCTTGATTTGTGATGAGCTCTTCTGGGTGAATGATTAGGAGAAACTTGAGCTGTGTTTTATGAGGGAAACCTTTCGTGTGGTAGATTTTATTTGTACAGCAATGATGGGATGGGAGGCAAAGTTCTTTGTTTGCAATGTAATGTAAGAGAACTGGTCAGTGGGCACTTGTATGTGCACGACACAGTAAGTAAGTAAGCAAGCTGCAGCCCCATTACACTGTATTTTCAGTATTCACAGATGCTTTTTAGAGATGGGCATCTTTTGAAATGTTTTGATATCAGTGCTGATATAATGCCTGGTTTCATGTCTGACACCAAAACACTACTTTCTTTGACACCTTACTTTACAATATAATAACACATTTTCCTACAGACCCCTTTTTTCTGATATAACAAAAGAAGCGAAACATCTCAAATGTTAAATGTTCTGAAGACGAGCAGCTGTACAAGAGTAATGTCCCAAAAGAAATCCAGTCTAAAATCGGTAAATTTATGTTGTTTATCAGTTCCAATCTGATAATACAATAAGATAATAAGACTATAAAGCTTACCAGGTATCTGATGTCTGCTTTCAGATGGTGTTTGTGCATCAGACAGAATTCTGTTGGTACCAAAGAGAGAGGTCTGAAATTATAACAAAGGCTTAAGTTACTGGTTATGTTTAATCTAGGACTCCCATCTATAAAATGTCAGGAAATAGTGAAAAATCTCCATCCCACTTTATCAGAGTCTGTGGTGATGTATTTAAATGTCTTGTTTAGTATAATATGACATCTCCATATTTGAGAGGCTTTTTGCCTGAGAAATTAACTTGAACAATAATTGATTATCAAAAGAGTTTAATACTTTCATTCTTTTTAACCAATCGCCTGATTCGGCAAGTGAGCTGCTACATTTACCGACGTGGCATTTCACTTGCCTTGGCTGGTGGGCTCCATGATGGTTAACTTTACCAAATTACACTGCCGATAACAACATAAATACCTGACTGTACACATTGTTTGTTTTCTCTGTACAGGTTCCTGTATTCTGATGAGGTCCACATTGGCCCAGAGACTGTGATGACGACTCTTTATACGGCTAAGAAGTACGCCGTCCCTGCTCTGGAGGGTCACTGTGTGGAGTTCTTAACAAAGCACCTCAGAGCCGACAACGCATTCATGCTCCTCACTCAGGTTATTGTACATTACATACATTAAACAGCTTTAAGTGCGCTTGTTAGCTTGTGACCTTAAATTTCACTTTATCCAAGCCACAACATTCATATTTTTCTTGTTAGCCACAGAGGTATCAGATATCATACCCAGACACGGTCAGATACTTCTGGTTTTCGTGTGATGAGGTTTTGAGTTATCTCTTTTAGATTCTTGTGGTTCTTTGTGGTGTGGCTGAAAGCTTTGACGTTTGACAGTAACAAGTATTTCCAGAAATGGTGTCTAGATAGTTCACCAACCTTACTGCGACCAGTTTTCACTGCATCTACTTTCTACCAGAGTAATAGTCCCTATGAAAACTGTAAACACTGATTTCTGCTGATTATCCAGAGCAACTGGATAATCATTGTGTGTGGAAACACACATTACTGTTGAGTTTCACATGTCAGCCTAATATTGGTGGCAGTTTATCTCAAAATCAAAACTCACTGCTTGTATAATTCTATAGTATTTTAGGCGAACTCACCCCTTATGACCTAAGGTACTAAAATAAGAAAAGTTTAAAGCAGGGCAGAAATAGAGGGTTTCAATAACAGCCTGGTCTGATTTTAAGTTTGTTTTCTGGGGCAGTATATGAAATAGTTTTCATCTTTCAATCTGCTGGAAACTATCAGATAGCAGTCAGCACAGTAAAGGATGAAACCATTTTTCTTCCTTTATGTCCACAGCAGAACATCTTCCAGCTACCGATGGTTGAGTTTTTATGACATTAGCTGTTCTATTTTTGGTTTATGCTGCCGTTTGTTTTATTCCAGCGTTTTGTTCTGCTGCTGGCTGCTGTGCCTCCAGGCTGCATGTGCAGCTGATTTATGATCAAAAACCCACTCCTTTTTTCTTATCCTATGTGTATAAAACATCTAAAGCAACCCAGAAAAATGAAAAGATACATTCCCAGCAGACTCTTAAAGGTAACATGTAGAGATGTTTTGATACCATTCCTTCTTTCAAATACCAATTCTGATACGTGAACTTTGTGTATCAGCCAATACTGAGCGCTGATCTGATACCAGTGCATTTAAAAAAATGTAAAGAATCACAGAGTTTAATCCATCCTGTGAAGAGTCTGTTTTCCCCACAACCTCAAAACAATTCAGTCCAGTCCAGTTCACAATCACAAAAGAAAGACAACTCAAAAAGTCCACTCTTGGTTTTAGCCCGGATCCTCTCAAAAACAAATCAAACCAGGAATTAAAGATTGAAATAACAGTGTCTGTACTCAAGTTCAATGACAGATATTATGTACAACAAATACAGCTGGTACTCACAGCACCGATGATCAGTGAGTCAGTAAATTTCTGCTGGGAAATACACAATCCATCGGATTATTCCTGCTCCTGACAGACCCAAGAGACCTTCTGCTTACCACAGGCTGCTGCAATAACACAGACTTAGCAACATTTTTGTTTCAGGGCTAATACATTACATGATATTGGATCAGTGTATAGACTCACATACTTGCCGACACCTGGTGCCGCATTTTAGGCAGTGGAACCAATTTACATGTATTAATTGCTTTGTATTACCAATGTGTGAACGGATTGTAAAAAATTAGACTTTCCCTGACTTTCTTGGTTGCCTGTAACAGCCTTTGGACTCAGGAGGGTTTTTCCAGAAAAGCCCCCGCTACATCGCCAACAGTGTGCAACACTCCCTAATGTTAGCTTTAAAATAGAGTCTGCTAACGTCAACAAATGACTGCCACCCACCACAACACAGGCCAATGGTCACCAGTGTCATTAATAACAAGGATCCTCTGAAAATTGCACATATAACCTTTAATTGACCTTGTCATTGCTTATCTACTCATTAACATTTTATCTAATTTTGAAGGATATAACTTGCCAAAATTTGTCAAAACTTAGAGAACAGGGGCGTAAGATATGGCCCTAAAATAATGTCATGATATTTCATGTTATTCTGTGATAATGATGCCAAAATATTGAAAAATATTTTTGGTTTAGAACTCACAATAGCTGTTGTGCTCTCCTCGCTGGAACCAGGTGTTTCTGCATGAGATGGTGAAATTATTTTGTTGTATCGCCCTTTTGCTATTACATTCATCTTCCAGTTACACTCCACTGTAGAGCCTGTAGCCATGTTTCAAAAGTAACATGGCTACAGCACTTGTTGTTGTGTGTAACGGTATGATGCCAACAAGTCAAAATATTGCCATGATCACAATATAGATTTATTTTATCATGTAAAAAACATCCTGATATTATCATGAACGATACGATCTGGCACATCCCTATTAGAGAAGATATATTTCCCAAAATAGGTTATGTTAGAAACACAAGATATGGAAAGTATACCCTCATATTTAGTGAATAAAAAAGGCATTTAATTTTTTTCATAATGTTTTTTTTTTTAATGCAGTGATTCTTCTTTGGTGCATGTAAATTAAATGACCAGTGCTGACCAGTACATTCTTATGTGTCTTTTTTTTGCTCTGATTACAGGCGAGGTTATTCGATGAGCCTCAACTTGCCAGTCTTTGCTTAGACACCATAGACAAAAGCACTGCAGACGCAATAAACGCAGAGGGCTTCACAGACATTGACCTTGGTACGTGAAGAGTCGTCTTGACCTTGTATATCTTTATCAACAGCTTGTTTTGGATGTGAAATGATGAATATCCTGCGTGTTTGTGTGTGCAGACACCTTATGTGCAGTGCTACAAAGAGACACACTCAGCATCAGGGAGAACCGTCTGTTCGGGGCGGTGGTACGCTGGGCGGAGGCCGAGTGTTACAGACAACAGCTTCCCCCGACCTCGGAGAACAAACAGAAGGTTCTGGGAAAAGCGCTCCCGCTCATCCGCTTCCCGCTCATGACTGTTGAGGAGTTTGCTGCAGGTAAGCATACGGCAAACGTGTAACTTGTTTTCATGCCGCACTGGTAACACTATACGGACCAATGCAGCCTTTACTAAACATATTCGTCATGTTCCTGATGTGTACATACTACTCAAACCACAGAAACCAGCTTGATATTCTTTCTTGTGCAACAGGGCCTGCCCAGTCTGGAATATTGTTCGATCGGGAGGTGGTAAATCTGTTTTTACACTTTACAGTAAACCCCAAACCACGGGTCGACTACATTGACAGGCCCCGCTGCTGCCTCAGGGGGGAGGAGTGCAGCATTAATAGATTCCAGCAGGTTGAGAGTCGATGGGGGTACAGTGGTACCAGCGACAGAATCAGGTGAGATGATGAACATCAGTTGCTAATCTGAGCAAATTGAATGGTAGTTTAATTTTTTTTTTTTCTAATTTTCTGTCTCTTTCCCCCTTTGTAGATTCAATGTTAACAGAAGAATATCCATAGTGGGTTTTGGCCTGTATGGTTCAATACACGGACCCACTGACTATCAGGTCAACATACAGGTAACCTCCGGCATGAAAGCATATTGATGTTGACAGAAAAACTCTGAGCCCAGTTCAGAACAAAAACTCACAAAGACTTCCCGCAATGCATGGGTCTGCAACGTTTTGAAAACCTGCCAATTTACGTACATACTTACATCGTTTCCATAGTAACGACTCTCTCTACGTCCGTTCCAGCTGCCAGCTTTTCAGCCTTTTTTTGTTGTTGCTACAGTTGCATTTCTAGTATTGATGAAACAGCAAAAACATAAAAGGAACTGTGTGGCCGAGTGAATGCAAGCTGAGGAAAAAGCAGTGAAGTTGTCAGTTAAGCAGTAAATTTAGATTTTAAGGCTCATGTCTTGCAGACATGGCTGTCTCTCAAACAAATTAATGAGATGATCCTGTCTTTCCTCCGCCCAAAACTCTAACATTATTGACAGTTACGTGACCAGCTGACTTTGCCATGAGCTGATTGGCTGTTGAAAACAGGTGACATGTCTTGCGTTCCAGCTACTGGCGTCTTGACAAGTTGAGTAGCAGCTTCAGCCTGCGTGAGATGAGCTGAGACGGGCCAGTTCACACAGCTGCATCTTTTACCTGCAATGCTCTAAAAACAGTTTCCCGTCATGTGTCCGTGGTCTGAACTGGCACTTCAACTGCTGATATTGTCAGTGTGTTTGTTTGAGAGTTATAGTTCATACTTTCTTTGCAGGATTGGGTATCATTAAAATGTTTTTTATATTAGTACTGATACAATACGCCATTTTCTATACCATATAAACATCTTTTGTTTGTTATCTTGGGATTAGAGCTGTTATCAGAATTTCACTACATGATTAACATGGCCAAAATAATTAACGAATTTGTCACAATATCTATAGAAAATTAGAAAAAAAACAATAATCCTGTCAGTCAAACTTAAACCATGTATTGTGCTTTTTGTTTTGTGTTTTTTGGCAAATGAATTACACTCTAAATAAAAGTGTAGAGAGGTGGAGAGAGAGTCAGTAACCATAACTTTACAAAATTAATTTTTTAAATACTGGTTGTTGTTAGTACTTTCATTTCAACAAGCTAACCAAAAAGAATAAATCTGAGCAAACATTTTAAGCCAGTGCTGATACTTGACTTTTTTTTTTTTTTTTATAAATTTTGGTCAGATACAGCAAAAAAATCTTGAGGTTTCTTTGAGCTTTCTGGTGAATCCACTTCCCCTCATCCTGTATGTTGTGTAGTTCCTCTTCAGTCAGAGGTTTCCTGCTTTTCCCACAATTAATTTCACAATCTCAGAGAACAAGTGTGAACTTGTTGCTTTTAGTTGTGATTTATGAGTGAAGATGAAGAGTGAGTGCAAACAGCAAAATGGGCAGAGATTTCCCAGTTGAGAAACAGCAAGGCACCATTTGCTTGTATCTTAAGAAATCAGTGTCTCTGTTTTATCCTTTTGTATTTATTTGCACTTACACAAACAATGTAAAAACAAACAAAATGCAAATAACAAGGAAGACAAAAAAGCCAGAGGATTGAGCAGTGGTTCTCTCCACATACAAAAGGAATTCCTTAAAAATACAAACACTTAAGAGATGCTCACAAATGGAAGAGAGCAATAAAACACTTACTGGTTGACAGTGGTCATATAAAAACTAATTAAGATTAAAGAGGTCCCTAAAAGATGATTTGGAAATATTATTTGAAGTGAAAGAACATGTATTTACACAAACATGATGATTATTAATGTCCTGTATTGAAAAAAAAACAGGGGGGCAGGTATGATTATTAAAAGTCAGTGTGGTGCTTTTACAGACATTTGACACTTATTGTTTTTTAGCTAAAATGTACTACATTTTGTACTATATGGGGAATTATATGCAGAGCACTGTATTTTGTTATCAAAAACTGTATTAGCACTCTATATGGATAAGGTACGATGCTTAATTTCAGTTAGTGTTTGGTCATACTCTGATACCAGACATTTGAAAGACCACCCACATCTCAGATTTGCTCGGTGATTCAAATATCATCTGTCTGTCAACTCTTAATTCAAAAGCCTAAAATGTCACAGTACTCGATAGATATGGAAATTACGATTTGATGATTCATGGGGCATCCTGGTGATGGAGGGGTCCAAGACACTGACCACGTAATCAAACATCCCCACAGTGCCGCAGTTTGAGCCCAACAAAGAGAATGTAAATTAGCCAACACCAAAAAGATTTGTTGCTATGGATGCCATTATCGCTTCAGATTATCAGTCTGATTCTGTGTCGATTCTCTTAGTGAATCTTAATCAGTTTTTTGTGTGTAAAAAAAAAAAAAAAAAAAGGTAGGCCTACACAGGCTTTCAGCATTGTGTTTTCTTATCCCTGTGTCTGAACACAGTCTAGAAACAGCAGTAAAATCTGCATTCATTGGGGTATAAATTCCTGGAATTAAAGCCCATGTTTCGTCGACAGATGTGTCATCATATTGCAGGTGTTTCCACCCTTACTTGAAATTATCATTTTACAGACATTGCAATGTGCACTGTTGTCATCTTTCCTCATGAAATGACACTGCACTTTGGTCTCTTTCTGTTCGCCATGACTCCTCATTGATGCAATTTCCAGCAGCGTAGACATTTGATGTTACTTTTACAATGCGACACTGTCAGAAAAACACGCTGGCATGGCTGGAATTAATAAAGTCAGAGGTATATGATTTCAAAGAATCAGACAACCGGTTCTTGATTCCCATCCTGGACATACAGAAAATATACTGGATAATAAATCATTTCACAGTAATACTCCAGTTACTAACCAAAATACACCACCAAACAGTTTAAGTCGTAATGCAAACTACCCTTGCAGCTCTATTTTTAACTGTTTAAAGTTGTTATCAAATTAAAGTTTTCCTTTGCACCACAAGTTCATACAATAAAGACTGTCCTGTTCTGTAGATCTTAGAGAGCGACAAACGCATCACGCTGGGCCAGAACGACACAGGTTTCAGCTGCGACGGCACAGCAAACACGTTCAGAGTGATGTTTAAAGAACCTGTGGAAATCCTCCCCAATGTCAGCTACACTGCATGTGCCACCTTAAAGGTCAGTCTGAACTTTCTGTGTTTTAAAATATGTCCTAAATTTGCATAAATTAACATGATTGGTTTTAACCGGGGTTAGGATCATAACCTATCGCCTGCTTTTTAATGTCACACCTCAGGGCCCGGACTCCCATTACGGCACGAAAGGGTTGAAGAAAGTGACCCAGGAGTCGGCAACGGGGACCAAGACGACGTTTCTCTTTTTTAGCTCGCCTGGAAATAACAATGGCACGTCAGTGGAAGACGGGCAGATACCAGAGATCATCTACTACACCTAGACTGAACACAGTGTCCTGCAGGTACACTGAACCAGGGAGACCTCAGACTGCTGGAAGACTGGACTGCTGGAGATATACGTAGTGCCTCATGATCCCTCGGAATAAAGAATGTGTGTGTTTAAGTGTGTGTGCGTGAGTGTAAATGCTGTATGTGTGTATCTGTCTATACAATACTGGTGTACAGATGTGATCAGGAATGTGTAAACAGTCGAGTTGTGGGAAAATCACAGCTCTGGCTGAAAAATAATTTTTTTTGGGCATAAACTGTCTCATCAGTTGTAAATTATCTAAATACTGACATTCTGTCTATTTGTCGTTATCAGTAAGCTGCCAGTGCAGGAGTTCATCCTGCACGACTCAAACTACACAGACCGCTACCATTTGTTGGTTGACGCCATTTCATTTTGTTATTTTGTCAGTTTTTTTGCCGATGCATTTACCGAAAGTATAATATTTGCATATTTTTTATTGTGCACTGTTCTCATTTATTCAGCAGGTGTCTTCAAGTACTTTGTGTTTTTTTTGTTTTTTTTTTGCATTGTATTAAGGATCCATGTGTGTTCTGTAACTTTGCCAGTGGTACATGTTGTAATTTATGACTTCACGTTTGCTTAGCACGTCATTAAAATGTTAAAAACAAAAAAAATCAACGTTCCATGACTTATGTGGTGAAATAAATGAAAAAGAAAACTTCTATTTTTAGGTTTTTGGCAATAAAATGTGGTCAGACCAAAGTAAGGTTGTTTCATTTGATAAACTCCAGATGGAGATGGTGCTGGGTGAATCATTTATGTTATAGCTGATATCATTCCTCTTTCTGTCACTAGGTGATGCCAGATACTCCAAACAGTGAGCTATCAAACTACAGATGAACTTGGGGAGTAGGAAGGGTCGATCAGTGGTTCTCAGCTTGGGGGTTATGTGGTGATCAGGGGATGGCTGATGGGAAAAAAAAAAAAATCTGCTATACAATCATTTGATTTTAAATTTAAAAATCTGAGGGAGAAAATAAGTGGTCGAACTACTTGAGTCAGAGACAAAAACACAGTGGTGGAGGGTGTATTCAGACCCTCTACTTAACTAAAAGCACCAGTGCAACAATGTACAAAGTACTCCTTATTGAGAACCACTGGATAAACCTTAATGTATTTAATAATCTAATTATGTGTCTCATGTAAAATACTATTTTCAAAAGTAAGTATAACTGTGAAAGGGATGTAGTCGAGTAAAAAGGACAATGTTTCTCACAAAATGTACTGAATAAGAAGTAAATAGCAGCATTAAATGGAAGTACAAGTGCTTAAAATTTGTACTTCAGTCAAGTATTTCAGTTGACTTTCCACCACTGGAAATGCAGTGTGTGAGAAGGGGTTGATTTAGATATTTCAGCTAATTAAAGGTCACAATGCTTTGGTATTGAAACACTTCTTACTTTTAAAATATTTAAGTAAAAGTACACAAGTGTTAGCACCTAAATGTATTTGTCCATGTGCAGGTATCAAAAGTAAAAAGAAGCAAATCAAATTTAACTTATTTAACTTCATTAACCAAATAAGGAAATTCATGTGGTCAGAGCTGCAGCATACCGTAACACAGTTCTTTAAAGGTAGAATCCGTAGGATTTGTCTGAGCTGTTTGTTAATGTACCAGAAATGTAGCCAATTGTTGTTTCTCATTCCCAGGATGTCAGATAGTGACATTTGGGGTTGGCAAAGCATCTGGTGATAAATAATGAGAAAACACAGGCAGAGGCCAGCCACCAACAAACACTTCCAGTGGGTCATAAGTGATGATTGAATGGGATTATGTCTGTAAGTGTCTGTACATTTTGTTTAGGAAAATGTTGCATATATAATGAAGTATTGAAGTATTATAAAGTAAAGCAATAAAAATGGTAATGAGAATCAATGAAGACATGTACAATGGTCCTTGTCAGCAATATTATGGTATATACTGTAGGTATATAGCATATTACATAAGTACATTTTAGTGTTGCTGCTGGTCCAGGTGGAGCTTTTTCTAACTTTTTTTTGTACATTTGTGTAGTTTAAAGGTAGAATATGCAGGATTGTTTGCAAGCACTATCATTCAAAGTCCCTCCCTAGCTCTCATAGACACAGAACAGAGGAGAGAAGTAGAAAATGCGATGTATCCATTGGTTGCTACGTTTTTATAGAGTTCAAAACCTGCTGCTGTATTGGCTGATGGATACACACCACTGCCAAACAGGTAAGAATGAGAAAATAATAAATACAGGCAAAGGGCAGGGTGTGTGCTAGTCTGACTCACCAGCTGCATGCTGCTGGTATAAGTCCTGCCATCGGTCGCTTGCTTCAAGTGGCATTGCAGCATTCACTATCTATATTTCCAAGTCCCTGGGAAACAAGCACAACCTCCTAGCTGCAACCTACACAGTGAAAATGTCAAATTAGCGCCTGGGACGCTAATGGCATGAGTGTAAACAAGCTAACAGCTGATACTTTTTCTTTTGCAATGATGTAGTCATTGCAAAGCTAGAGCTCGCCCCCCAACGTGCAAATGCCACCAAAATAAGTTTCCCCTCAACACTTTTTTTGCAGCTGCGCCTTCGCTGCATCCTGGGCTTAGCACAGCCCAAGATGTTTGTGATTTGTTTAAAGACATGCAAACAGGGCACAGCATTTTTTTCCCCCTATAGCAGAATGTGTATGAGTGGAGCCAAACCCTCTCTCCCGCACTGACCACTGTGGAGAGACAAGGTCTGTGCAGATACAGACACCACCACACACATCTATCAGGTCATTTGTGATGATTTAGAGGCATTATGAGTCTATAAATTACCCTTTTTTGGGGGGGGGAATACTGCATAGTATGCATTTATGATTATTTTATGATTTGGATGAACAATTAAATCTGTAATGAGCAATACTTATAAGTATAGCTGCTTAGTTACTCTCCACTAGTGGAAATTGCTTTATTTTAAAGCAAAATTTACCACTTTTCATGTGGATGTCCAGTCAGTGTTCATGGTAAATGTAGTCAATTGAAGCAATTAATTCTTCAGTGCGTTGCCCTATTAACCAAGTTCTCCTTCTTGCAGATCTGTGCCAGCAGTGCATCCATGTTCCAGGATGCATTGTGCACAAGCCTCTTACTCTAATCTAACACGTTTCCTGGCTACCCAGAGGCCGAGTCTAGAAATCTAAGCTGAAATAGCCTGTGGCATCACTGGATTAGGAAGAACAACAGATTTTGCAGCATTTGAATTCAACTTTCTCTGCCATCATAGCGCACACTGAGGAATTTATTGCTTCAATTGACCACATTTACCATTGACACTGACTGGTAATACTAAAACATGGTTGATACATCTGAACGACTGACATTTCATTTTATTTAAACAGTGCGATTGAAAATCAAGAGTTTAAAGTATCAAAAGTGAAGCAAAGTGTTGTGTCCCTCAAATCTGACCTGTAAGTACAATTTTAAAAAATTAAATTGTCAGAAACTGCTTTGTCAGTTTAGCCCGAGCTGTGTCCTCCTAAATCTTTAAAGCTGTGTCTGCAGCTACAGCTATGAAGGGCTCTCAAATTACATAATCCGCACATTCATATGAGAAAGGCGGTGGAAACAAGGCCACTTTAGACGGCTGTGAGTGGGCTTTGACAAGGAGAGTGATCCACGGAGGCTGTCAGGTGAGTCACCGGGACCTGAGAGCTTCTCCCGCTGACTGCCCACTTAGACCGCCTTTCTAACAGAAAGAACCAAGAAAATTCAGTTTGAGACAGGTTCTCACCACCCACCAGACAGAACACACTTAAAAACCATGAGGACAAATAGACCACAGCACTAACAGTCCACTGCTCTCACCTATGTTGTGTAAAAAATGTGTCATGGTCCAACGGGAAAAAACAAGCTTCATGAATGTAATATATTCAGAGGGTGATGGAGAGATGTTTCTATGGATACAAAGGCATTAAAGACGCAAAATCTGATGTTTATAGGTAATTACACAACTTCTTACAGCTATTAGATTACAATCCATGACTCGTGATCTTCTGATTTTGTGGCTGTATTTCTGTCTCTGTGTTTGTGTGCATGCATGTGTGTGTGGGAGGGTGGATAGCAGCAGAATGGGCTGTCTCTCATTTGGAGCTTTCTACTTGAACACTGGCAGCAGGGGAGAGAGGATTTATGCCTCTGCTTTTTTTTTTGACAACCTATGACACATGACTATACAGGACTGAAGTGTTGCAGAGTCAGACTTAACATCGCCACGAGCAAAACAGAAAGGCTTTTTTCTCCCCCGTTTTGCCTCTGCAGCACAGCACTTTTTGCTCATAAAGGCTGTGAACATCACATTCAAAGTGGCCTTGAAAATGGTGGTGGTTTTATGTTTTGTTATACTATTTGTCGCATGTTGGAAAACCACAATGGAGTAATATATATGATAATTTGATGAACTGAAAAACTGATATACCCGAGTGCTTAAATTGCCAGAAAATAATGAGTAAATAAAACAGATTATAGCAATGATTGAAAAGAAGTAGGCTGAAGTCAGCATTCATTACGCCTACTTTTCTCACAGAAAGAAAACAGAACATTTATGAACAACCTACACAGTCCAGACAGGGAATAAAATGGTTATGCATATAAACCACATTTAAGTAGAGGAGTGCTCTTAGAAGGGTGCAGATCTCGGCCAGGCAACCTGACAAGAATATTTGGATGTAACCCCTATGTAATCACCAACATTTTGACTAATAACTGCAAATTAATTACATTTTTTCTCAGTATATGTCACAGATTACAATTACAATTATTTTGTAATTGAATTACTTAACTAGTTACTCCCCAACACTAGTGGTAGGTAAGCCCTGTTTTAGCCAAGCAGTTGCTGATGACTTGTGGCCACATTAAGCGGAATGAAGAGTCAGCAGTCAGTATATAGTTTTTCAAGGTTTTTCAAAAATTGTGAGTCATGGCAACCATGAGAGGTCCTTGAGCATACAGTCATAAATGTGCAGAAAAAAATCTGATGGGCTGATCGGTCCAGTAGTATGTGAAATTAGCTGTGAAAAAGCTTCAGTATTAGTCGCACACATGACCCATAACCTGGCTGACATTTTTTAAGTGTTCTTTCCTGTAATTTTATAAACATATTGTGATATAATTCTTGGGTGACGATAACTATTGATGTGCAGATTTATTGTGAAATTTTCAAGGACCAGAGTGTGGGATTTAATTCCATCTAGTGGTGAACTTGCAGACTGCAACCAACTTGCCTCACTCTCCCTGTCCAAGTGCATAGGCAGCAAAACTTGGGGGGAAAAAAAGGTAGAAAACTAGAAAGGCCCTCACTGGAGCTATTGATTTCTTTTTCCTTTCTGGGCTGTATGTAGAAACATGGTGATGCTGCATCTTGGCCTCCATGGAAGAGGACACGTGTCCTAGATATAAACGGTTCATTCTTACAGTTCTTATTTTCAGGTGATCATACAATAATGAAACCAATATATATTCCATTTCTGCCATATTCTTTCCAATAAATCCCTGTAAATCTTATTCACTGGACCTTTAATTCTAAAAACATACACATAAATTGTGATTTAATCCTGGATGATGATAACTACTGCTGTGCAGATTTGTTGTGAAGTTTTAATGATCAAATAACTTCAATCAAACACAGTGTTCGACAATTAAGATAAGACCAAATTACAATTTACCAAAACCATCAGTACAAAATATTTTACACATAAACCACAACAATAAAATACACAGTAATGTATAAACTAAACAGGCAGGTATCGGAATGAAAGAGGAATAAAGCTTAAGAACAACAGATGATTAAAGACCATAAATTAAACACTAATGTAAAGACAATGGGTGAATTTTTTTAAGTTATGTTTTTAGGCTTTTTGCCTTTATTGGACAGGACAGCTGAAGAGCAGTCAGGAAAGGGGGTAGAGAGAAAAAGAGGGAATGACACACAGCAAAGGGCCGCAGGCAGGAGTTGAACCAGCGGCCACTGCAGAGGACTAACAGCCTCCATACATGGGGCAGACACTCCACCAACTGAGCTACAGGCCCACCCCAACAATGGGTGAATTTAAACCTTAAAATAGAGCCTAAGTGGAGCACCGAGCAGTCTAGTCTAGTGACTCAGTGTTTAGGAATTAAAATAGCCTGAATGTTAAAAAGGAAAAAAAATATATAAAAGAAAGCCCTTTGATAAAAATGAAATCTCAAAAAGTGATTTAAAAGAAGGTACTAATGTAGCAAGCTGGGGTTTAAATAATTTAAATCTCAGGGGCAAGCTTGTTGAGCTAGATGAGGACTACTGTGGGTCGTACAAACAAGCAAATATATAGCAAAACCACTAAACTTGGTGTAATGGCTTCTGGGATATGTAATCCATAATTTCAGGGCTTGTATCTGTAACAGTCAGGGGATCAGGGATGAAGCCACAGATGCAGACATACAAGCACACAGACAGACAGGTCAGTGATTGTAGTAGAGAGTGACAGACAGGCTTATAGTCAGCAACATTCAGGAGGTCAGTCAGAGCTGGCGAACACGTCCTTTAGGGAAAGGCAGGTTGGGAGGACAGGGACAGACAGCTGGTCAAAACACAAGTGTTAGATTACAGGGTGACGAGGACAGGATCAGGGCAGGGAGCCTGGAACAGTCAGGACTAGGAAGGACTAAAGCATCACAAGACAATCCAGTGTAAGTGACAAGAAATTAAGAAAATAAGGATCAGGTGACGGAGTAAAGGTGGGAATGTTTGAGGACATCTGGCGGACAGGTGGGGAATGGCAGGTCTGGAAAGTTCCTTAGAAATGCTGGACTTAAATTAACAGAGGTTTTCCTTTAAACCTGTTTACTATCATAAATCCAACACTTTCTCTAAAATCTGGGACCCGTGTGAAGTTTATCTGACAAGGACGTAATTTTGATCTGTTCTCTCTCATGTTTTCATGCAAAAGACTTGTCTGTTATATTTATTTAATCTACTGTTTATCTCATCATGCTCACTGGCTAACCATATTTCTGTCCCCATTGTGTGTATGTGAACTTAATTTTTAGCTTGTGTCTGTGTGTTTATTTGTCTGTAAAACTTGTAAAGATTTATGGACTTGATCTGTTCCGGTTCTGTTCGTATTCTTAAAAAAAATAAATAAAAAGATTTAAGAGGAAATTTAAAAGAAAAAGAAAAGAAAACCTGGACAACTGGAGGACGTGAAAACTGGCTGAAGGGTGAGACAGAGACACAGAATGTGTCCTTTTTACAATACCAACTTCTCCAAAGGATGAGATTCACTCAGACGTGAAGAATGCATAAAAATGTCATTAAAAATACATAAACTGAAAAATCAGTTCTTTGAGGTTGGTTATAGCAGCCTGTCTACTACACTTGTAGTGACTTAAAGGACTATTCAAACAATTTAGCATTGTTCTCCTATAACATTGTCAGATTAATGATGTACAGTTTAAAAAATATTAAAAGTTGTCGCAGCAGAACCAAAGATATTGTTTTTTTTATTCCACTCATCCTTCTTCCTTGTCAAAACCTGCTGCCTACGTTACCCACAATCTAACTCGACTGCTCACAAACAGTCAGACATTTTGATGTATTATACTAATATTTAATTTAATTTAATTTAATTTAATTTAATTTGATGGTTTATTTAACAGGGACAATGCGCAATACATATATTGTACTAGATATAGCTAAAAGCTCATTTTTATCTGTAGTAGATAGTGTAGCTTGGAGCTGCTAGCTTCAGAGATGAGGAGGGGTCTTCAGAGGTCTAGTAAGCTCACTTTTTTCTAAATGCTTAACTCCACATCCCTAAATTTGTAACCCTACTGAGAATCCTCATTTTTACTAAATGTATCTGTAATTTGATTACATTTTTTACATCTGTAACTGTAATCTAATGCAGTTACCTTTTTTGTAACCAGATTATATAATCCCATTACATTTGTTACTCCCCAGGCCTGTTTGTGCTGCTCTCTGTGGAGCTGCAAAAAAATGGCTTTATACAACTTCTTTCACATTTGCAACTGTTCTCTCCAAGACCTGTAAACTGTAAAAAATCAGTTCTCTTTTAAATTAAGGCAGCATTTAGTCATGTTCTATCTACAATTCTCCTTTGTGCAGTCTGATTAATTTCAACCACATTAGGCCAGTTGTAAACTCCTTTTAAATGTTCCTAAAAACTAAACTGAGTTAATCCAAGACTGCACTCAAACAGTCATCTTGAAATTTGTCCTCAGTGTGCAGCCTATTCTGCAATTTAGCAGGGTGATTAATCTTAGCTGTTCCATTTATTTAAATATTGTGTGCAGACAGTTAGCATGACACATCCTCAGTGGCTGTAATCCACTTAAAAACATTTATACACAATGTTCTGGTGTGAGATCCAGCTCTGGGTGTGTGTCCAGACCACGTCACAACAACATCAACCTGCAGGGATGCGGGTGTGTGTGTGTTTGTGTCCCTCCTTGTCCAGCTGGTGGGAGTTATGAACTCTCTACTCCAGTGATGTAAGACCTAATTAATTACCACTTACATACTGCATATGGGACTGTGTGGTGAGCATCAGTAACCCCCTGAGCCTCTGAATCACTGGGTGTTGAACTCAGCTCATGTCAACTAACTGCTCATTTGTGACTTCTCGCACTTTGTAATTCACAAGAGGAAAGAGAAGAGGAGGGTCACTGTGGTTTTCCTGTCTCTCTGCAATAGAAGCTCTACAGAAGTTTGCTATTTCTGTTGCTGATGGAGGAAACCTGACAATATGATTATAGCGAGAGAGGAGACGGTTGGGCAATGAAAGTCCATTCACACCTGATCGACCAGCTCGGGATCATGACAGTTCACAAAATGTAATCAATATATTCTCGCACATGGACAGATATGGTCCATTTATTTTGAGACAGTCGGCGCGGCTTGTGTCAGACAATATTCAATAGCCAGACAATAGTCCATGTTGATCATTTAAACATGAAGAAGTAGTTTCGTTGCCTCAACCTAACCAAACCGCAACCACGACCTGAAGTGTGTCTCAGCAAACTTTATTTTGAAAGTGGACATTGTGGACAAGCTTAGAGTCACCATTGCAAATAAAATAAATATCCTTTTGGGCAACTATTTTCAAAAAAAGGAACATTTGTCCTATTCAAAGATAATCTGTGCCCGTGCCTTTGTGTGTGTGACTTTCTTTAATATTCAGCAATGTACATTTTAAGCAGTAGATCCATGAGATGCTCTGCAGGGCGTTGATGCTTGTCATCTGTAAGTCTAATTGCAGCCTTGTTAGCAGTATCACAGCAGGGCTATACAAGACTAATGTACATGTACGCTGATGTACACAAAATGGCTGAGAAGTTTTTACATTCAAACATCACGAACAACCGCCATCATTTCTGCCCTGAAAGGATTCTCAGTGTAGTGTGTACTGTGTGTAACTCAGATGACATGTCAGCCTGTCCTGGGGGCAAAAGTACTGGTTTGGATGATAGAGATGCACTGAACAATTGATGCAACGTCTCAGCAGATGGTTCAGCTGATTGCAGCTCGGTAC
The DNA here is from genome assembly GCA_034769285.1 of Lutjanus argentimaculatus. Classification (NCBI taxonomy): domain Eukaryota; kingdom Metazoa; phylum Chordata; class Actinopteri; order Lutjaniformes; family Lutjanidae; genus Lutjanus; species Lutjanus argentimaculatus. Next base: position 33,073,272 of record JAWZSL010000002.1, read on the forward strand.
TCTCCAAGTTCTTGGTTTTGGAGCTTGAACAGGATGTTTTGATACCCGGTGGAAAATTATTTCTATAAATATGTGTATAAAGAATCAGCATTTAATTTGCACTGAAAATGTTTGAGATGTTTAAAGAGAGAGAGAAAAAAAAAGAGTATTTGTGGAACTCAAAATTTTGTGGCTGCACCCATTTTTATGGTGCAATATTTTCAGTGTTTGGAGTAAACCAAAAGTAATTTAAAAGTATTCAAATTAGATTGTAATTAGTAACGTAATGCAGTGTTGATCTTACCAAACCCTGTGCATAAAGTAGTTAAGACTAGCTCCACCCCAACCAGCTACAACAGTAAAATTCTCCTTATGCATCCGTATTAACAATCTAATAATCTCATATTTAATGATTTATTAGTCACAGAGGACAGAAAAGAGCACTTTAAGTCCATTTTACTGATAATACTTACTTTACTTTTACTTCAGTAGGATTTTGAATGCAGGCCTCCTGCTTGTAATGGAGTATTTTTTATGTTTTTGTATTGATAAAGTAAACAAACCAAGTACTTCCTCCACCACAGAGTATTCCTACAGCCTGCCTGCATCTTCCTGTGGAGGTACCACCAGATATAATCAGACTAACAAGCTCCCCTCAGCAGCAGCAGCAGCAGCAGCCACTGTCCACTGTCTTGTCTTTACATGGATGACCTGAGCGGCTGCATGATTAACTTATAGAGCACGCAGTTGGATGAGCAGGGGACAAGATGTCATTAAGCCAGATCTGCTGCTGCAATTATTATGTTCTATTCTTAAGTCTAAGTGCACGTATGATTGCCTGCCTACTGTCTGCACGTGTGTGTTCATGTGACAGGGTGTACAGATTCATATGTACCATACAAAGCTGGGGGCATTTATTTCAACAGAAAGAGCAGAGCAAGAGAGTACTCCGCCATGCACACACGTCACACTCTGCATGAACACTCCCCACTGTCTGCTGGGGGCACGGCTGGCCTGGGCCAACCTTAGCCCCTGCACTCTCCGACACCAGATGTAGGTCGCCAAGTGCTGCAGGGGCTGGGGGGATGTGTTGTCTCTGTGTGTGTCTGCGTGTGTCTGTGTGTGCGGGGAGGTTGTGGTGTTTTGTGCGCACACGTGTATGTGTGTATGCACTTAGACATGGGGGGGGGTAGAGTGATGATTGTAGTGGATGAGTTCATCATCAAGGACATGGCCCCCAGCGCACTGTCTCCATTGCTGTCACATTGCATCGTCACAAACAGGCCACATGAAGCCTGACAGGCCAGCAGACCAGACCGAGGGGACTCTCACTGGTCCCTCACTGTGTCTCTCTATTGTTGTCCTTCTCTTACACTCTCACTCTCATGCATTAACAGCGTATTAATTAAAATGTAATAGGCGATGAGTTTGATTATAGGGGGCACTGAAAGTTTCATGAGTATAAATGAATCCTCAACTCTAGCAATGATGCTATGCTTCTTTTTTTTCTTAATGTAGCAATAATAAAAATGCTCTCACCCTGAAATCCTATTGCTTCATGCTCCATTCACAAGATGAGTGCAATGAATGAGTAAGAGATACTTAATTCTCTGCAGCACCCAAAGGACCGAATTAACATGTTGACCCTGGATTAGTCTCGTAGCTGTGTGAACTTTCCACAGGGCCAAGCTCCCAAGGAAAGGACATTTGTTTTTATCTGAAACACTTTCAGCTATGTATCAAATTCTATACTACCAGGGGTGTTTCTAGAGGTGTGGTTCTGGCCATCCGTGAAATCTGACTGGCCACCAAGTATGGTGATCTGTCCAGTGAGTGGCAGGATTAAGTCTGAATTAGCCATTTGCTGAGTATTTTTAAATGTGCATTGGTTTCTTTTGTAAGTATTTTTCATGATGGAGTGTGGAGGATGATTTTAGTAGTCTTGTAGCTTGAGGAAAGAGGTACAATGCAGGTAAAATTTCTTTTTGTGAAAATTATAAAACATTTTTCCATTCTTGTCACTCCAAATGAATGATAATTTAATACATTTTTTTAAATGTCTACATGAAGCCTAAATGTAGGTCTACATTAAATATTTATATTTGCTAAGATTTATTATCACCCACATTTCACATTTCATGGATTAGTCCCCTTTGACTTTCAGCCTCTTTGTGCACATTTGAGTTTGTGCCAAATCAAATGGCGTATTTTCAAAGTGGATTTGAGAAGAATGAAGATGACCAGTTCAAGAAAAGTTTGCTTGAATTGACAATTTTTTTTTTTTAAATAAAACAGCCACAGACACTATGACAGCAAACTCTCTGATGAGAATGAGATTAGTTTTGCGGATATTTGGGTAGAAACCAGAGTGGGAAAATTTAAGTTTGACCTGATGATGGTAGCAGATGAAAAGTTAAGGAATCATGTATGTAGCACATTTTATGACAATCCATCAAATTGTTGTCAAGATATTTAACTCAAAACCCCAAATGTAAACCTCATGGTGGTGTTAGAGGAAAAGTCAGGTGTTTACCAAAGTTTGTGTGCTCCAGCCTCTAGAGACCATAAATGTCTGGACAAAAATGTCATGACAATCCAGCTAATAGTTGTGAATATAATTCAGCCTGGACTGACAATCCAACTAACTAACCATCCATAGTTGTAGTTCAACACTGAAATATGCTTGTTTACTCCACGAACTTACTGTCAAAACATAATCTGGCACAATGAAACCATAATGTGTTGGTTTTTACATCTTGATTTTTATGCTGATATGACTCGTTAATTGGTGCATTTTACAGGTTCTGATATGCTCATTTTGCTACGTTCGGACAGAGCCAGGCTAGCTGTTTCCACCTGTTTACAGTCCTTGTGCTAAGCTAAGCAAACTAGATGCTCGATGTAGTCTTATATCTAAAAATATAATAAGTAAGATTTTGGGGGATCTATTTGCAAAATATGCAGAAAGGGAATTTAGTATTCACAAGTATGTTTTCTTCACCTGAAAACAAGAATTGTTGTGTTTTGAGGGGTTGAATGAGGGGTTTTATCTACAGAGGCTGTGGGTCCTCTTCTACAGAGGCCGCCATGTTGAACCACCATGTTTTACAGTAGCCTGGAACAGACAACAAAACAAAACAAAACAAAACAAAACAAAACAAAACAAAAAACAAAAAACACCCTGGCTCTCTCTCACATTTTTTCATGTGTTTTACAGCTACTGTGGTTTCTCTTACAGGCTTGGAAGAGGGGCGTGAGGTGTTTGCAATCTGCAAGCTCACCATTATAATCCTACACACTGATCCTTTAACAGTCAGACAAGAGAACCTATTATTTATCCATTTATCCATTATCTAATTTCTTTTCCACTTCAACAAAGTGCAACAGTTACATTTTGATATTTCTTGCTAATAAATCCCAGTTTTACTTTTACTGGCTCCATCTCCGTCCATCTTTGTGCTGTGAAGATGGATCAAATTAGGCCGAAGTTTGTCTTATCTAAACTGATTACAGTGGTGATGGCAGCCTTCCTCACTGTGTGCCAGATTCAGCACATCCCCCACACACTTCTCCCTCCCTCCTTCCCTCATCATCACAGCTGATTGCACTGCTCAAGTCCAAATGAACTGTTAACCCTGTCTTCACCAGGGCCATAAATAGACACCTCACACAGAATGGCACTCGGGCTGCGATAAAACAATGCAGAATGTTTCTGCTTGTGTTGGGATCAGTGGAGTGGGCCAGTGGGTCCCAAAGTCACCATTTGTTACTTAACCGAGATCTGCTGTGAATGGACTGAGACACACGAGCGCTGACATCTTTAGGCAATGAGCTACATGTGCCATAGCCAATGATGCATGTAGCAATAATGTATTAATGATGCACATAAATATTTCAGTTGCTTTTCACAATGTGAACTATTGGTCTTTGGCTTCTTCTGAACCATTTACTGTGAATGCTGCTTTCCCTCCACACACGCAGAACAGTTGTTCAGGCCAAGTGGTTTAATGTGCCATCCATTAGGCTGACATTAAAGGCTCAAACAATGAAACTGGTGAAATGGGGCTTCTTGATTTCAGAGCCTGTAGCGAGTGTTTTGAGACAAGCATAATTACATCTTCTAGATAAGAATTTGTTGATCTACAAGTTTAATAAATGAGAGTTTAAAATTTAGAGAAGGGAGCAGTGGGGCAATCACAACTTCTATCAAAGCAGATTTAATATTTGTCACAACTGCAAATGGTCTAAATGTGTTTTGTATATAAACGAACCTGACTCAAATATGGTTTGGCTGTATACCATCTGAACATTAGTTTGATAGGTTAGCAGCTGTCCCAGATAACAAGGATAACACCAGTCTGATATAGTCTTGAATACTATTTTCGGCTTACAATCCCTTAAAACGTGTGGAAAATCATATTTCCCATGTGAGGGGCCACATTAGAAATTGATCAGGCTGTAATGGGCCAGACATAAATGTGATATAAGATAGAGCCTGACCAACATTATCAGCCTGATATTGACCAATCACAGATATTTCAGTCTATATGAGTATCAGTATATATGTTGTTCACAGTTTTCATGTAACCCAATAACGACAGACATTGAGTGCAGCTAACATAAAAGATTCAGCTCATCATTACCAATGAAAACAGCACTGACCCTTTCAGAATAAAGCCCCAAAAATGTGTACTTACAAGTTAGGCCTTACTGTGAACATTGGCTGTGAGAAATTTGATATAAATATTTTCTTAAAATTGGTGCATGCCCAAAAAATGCCTATAATACTTGATGTTAGTGTGCTGATTATGACTGACAGTGGTTTTGTTATTTCTGAACCTGATAATAACCTCACAAAACAGAAACCACTACTTAAGAAAATACAGTTTATTGACAACAGCTCAGTTCAAAAGTATCCGTATATAATGTTGTGACACAGAAAAATAAAACTGCATTACAAATAGACTTTCTCAGATTCACTGCTTGCAACAATACTGTACTGTATAATTCATTAACACCCTGATATCAAAGCATGTAAAAGATGAGCGGCAAAACTATCTGAACACAAAAACAACTCCTGAGTGATTTTTTACCAGTTATAATGTAATAATCAAATATTGTTGAAACAGCCTACATACCTTAAATATTAAAAAGAAAGAATAATTGGTATTTTCAGTGTCATTTTCCATGGAAAACCGTAAGCTTGTCCTATTATCATTCCAAAAAATGTAATGAATTTACAGGGCTGAGTAATACAAGAATAAGTTACAGTGCTTAGGTATGGAAGCTGTAAGTGGAACATTTTCTGCTGTCACAGAAATAATTCTGAGTATTTCCTTTAGATTTTTAAAGCAGAAAATAAAACTGTATCACAATATTGAAAATGTTTCACACATTTACAATAATGGACAGTTAATTACTCATATTGATTTATTGCTCAGCCCTTGCTTATCAGACTGTGGCAAAGAGAGCCATACAAAAAAACAAACAAACAAACAAAAAAAACCAACAGTTGCACATTGCCACGTATGGTATTGCAATGCAGTTTATAAGACTGTGAATACTATAAATACTGACAACACCTGAGAGATTACAGTAGAGATCAGTAGCGGTCATAATGTGGTCTCTGATGATGGGAGTTGTAACCCTGGTTGGAGCCTGGAGGGCCTGATTGATACCCACTTCCATGTCCCGAGTACCTGTCCCTGTCCCTGTCCCTGTCTCTGTCTCTGTCCTGGCTTCGGTCTCTGTCTCTATCTCTGTCTCTATCTCTGTCTCTATCCCTGTCTCTATCCCTGTCTCTATCCCTGTCTCTATCCTGTCTCTATCTCTGTCTTGCCAGTGTTGCGGCCCACGATAGTCCCCTCCACCCGTTCCTCTCCAGCCTCGGTCTCCTCCCCAGCCTCGGTCTCCTCCCCAGCCTCGGCCTCCACCCCACCCATGACCTCCGTGTCCACGACGGTCATGGTACCTATGGATGGAGAGAGATATAAATTAATAATCAAGCTTCAACAACAGTACTTATGCATGCATTACATGGAGCATGTAAAAAGACATCTAGAAACACAGCTAAACATACATAGCCCAGAAATGGTTTGTCCAAAAATGAATTATATTATAATTATCAGTGTTCATTCACTGGGTTTCCCTGACCTTTTACCCAATTAAAGAACGTGGCTTCGTCCTTTACAGGATGGTAAAGAAACTTGTTTGATGGACTTGCCTTTGTTTAGTCTCATTATTTTTTCACATTAAAATTGTGTCTATATTTTATGGCTGTTGCTTTTGTCTTTTATAGTGAAGCACTCTTTAATATAGAAAGATGCATATTATTACTGTAACCCAATTTGGTTGAAAACAATAGAATCCACCATAAAAAAAGGAAAATAAAAATGTTTTTAACCCCACATCTCCAAGATATGACCACAGATGATTTCTGATAAGTTCATACATTTCAGATTTTTACACTGTATAGACCTCTGATGGAGTATTTTTCATTACTGCATAAATAGTTAAACAAAACAGTTAAACCTGTATCGCTTAAAAGGGGAACACCATCCATTTTACAGGCAGTTAGCTAATCATGAGGCATACGGCTCAGCCTGTGAATACAATTGTATAATGGCTCCTTTGGCTCCGTAGCAGCTTTTCTCAGTATGGCTTATTTCAACGTGAGTTTTATTTTTGTAGTGCCAGCCATTATGATAACATGGTACTAACCAAAGTAATTGCTGTGATCTCAGAACAGAGTGAAAGCACAAGCAGTCAGACAATGTAGGTTATAAACAAATCCCCAGGTTAGTCAAATTTATTTGAAATAGAACAAAAAGGCTAACAGTAAAATTACAACCTGTCAGTTGTAAAACAGCCCTTTTTGACTAAAAGATTCCACAAAAATGAAAAAGTCCAGAGTGTTTGGAAGTTCAAACAGGTGTAATGAAGGTGCTCTTTGGTAGGGAACACAAAAGTGCAAGGTCCAAGGCACTCCTCTGGCAGTTAAAGTGTCTTTATTCAGATGGCTACTTCATGATGAAAATCTAAAAACATAGACCGTGCTTGTACAAGTGAAACTAGAACTCGGTTATATCTACTTGTAACTCAAGAGCCAATGGAGCTAATGGAGCCAGAGGACATAAAAAGCACTCACTACCACTTTAACTGTATTTCAGCATTTAATATCTGTAAGCTACACTACAGTGTTGATGTTATCAAATTGGTAACATCAAAAATTGATGTTATCACTCCATCTATCACCTACCTCTATAAAACACTGCTCAAAGATCACACTCTTGAACGTTTAGATCCCCTTGTTATGATAGAGTCAGCATGAATAACACAGGACCAACCTTAACAATCAAAAAATACGTAAATTATATTATTTTGAGGAAGCTGTCTTGGACCACTATGCAAGCTAATGTTACGGTACCTGTTGTCCCTGCCCCTATGGTTTCCTCCTCCACGACTCCTCCAGTCCTCGACAATGGGTGGGGGGTCAGAAGGCCGGCTCAGATACTGCTGGTATTCATGGTCCTCCGAAGTAAATCTGTGGGCAAACATCTCCTCGTATTTCTGCAGGTTTTCCGATGTCTCAGTCATACTGCAATGACAGATGAATCAGAACCGGATTTATTGACCAAGTACATGTGCACAAATAAGGAATTTGACTAAACATGGAGAGTAAACAGGATTGTTATGTACCCAAGAATGTGATAAAAAAATAGGCATAGAAATATACAAGAAGCACCAGTAACCAATAGGGGCGTAAGAAAGAAATTGATTGACTTGAGTATTGTGGAATTATGTTTTGTGATACTGTGTCGATTATCCAAACGCTTATCAAGATATTGTGATACAAGCAAAGATTTGTTGATTTGTTCATTTTGTGTTGTTTAAACCCCCAAATACTACACAGTAGGGTTGGGCCGATGGACGATGCCATCATCCATTGCGATGGCTGACAGTCATCAACCACTGAGCCCTCTACCATCGTTGTGATTTAAAAGCTTTCTGTGTTTGAGGTAGTGTATCTCAGTTGCCATAGAGTTGTTGCCTTACTTCTGTTTTTGATGCTTTTCACTGTTCTGCATCTCCATGCCCTATTTCATAATTTGTTTTTAAACACAACTAAGTTACGGACATGTGGTGCCGAGATGAAGATCCTTTTAGATCCAGCATCATCGTCCATCGTGGTGTTTCACTGTGGACATCATATGGCAATTTGGAAGACATCGCCCAACCCTGATACACACCATTTTTTAAACCCATCTTCACTGTTCTGATTGCATTAAAAAAAGTAAGCTTTTAACTCAGATTTCATTCACATGGTGGTGTGTTCTTCACACGATAACAGTTTTCCTAAAATTAGATTATACAAATAGCAATAGTTGCTCATTGCTTACGGTATCACAATATATTGAATCATAACCCCTGTATGATATGTATCGTATCGCCAGATTCTTGCCAATACACACCCCAAGAACCAAACAACATAAAAACTCTATGCAAATCAAGTGTTTGCAAGTTGTTAGCTATAGGCACAAAGTAAATGTATTTAGCATTATACAACATGGGTTGTACAGCGATATTTTGTATGAACATGACAAATAGTGCAAAAGACAAAGATACCCAATTGATCTACACGGAGTGGATGATCACAGTATATGCATGTATACGTGTCTATATACAGTATAAGTAATAGGCAGGATTTATAGTGACACTGCACGATGAGATGATAAAAAACGACGGTGCGTGGATACCACGGCAAAGCAGCTGTACAGGTTTTTATTCTGTTTACCGGCGGAAAACGTCTTGTTTTGTTGTATTTGCCAGGATGTGTGCCAGATTTCCCACGCGGAACAATGAAAACTAGACTGCTCTGAACGGGATTAGCCGTCAGTGATAGCACACACATACGACACAAAAATCACAATAAAAGCATTTTAACGCTGTCTTTCAATACACACCTGTATTTCAATAAATGCAGTCAGCAATCGTCGCACGAAACCACTTAACTGAAGAAATTCCACATCCAGTACGTCGCTGAAATGCGTCCCCCCCCCCCGGAACAAATGAACATATTTTAATGGTTCCGGGGGCGCGCGCACCTGAAAGTGATTGATGGCTGCCTGCCACTTAGAAACAGCACCAACGGTCCATATCAAACCGTTTAAAGTGTAATTTGATATCAACGGTCGACTTTATACCTAAGAAATATGTTATAATGTGAATTTATAGTGTAAAACGCAAACGAGCGGCGCAGCTAATCGCATAAATTTGCTTTAACCGTTATTTTTGCTTAATTTATGACAGCCGTCGAAGAAGTCACTTAAAACATGTAAGTACACCTGAAAGCGTAAAATAAGTCGCTGTCTGTCCTTTATCAACCGCACGTTTTGTTAATTTATTTTCGGTTTTTAATTATTTCGCGGTTTCAGACCACAGTTTGGGCTGAAACTCTCACTGAAACCGCAGACACCACCGGCAGGTTTTAAAAAGTGTGTGTGGCTCACTCAGGCAGCAGGAGTGCGCGTGCGTGCGCGTGTGAGCAGGTGGAAGCCGCTCCGTGTCGCTGCTGCTGCCGCTGCCCCCTTCAATGAAACACAATCCCGCTGGGGAGGAAGAAACTCTGCGCGGCGAGCGAGCGGCGAAACACCAACTTAATTCATCAGCGCCGATTGTTTGAAGACGCAGAGGAAGAAGCCGTATCGAAGTGGGATTTATTCTGCCGCGCGTCTGAGGGGGAAAAACAAACGAGCGAAGAGAAAAAACTTCCTGAAATGACTGGGGTTCTGTGAGACTGAACCCGGTGAGTCGAGTTTTACGGAGACGCGCTCTCATATTTCAGTCGTCTCTCCCGCGGCGAGAGGACTTGTTCGAAGCTGGCGCACGGGGAATGAACTCTTTGGACCGCTGATCATCTGTGGACTTTGACTGAGCTTTAAAAACATAAATTTTCCTCTCAACCCACAGCCAGTAGAGCCCATATATTTAAAAAAAGGAGTTGTTCCTCAAGTCCGCGGCAATGGGGTGAGTAATTCAGAAAGCGCTGCCCTTCAGAGCGCCTCTAATGACACCTGCACTGACTGAAATGTTATGCGTGTGTTTGGTGAAAATGTGGGGAAATACCTCCACAACTGTCTAGTTCACCTGTCAATAATTTGATTATCATAGTCGCTGTTCCCAAGCTCTTGTCTATGCGTGCTGGGAGCTTAGGAAGACTCCAATATACTCTCTCATAGCCAGCTTATTTGACTGTGGGGAAAGAGGTGACTTAAGCTGCTGTCTGTGAGATATTCCGCTTTTATGTGTGAAAATGTTTGATGCCATATTTCTAGTTATGAATTTATTCTTAATTTTCTGAGCCGGATGTCAGGTGGATCTGCCTAATTCTTCTTCAGCTCCTCCTTATCTGTCTGTAGGAACATGGTTTTGAGAGGGTTATGATATATGGAGGTGTCAGAGTCAACACTGCCCACTAATAAGGAGAGATGGTACTTCTGGGATTGTGTGTATTTGTGTGTGTGTGTGTGTTGTTGCCACAGGGCTGGAGGTAGTGGTGTACTCCCACAGTTGTTTACTGGGTACAGTACATTATTTTGCCTCCATAGTCTTACTGTGGTGTGAATGTTGACTCTGTGGCTCAGTGCCATAGTTATGCAATCGCCAGCTCTCTTCACATCTACATACATTTCTGAGTTTTACTTTTTCTGTAGTGTTTGCATGATTTTTTTATTTAGAAAAAGCAATAGCTACAGCCCAGTTTAATTATTTCTTCAAAATCAAACTAATTTATGTTAATTTAATGAATGCTTCCCTCTGTGACATTAAGAGACCTCGATTTATGTAAAAATATTAGGCAAGGTATGAATGTAAGCTGAATTAATGCTCAATAATCAAGTAAAAAGTGCCTCTACATATTACGGTGCTTGTTTTTTCCTGGGCAGACATGTTTTTTTAATATGCAAGAAACCAGTTTAACAGTCCTGACTCCTTCTCAAGAGTTTGGATTACTCATCAAGCAGGTTTGAAACTGAAGAGAGTCTGTTTAGTGTTATGTCATGAAACTGGCCCAGTGGACCAGCAGCAGCAGCAAAGCAGGAGGTCACACCTACTGTACTGACACAGACATGGCAACAAGTTTCCTTCTTCCAGTCCCCTGGTTTCAGTCAGTGCCAACCAGTAGTATCACTTCACAGCTGAATACCTTTTGGAAGGCGGAAACAAACGCCTCAGGGTCAACAACTGGTAGGATTTGTTTAGGATTGCAACTGATTATTTTATTACCAATTCATCCCCTAATAATTTTATCAATGAATCAATAAATTCTTTAGTCTATAAAGGGTCAGAAAATTTGTGAAAATGCCCCTCATAAGTTGTCAGAGCCCATTCTCAGAGACATTTTTGCTTAAGAAATGACAAACTATTATTCAATTATCTAATTAATGATTAATTTTCTTTTAGTCTAGAAATTGTTCCCATCATAAGTTATCAGAGCTTAAGGCGATGTCTTCAGATTGTTTGTTTTATCTGACCTGCAGTCCTAACCCCCCAAATATTCAATTTATTTATCATAGAAGATCAGGAAATCAGCATATACTCAAATCTGAGAAGCTAGGACCAGCAGATGTTTCACATTTTTGGTTAAAAAATGAATTAAAGGTCCATTACATAAGATTTACAGGGATTTATTTGCAGAATATGGCAGAAATTGAATGTGTTTTCATTTGTGTATAATCACTTGATAATAAGAATTATTGTCTTTTTTACCTTAGAATGAGCTGTTTATATCTTCAGTGGGCGCAGTCCCACTAGTTACATACACCCTGAAATGTTTTGTGAGTTTTGTGGCCATTGTAGGTTTTCCTACGTGTGTGGAAGGGGAGGGTGAGACAAGCTGATTTCAACTGCAAGCTCACTGCTAGATGCCACTAAATCCTACACACTGGTCCTTTAAATTGTTGAATAATCTGCAGTTAATTGTTTTAGGAACATGTTTAGGACCATAGTGTCCTAAAGCCCAAAGTGACATAATTAAATTGCTTGTTTCCCCCATCCAGCATTAATAATGACACAAATACTTGTTTTCTTATTGAATAAGACAAATAGCAGCGGCAAGTCCTCTCATTTGGAAAGCTGAAACTAGGGAATTGTTGACTTTTTTTCTTGTAAAACATCTTAAAATAGTTGCAGATTTTTTTTTCTGTCAATAGAATAATCAGTTAATTGTTTAATCTCTAAACCTTTTAGCTCTAGATTTGTTAAAAAAATACTGTCTCTCAAACAAAAATTAAAATTATGATTGAGTTGACATGCTTGCTTAATTGTGCAGTTTATTACCTCCTGATTACACTTGGTAATGATGCAATGTGCACTGCCTTAAGTGACCAGTCGATAAAGATAAAAGTGTGTTTGGCGGTGGGAACTAAAGATCGTTTGTGGTGGGGGTTTTGCTGGATTTTTTTTTTCAGGTGTCCCTTTGTCCCTGAATCTCTCTGCTCCTAAATGGAGTTATAGATTAACTATAACTCACACAACATGCACACAGTCTTAACACCTTCATTATCTTGTCTCTTTCCTTCTTTAGATTTTTGATCACAGAATCTATCAGTACCCTCTTGACATTGACACATTTGTTATTCATCATTAGCACATGATTTATAAAGCACAATACTATATGTTTTAGTCCAAATTATAGCATTTTATGTGTGCAGCATCCCCATTGAATCAAATATATGTAATCTGAAATTGCTGAATTTAAAGAGGGTGAGGAAATTCTGATAATAACAGTGGCATAGAAAGTGATTGTAATTGTATTTTTAAATACTGTTTCACAGCTTAAGTGCTGCATCTCTGGAATTATTCCAAAATAAAGCTCAGATTGCCCGAGAGCCCCTTCTTACTGAATAAGCGGTCACACAGACAGCAATGCAATCAGCATATTGCTATTTAAAATAAGCCATGCTTGGAGCAGCCCTAACACAGGGATAGATGATAATCTCCTGGCTGGCCAGAGAGTGACAGCTTAAGGCTTAACACTCATTGATTAGGCTCTGTGACATGTGACGTGGCAGCGGGTCTCTTGGCTGCCTGGGCAGGAGAGTGGACTGTAAGCCTAATCGGAGGGTGTGTTCTCTGTCTGTGACAGGGGGCTGGAGGTTACAGAGGTGTAGCAGGGGACTAGAAACAGGTCTTACTGTTTAAGAATCATTGGTAAATGAAAGGGGACAGACTGACGGCGGATTGGACGTCTCCTCACCAGATGGTTGAGGCCTAGGAGGCCATCTGCTGCCATGCTGTGCTTCTTTGGAGACTTCCTCACTTCCTTTCTCTCCGAGCTCTCAGATTAAGTTGGGTTCTGCATCCTTTTCCCTCAGTGGGATGGAGGAGGACCTGCTGTGGTTGCTGGTTTGAATCTGGCCTGCTGCCTTTGTTGCATGGGACTCTCTCTCTTTCTCTCTGTGTCTCACTCTCTCTTTCTCCCTCACCAGTTTAATGAGCTGTACTGGCATGAGGTACAGTTCAGTTCACTGTATGATGCCAAAACACTGGTAGTTATAATGAAGGTCACCTTTAATAATGGCAGTTTAAAACAGTGCTAAAATAATTTGAAATGGACAGTGGTGAGAGCAAGAGGATCAGTGTGTTGGAGTTGGTGGCATCTAGTGGCCAGCTTGCAGATTGCAAACACCTTGTCTCACTCTCCCCTTCCATGCATGCATTTGGAAAAGCTCTGGTGGCCATGAAACTGATGCAAAATGTGAAAGGCCCTATCTAGAACCAGTGTTTTGGTTTGTTCGTTCTTGGCCACTGTGGTAGTGCAACATGGTGGCTTCTGCAGAGAAGGACCAGCGCCTTCTGTTGATATACTGTAAATGGCTCATCCTAAGGTAACGGAAATACAGTGACTTTTATTTCCAGGTGATTATGCACAAATTAAAACATACTTATGAATACCCTATACTACCAGTAGCCCAAATAAGATGAGAGAGAACTTTATTAATCCCAGTGGAAATACTTGTGCCAGAGATTGCTCCAAAATCACAGTAACAAAAGAATAAAAACAATACATCATTAAAGCAGAGTAAATGCAAAAAAAAAAACAAAAAAACAACACAACAAAAAAAAAAAAAAACAGTGCCTAATGGAATAACAATAGAAGCAAGAGAATTTAGGTAAAAAAAAGTAAATCAAAATAAACTACAAATAGAAAAAGTAGTACTGGCAATGATATTGAAAGTAATAGTGGCATTCATACTGAAAAGTACCATAATAAAAAGTAATATTGCATCTGATATTGAATGTAATATTGCTCATTACAGTATGTTAAAGTATCCCCCCAAAAATCTTACACACTAGACCTTTAAGTCTATAGTGTAATAATACTAGTATTGTAAAATGTAGAATAACAATAAAATTAGGCTGCAGACAATAATTAAAGTAATTATTGATCAAAGTTAGAGTAAGTGATTCTGGAGAAAGCTAGTGAATTATTGATTGTCATTCCCAGGTCGTCAGAAACTGACGCTTTGGGGTTGGTGACTCGACCAACCAGGAAATGAATGAACAAGATCTTTCTCCAGAATCGCTTACTCCACTTTAGTCGAGCAATTATGTTAATTAATCATTTAATCCAGGGGTTCCTTTCTAACCTGGGTATTGTGTCTCCAGCCTCAAAAATCCCTTAGCGATTTTTGTGAAATAATACATACTTCTGAAAATCCTTCAAATAAAACAGTCTGAGGGGAAAAAAGAGCTTGCAACTCATCATAAATGATCACTAGCAGTTATTGATCAGTTATCAAGTTTGTTGTTAATAGATTTGTCAGCTAATTGAATCATCTACTAATCGTCTAAGCACTAAATAAAATACAATATAAGCATCGATATAATACTATTAAATGAAGCTGAACAAAACAAAATTCCAGTCGCTGTCAATCACTTGTAACTCACGTTAATAACAACGTTTCAGTCCTGATTAAGTTTTGAGGACCAGAATGAATGTTAAAGTGAGTACAAAGGATCAAGATCATTTGTGTGAGTTTGTTGGATTTTAGTCTTTATTTTTTTGACCTGACACACCTGTCAATAAGACTTTTTGGTGCGTAAGAAGTTTGTTGTATTGTCTAACTATCCAGTCAAGCTGAAATACCTTAGAAACAAACATTTTAAAACCTTAAGAATACTGGTCTTTAAGTAGAATATTTGCGAAGGTGCTCGTAACTGATAAACTCATTCATCTCTCCTAGACAGTATTTTAGTATGAAGTATTTGTCTCAGTCAGCAGGGATCTTAGAGTCCAGGTTATTGCACGCTACAGTATCTGCAGGCAAACCCGCCCTTCTCTGACCTCCTGACATCATTAGTAGAGCAGCGTGTTTATTGCGATAAAAGCCCAGGTGGTGTTGTAGTGATGATCCCACAGAGCTTTCCTCTCCTGCCTACTTTGCTCATTCACTCAGACAAAATGCCGCTCTCACTAATAAGGCAGCTCTGCTCTCCAGCAGGCCTCGCAGGTAAAAATGACGAAGAGCCTCAACTCTGTTCAGCTGACATATGAACAGGATTACACAAGCTAATGAGAATTCAAGTTATTAAATTCAGTTTCTTTATGCTCACAAATTAGTTCTGCTTTGGTCATCGCAACACATTTGTTTCTAATTTGCCGTTTTCATATTGCCACAGTCACCATATCTGTGCACCTTGTGACCTAGATAGACGTTTCTCATTTTCCCTCTGTGACAGATTTGGGAGAAGATGTTCTTTTGTTACTCGATGCCACAGAAAAGTCAATTGTAAGTTGGTGTATTGTTGTTAGCGTTGGCAGAGAAAATGAGGAATTATACGTGTCAGTGTTCCTCCACCTACTGCACTGTAGGTATTTGACAAGTGACTAATGCAGCTTTTGTCACTGAAGTTCTTTGAAAAGACAGAATTGCGCATTCCTTGTGTTTGTCAGACCACGTAGGTTCAAGGACTGCATTTTATACATTCTGCTGGTAATACGATCTTAAGTAATGAATATACCCTGGTGATTGGCCTGCTTTAGTGCTTTAGTGGAATATTTTGAATTTGATACAGGTTATGTAAACAGCATATTCTGTTTGGATATTCTAAATTAGGCCTTATTCTGAGTGGGGGCATTTTCCGATTAAGACATGTTTAATCATCAGGTTTTAGGAGCAGTCTTTGGACACATATACAGCAGATTCAGAATATGTGTCTCAGTTGGGGTTTTTACCACAGTTTGGTACACACCTTGTCAGTGATCTGTCCTTGTGGCTGTTTGTGTTGTAAACAGACCAACTAGCCAACAGTTTGTATGGTTGGGGTAGAGATGCATGCACAAAAGAAAAGCCCACATTTCTGGTCAGAAACAGAACACAGAGAGAAATGGATGTCAACAGGTTTTTGAATATGCACAAATATCACAACGCCAACCTTCTCAAGAATGTGGTTGAACTAATGAAAGATGGAGGCTTTGTTCCCACAGTCAAACAAGTTCGCCACCAGTGGAAAACTTTGAAAAAATGCTTTTTATTGTGATGCAAAGAAGCATCCATAATCAGAGTATGTATGGCTAAATGTAAACAGGAATTTTAGATGAATATTCATTTTCATTAGCCATGTAAACAGTTTAGCAGGAATATTGTCTTTTTCAGAATACAGGCAAAAAACTCAATATATTTGTGTATGTAAACAGTCATTAAGATATCTTTACCATCGTAACCTTGACAAAACAACAGTTGAAGTGATGTAGTAATGTAATGTGTTCACTCATTGTACATTGTGCAAATTAGATTGCTAAAAAGGACCTTTAATGCTCCCAAAGTTGTGTCTTCTGTTTATAAGACTGTTTTCCGTGTGTGTTTTCATCAGGTCACTGACAATAATGTGGTGTATTTCAGTGAAATTGTCTGTTCAGGTTTGTGTTTCGCCTCTGGAGGATTTAAAGGGGGACAACATATTTCTAAACAGGCCAGTGACCTTATGAAGTCTCACTGGCAGAGATGTTGTCTCACTAATGAAGAGATCCTATTATAGCGTCACAGGCTCATTCATATCATTGTGCCCGTGGGTCTTCTACCAAATAGTACCTGGATGTACAGTTGACTAGTTTATTCATCCTCAGCCCATTTCACACTCCAAACATGGTGTAAAACCCAGACATTGTGTGTTGATGCTATCTCTCTGCTGACCCATTTAGAGGGAGACTTGACACCTCTGTAACAATACTGCCAGTTAAGAATAAGTCTGAACTGGCTTTTCTGAGTATACTGTAAAATGAACAAGAGCAATCAAATTTACAGCATACATAAGGGCAAGATTGTAAAAACTGTTACTTTTTTGATACCATGTGTTTAAAACTACACAATATCCTTTAATTATAAAATTGAAAGTTCTTAAACTATTAAAAATGATCTAAGTGGTCCTTTAAGACCTCCTTTTAGTCTTTATTGTCCTGCCTGAAATTTGGCTTGCAGCAAAACCAGACAGTGGTCAGAGACTTTTAAAAAAAGTTTTTATTTTAATTTAAAAAAAAAACTTTTTTCTTTCTTCCATGGTATCAAAAGAGGTATTGAGTAGCGTTTTTTTTTTGTTTTTTTTTCCTTTTTAATAGCTTAGTACTAATATTTTATCAAAGTTTATTTTGGTATCATGTCAACTTTACATAAGGAATGTTTTCCTCTTTATACACTGTCTGGCCAAAAAACTCACCACCTAACTAAGCATACATGTAAGAGCCTTCCATTGGATAATTACTGCAGTGATAATATGTTTCAGCTGGCAACAAGTTATTTAACCCTAACTGATGCAGTGAGTAGCCTCTCATTTCTTAAACAACCATGTCAGAGAACATATCCTGTGGTTGAGGAAAAGATGTTACTCTGTTTCAGCAGAGTCAAATAATTGGCCTGCATCAAGCAAAGAAAACAACTAAGGAGATTAATGAAACTACTAAAATTGGGTTAAGAACAGTCCATTAATAAAGCCTGGAAGGATAGTGGTGAACCATCATCTTCGAGGAAGAAATGTGGTTAGAAAAAAATCTTGAATGATAGTGATCGGAGATCGCTTAACGTTTGGTGAAATGAAATCGTAAAAAATCAACAGTAGAATTCACAGCCATGTTTAATAGTGAAAGCAAGAGCATTTCACACACACAATGTGAAGAGAACTCAAGGGATTGGGACTAAACAGCTGTGTAGCCTCAAGAAAACCACTTATCAGTGAGGCTAAAAAGGCTTCCATTTGCTAGGGAGCATAAAGATTGGACTCTGCAGCAATGGAAAAAGGTCATGTGGTCTGATGAGTCCAGATTTACCCTGTTCCAGAGTGATGGGCGCATCAGGGAAGAAGAGAAGAGAGGCGGATGAAGTGATGCACCCATCATGCCTAGTGCCTATCGTACAAACCTGTAGGGGCAGTGTTATGATCTGGGGTAGCTCTAGTTGGTCAGGTCGAAGTTCAGCAACATTATGTGCCCAAAAAATGAGGTCAGCTCATTACCTGAATATACTGAATGAGCAGGTTTTTCCATCAATGGATTTTTTTCTTCCCTGATGGCACGGGCATATTCCAAGATGACAATGCCAGGATTCATCAGGCTCAAATCGTGACAGAGTGGTTCAGGGAGCATGAGACATAATTTTCAGCCACCACAGAGTCCAGACCTGAACCCCGCTGAGAGTCTTTGGGATGTGCTGGAGAAAACTTAATGCAGCGGGCCAACTCTCCCATCATCAATACAAGATCTTGGCGAAAAATTCATGCAAATCTGGACAGGAATAAATGTTGTGACATTGCTTAAGCTTATCGGAACGACGCCATGGTGAATAGAATACATGCTGTAATCAAAGCTAAAGGTGTCCAATTAACTATTGGTGTGTGGCTTTTTTTTTAACTTTTTTTTGGCCAGGCTGTGTATTTCATTTTTGAGCACTACAGCATTGTCAGATTTTAGGGGTGAAACAATCAACAGTTTCCCAATGAACCATGATAAAGTTACTGATGATTAGTATTAGGGCTTGTCGATATATCTTTAAATAATGTCTCAGTATTTTTATGCTATGCTGTGACTACGCTATATATCTCAAACACATTTTCTCTAAAATAACACACAGAAATTCTTATGATCTTATAGAATATGATGCAGTGCTATGAATTAATATATATTGTAGTGCTTACTATTGGTGCTTTCATAAAATATTAACAGTGAGATTTTTGATGCATAATTTTAAGTAATGTGGATACAGTGACTACAGCTATAACAGTCTGATAAGTTCAGAAAATTACATCCCTTTACTGTAATACAGCCTTGAACACCAGGAAAAGACAACAGTTATGCCATAAAATACACCAGTATCCAAAATCTAACATGATATCTAGTCTCATATTATGAGAAGTTATAATAGCGATATATTGCCCAGCTCTAGTTGTATTACCCTTCAAATTTTAATTATCCTTCAAACCGTGTTTACATTGCTGTGAAAAACTTGGGGTAAATACTGTCCAGCATCAACCAAACTTTGCAACAGTCACTCGGACACAGGCCCAACAGCAAAGTGTTTTGTTTTGCGTCAGTGAAAACACCGATATCGCAGAGCATATAATGCCATTTCAAATCTTTGAGAGGTTTTCAATATAAAACTTGGTGTGCACGACGATAATACTGATAATTTTGGTCTCTATTATGATATGAAATTTTCATACTTTTTCATCTCTAGGCAGATTTAACCCTTACACACATTTATCTACATTTGTTTAATTATATGTGCTGCCTCACGTGTATGTTGTGGAATTTCTGGAGCTGGTAAAGAAACATTATTTTCACTCTCTGTTGGAACATGAAGAATGTTGCAGTGCACATACCTGAAGCTCCTGAAACTGAGGATTCCTGTTAAACAGGCTAGGACACCTGACAATTTTGACCTTGGATTACCTAAATCGTTGATCAATAACTAAACCGACATGAGACATGTGTCTCTTTCATTCAGACAGAGAAGTAGACAACTGTGATTTGTGAAGAAAGTTTGTTTGGGGAATGAGCCTGGGGTGGAATCTTAAACTCAGGAATCTGGATGAGTCTGTTTTCTCGCACTTGCTGTGGAAGAACCTACCTGAACTCTACAGGTGTAGCAGAACATGAATGCAACGTGACTGCAACCCCTCGCATTAAAATCACCATCGAAACTCTTAGCTGAGGATACAAGCAGCCTGCTGTTATTCACACTTCCTCTCAGGACACGGTGTCATCCTGCATCATCTTAAAATGTCTTCTTTAAGCAGCAGGATTATCCTTCTCTTAGCGAACTTCACTGAAAACTCTGGAGAATACTGTGTTTAGGTAAACCCCGGGTAGCCATCAAGCTAACACTTCACAGGGTTTAAGAGAACAAGAGGCAGGCAGGCTTAGTCGTGCATCACTCACAGTACTGCTGCTCTATATTCCTCAGAGGTACTGTAGCAACACTTAGCCTCCTCAGAACTGAAAGCACAGTTGCTGTGTGGTGAGTTTGCGTGCAATCATGACTTTTTGCGATATAGATTAATTAAACAGATTGTTCATGTTATTTGAAGTGGATTTGTATGACGTACTTATTGATAGTCATTGCATTAGCTACAGTAGATGCAGGCCAGCATTCTTGCCCCCAGTTTGGAGAGGCAGAGAGGGGCACCAGCACCGAAGATGAGACTGCTGTGGACAGGATCAGAAACAAAAGGTATTTCAGCCACTTTAAAAAGGTGTACCTAAAAAAAAAAAAAAAAAAAAAAAAAAGTCAGTGTAAGTGTACACTTTTCACCACTTGACTTTGCCATCCAACAGCCTTTTCTGAAGGAAAATTATATAAGCCAAATAATACTTCGTCCAAGCCAACCAAACTCCAGAGGCAAAATTTGTATTTTTACCTTGCAGAACACAGGAGTTACTGGTTTACCGCTGCCTTGATCGGTTTGTGTTACTGTGTGACTTCGGTGAATCCAAACTATCCTTTTAAAACACACAAGTCACACAGTAACACCAGTTAACAGATTGAGGCAGTGATAGACCAGCAACTCCTGTGATCTACCAGGTAATATTACTGATTTCGCCCATGGAGTTTGGTTGCTTGGAGAGATATTGCTGTGAACATCGGTTCATAGGAAAAGGCTGATGGCAAAGTAAAGCTGTGAAAGTATTCTAAATATAGTGTACACTTAAACTGTTTTGTTTTTTTTAAATTAAATTTAGGTGGACCTTTTTTAGTGGCTATAACTGTCTGCAGCAGTTCATTGCTTAACTTTCGTGCTGGCGTCCCTTTCTGCTTCTCAAAACTGACGGTGTGTTGACTGCCATCTACTGTAGCTAATACACTAACTTTTGATAAGTACCTCATACAGCCCCACTTCAAATAAGGCAAAAGATCAATTTTAAATGTAAAGAAAATGTTGTATTTAAATTTTAAAGGTACAATGCTGAGCTTTCCCAACAGTTTTTAGCCCTCACGTATGTGGATGTCAGCACATTCTTTCGTTCTTAATTTATTCTTCTGCCGGTACACAACACGATTGCTGCATCATCAGTGTGGATGGGCCTGAGGTGGGTGTGTAGGTGTAACGTAGGCATAGACAGTGTGGACTCACTCAAACCTGCTCCCCCACACCACAGAAACACGCACACACACCTGTAAATAATTTAAAGCACCAGATGGGGACAGAGCACCCAACAGTCAGCGGGAAAAAAAGAGTTCAGTGGCCGTAAAGTCCCAAATGTCGTCTTCTTTTTTTATCCAGTAAAATCAATCAACCTAATGCTTTTTATCTGGGAAAAGCAGATCACTGGATTCCACCAACAGTTGTGTGAGTGCATCCATGTGTTCAGCAGTGGCCTTTCACTTCTCTTCCCCTGCCAGTGTGTGCTGGCTCCAGACACTGCCACTGCAAAGGTCAGCGTGTGTGTGTTTGTGTGTGTGTGTGTGTGTGTGTGTGTGTGTGAGAGAGAGAGCGTGTGTGTATGTAAAGCGACAACAGTGATCTGTATAATGGGTTTTGTTGTTCCCAAAACAGATGAAGACTGAGATTAGGCTTTAAAGGGGACAGTGAATTTATTAGGCTTTCATTTCTGTGAGAACCATAATCCCAATGGAAGCAAAAGCTTTATTAGCTCATGAATTTTTGCCGCCTGCCTGCCTGCCTGCTTGTCTGCTTGTCTGTCTGACATTATTTGCAGCAGGACCACATAGTAGTGCATTAAAGTAATACTGAACCGAATGTCCTCTTGACAACTTGCTTTTGCCAGTTCTGTAATGCATTACAACAACAATGGCACCATCTGTACCCTGTTAATGAAATCTTTAGCCTTGCCATGCAGGAGGAGATGTGTTTATGTTTCTGCTAAGTTTAACAGCTGTGTGTTTGGAATAATTTTCGTGACTTTTTAAGAATATGCTCTCAGATGATTTGGATTTAGGCTTATTCTTCTAAGCACACCCCTGTGCTCTAAAAAAATGCAATATTTGTAATGGTTTTTATTGTGCATGAATGATTTTTTGCTGTGCCAAGCGTTATGTGGCTGTGCTACTGTGTCCAGCTCAGCACCCTTGTGCCCACTTCACACATTTTGTTGAAACCCTTCATGTCAAAATAAATGGCAGGTCAAGAAGGGAAAGCAAATGGAGGAAGGAAGAATACTTGAATGTATCAGGATTTCACCAGTTTTACGATACACAACTGATGTTGTAGAAAGTTTGCGTGTGAAGTTCTGTCCTGGGAGCATGTTTGTAACTAAGTTGGGAGGCAATGTGCAGTGGAGATTAGTGATCAAAGTTATGTCACATCATTTTATGTCATTATATGAAGCATGTACCCAGTGAGCACCAACTGGGATTTCAGTGTTAATTTATAGTTGACAACTGGTTGTTATTTGGGCTGAATGTATAAGACCACTTTTTGCAGTTAAAATTACAAGATCAACATGTCACAAAACACAAATATTAATAATTTTAATAATTTGTTCAGTTGTAGGTTGAAAGACAGATGAGAGAAATTGGTGTAAATGCATTTCAAGTCATATCATTGGTAGATGAAATCTGGTCTAGACAAAGATATAATTTCAAAGCATTTCATGTTTCATATAAAATGTCATAAATATGGAACTATAGACTGGATGCTGCCAACAAGAAGCTTCCTGGTGAAGCCTAACGCACATGCGGAAGCACCTGGATATACTGACTACAGCTTTGACTACTCTGGGACATATGCTTCAGGATGTATTATAAAGAGCGACAAAGAAGTTTAAGTGAACAGGAGAACATGGTGGATGTGCGGTTTAAACATGGACTTTCATCCGGCCAATTTGGATGTAGCTTCTTATTGAGGGTTCAATGTGATGATTGACAATTAATTGCACATTGTAGAGGATGAAAAATGTCACTGTTGCAAATCCGGGCAAAATATTGTCTAAATGCGATCTTCAAATAGTTGGTGAAAAAAACCTTTTACTTTTGAACCTATTCTGAATGTCTTTGCTAGTGGTGATGTCTTTTCAATGGAAAAATACTTTTACAGAGAATGTGCCCACCAAAATCCAATTTATCATTAATTAGAAGTGAAAATTTTGCATACAAACAAAACAAATTAAAAAAAATGTACATGACACCAAACAGCAGACAAACATACCTACCTAGCATAACCAAGGATGCAGACAATGAAGGATTTAAAGAAATAAAGATGCAAATGTTTTATTAGGGCACTCATTTGTTAAAACCTCAAGGATGCACACAATTAGATTTGGTAAGAAGTCCCAGCCTTAATCAGTCATTAGCAATAGCAGTGCATGGAGTCAGTGAAGCTTCCAGCACTACACGACGCATGAATGAATTTCGTGTGACATTTTTTTTGGTCAGACCCATAGAGAAGATGAGGAAGAATATCTAAGAACATTCAAGAAAAAGAAGAGACCAGGGCAACTAGACATGCAAAAGATGCCAGGACAAACCAATAAAATGTCTTACTGCGTTGATAACAAGATAAGAACACAAAGAGAAACATTGAGACAGAATCAGAGGCGATATATAAATTTTTCCATGTAAGCTATAAAGAGAAGTGTTGTAGTAGTATGCGCCAAGTAAACTTCACCCTGTCTGAAAGACACATTCCTTTCACATTCTGATTTGCAACAAGATAAATACTTCCTCATCTGTCTCCCCATATTCTTCATCTGCATCCATTATTGAATTCTTGAGGTGTCTTCTGATCCCTCTCATCCAGCCACTCGACTTAATTTTTCTCACTCTTGGAACTTTACAGAAGGCCTCACAACCTCCTGCACCCACCTTTTGAAATGAGAACTTCCAGTGGATAATTTAAACCTGCTGGGTTCAGTATCTGTGACGCATCGACATTAAAGAGAGGTGCAACTAGTTTTTCATTTTCAGCAGTGGTGCTTGCACAGTGTGACTGTAAAGTTTGTATGGAACGAGAATTTGAGTGTACTGCATGCAGGTGTGGATATTTTTACCACACGCTGCACTTGAACAACATCCTAGAAATATTCTTGGATGTGACAACGCGGCTCTTGATGTTGAATCTGGTAAAGTGAGAAAAGTATGAAACTGTAAATACCTGTCTTTAAAAAGGTATAAATATTTTTCTTCTCTACTTGTTTATTAATCAAAACAAACTCAATAGCTGGATGAGAGACCAAGCATGTGACCTTTTTACGAGACTGGATTTAACGTGTTGCTGTAGCCTTAAAAATGATAAATGATAAATATTCTCACCTGCATACTACTAGACCAGTCAAGTGTATAGGATTATTGCTGTTGCCGTTTGCTTGGATGATTTAAACAGAAAACACAGGCAGAGGAGGAGAGGATTATCTGAACATATTTCACAACAGCTTTCAACGCTCAACATCCGAGTCAGACTATGGTGTATTGTGTATATGGGTGTGTGTGTGTGTGTGTGTTACAAGTGACACAGAGAGAGAGGATAATCACAGTGTCTAGAGAGAGAGAGAGAGTGTGTTGTGTCTTTGTGTATGCCATAAAGAGGAAGAGCATTTCCACTGTATTTTTTTCAGTCTGCAGTCATTCAAGTTTAACAGGCGGTCTGATCCTGCTCCTTCAACCCCATGTTGATGCTCTTCTGAATCACAAGGGCAGCGAGCCACTCGTTGCTGGAGGGCAGATTAGTTCAACCTCTCAAAGAGAGATGACATGATTTTGACCGTTTCCCCATCACAATCATGTTGAGTTGGGTTTGATAGCTAATTCAGTTTTGAATTTGCCTCCAGGTTGGTAAAATGCTCACACGTGCAGCTTTTTTACTTAAAAAATGTTTGAAGTTAAATCTAAATAGATATTTTACATTTAAAGGAGTCAGAAGGATTTGGATTAGGTAAGAAGATTTAGTACTGGACATGCAGAACTGTTAGGAAGGACTGAAACTCAACTTGAGTCACGTGAATACTGGCTAAAATCTGGTAACCGAGATGACTCAGAGAGGCTCAGCAGAGTTTTCATTTACTTATTATTCCCATGATGGAAGTCATTTAACATATGTTTCCCAGCACGGTTGTAGTTTGCTCTGTGAAGGTGATTTACCACTGTTACAAGCTTAATTTCAGGGTTTTAATTGAAAACGTTACTTTACCATTGACTTTAATAGCTTAAAATGCCTTTAATCCTTGTAGTACTCATATTGCTCTTTGCTACAGTATTTGCTGTTGGGAGAACTTCATAACTGCTGGCTGTAATTGTCATGGTTTAATTTCACTTGAAATGCTCCTCGCCATGGTCACTTAGCCCTGAGTGGTAAACACAAAACAGTATCACCCAAATAAAACACTGCCCTCTAATATGGCTGAAACAAATACCATGATAATGAAGCAGAAATATGTAATATATTTAGTGTACTAAATCATAAAATGACCATAATATGTCATCTGAGATTAAGGAAGCATACAAAGTTTTAAAATTGGCTTCTCCGACAACAACACTATAGCCAGCATGTTCTGCTTTAGAAATTTCCAGTCTGTTGCGGAGCTGTTTGTTCCAGTCCGTTTTTGGTTTGGCCACGCTGCCCGTTTCACATTTATTCACTCTACGTGGAGCTAATGATCGCAGAATGAGTAAGTGTCTGTTTATGAGTTGTAAGAAATTGTTAAAAACATCTGCACCTTTTAAAAGATTGTTAGCAGTTAAATAGAGCAACATGTTAACAGAGTCTGGAAAGTAGTAAGGCCAGCAGTCACTGAACTCCAGTGTGTATTCTTAGAGCAGTGGGCTTTTGTTTTGGGGATAACGGGCTTAGCTTTAATTTTGACAGGCAATTGACAGAGTTATAAAAAGATGACCAACTTACTGTGACTCATCGCTTGTCATTGCCCAAGTATAATGTTGCGCTTGTCCTGCGTGTAGGTTCAGGGCTCGATTATATTAAACGGACGCATATACGGACAGCTGCTAACACCATGGACCTGGAGGTTAGTGTCCCTGCAACCTGCTGGCGATCTGTCTGAGCTCTGAGTCTGGGGAGGAGGGGGCAGGGGAAAACTACTTGCTCCAATATTTTGAATTTGGATTGTAGTGCCCATTTTTGAATGCTAGGGTGTTACATATTTTATCTTTAATATGCAAAATTTAAAATAAATACAGATCACAATGTGTATAAAATCTCATATATAAAATAATCCAGTTGATGCCCAGTGAGTGCATTGTGTTCCACTGTTGTCAATACATAAAATAAAATTAACAACACAATACAACAAAACAAAAATGAATTTTGTTGATGTTCAACTGCAAATGTAATTCATGGTCAAGTATAAAAATATATGATCAGAATGACATGTGGTGTAGTAGTGTAGGGATAATACATTAGTACATAATACATAAGGGATAGTACATTGAGAACAATGAACTTCCTCGTGTGTGTACACATACTTTGCCAATAAAGCTGATTCTCATATTTGTTTGTGTTCCTCTTAGAAAAAATGGCGAGAGAGTAACAGTGATGTCAACCTTCTGTTTTTCTTCACTCAAAACAGGACATTTAGAAGTTGGTGGTGTTTTTTTTTTTTTTTCAAGATGTCAGTGAGTCCTCTTTTGTTTGACTGTGTTGCCACAGGTAGATAATTGTCTTGAATATATTCGGTGCACAGGGGAAATCTTCCGTTAGACAATAGATGTGAGTGCTGCATACACATACATACAAGTGCACAGACCCACACAAGCACCTAGATATGTGTTACTGTCACCTATGAGAGGGGAGGGGGTGTTGATGTGCTAATGGCTTTGGGTTGCTATAAGGATTTAGGGTTTGTGTTACATTATCACCTGCCTGTCCCCACTGAGACTTTTGGGACTCTCCATCCCTTGAGACACAGCAGTGTCTCTGCAGGCATAATATGATGGAGGAGAGATATTCAGAACTCAGTACACACTGTATCTGGGTGTGTTAGAGTTTGAAATGTAGCTCGTTGATCAGTAGATATTGTCTTCTGATCTTACATATTGTGTGTCTTATCTGCAGTGATCTGGCTCTCATATTGTCGCTGTCCTCTGTCCTCTTCTCTCAAGGGAGCAGCCGATCTACACCACCAGGGCCCATGTCTTCCAAATCGACCCAACCACCAAGAAGAACTGGGTCCCTGCCAGCAAGCAGGCGGTCACAGTCTCCTATTTTTACGACAGCACGCGTAACAGCTACCGTATCATCAGCGTGGATGGATCCAAGGTATGTGTGTGTGTTGGTGCATTCTGTGTGTGTGTGTGTGTGTAATACTATCAGAAAGAGATGAAGGAATGATAGAAACATTTAACTGCTCTCAGGAGAGACAAGCTGAGGCTGAGAAAGAGCACTTAAAGCCACAATTGAACAAAAGGAATAATGAAGCATATTAATGTTACATGTGCAGCCCCCATTGATCAGCATCAGTCTAACATTGGACCATTTGATATTTTCCTGCTTCTGATGTGATGAAAGTCATCTATGGGTGTCGCTTTTCCCTTAAACATATGACCCATTAAAACACTGGAGAAAAAATGCTTTGAAATTAAGGCATAGATATATAGGGAATGTGTGCATAATCACTCAAAAAAAATCAAATTGTTGTTCAAAACCACCATTGTACATTGCAAGAAATGAATAACAATAATACAACAATTTACTTAACTTACTTACTTTACTTAACAGGTTTTTAATTACTTGCTCT
Organism: Lutjanus argentimaculatus; assembly: GCA_034769285.1. NCBI lineage: Eukaryota > Metazoa > Chordata > Actinopteri > Lutjaniformes > Lutjanidae > Lutjanus > Lutjanus argentimaculatus. Next base: position 33,101,443 of record JAWZSL010000002.1, read on the forward strand.
GAGTCCTTCATTTAAAGGAGTGCAGCAAGTAATTATTGTTTTGTCTGTTAATTCATCTGGAGATTTTTTTTTTTTTGGTTGATCAAATGATTGTTTAGTTTATGAAATGCCAGAAAATAGTGAAAATTCCCATCACAGTTTCTCTAAGTGCAAGGTGATTTCTTCAAATTGGTTGTTTTATCTGACGAACGGTCCAAAATCCAAGCAGTGAATTCACAAATAAATAAAGCAGAGAAAGCCAGCACATTTTCACAGTTCAAGGACTGAAAATAGTTTAGGCTCAGATTTTTTTCTTGGTAGATGACTAAAATGAGCAATTGATGATCAAAATTGTTGTCAGTGTCTGACTGTTGTTAACTATTCAGCTAATCGAATAATTGTTTTGAGTCATTGTTAAAAAAAATATCCACATTATCTGATATCAGCTTCTTCTTTAGTCCTCTTGTGCAGTAAACTGAATATATAGGGGTTGTGGACAAAACAAGATATTTGAGGATATGATCTTGGCCTGTAAGAAACACTGACCAACATTTTTCACCATATTCTGACATTTTATGGACTAAACAACCATTCCATTAATTGAAAAAATGATTGAAAGATTATTTGATAATGAAAATAACCATTAAAGCGATATTCCACCCCTAGATGATAATCCACTCAATATGTACTCACCCTTATGTCAATGTGAGGATGGGTGAAGATCTTCAGTTCACAAAACAATCCTGGAGTTTCAGCAGAAAACAGGGTTGCAGCCAATGGTGACCACGGATAAAATGTAAAAAAAAGAACACAAAACAAACACAAAATGTCTCCATCCTGCTCGTGTGGTGTAATCCAAGTGTCCGTGAGCCGCAACATTAAAATTTAACCACAAAAGATGCCAGTTACACCATGTTTTAGCCGAAAAGTCATGTCATGTCATCATTCGTATATTTCGCGATATTTTCACACGTGCATCCATTAAGAAATATACGAAGTCTTGCGATACATCGACGCCATGTTTACATGCGGGAGGCTACAGTTGACATTTCAGCTAAAAACATGGTGTAAATGGCTTCTTTTGTGGTTAAATTTTAAGGTTGCGGCTCACGGACACTTGGATTACACCACACGAGCAGGATGGAGACATTTTGTGTTTGTTTTGTGTTCTTTCTTTCTTTTTCTTTCTTCATTCGCTGCCATTGTACTGGATTTGGCTGCAACCCTGTTTTCTGCTGAAACTCTAGGATTGTTTTGTGAACTGAAGAAGGGGTGAGTACATATTGAGTGGATTATCATCTAGGGTGGAATATCGCTTTAATAATAATCATTTCAATACTAATTTGAGCAGAAATTTGTTGGATGGTAATGATAGCTAGATCATGGTAGAATCATCACCGTTACATGATTTGGCTAAAAGTTGGGTAAGTGTTAGTAATTATCACTCAGCCCTGTTTGTAATGTTTATTAGATGAGATAAATATTGTTCCAATGCAAATTAGTGTCACAGAAGCACAACTGGAAAAACAAAGAATACTGTATACATTGCTGAATGAATCTGCTATATGCATTAAGAAGCGCAACAAAAAATAGACATACACCGTAAATAATATCATATTTATAGTGTCATAGTGTCAGAATTTGTACACAACTTCATGTCTAATCTCACGTATCATCACTTTAGATGTGATTTAACCTGTTGCATGGCTAAATCAGCTTCTGGTAAGATAGATATGAGTTTATGAAAGGCTTGCAAATCTAAGTTAACAGTTCAGCAAAGGACAGAGTAGTAATAGTAATATGGTAGCTGAAATGAAAGTCTGTACATCAGTAAACATCCCTTTTAACAAATTAACAAGAACACCCAAGAGCTGCATACCTGTCAAGTTGCAATTAAACTCAATTACATGTAATTTACTGTCAACAAACAGCCGAGAGTAGTCATGCTGTCAGTCTGTTCAGTTCTGTTTCACCATGTGTGTTGAAAGAACTGCTCGGTTGTATAACGTGAACTGTATGTGAACAGTCTCAGTGGCTTACAAGTAAAAACAACAGACTCATTTTCCAGAATAATTCTGAGAGAGCATGATGTGCAGATTAAATCATGCGTGTGATAATAGAGACCATATGAGTGTGCCTGTATCCCATATTCACACCTTCCTCTCCTGCTATCTGAAAGAGTAGATTATGTGTTTCCATGGCGATCAGAGTCTTCTCTCTCTCTCTCTCAATGTGAAAGCTGGAGGAGGGTTATGACAGCGGTATCCCTCTGCTGACACTGCCAGGCAATCACCTCATGCACAATCTTAAATCACACAGATTACCTGCAGAGCCACTTCAGAGACTGAGCGGGTTGACAGTTGTTCAGGTCTGTTTATGTCCTCATAGACGGTCCTTTTACCATGCACCTCTCTGTTTAGGTAAAGGGCCTGTTGGGTTCAGCGTTAGGATTACTGAGCCAACAGCTGAAGGGAGGGTCTCAGAGGAACTCAGCTTAGATATATCTGAATGTAGGGATTTTTGCATAGCAAGCATTTTCTGCCAATGAGAAGGTATTCTTAATGGTGAGGAAAAAAAGCAAGCTGCATATTAGATTCCATTATTAGATATCAATTTTTTTTTCTCTGAGAGGGCAAAGTCATGACCCACCCTACTCTGCCTCTGTTCTACTGGCTAGTGCTCGTTGCCATCTTTGGTTGTGTTGGATTAGTTTTAGGCATGAGGAGTGATTGGTTGGGGTTAGCGTTAGAATATCATGATAAGCCAGTCAGAGGCAGAGTAGGGTAGGTCATAACTTTGACCTTCTGGGAAAGCCCTATGTAAAATATCCATAATTCAGTGCCTAATAAGTGTCTGTTTTCCAAATAAATGGATACAACTACTCATTTTAAAGTGGCCTTTTATTGTGACCAGGCCAAATTACACCTGTACAATAATCATAGTGTTTTATCTTGACAATAGGAGAAGTGCTCACTAACATGTATTTTAAGATCTTGTGAACAGAATTTGAGGAATATAAACTGTTTGTGTGCATAGAATAAGTTTAGATTTTTTACTTCAACTTATGAAAAATGTGAGCAAAAACAAAAATGCTGTTTATATTTTTGTTGAGTGCATTCAGATGTGCCTGGTAGGTCTGACTAAGTTTGTCCCTGTGACTGTCTAGCTCAATCCTAAAAAGCTTCTCTCATTATTTTTAGATTAGGAACACATTTTCCTGTGAAATTTGGGGCGTTTCAGTACGGTTTCAAGTCAATAAACATCTTTAACGTAATTTAAAATGCATTATTTCTGTATTCCTGCAGAGCATTGTTGAGTCAAACTCTATTAGCTTCAAAATAGCTCTCTTCCCACAGCTAGAAACCAGAAAGGCAAGACTATAATCTGTTATGTCATCAAGCAGCACTTATGGAGCTAGAGCTCTGACAATACTACTTGCATTTTTTATCTTTCAAGTCCCTTTATAAAAAAATGTTTTCTTTATAAGAAAGAGATTAGAAATGGACTTTATTTCTGGCTGGGTGCATCTATATTTTTGTACGTCCTCTTTATCCTCAAGGCCAGGAGTCCTCTCTCTGCTCTCCCACTCCTGTCATCCTCCGTGTCCTCCTGTCTCTCCACTCTCCTGTAACCTTGAGTAACAGAGCAGTATGTGTCATAAAATGTCTGCAGGCAGCAGTTATAAGTGAGCAATGAGGATTAAAATTTCTGAAATAAATGTTATCTCTCATTTTGAATAGAGATGACTCCTGCTGATTTCAATTTTTCTCCTCTTTCCCAGTTAATTTAAGTAAGTAAAAGTGATGTCGGTATGAGCAAAGTAACCGTAAGCGAGGAAATGTTGAGTCATATCAAATAAATGTTAAATATAGTTTCTAGTTTGTACACTAGCTGCGAGGGAGACAGGTCTGTCCAGAAGAATAGTCTGTGCTGCTGTACACACTAACTATGACAGACCGTCAGTTTATATTCCTCCATCCGTGATGGCCGGGCAACTCGCTGATGATGATATGGCAAGTAGAGGAGCGTATCAGCACTTTTGACTCTCTCTCACCCTGAATCTTGCCTCTCACACAGCGATGTACCAAGCACTCTGACAACACAGTGAAGAGTTTTCTTGAGTTTTCTTGCTGTTCTTCATGAATTATTCCAAGTGTGATAACTTTCTGAGCTAACGTGTAAAAATAAAAAAAAACAAAAAAACTGCCCCCTCCCTCTTGTTTGGAATATTTTTTAGGCTTTTTTGCCTCACATTTTTGTCTCTTAAATCCTACTGTCTCTTTAACCACCTATTTTTTCTTTATTTCTGACTATGTCTCTCCCAGCCAGTGTCCAAAATTAACATTTTGGCTCATGTGCTGAGGGCTGCTGAGCAAAAAGACATGTTTCTGTCAAGAAAAAGAATTCAAATTCCTCCAAGTGAGCTTGTTAAATGTGTTTCTGTCTGGTAGGTCTGCAGAATGTACAGTTTTTAACTAGTCAACAATGTTACAGACTAGAGCCAGGCTCCTGGTCTTATCATCACTTCGTTCCCATATAACAGTGGTTCCCAAATAATGTACCCCCTTTGGAATATTTTTTACAGCCAAGTACTCACTGATCAGTGGAAAACATTTTTGGTAGAAAAAAATGCCACTATAAAGAGATATAATATAGCTCTGCACACTGACCATATTTTGATTACTCTGTTTTCCTTTTCTTTCCCCTTCTGAGTTTTCACCTGTATTACTTCTACGTTTTTTTTTTTTGGTTTTTTTTTTAAGTTATATTTTTGGGCTTTTATGCCTTTAATGGATAGTACAGTTGAAGAGTACACAAGTAGTCAGGAAGTGGGGCAGAGAGAGAGGGGATGACACGCAGCAAAGGGCCAAAGGTGGGAGTCGAACCAGCGGCTGCTGCAGAGGACTAACAGCCTCCATACATGGGTTGGACGCTCTACTAACTGAGCTAAATGTCCGCCCTACTTCTACGTTTTAACCACAAATCCATTCTCTTTTTTTTTTTTTTTTGTCCGCCATTCAATACAGAAACTGGCTTCACACTCACTGTGACTGTGATTTCAGTTGTTGCTTTCTCCTCCTGTGAGGTTTTACAACTATTGACAGTTTTCAGCAGTTAACAAATGCATTGAAAATATTAATATTGAATATGAAATATGGTTTAATTAATTTAATTTAATTGACTGCATTTACATTTTTTATTTAAATTCTTATAGCTAAATATTTTAGGCATTATGCACGATTCATACCAGTATTCATTGCAGTATTCCTCTGTACCCCAAGGGGTACTAGTACCTCCATTTGAGAAACACTGCAGTTCAGGCTGCTCCCCAAGTACACCATGTAGTTTCTCTATCCTGTGCCATAAAATTTCACCCAAGAAGTTCCACGGGGGAGGTACAAGACATGTCCAGCCCACATTTCAGAATTCAGCATTTGCCCCCCACATTTTAAGGTGGCGTTCAGGTGAATCACTAAAATCAAGCTCCTGTATAAACGTCCCCAAGCAATGATTCATTAGGAGTATGATGCACTCACACCAACGCTGGTCTGAGCGTGAATCTCCTCCATCAGGTTCAGTATTGTTACCAGTATTGCATATCAATGTCAGGAAAAACGAGTGAGACGACAAATAATTTAAAAAAACATGTATGTCATCTAAAGCATCAGCCTGATTTTGTGTCTTAGTGACTTATGGGGACAACAATTTTTGGAAATGGTCCAGTATTGAGGGAGAGCACTGCAGCCCACAGAAACGAAACGAAACTACAACATAATCCCATCAGGCAACTGCACACTGTTAAAAGTAAAGCAACTGAAAAAGCATGTTTTACCACTGGCAGACTCAGATTGTTATTCTTAGTGTCTGATATCATTATGGAAAGGATCTCTACAGGGATAGACCTTTTCTAAAGAATAGCATTATTTTAACAGCTGTTTTATTGCTCTTGGCAAACTAATCACACTCCCTTTACAAAATGATAATTTTTAACATAATCGTCATCTTTACTCAAACTCAACAGAAACAAAATAAAACTCACCAGAAACATCTTGACTCATCTTTTCAGAGTTCCAACCGTCCCCAACTCTTGGTTGTTTGGTTGAAATAAACTCTTAATTCACTGCACATGATGTTGAAATATTCTGGCTCTACATGCCATTTCTCCCTGCTGATTTTATGATGTCCAACCTTACTTTTTCTCCTTTCCCACAATTTTTACATCTGACATGGTAAAAGGGTTTATTTTTACCAAAGCAAGTTGAAAAATACCATAGTTACCCTTTAACTTCTTCCACTGAAAAGGCTTCTGTGCATCAGCTGACTCTTTAAGGAGGAATTATAATTCCAGCCACACAAGCTGAATTTCCTATGTGCTGTAATACTGTCTATATTTGAAAGTGCACATTTGTTAAGCTTGAATTATGAAGAAAAAAATGGGTTGTGCTGCATGGTGCCTAAGGTAATGTTGGTAATATGAAAATGAAAACATCAGGTGCTCTTCAAGATTAGAGCCAGTAGTTTAATAAAAATGAAAAAAGAAAAAAAAACTTAACTCATGGATTGTGTGGTCAGATTTTAATCCATGAGTTAATAAAGATTTTTTATATTCGCAACCAGATTGCCTCAGATTTTTCTGGACTGCCAACCAAGAACGTAGACTTCCATTAATAGTAGAGTGGACAGTCATTTTTATTCAAGCTTGAGGTCTTCAAAGAGACATGTAAAGGTCTCTGCAATCTATGGTTATCTCTGACACCTTTCCCTACAAAGATCCACAGAGGAGCCAACATGCACACCCTTTAAATTAAATGGTTCATGGAGCCCCTGCATATCAAACATGCTGACTGGTTGATCCAACTCAACCTCTCCAGCACATTCATATTCACATTACCCATGCATGGTCGCTGCATGCATGTGCAGCCTGGGGAAGCATGGTCTATAGTCCTTAGTTCCTTAGTCATGAAGCTAAATTGAATGGAAACATAAATGGTAACTGCACTCATGTAACACTTTTCTACCTTAATGTACAAAGACCTTTACAATTGGCCTCTCTTTCATCCTTTCACACTTTCATTGATGGCAGTAGAGCTGCCATGCAAGGCGATGTCCAGTGGGTTCAGTGAGAACCCACTGGACAGATTGAGCTGCCAACCCAGAGATTAGTGGGCGATCCACTCTACCTCCTGTGTGATGATATGTAATGTCATAGAAGATTAGAGTCTTAAAAGGACAGTTCAACCCCAAATACATATTTTTCCTCGGACCTGTAGTGCCATTTATGAGTCTAGATTGTTTTGGTGTGTGTTGCACAGTTTCGAAGATGTCAACTTAAGAGATATCTGCCTTCTCTCAAATATAATGGAACTAGATGGAACTTAGCTTGTGGTGCTCAAAATACCAAAAAAGAAAAAAATGAAAAACTCAGAGGCAATGCTGCTTTTCAGACATCATGACCCGGTTAGTCAAGTTAATCCACAGACCTTGTTGTGAGCAGTTTCGTGTAGGAACTACTTTCTTCTTACAGTAGAAAGAAGTGGCTCACACCAAGGTCTGTAGATTATCTTGAGTAACCAGGTCATGATTTCTGAAAAGAGACATTGCTTTGTGGTGCTTTGAGCACCACAAACTGAGTGCTATGTAGTGCCATAATATTTGAGAAAAAGCAGGCATCTCTAAGAACGATACCTTCAGTACCCTGAAGATGGATAAATGGCGCTACAGGCCAGAGGGAAAATAAGCATTTTTTTATTTTTGGGGTGAAATGTCCTGTTAATAATACAAAAATTAACACATAATTTCTAACTTTTATATTATTCTGCCACTTACAATTACAGAAAGCATGAGGGCCAGCTTTGTCATAGTATGTAAACCATAAATTAATGCAGAAGTACAGAAACCAGCCTTCACTTTAAGTTTCTGATGTGGTGGCGTTCCCCTGACTCAGTTACCCCCACCCCCCACCCCCTCTGAAAATCCAGCCTGCGTCACTGCCACCAGGGAACACTGTGTTTTTGCAGTCCTTAATATACAGTGAGATAATATGCATCAGGTCATTAAAGATGTTGGCAGTTGTACAAAAAATATTTAACATTTCTTCATCCTCATCACACCTCTGCTTGATGAGCAATCCCGGTTTTCCATTTTGCTGTGTGCTTTGATGAGAGGACACAGCGACCATCATCTCATCTTTCTTTGGCTGTGTTTCAGTCATCACACGGCTGCCAGTTCTTCCTGTTCATCATCATGACTACCTCGTTGCCCGTTTGTCACCATTACTTTGATATATATCCTTCAAAAACTAGGCCCCGTGGCGTACATTCAGCTGGGGCTCACGAAAGTCTGTAATTGTTGACCACAGTAGAATAGTGAGGTACTCAAATGTTATGACCAAGTAGAGTAATATCGACCCTTTTACCTTCTTCAAATTAACACAGTATTTATATACCAAGTTTCAGAGTATCATATTTCAGGATTTTGGGGGTTTTTTTTTAGACAAGAACCCTTTTATAATATGTGGAGTGAAGTCAAAAGTTGGCCATGAATTTTGTCTCTTTAGATAACCAGGACATTTAAATTTTTATCATCCTAAAAAAGATACCACTCAGCTATGACAAAGTCTTCTGGCATTTGGTGCTTGACAAGTGATCACAGCTCTTTCCCTTCCATCTAGTCCTCTCCCATGTTGTACATCTCCTGTCTTTCTTACTGACTCTGCAGATTCTGTGTGCTCTGCAGACACATAATCAGCCGAGGAAGATTCTTCCAATAACCTCCTGGCTGTCTCTGAGTTCCTAACTGACCCTCAGGCCATTGGCCAGCCGAGCTTCGCTCTGCGCCTCCTGTGCCACTTGATCTGCAGCCCGGCTCACTACCGGCACAGCTGCCAGCGTCACTCCGCTCCTCTCCCCCTCTGTCGCACCCTCCCACTCTCACTCGCTTGCTCACTGAGACATATACTCAGAAATGCCAGCATACAGTCAAAAGGGCCCACGAAGATGTGGGGCAGCCAATCCATCCTGTATGATAGCTTACAGATTATCAATTGAGATACCACATTGTGTCTATACTAGAGATAAAATGGTATGAAAATTTCATATCACAATTATAGTGTCCAAAGTTGTCACAGTTTTGTTAAAATGTGCAGAAAATGTTCAAAAAGTACTGAAACACACATTGAAATCATTTCACCAACTTCTCTGTTGAAAACCTCTCAACAATTTGAAATGGGATCATGTCCTTTGTGATGTGAATGTTTTCACTGGCACAAAACAAACCCAGGTCACAAGGTTTGACTGCATCTGGGAGACTGTTGCTAACTTTGGCTGATACTGGACAGTATACAAGTTCTTCAAAACGTGGTAATCAAACACGGCTATCATGATAATTTGAAACAGTATTACTTATTACTTAATTGCACTTTATTATAAAACCAGTTATGGTTTGAGCACTCGTCCCTGCCTTTTTATCAGTCGATAATTCTGTAGTGTTATGATAATAACGGGCTCAATAACGTGTTCAAAGATTTGTTATGTGTAAAGGCTGGGCAATATGGGTAAATTCAGTGTTACAGAACTTCTTTTTTCAATATATATGACAATATGAATCATGATATAGCAAATATTAGCAAAAATTAGGGATGGTTAGAATAATGAAATTGATTGGCTTTCTCAATCAATCGTTTGGTCAACAAAATATCAAACAATAGTAAAATGGTACATCCCAAACTCAAAGATATTCAGTTTTTGATACTGAAAGTCAAAGGAATGCAGCAAATCCTAATGATTAAAAAGAATTAATATCAAACTGTTCTGTATTTTTGTTTGAAAAATGACTTGATGGATCAAAATAGTTTTTCAATTTTCAATCGGGTTGAGGTTGAAAGGGGTAGTGTAACCTCTGATAATTTGCCAATAGGAAAACATTACCGCCTAATAACCATGTAGATGCTAAATCTAATAGTTTCTGCCTGGTTGGAATAAATAAATTCTTTCTGTGCATGTTTGCCCAATGTGGGGTAACATTAGGTGACATCAACAAGTTTGCAGGAGGGACAGAAACATGGTCTGTGGCTACAAAAGATTGCACAAGTATGTGCCTCTGAGATTGATGCTTGATTCCAGCACATGATGTGGGTCCATCTTGAAAATTTTGGCATTAATAAGCAAAACCACTTCTCCCATTGTGTTTACGACAGATTAGATGCTTCACAGTGGGCAGAACCACTTTGCGTATGTCAAAGGTTTTGCTTTGGCATGTAAACGCTTTGGGCATGTAAACGGCCATCTTAAACATAATCATTCACAACAGGGCTGGATGATACTTTAATTTACGGCTGAGTCTTGACTGAGTTTCAGGTGTTCAGAGCAGGACACCAATGCAAACTTTTAAGTCTGTAGTGTGTGGTTTCATTATTCTATTACTCACCGTAGACAAAGGTGGCAGGTTCAGTTTCTTTCTGAAGTTTTGCTTTGTACCTTTCCGCCTATAGGTTATTAGAAGACAGGCCACTCTACTCTACTCTTATTTTACTAGTGTCACCTTTCACTTTACAGTCCAAATTTATATTCTTAAATCAGTCGGGTACAGTCAGTCAGGTACATTATGTCTCTGTCATAGAATCAAGCAGCTTGTGCATATCAGCCCACCAAGGTAAGGGTTAACTAACTCATTTCAAGGTCAACCTGAATTTGACAAGCCAGTTGTCAGTTTGCAGCGATAAAACTTAAAGTGGATTTTCGAAATATGTTATGTAGGGAAGTCTCTGATAGTGTTTTGAGCAAAGAGGAGAATAAATTGAGAATAAATTTTGACTGTAATTGGCCGATTAACAGTATATGATAACTGATAAATTTGAGGGTAGTCTGCATCAGGAAACAATATTTTGTTTCATATATTTCTTTTGGCATGTCCTAGTATTTAAATAGTTGGTTACATATGTTTACTGTACCATCTGTTTACCTAATTCTGTCCTTTTTGTTTTTGCTTCATCCTGCAGCAGCGGCCCAGTTTCCCCACAATGATCATTAAAGTTTCATCTTATCTTAACACTTCTCTTTGAGCCAACGCGGTGAGCTCTGTTAAATATTCACTCAGCTGCTTGAGATGAGACATGCGAGTGTTGTTCAGGCTTTGCCCCGGTTCCTCTACTGAGGAAATTAGGTAACATTTGTTTTGATGAAGCCTCTGAAAGCGAGTGATCATTTTAAAATCAGATCAGCGGCACCTTGGTAAATTGCCACTCTGCTTATAACCCCTTGATGCAGGAATGCAGCCTGAATCAGAGGTTGCAGCTGTAATCTTTTCATGACACTGATAAAAGTCTTTTTTGTCTATGTACAGTGATATCTGTCTTTAGGAGCCATTAGCATTGTTCTGAATGGGACACAAATGTCTAAGAGGGTATTGATTGCGTGCTAATGCGCTCATTCTGAGCTCAGTCTCTGCTTTTTGGGTCTCTGTCCAGTAATGATGCAGAGTAAAGTGTTTTAACACCTCAGCCACTGAAAAGATGGAGAGGGAGATGGTGGGGGCGTAGAAAAGGACACGAGTCTGTCAGCAGTTTGAATTCTCGAGTCCTGTTTCAGAGCCATGTTGCTATGAAACAAGGGCTGCTCTGTGATTAAACTGTCTTCTATTGTTTCTTAATTGTTGGGGTAATTTGCATGTGCTGTTTTTAAGTTCCCTTATATTTTGGTAGTGAGATTGGCTCTGTGTACATGCACAATAGTAAATTAAAGCTGCTCGTGTTTACATGCACATCTTGTTGTTCATATAGCATTAGTCCATATCTACACTAATGCAGTAAACAAACACACAGAAATCAGTGCAGTCTGGTCAGACTGAAATAGGGTTTGAAGCATCTGTTGGTTTCTACTGTCACTGCCTCGTGCACCAGTTACAATTTTAGACTGCAGCAGATGTTTTCTGGCAGCTGATTTACTGCAGAGCTACAACAGGTGAATGTCTCCTATAGCAAATATGAGACTGTAACTTGACCGCTTAGAGGTTAGTGGGTCACTGGTCACCATCTGCATGGTATGTTTGGTGTCAGTGTTTTATTTATTTAGCCATTTTTGTGAACAACTCAAGTACAAATCTTTTTTTTTTGTAATTATGGAACAAAATGACCACTACACATAATAACAGGGCTGTACCCGACAGTCGAATCGGATTTGGCCGTTCAATATGAAGATTCGACAATTTGTTCTTTTTTTCAGGTCAATGCCACCCTAAACCTTTGAGTCAGACTACATTAGTAGGTTTTATCAGTAAAACTCAAGCTTTAATGCCTTTTTTGTCATCTATAAAAAACATCAGAGAAAATGTCTGTTCTCCTGCTCATAGTTCAGGTATAGAGTCTTAGCTCGCCACAGAGTGTGCAGAGCAGGTGATGTGCTGTCAGCCATTTCAGCACATGACGTGTCCAACACACTCCACAGCACGCTGGGGTGGCTGACAGCGCATCACCTGCCCTCTGTTTCTCTCACTCCTCTCTACTTCTATCACAGTTAGTTTTGTGGTTTGTGATGATTATGAAACTCTTTATGCAAAGTTTACAGTCTGACATGCCTTTGCATCGCTCTGTGTACAATAATGCAGCTAAAAAACAGGGGCTGAAACTCGTTTACCCACCACGTGATTTATGGTCTGCCCACAGGATTTTTCTAGTAAGTGCTCCACATAAAATAAAAATATATTTGATTTCCCTTATTTATAATTCCTCATTGAAATGTTATCCCTGTGCGTGAAAGACAACTGTTTGACTTGAAGAATCTCAGTCGACTGAGGGGTCTCCGACTGATGATTTGACTCTTTGACTTCCAGGGAGCAGCACTAATACAGAGTATACCTGCGCCCACAAGTTGTGCGATCCCTCTTAACAACCCAGCAGCCTCCAAATCAAGATGAGTCAAATGAGGTGTAATATATAGTGTTTCTATGCTCATGACCTATGGAGCTTAAACTTTATTTTTGCTGCTGCATGTGATCACATCTCTAGAGGATTTTGCATTATTAATTTGGGCAGTAGACACGTCAAGGAATACAATATTACGAAACTGTGTCAGCCATTCTCTGGTGCTAAGACTATGTAGCGGCAGCTGTCTTGGGACTAAAAGTTTTTGGTAGTTGTAAAACCCTCATTAACATCTTTCTTTTGACTCTGAGAGTCATCATTAAGTATATGGTATGATATAGCCTTATCTGACCATTCAGACAAAACTCTGGATACTTAACCCAGAGATACTGAACAGAGAGACTAGGGATGGGTCAATACCACTTTTAATACTGCAACAGTGAGTATCTTGCAATACCTATACCAATTCAATATCCTGCCTTTTCCCCTCTATTGAACAACTAAGCTGTTAATAATATAATTGTACGGATGCCATATCCCTCTAAAAACATCATGCTCAAACTGTGAAACTAATATTCTGCTTCCATTAAGGAAGAAATACACAGCCCACCAATATGACTCAGTTATGCAATACTGCTGCTTCTTTCTATTTCAGCTTTTTCCACACACAAAACTTTAGCAGCATTCTGATTAAGCAGCAACATTCAAATATTCAAAGTAAAATTTAAATAAATGCATAATTTGCACTTCGCTGGTTTGCTTTTTTCTACCTTGCGCTTCAAGGCAAACTGTGAAGGATTTTCCCAACAACCCACAATAAGTGTAAGGTGGCACCTCACCCTCCACCTGTAACTTTTTATTATCTCATTATTTTGCTGTGCTTGGGTGCTTTACCAACTCAAAACATCAGTATTTTTTAATGTATAAAATGTGTTTCCCTCAATAGAGAGGATACAGATGACAATTACTCTCTGAGTGCTTGTCAAAAATTGCTTTGTATACAAAATTGCCTTTTACTGTAGAGAGGCTCTCAAACACGCATATGACGGTGACTGTTTTTATGAAGTGGATCATCCCACGAAAAAATGATAAATATGCCAATTGTAATGAAACTCGTCAGTGTGGGCATGGTGACAGACATCAGTATTTGACATCCTGGGAAAGAGACTCAGCAATCAACTGTCTTTTAGGTTCATTTACAAACGAAAACTGACTAATCCTACTTATTCTACCTTTAAAAATACCTCCAAATATGATGACAGTACTGCTGTTTAGATAAGCATTTATGTGATAGTTTAAGGTAAAGGATTGAAAAAAAAGATTTAGGAAGAAAAAAATGGAAGAAACCTTTTATACTTTTTAATGTATAAAATGTGTTTTTTCTCAATAGAGAGGGTACAGAAGATAATTACTTTCTAAGTACTTGTCAAAGATTGATTTGTATACAAAATTGCCTTTTATTGAAAAGAGGCTCTCAAACTTGCATATAAATGTGGCTGTTTTTATGAAGTGGATCATCCTACAAAAAAATAATAAATATGCCAATTGTAATCAAACTTGTCAGTGTGGGCATGGTGTCAGACATAGGCAGGGCATTAGAGATTTACTTGCTATGAATGGAGCTACAATAGGGGATTGTCCTTTGCTAAATCAATAGGACTATTCATCATGTTAATGCAGCTGCTGGAGCTCCTTCTCTAATACGTCTTGGCTAAACGAAAACACAATTTTCAGCAGCAAGCGTCTTTTGAGGGAGTGTGGCAGTGAGATGGGCCTGAGAACTATGCTGGACATCTACACATCTGTATTGATTCACCAGTATGATCTCTGATATGTCTGGGCAATTAATGATAAGTTGTTTTGTCCTAACAGGTGATCATCAACAGCACCATCACACCCAACATGACGTTCACCAAGACATCACAGAAGTTTGGCCAGTGGGCAGACAGCAGGGCCAACACTGTGTTTGGATTGGGCTTTGCTTCAGAGCAGCAGCTGGCCAAGGTGAGAGGAGACATCTCTGCAGCATCCGTACAGCTAAGAGAAGACTGATTTATGTACAACTCCAGTTCCAAAAAAGTTGGGATGCTGTGTAGAACATACATAAAAACAAAATGCAATGATTTGCAAAAACATGCCTTCAACACATTCTAAAAAAAAGTTTGGACAGGGGCAACATAAGACTGGGAAATTTGTGGAACACTCAATAAACACCTCTTTGGAAAATTTACCAGGTAAACAGGATAATTGTTAAAAGGTGATTGTATCATGATTGGGTATTTAAGGGGAATCCTCGAAAGGCTCAGCCATTCAGAAGCAAAGAGGGGTTCACCACTTTTTTGAAAAACTGCATGGGCAAATAGTCCAACAGTTCAATATCTACAATCCATATTATCATTAAAAGATTCAGAGAGTCAGAATCTGCTGTCCAGACCTGTCTCCCATTAAAAATGTGTGGTGCATTATGAAGTGCAAAATATGACAACAAAAACCCGGACTGTTGAGCACCTGAAGTCGTATGTCAACAATGGCAACAATGGGGAAGAATTTTGCTTTGAAAACTTAAGCCATTAGTTTCCTCTGCTCCCAAATGCTTACTGCCTTATGTTAAAAGAAAAGGTGATGTAACACAGTGGTAAACATGCCCTCGTCCCAACTTTTTTTTTGGAACGTGTCGTAGGCATCAAATTAGAAATAAATGTATATTTACAAAAAAAAGAAAGTTTATCAATTTATTATCATTAAAAATTAAAAAAAATAGTCTTTGTACTGTATTCAACTGACTATAGGTCGAAAGGGATTTGTAAATCATTGCATGTTTTTTTATTTATGTTTTATACAGTGTCCCAACGTTTTTTGGAATCTCTTGTATCTGTCTTAAAACTAGTCTTAAAAAGTGTATAATTGAACATCAGATAGGAAGATGAAAAAATCAGAAAAGGATTTAAGGGTATATCTGATTCTATCACAAGATAATTGGCTCCATGATGTCCAAATACATTTTTAAGATGAACCACACTGCGTTTGACATTTCAGCTTGTATTGCCACTAATCATCACAGCTCTTTTAACGTCTCTCTCATATTTTCAGTTTGCTGAGAAGTTCCAGGAGGTAAAAGAAGCAGCCAAGCTAGCAAGGGACAAATCTCAAGAGAAGGTGGAGACGTTGAGTAATCACTCCCAGGTAAATTATATCTCTGTGCTGTCTGAAATTCTGATTCAGTACAACACCTCTGTTGTCTAACCGTCTCCTCTACAGTCATTGTTGGCCTCTACAGAGAGAAAAGTAGCAGCACTGCGGAGGAAATGATAAACTGGAGCATTTCAGTTTAGCTCACTTTCCTTCACACAATACAAAAGGGTACGATTCTTTATTTAGAAATGGCTTCTGGCATAATCAAGTATCCAAATAGTTAAGTTCAAATATTTATATGAACACAAGTCTATGAAGCTCATGTTGAATATTACATGTCAACACAACAACAATGTGAATCATCATCAATGAGAGGCCAAAGGTCATCTACGTACTTAACATCACTGCATCACAGCAATTAAAATGATAAGGAAGCCAGTAAGTAATAAAATAATAAAAAATTCTCGGTCCCTTTACAGATTACCTCAGATCAGTAATTCTGAAGTA
The DNA here is from genome assembly GCA_034769285.1 of Lutjanus argentimaculatus. Classification (NCBI taxonomy): domain Eukaryota; kingdom Metazoa; phylum Chordata; class Actinopteri; order Lutjaniformes; family Lutjanidae; genus Lutjanus; species Lutjanus argentimaculatus. The sequence goes on from JAWZSL010000002.1 coordinate 33,117,917, forward strand.
AACAGCGTTGATTTGAGGTAGATCCAGCAGTCACTGCTCGGTCACTGGCTGCCAGGCCTGCTCTCTGCCTCCATCAGTCCAGATGGCACGAATCAGGCTCAGCTCTGAGACACACAAAGCTGCTGGGCCATATGACATGATGAATACTGGCAACAGTTTTTCCTCACCCTTCCGCTGTCATAACTGACATGTTCATGGTGTTTACAGTGCTTCACCCGAAAGAAGCCCACGGCCCTTTTCTTCACAGTCAGAGCTGGTTTTGTGAGGCACATTTATAGTTTTAACCCATCAGACCTTTAGAAAGCTGCAGGTAAGCTCTGACAGAATCAAAACCTGCCCGGAAACATAACAAGTCTCTCCCTCTGTCCCCCGCCAGGAGTCTGGACGTGAGACGCCATCAACCAACCAGGCATCCAGCATTAATGGGACAGATGATGAGAAAATCTCTCATGTCAGTCCAGAGGCGGCTGTGCTAAAGAGCGAGAATGAACGTCTCAAGAGCGTGGTGGAACAGAGGTAAGATTTCATTTCACAGAAAAATCAGAAGAACCTCTTCAATGTGCCTCTAAATTGTTGTTGATGTGCCTCCCCCTTCCTGACAAAATCATCTTTCTATATTTAATCAATTACATAACTACATGTGGCACATTCTTTTTAAGAAATCTATTTTATTCAACAGTTAAAGAACAGCTACTCTTAAGCAACAGTTAAACTCCAGTTAAACTTAAGATGTTAGTCAACTAAATCTAATCTAACTAAATTTAACAGGGTTAGTTAAAGGGTAATGCATTATTCATTTAAATAATTCTCTAGAATTTTCTAATTTATTTTATACTCCTGTTATTAGTATTAAGTATAGCACATATCTATTCCTTTCTCTTGTTGGGCTGTGTGTTGACAAGAATCTGGTGATGCAATATGTATCATGGGGTCATGATCCAATATATTGCGATACACTGTACTATGATACTCTATACGCTAACAGTTTTCCTAAATTAGTTTAAGAGATAACAAATTGCCTTGCTTAAAGAACATACCCCCATATGCTTAAAATATGAGTTAAGGAAATTTTACTTTTGTAAGAAATCAGAACAATGAAGATAGATAACCACACTGCTATCTAGCCATCAGGGGGTTAAACTAGGACTGCAACAATTATTTTCATTACTGATTAATCTGTCAAGTTATTTTCTCAATTAATTGATTAGTTATTTGGTACATAAAGTGGTAAAAAATGTTGATCACATTTTCGCAAAGCCCAAGGTGACGTCTTCACCCAAAGATGTTCAGCTTGCTGTCATAGAGAGGTACAGAAACCAGAAAATATTCATATTTGAATACAACTGCTTTCTCTTCACCTATTTTTTTTAAAATTTTGGAATTGTCTCGTCGTGATCAAATAACTAAAAATTCCCACAAAATAGTCTGCAGCTGGTGATAATGTGTAAACTTTATGAACTTTTTTTTGGGAGTAGCAACAGGAAATGCACAAATGTTTGGAATCTGGTTATTTAAATGTAAACTAAGCAGAGTGGATACTGACTGAAGAGTCATGTGATTGTAAGGACTCACTGTATGGCTCTTATCCAATCACAATGCTCTGTCAGAATCAAATATAGATATAAAACCTCCGTATTTACCACCTTTCATCCTGGGGCCATCACAGTCATTAAAAAGATGGTAATCTAAAGGTATCTGCCAAACACATGGGTTTTACTAAAGCATGTGGACAATTTGACGTCCCCATGCCTATCATTCATTTTTACTGAGTCGTTCAAATGGTCTCATGATAGCAGCAAAATTCACTTCAAGGGACATCATATCATTTTAACTCCAAACTCCTTCTAATTGTCTCTGCACCAAACTGTGCTCAAATGTCCTCCCTCTTCATTTTATTGCTGCTGGGATGATATCATGTCCCCAAAGGCCTCAGAAATCATCTGATCTAATCTAAAAAGTGACGCTTCTCCACTCCAGCATTTTGGTTATCTGGCCTTTATAATCCAGATGCTGAGTGTATAAATCAATAATTGCATGAAACACCAGATGTGACTCCAGATGGGATTAAAGTGACCCCAGGGCATCAGAGTCAACTCAAACTAGAGTGAGTACATTTAGCCAGAATTAGCACTGGGTAGCCCAAAAACATCCCTGACATATTTCATCCAGATGGGCATAAAAGGCTCTGAGGTAAAGAAAGACCAATTAGCAGACCTTCCCTTGCAACACTTAAGAATAATGAACATCTGCATGAGATGTGGATAACATTTTACAGGTCCAGTCATTTTCCCTTGAAAGGATCTGATATATAATCATAAATTCTTAAGAAGGTTACTAGACAGGACAATGTAATATGGAGACTAAGATTTCTAATAAATGACTAATGAATGAATACTTACTTGGTTGATTTCTGATATGCTGTATTATCCTTATCCTTATTTTATATTTTCCTAATAGCTAATGTAATTACTACTTTAATTCTCTTTTCATCTTTCTAGTGTGAAAAGTAATAGAATAATATAAAGTAACAAAATAATGTATTTTGAAAGAGAATACATCTACTTCAAAACATTTTTGCACTTATTATACTCTGTCAGGTAAAAATGTTGATATTTATCTCTTCATGTTGATCATTTATCATATAAGAAGCAATATAATGTCCACATACTGTTTATTTTCTTCTCTATTATTATGCTGCCTTTCCAACATATTGTTGTCGCTGTTGGGAGAAAGATTGTATGTCCAAAACAGTTTCAGGAAAGGAAAGAAAACCCTTTGCTTTTAAAATAATTGAACACTTTGTCGTCAAAGTCAGTTGCTCTTTTTATTGCTTTTCACTGGTTAAATATTTGTAAAATTCACAGACAGATGTAAAGGGTGACCAGTAACATTGATTTACTGGAAAAAAGAAACAATGTGGAGATTCAAGGTTTCCGTTGTCTGTGTATTGTTGTAAAATCGCATGATTTAAAAGTGGTGCCTACTAACTATATGAATAATTTTAATTTGCCTGTCTCTTCACTTCACTTCATCATATCAATAATAGATCCACACAAAGCATTTCCCTTTAAGCTCAGAAAAAAGCACATGTTGCCAAAGCATCAGCTTGGGAGTAAATTCTATGTTGCATAAACATCATTCTTAAGTGTTTTTCTCTTCTTTGCAAGTTTTTAAACTTTTTACCTAAAGAATATTTACTTGGGTTTACACAAATTCCTTTGGACAACTAACTAAACTCAAGCAACTGTCTCTGCCTTATAATTAGCACCAAATTGGAAAGTTCTTTGGTAACATCTGAGAGGATTGTTAAGAAATTTCAGATCTGTAAAGTAAAGGTTTATCATCGTTTGTTTAAAAAACTGGTCTCATAGCAGTGCATCAAGGTTACATGTATCATGTAATTTCTCCAGATTGTGGTTGTAAAACACAATTTGCTCCAGCATTGTTCCCTGCTTTTCTTGGCCCTTTTCGCGCCTTCACACGGCTTTGGGATTTTGTTTTGTGGAAGTGTGTCACAGCAGTGAAACAGGCGAGGACTGCAGAATGCTGCGGTGCAAGTCTGTCCACATTTGATGGAGAGCAGCACACTTCAACCCAGCCATGCATAAGGAAGAGAACAGCGATGCATACTAAATATACATCACAACCTCTCCAACCTTATTGATAAGACAGTAACACACTCAGTCTGTGGTATGAAAAGATAACAAACTGCGTGGTGGTGTGGATCAGGGCTGCAGCTCATTAGACCTTTGAGAATTTTCTTTTCTTTATGGTCTAAATATCTCTTGACAGTGTGATGTACATCACAGCTAATTAAATAGTTATGACTGGGAGGATTTTGAAGCATTATGTGTCATGTCAGTGGGCATGAGCCCCAGGCATCTCAACACTAACCTGTCTAAATTTTCCTTCCCATTAATAACTCTCCTTCTGGATCTCTCTTTCTGTCTCTCCTGTCTGGCAGCAACACCAACGCCAAGAAGTGGGAAACAGAGCTGCAGACTTTAAGAGAAAATAATGCCAGGCTGGTGGACGCACTGCAGGAGTCTTCAGCTAATGTAGAGAGCTGGAAGAAACAACTTAGTGCCTGCAAGGAAGAGAGTGACACGCTCAGGCAAAAGGTAATGCAGTCATGCACTCCTACAGGGGAGTAAAACAATATGCAAAAACCCATCGATCCTGCTCATTGAAAGGGTGATTGGTTAGGAACACTGTTGCTTCTTGTATAAAAAGAACAAAACGCAACTCAAACTGTCACAGAATGAGCAGATTCATACTTTGGTCAATCTGTTACTTAAAATCTGTGCAGAGGGTTTCTCCAGTTTCTTCACTCTGAGCGAGCAAAGTACTGTACATTTTATTAGCTTCTGTGTTCCCTGCACCAGAGTCCACTATAAATAGAATCATTTTAGTTTCATAATCAATGTGGGCTGTTACTGCAGCTGGGCTGGTGTTGCAATGATACATTTTGTAACATGCTGCAAGTTTATTTTTAATTGCTAGTGTCAATTTTCAAGATGACACCACTTATAATAAATAACATGTTCCACAAATATGAATTAACACATGTATGATGGGTAAGGTAAGCAAGAGACAAGCAAACAAAGGGAAGAGAAAACTTCTGCACGCTGTTCTTTTACCTGAAGCACAAAAAGAGACAATGTTTTGGGCCTTAGAACTTCATCAGGTAGAGCAGAGGAACAAAGAACATACCAGGCACACAAAGTCAACACATTCTCAGCTCGCAGACTGTGAGCTGTCAGGCATTCAGTCTAACAGACTGTATGTATTTACCTAAACAGAGGCACACCCCACCCTCAGTAATAGACACTCACTATGGGATGGACGGCAGCTACAAGGGGTGTCACGATTTCAATTCTAAATTGAAAATCAATCGAAATGAGCTAAATCAAAAATGAATTGAACACAAAAGCAGGATCGGCAATTCTCCCAGTATTTTTTTTTCTCTCCAACCCCGCGACTGGCGTCTGTCCAAAGGACAAGGAAAAAACAACACTTCAAAGACAACACAGCTTACCGATAGCCTGCACTTTTCTATCAGAACTCAGAATCAGAAATACTTTATCGATTCCTGGGGAATCAGAAAAGAATTTGAAAATGTAAAAGACTGTTGTTAGGGCATAAAACCCATGATCTATTGATCTTTACACATCAGCACTCAAAAGTCTAACAATGGCATAGCCATCAGTACCAAAAAACATATATTTAAATCAAATTATGACCTTAAAATCTAAATTCAAATTGAATTTGACTTTTGATTTGGAGAATTGTGACATGCCTAGCAAATACATCAGTTTATATACAAACACTGATATAAATGAGATTAAAATCACTTTATACAACATCCTATTAACAATAATAATATTGGGTGAATGGTACACCTCAAGGTAACACTATCATAATTTCATAAATTTTTAACTACCCCATGAATTAATCTCTAAGTAGAGGGTATGAACTGATGTCACTTTCCCACCAAGACACAGCCTGTCAGTCGGACTGACTGGCAAAACATCCTGCAACAAGGTTGTCTCAGTAGGGGAAAATGCGAAACCGCGAATAAAACAGTTATTTATCTGCATAAATTAAAGGCAGTTGGACTCATCACTGATCCTTACAACTTACTAAAGACATAGTGATTCATGAACATTGACATTTCGGAGAGGAATCAGGCTTTCTGACGTTTATATGGACCTGAAGGTGTTCAGAAGTGGTCACTTGGTTGTTACATAATTTCAAGGCAGGCTTTGTTTGAAATTAAAGTGACACCAAAGAATATTCTGGTTGTATGTGGACAGATATTTTTATTTTATGACATTATTGGAGGGCACTCAGTGGGTGTGACCGAAGGGACTCCACCTACTGTGACATGTGTAGACCCTCTTTTGACTGAAGGCCATCATGGTACAAACTGACCCACATTCAATCATATAATAGTAGAGACAGGAAAAACTAAAGAGAAATGAAAAAATCTTTTCATATAGGAATGTGGAGAATCTCATGGAAGCAAAATAGAATAGAATAGAAATACATAATCATAAGGATGATAGAGACCATGTATAAAAATCATCCATACAGGGCATTCTCTTCACTTGTCTATTGATTTCTTTCCTCCTACGCACCTGTCTACAAGAAACTGAAGGTGTGCCTGAGCCTTTACATTCAATGCTTGAGCACAATAAAAACTTTTTTTTTTTACAAACCACTTCTCCTCCTTTTTTTTCGCTCTTTGTGTAGATTGCAGAACTAGAGGCTCAGTGCAATGAAGCCGATCAGGAGAAGCAGAAAAACGCCCAGCTGAGTGTGCGAGTGCAGGAGCTGGAGGCTGAGCTGCAGGACAAAGAGCAGGTGAGACGTCTGCATTCACATTTGTCTCAAAACAACGGGGCCAGTGTTGAGAGCAGGGCTGTCTGTGAGAGTTTGTAAAACAATGCTTTTTTTGTAACACAGGTGGTGTTTTAACTTGAAAGTTTATGGTTCATTCAGTCCCCTTCATCCTCCCTTACATCAAAGAAATCACAGTTTTCGGGCCAACACTCCGCCCCTTCATCTCCTGAAGTTACAGATCTACTTTCTCTTCTGTTTCACCGCACACCAGCTCTTTGCCTCTTGTTCTTAAGCAGTATCACTCCTCTCCCTCAGGAGGTGATTATATGTTCGTAGGAAATGATGGGTTTTGTTGTGGGATCTTGGTTTTGTGTGGATCGATGTTTTATTTTCGCCTGCCCCAGCTAAACCCAGACCTTTCACACTGGCCATCATTCCTTTTTTCTCTCTCAATTTCCTTTTTTTCCAGAATTTCTGTGCTGATTATTATTTCAGTAATTTACTTGATATTTGTCTTTTGGCACAATTGAACTCCACTGTGAAAATGGTCAGACCGGGGAAATGTAAATTCATCCACTGACTTTGTCTGTATTCAGAGCAGCAGGGAATTTTGGCTCAAAAGCCATTAGCGGCATCACCTTATGTCTACTGCATCAGTCATCCATAATCCAAACTAGCTGACTGTCAGCTCAGCGGAGCCTAATGGTGCTGTTATTTCTAATGAGGATGAGCCCTGCGTGGCCACACAGTCTTTTGACCTTTGCTCACTGCTGGTTAAACGCTGTTTCGGCCTGCAGACAAATGATTAGGACTGACTTCTGGCAATCACTGACGGTCTCACTGCCTTTTTCTACAGTGACTGTGTCTCCTTTTCATGACATTGATGAGGTGACAATCACACGTGTGAAGCAGAGGAAAACATGAACAAATCAAATTCAGTTACCACAAGAAGAAAAGAGAAGAATTTCTGTTTCAATAGAAAAAGACAATTTGTTTTTGTTCACTGTGGCTTTTCAAGTATGTAGTGCAGTGATACTCAACTTGCGGCTAGTGGGCCAAATCTGGCCCCCAATAGTGTTGGTTGACCCTCCAATCATTTTCTAATTCACAATTAAAATAAATATCTATTAATGTTTTTTTTTTACATTAGTAATTGATCAATAATAATTCAATAATAATGTTCCTTGGCTATTACTTGGGAAGTTGCTCAGTAAATAATATGCTATCTACTCTGTCCCTGGTAAGATCAGTTTGTGTTTATGGTTAAGTGATTTTTTTTTTTTTTTTTTTTTTTGTTAAAGTTATTTTTTTGGCCATTTTTGCCTTAATTAGATAGTGCAGCTGAAGAGTAGACAGGAAAGGGGGCAGAGAGAGAGGGGACGACATGCAGCAAAGGGCCAGAGGCGGGAGTCGAACCAGCAGTCACTGCAGAGGACCAACAGCCTCCATACATGGGTTGGACGCTCTACCAACTGAGCTAAATGTCCGCCCCATGGTTAAGTGATTTTGAGCGATTGCATGATGGAAGACACTCCACTTATGTTTAATAACATACGCATTTACAACTAAAATGCCGTTGCAGTTATTAAATGCAGAAAAATATCTGATTTATCTGTCATATAGGCCTAGTATCAATCCATGTACCAGGTGCATTTAGTTAATAAGTCAGTTAATTTGAAAACAAAGAATTTCAAAGAAAGATGAATTATGGGCCTTTTAATGTTTATTCATTTGTCTGATAAATATTATTAATGTTTGTTTATTAAATGTCCCCTGGCCTCCTGTCATTTTGCAAAAATGGGCAAAGCGAGTATCACTGTTGTAGTGTATATTTGGTCGAGTACTTTAAGATATTTTTTTACAGTGCAGTTCCCCCAAAAGTGACAAATAGACCAACTGCTCTCTGTTAGAGTTTTTGGAGCAGGTTATAGATCTGGGGCCTCATTTCAGAAACTTCTGAAGTCTGAAATCCTATCTTATCTCAGATTTAGGATGACATTCAGGAATCCCATCTTATTGTAGGATAGGATTTTAGCTATAGCGTGTTCACGTCACATCATCAATCCAGAGGTCAGCCATTTTGGAGGTACTGACAGTAAACAACAGATCTGAACTCACAACTGTTCCTGATTATTAGGAGCCTTGAAATGGGGTGGAATTTACCGTGTTCATGAGAATTCATATGAACCTCTCCTTGTGGCAATCACAACCTTGTAAGTGGAAATCCTCTTTTCTGAAGAGTTTCTGAAGAGTTCCCATGTAGCAATTACAAGTTCACCAGTTCCATTTGAAGGCAGCAGTTGCTACTCAAAATGGTCAATTTTGATCAACCAAATTGTAATAATAACAAACTAATTTCTCATCAACTGACTTCTTTAATAAATTGGTTGAGGACTGACATTTTATTTGCTTATGACAGATTAATTGTCTTTTTTGCATTTTGATCAAAAAAGTTAAACTCTAAATCCTTTAAGTCTTAGATATTTAGTTAACTGTAAAGATCAGTCGATCACCTTGCTTGACTTTCACAGTACATGTCATTGACAAGCTGATAGTTTAGTTTATTTAATTTATAACAGGACAGCGTGCAGTGGCATTAATTATTCCAGGGAAATAAAAAGATGGCTGCACCAGATTTAGCAGGAAAGCTAATTTCCATCTGTAGTCCTTGACATAAAAGACAGACGTCATAAATAAATCATCAGTGCAAGTTAAGATACACGGTACAAGGTACGTTGATAACAACATCATCAGACTAAGAATAAAAATAATAACAGCCTCTCTCACCCATCCACACACCATCTGGTTGATAGCTTCTAAACCTTTGTAATATTTAAGGTCTTCAGCTGTGTATGGGCTCTGCGAAAAACAGAGGTAGTTCACTATGTCTGGATGGGAAATTGAGGGCAAAATTGTCGGGTCGTCATTCCAAGACAAAGGAGCCAGCTCGTATGGATCTACACCACTTTTTAACCATAGTTTCTCAAAATATCATTACCTTTCCAGCTGACCAAGTCCTTCTCTGAAGGATTTAGCAGCTTTCACAAGTTTTTCTGAACTTTTCTGTGGTTTAGACATCCTAAAGTCGGGTGCTAAAGTTTCAGCATGTAACCTATTTTGATTTTTTCTATCTTGGAAAGTAAAGTTAAGATAGTACAAGCAGTGAGGAAACTACTTTCTAATGATGCCCCTGGACACTGCAGCAAATTAAGCTTTACACTTTCTCTAAAATGTAGATAATGTTTGCAACATTTTTCTCTGTTATCAGTTAGTCTGTCCATTAAGTTTGGGTCTATGAAATTTAAAGAAATAGAGAAAAAAAGAATCCCAAGGAGGCATCTTTATCAATGCTTCAAGTAACAATTATTTTCATTATCAGATAATCTGCTGAATGTTTTCTTCATTAGTCGTTTGGCATATAAATCACCAGAAAATCACATCACAGTTTCTTAGTGCTGAAGGCGATTCCATCAAATGTCTTGTTTTGTCTGACCAAGAATCCAGTGACTACAGATTTACTGTGATACGAGAAGAAAAAGCAGAAAATTCTCACATTTGAGAACGTGGAACCATCAGTTGTGTGCCGTATTTGCTAGAAAAAATAACTTAAAGGATTGATCGATAATAGTTGCAGATTAATTTTATGTCTTGACTTATTTTTGAAGCTCTAGTCTTTATATTGCTTTAGTCTGATAAAGAAATCAGAACCCAAAGATTTTCAATTTACAGTCAGATTGAAACACAGACGATGAGTGTGTTCACACATTTCAGAAACTGGAACAAGCAAATGTTTCATACTTTTGCTTGATAAATTACTTAAATGGTTAATGAATCCTTGAATGTGATGTCCATTAATTTTCTGTTGATTTTTGTTTAGTTTGAATTTAATAGTGTTTATTAGTGTTGCAAAATGATGACATTTATAGCTGTGCTGCGTAAAGACCCTTCTTAATTCCCTGAGGTAAACTGCGTCTGGGATATTCTAGTTTAGCACCTGGCAGCCTGAATATTAATAGAACATATATATCTTTCCTTCGAGAGCGGTTTATCTTACACAACAACAGGACGGAAGTGGTTCAAAGAGCCGGAGCTGATTTTAAAAGATGATAAGCAAAGATTCATGTCCTTTGGGGGCTTCAGGTTTCTCGAGTCCTGTGCATCAGCCATAATGCTCCTCACACTGACCGTATTGGCCTGCAGAAGGAAGTCTCATTGTTTGCAGAGCACCGATACAGCAGACGGCCCGCAGAGGCTCATCCACCGAGTGACTCACCACCTTCTAGAAATGCACATGCTCAACTCCTCCAATTAAAAACGTGCCTATGAATTATTAAGCGCTCACTGTGGTGTTGACCCCAGCGCTGGCCAGCCGTGAACTAACAGAACAAAGCTGCCGCAGGTGACTACAAAGACTCTGCCAATTATTACCTGGCGTGGAAGTGCTGCAGGCGATAACGGATGCTGTGAAACTCTGTGGTGTGTGGCTCAAAGCAGCGGGGCATGAAATCTTCAGAGCTATAATATATGTTTAATTGAGAAGGAAACAAACAGTATTCATTCTCATCTGGTGTTTTTCTTTGTCTATATTTTTTTACCTTGCTTTTCATTTACTTGCTTTGTGCTGCTGTCATCTTTTGTTTATAGTTTGTGTATTTGCAAACACCTCCACCTCACCCTCCCCTTCCATGCATGCAGTTAACCAACAACTTGGAACTGCCAACTATTTTGATAATCGATTAAAGCAATATTACATGAGAGCATGACGGTGATACGGTCTGGACCGCTGCACTTGTATTAAAGGAGTCGTGTAGCTGCAACAGCACCATAAATAATATTCATTAAAGAAAATCGATTTAATTATTCTAGAAATGTTACATAAACTGCTGCAAGAAATAGCCTAGCAGGATAGATGAATGAAAACACAACAATTGTCATTTTTAGGTAAATATACACCAATAAAAACATACTTGTGATTACTATATTCCATTTCTGTTATATTCTGCCAATAAATCCCTGTAAATCTTATATACTGGACCTTTAAATACACAAATGTAAATGCACCTGGGTCACAGCTGGGCATTACACTTATATAGGACAACAAACAATACTTTTTTGATACTGCCTGAAATGTGCCTGTGGCACTGAGTAACAAAAAGTAGTAAATTTGCAGTGCATGATTTTTACTTTTCTTTACTCTTTACTCCTCTTCTTTCTTAACAAGATGGGCTCTGCTTTAAATAATATTTTTGTCTAATTTGTATTTTATTTAGGCAAATATGTGAATCCATTATATCACAAATGTTAACTTTGTTTAATCCAGAAAGTCACTCACTAAAACCACAATGTATTTGGTTTTACACTTTGGCTTTTGTACAGTTTAAATTGATACTTTAGATTATTTATTGTGGGGGTTGTATGAGGTACTTCAACTGGCAGAACTCCAGTTTGGAGACAGAGAGGAGTATCAGGACAGAAGCTAAGCAATGAACTGTTGTGGACAGGGTCAGCACAAAACGTATTTTCACCACTTGGAAAGAGGTCCACCTAAAAAATATATATATATGTATATAACACCAAAGTACCTCATACATCCCCATATTATATAATCTGAGCTATCCCTTTAAAGCTCACTAATTAAAGCTGGGGTAGGCAGTTATTTTTGGCGTCACTGGGCAAAAGTTCCATAATAACCTTTCAGCATAATGTAATTCAAGTGATCTTAGAGAAAACTAGACTTCTGCACCTCCTTATGGCTCTCTCACCTATCTTTCTCCAGAATCGCTCACTGCACATTTAATATGTACTATCTCATTTTTTAGTGGTGCTGGTTGGTGGATTCTGTTACCTTATAGTGCTTAACTTGTTTCTGCTTTATTATTTTTTTTTCCCAGGAGCTGGAGAACCTGAGGAAGCAAGCAGAGATAATCCCTCAGCTCATGTCAGAGTGTGAGAGCATCACCACAAAACTGCAGGTATGTTTAAAAGCACCCAGAAACCCCCACGTTTCTCTCAGGTGTGATATACTGCAGAGTATAAAAGCACGGCAGAGTCAGTTTAGACCTCGAGCTGACACCACACGTGAGTACACAATGTCTGTCACGGCGAGGTAACACAGTCTCTGAGGCGTAAGCAGTGCTTTCAGACGGAGGTAAAGAATCAGAGTTCCTATTCACCATCCTGCCTGAGGGCTGGTGACACAACATTCCTATCACGTGTCTCACTAATGCACATTGTGGTTACTGTATCTATTAATAAAGGTCCATCCCCAGTACAACACGGAGTGGATTATTGCCTCTTTGAAAAGGTTTCCTCTTCCTCATCTGAGGAACAGAGATAATACATCTTTGTCACGGCTCATTAGTTTCAGCACACTTCAGATTTGATCAGTTTTTCTCTCTACAGAAACAGCTGAAGCTTTACTGAAGTCTTATAATATGTCTGTGTCTATGAGGTTAAGTTGGGCGTGAGAATCTGCTGTTGCCAGAAATAATACAGATTCACACCCGTCACCTCCCTGTCTCCTTTGTGCCAAAGAGCACCTATTCTTCAGGGCTGATTTCTCATTGAGTAATATTATACTCTCTGTAAAACCAGAAGTGCTAGGCTCGGTGAATGACTGTACCACCCGCCAGTGCCAAGTCTGACATGAGTTGCATTGATAGTGACGCTGATCTCGCCCCGTTCAGACTGACTCAGAGCAGGATTTTTATCATCCAAGCTGTCATGCATGTGCTGCCTTTCAAGCCGGGCAGGGAGGAGAATAAAACCAACAGTGGCATGCCTGAAGTTCTTGTGCTCCACAAAAGCTCGACTGCCTGGTTTGTTTCTGCAACAGCCAGCTGGATGAATGACAGTGACAACAGAACCGGCTGAAGCAGGAGTTTATCTAAGCAGCCATCCAAACTGAGGAGGAGCACAGACAATGGGATGTCTCGAATACCTCCGTCTTTCCACAAGGCCCAAAATGAAAACTCAGCCACTGTCCATTCAGTCAAAAGTGAATGGGCAAAGTAAAACTTTCCTGCTGGAGTTTTCCCCTTATTCTGTTCTACTCTTTCTACCTCTGTTTGCGGTCATGGCTCCCCTCTATTTAAAGATGACACCCCACGCGGAGATCGGGTTTCAGGAGTCAGCTGGAAGATACAGTCATGCAGGCGCAACACCCATTTAGCACTCCTATTTTAAACTCCTCCCTTCAATGGTATCTTAGGCATTAATGTGTCACTCGTGTCGCCTGCTAGTCTGAAACATTTGGTTCACCCTCCCATCCTCCCACAAAAATGTATGCTCCTTTTTAATAAAGCCTAGTTTTCAGTCCTAATGATGTAATTTTTTCTCTTTCTTAAAGCATTTTGGCAAGTTGAACTGCTTTTATGTGATTTTTTGACAGTAGCTGTTAGAAGCGCTGCCTTTGTTTTGGCATCTCTGTTAAGATAAACACCAAAGAACATACCTGCACTGCTACATCAAATGCTCCGACATCCCTCTAAGAAATTAATTTGATTTCCCTGTATCCACCATTTGCTCGAATGTAACTATCAGGGTTCTTGCACCATGTCCAGTGTCTAATTCAAGCACTTTTCAAGGAGCATTTTCAAGCTTTTCCAGCACCTCACAGCTGTGGTAAATTACATATTTTTATATAAATATGTATATTTATCTATATATACTAGAGAAAATATTTCAAACATGACGATCACAATAAAAAATATCTCAATGCTGTACCGACCAGACTGTGACAATATCTATATTGATATTACATGGTTAATTATACTATCATTATTTTGATGTTATTTTACAAAAGGAGTGCTGCAGTGTTTTTGTTTTGCAATTCTACATAAATATTTCAAGCATTCAAAGACAATTCATGCAAATTTTTTGCACATGCTTAGGTCATGGCTGGTTACCTTTTAGTTTATTTATTAATTAATTTTTTATTTTATTTTAGTAAACTACTACAAGGAACTTTTCTGTTTCATTGATTTTTGAGTCCCCAGTGAACAAAAGTGGTATAGTGTTTCCACTAAAAAAATTATCTGAATAAAAACGGCTGGCTGTTGTGCTATTCATTTAAACTTTGGCTGGAAAAATGTAAACACAGGCTTGTTTTACCTGATCTCAAGAACAATCCAACCTGGTGACAGGCATTAAGAATAATTACATAGGAATAGTTGACCTTCTCACTGATGCTTATGTAGGTCATATAGAAGCATCAGTATGAAATAAAGACTGTTTCATAACCAGTTTAAAACTCCTTCAAGTTAAATGGAAAACTCATTTTATGCAAACTAAAATGCTGTACACATCAGATTTATTATTTAATAAAGGACCCTTTTTTCAAGTCATAATTTTTCTTTATTTTTTAAATATTGCAATAAATATCATATCATGGACTTCTTATCGTGGTATTATTGTACTTTGTGTTTTTGTTATCGTTATATATCTCATATAGACTGTATGTATAGTACTCAAAATGATTATTTCACTTCTTCATCGTATTAAAACAGATGTTATTGTGGGATAAATAAACAACCAAAATTATGTTTTGTAATAGCATTCTATAGAAGGGTGACAAATTTAAATGAAAACACAACAAATCAGCAAAGACTCACAGATCACAATAGGTGTAGCCACACGTGCAGGGTGGCAAGCGAGGCTGAAGAGAAGTCGTATTCCTTTTGCGAGAAATGAAAAAGCAACTGGGCTCTCTATCATTAATTTTATTTCTTTATCCAAAAAGTGAATCATTCAGTCCGACAAGTGTTTTATTCAGGGTTCCTACACATTTTCCATTTCAAAATTCCACTGTAAAATATGTCTGTCCAAAGAGGAAGAAAACTAACTTGTAGTATTGTTTTTTAACATACTGAATAAATATTATTACTGTTCCTCCATATTTTTTAGGGCTCTCTTATAAATAACAACTGTAAATGAGTTGAAAAAAGTTAAATAATTTAATTTTCATGGAGTCTGTGCAGGCTTGTTTATTCGTTGTCAATGAAAGCAGCCAGAAAGATATGATTTCGATATGCAGAACCTTTTCTGATACCTACATCGCTATATAACTCATACATGTCTGAAAATCTTAATATTTGGTTATTTGTGACTCTATGTATTATGCTATTTAAAGATATTGCTGCATTTGGTTGTGGATGTCTGGATTTGGTTCAGTTATAAGGCATTTGGGGTGGAGCTGCCTTGCTTTTCATGACATCAAGCTTGCTTTGGCCCGTGCTCTCTCACACAGTGGTTAACATTTTGGCTGTGCAGACTGCCTGCTCCAAACAGCATGAAAAACACGCTGTTTGTATGATCCAGTTATTTTTAGAAATTCTGAATTTCATATCCTTGAAAACAGAATAGGACCAATAGTGTGGAAACACAAATATTTTATCTACTCTCTTTTCTATTTTCTATACTTATTCAGATCAGGAAATCACTTAATTCAAATTCCATACTTTTGCATACTCTGTAGGAACCCTATTTATTATGAAAGTAATGCAATTCATTTTTAAGCAGTTTCAAACACCTAATTCAAAATCCAAGCACTTTAAAAACCTTGAAAACACAACATTCAAATTCAAGTGTTTTCAAGGATTTCCAGCGCCTGTACAAACCCTGTCTATTTTTTCCACCCTCCACAGGCTGCAGAGACAAAGAACAGCGAACTGGAGGGGAGGATGGGGAGTCTTCAGGTAGACATCGATGACAGTCGACAAAAGCAGCGCAACATGAAGGGCGAGCTGAAGAAGTTCATGGATATTCTGGATGGAAAGATAGACGAGCTGCATGAGTTCAGGCAGGGCCTCTCCAAGCTGGGTGTGGATAACTGAGAGAAGTGGCACTGAGTCGAAAGGGTCAGGGGTCAGGTACGAAGGATTCACTACAGTATGTCTTCAGGGCTGAAACTATGTGGCACCTACTCCCCCAAGGTGGCATCCACTCAGAAACTATCAGCTTTGGCTTCTAATAAACACGATCATGTGAGGAAAGAGATTTATTTTGGAGAGGGAGAGAGAGACTGGCAGGAGGAAGGCCAGCGTGCTCCACCAAATGGCTCCATTTTGTACGCTGGCATTCTGAAACTAAATCAAGAGTCACACTTTGAGCTTACTTACCCGTTTCTGTGGGGGAGAAACGGCTTTAAAAAGCTGGTGGTGGGTTCTTAGATTCTGTCCATCTGTCTTTTTTCTGAAGGCTGCGGCGCTTCTTCACAGGCAGTCTGAGTTTAGAGTAGAGGAGGGGACTTAAAAGGGCTAAAATGAGTAACACACAGACAATGCTGTTCAGCATCACTCAAGTAATAATTGGTGTTAATCCTTGTGGGCCCCTCAGAGAATTAGAGATGAAATCTTTACACAGACTGTCCTTGCTGTTGCCTCGTCTATCTCAGGTGTGTTAGGAGACAGTTTGTACTCATTAGATTATATGCACATACTGTATAATGACAAACGGCCGTGACACAAAGTGCCTCCAGGTGAGTCTAAATCCACCTGGCAAGGAGAACTGGCCAAGTGATGACCATCACCATAATAATAACTTGATTTTTGTGAGAAACCCTGATGAAAAATCCTCACTAATAATGAGATGAAAAGAAAAACGCAGCCCATCCTGAGGATGTTAATGTGGTTAATGGATGTCAAAAACAGGTGTTTGCACAAAAAGCTACTCTGAGAAGGGACTGCAGCAGGAATTCATCAACTCTCTTGTGGGTGTTTTGAGTAAACACACCATTTAATCACATTTGCATAAAGAAGGAAAACTCTCTTCTCATCTCAGGAGCTTTTCCTTCAGAAACATCCAAAAATAATACTAGGAATCCCGTTTTGCCATGAGTGTAGTGTAGTGTTAAAAGGATTTTTGTGTGTGCAATAGTATCGTTGTCCATTTTGTAGAACAAAGACGTGTCTCCAAGGCTGTTGATGTGCTTCCTACACACTGGTTTTTGTTATGGTGGTGGTTATTTTAGGGGTGAGGGGACTTGGTGCTGCTCGATGGGTTAATAATGTGAAAGTGTACTTCACTGAAAACATTTAGATGGCATGGGCCTTTTCACTACAAACCCTGTCAGATTCTTGTTTTTTGTTTTACATATTTATTTATTTTTGGTGCCTCTCTGCAACTACTAGTGTTTCTAGAACATACCAAGTAAATCAACCTTAACCTAATGTCTCTATAGATGTACAATAATAATATATAAAATATACCAAATTTGTCAGGACTCAGAGGTTTTGTTTGCAGGATGGAAGTCCATCTTGGAGAATGATGCATTTGAAATCAAAGACACGTGTTGTAGTGGCATATTATCTGGGTAATAATACTATGATGTTCTAAGTTTATATTTTTTCATCACTGTTTTGATCATAAGATTGAAATATTATCTATGAAGGGACTTTTTGCTTCTCTCTGTTTAGCCCTACTGTTCATAAGTCACCTGAATCTGGATAACATATGATCTTTCCTTTTGAACCAATGCCTCTTGTGCACTTTTGTGACTCCTGTTCAATATTGTACAATAGAACTGACAATTGTTAAAATTTAGTTTAATTACAACACTGAGTTACTGTCTTCTTTCAAGTTCAACTGATCGTGGGCTACATTTTGGCAAGAGGAGAGGGGAGGTTTCCCTAATCCCCGCTTAAGTCTCAAATCAGTATTGTGGGTTGTGTGTAGCAAACTACTGTTAAAGCTGACAAATATGCTGACAGCGTGAAAGTCTCGAGGCATTTTTCCTGGATGAGAAGCGCAGAGAAGGAGGTGGAACAAACCTACTGCATCCCGTTGAGGCTCAAGTACAGAAGCTCCGCCACCGCACGTCTTTTTTCTCTGATGTTGATTTACATAGCACTAAATATAGCTGTAATCCTAACAGAGACACGCATAACCAAAGCAAAACAAGTGGGATGTAATCACAGTCCGTGACACGTATCAATTTCTCCAAGATCAGGACAAATAAAGTGGAAAAACACATATGAGCTTGTTTGAGGGATGGAGAAACTCCAACGTCCTCACAGTACTGAGGAAATAACTGCAGGGGTGGATCAGACGACATGTTGCCTTGGCAACTTAATCTCACTTGCTCCGTTTTAACGGTGTAAATGATTGACAATGAAAACTATAGATTCAGTATGACTTTCCAACAATTAATTTTTTAAATGACTCGAGAGTCTGTCATCTTTCTCAGCCAATGAGAATCTCAGATGTTGATTTCCCTGACGGCCTTTAATTTTCTTCTTCACGTTCAGACTTGGCACAGGTACATCTGGGTGAAAAATTAATCAACATGCAGAATGAGAATCAATTTAGAGCCAAAATGATCAGTTAATTGACCAATAAGTCAGTTGATGGAAGCTTAACCGTTGTAGGACTGCAGCTATTTTCACTACTAATTAATCTGGTCAATTATTTTGTGTAAAATGTAAGAAAATTTGAAAAATACCCAGCATGAAAAGTCCCCTGAGCCTAATGTGGCTTCTTTGTCTGCACAAAGATATTTAATTTAAAATAATATAAAAGGGAGAAAAGCAGAAAATGTTCAAAAACCAAAAAGCTGGAGCCACAGAATGTTTGTACCCCAAAGTTTTGTGTCAGAAATGTAAAGCATGGGTCCCCAGCATTAAGAAACTGTTGGATGATAACTTGCATATGCTAGGCAATTTGCATAAGTACCGTTATTAGCAATAATTAGCATAATCACCTATATGGGCAATATTTCAGCAACTGCTTGGCTGATTAGGACAATATTTGTGAGGTGTTTGGGGGTTATGGAGGATGCTGAATTCATTTCTGACATTTGCAGAATCCATTATGGCCATTTAAACTGACTAAATTGACTGAAACTTAATCAAAATTGACCCACTGGGAGTTGAAACATGGCTACTTTTGGTTAATTTTGAATTTTAAATGAATTTAAGTAAACTTTAAATGTCACTGAGATAATTGGGTGCAGAAACATCCTATGATTTGTGACCGAGTTCAAGTTTTGCAGTAAGTTATCAGTGTAATCAAATCAAGTCAGTGTTTTCTAAAAGTTCAGAGAAGACTAGAACTTCATCAAATCTGTCCACGCGAAGTTGGAATATGGCTCCAGTTTAAACAGCCAGTTTGAATATTGAAAATGTCAGAAACAGAATATTGTCCATAAAGGTGATCATGCTATGGCTTATTTTGTTCATTATGTGAATTGCCCAACATACACAAGTTAGTATCCATCAGTTTCATAATGCCGTGCTTCACATTTCTGACATAAAACCTTCGGAAACATTTCTGGGTTCACAATATTGGCTGGCAAATAGACTACTAAGCGACTGATTGATTATCAAAATCGTTGATGATTCATATTGAAAACATTTTCTGGTTCCAGCCTCATCAAGCTGAGAGGCTTTTCTCTGATTCGTATGTAAACTGAATGCTCAAGACGAAACACTGATTAATCCACTGAAAAAAATAATAAACTGAGAACTATTTTAATGATTAAATTATTAATTTTGAGACACTTTTAAAGCAAAAATGCCGAACACTTTCTGCTTCTGTCTTATATGACACTAAACTGATTATCCTGAATGAAAATAACTGGTTGATTTTAAGAACATTTGTCCTTATATGCTTATTAGCACAAACCTAAAAAACCACTTGCCTGACCGCTATTGGATTTTTGGGCTTGATACTGATACTGATATGAGAGAGAGTAAAAGAAATTCTGATATCAATATCAGCCTAGAATCCTTATATAGAACATATACAGAATATAGAATATATATGTAAACACATTTTTTGTAATGGTTAACACTTCTGACAAAGACAAATAAACTTTATCGTCCAAAATTATATCAGGGCACTGAAACAGTAAACTTTAACCTGCATTTTTAATAATCATAAATGATAATAATAAAAAAAAACACACACACACACACTTACACAGAGCAAAATATATGTATATGATAAACCTGAGTTAAGAAAAAAATTCAAATACACAATTAGAGCATTCAATAAATAGATATTTAAAACCTTCCCAAACAGAATTTAAGACTTCGTAATGCCTTTTATTAGTAAATTGGACTTTTTAAAGACTCTTAAGGACCTTAAACCACCCCCCGTATCAGACTGTGTCTTGTTTAACTGTTGTTTGAACAAAACAAAAGAAAATCGTACTGTAGGCTCTGGATTTAGTCACTTTTCAGACTTTTTAATAGACTAAATTACATAAAAAAAATAAGTGAAACAATTAAAATAATCTATTTGCTTCCTCATATGAATCGTCTCTCGCACTCTAATCTTTTACAGTAGCAGTGATGCAGCAGAAGCAGCGTTTCTGTCTGTCCCCCCTCGCTGTCTCTTTAACGCTCTCAGCACGGCTCATTGTGTGACTGGTGATGAGTGGGCGAGTTGGTGAAACATCATTAAGAGACTATGCTGCTCTGTACATGTGTCTGAGAGAGAGAGAAAGAGATGTACTGCAGGCCACTACCACCCAGACTCCTGTTGCCATAGTAACAGGCTGCGGAATTTCATGTTGACGCTCGATCGGCGGGTTCGTCTAAACGCCCGCCATGTGTGCCGCCACCCCCCCCCACCCCCACCCCAGAAAGGTGCGTGACCTGTCTTCCACTTGAATCACCTGGATGATACCAATAAATTACACAAACGCAGAGCGATGGCGGCCCCCGCAAACAAGATGATGTTCAAGAGCAGCCGTAACTGCCTCTGCTAGCGGCTGCTCTCTAAAGTACACAGAGCTGAATAAACCCAATCACAACTGGCTGGGGATGTCTGAGCTGCCACTGCAGGAGAGAGATGTGAGAGCGACGGCTGCCAGAGTGGATATTACAATATGACTCATCATCATGTGGGCTACAAATCCGCCGAAGCACACTCACCGGGGTTCACCGGCACAGGTTGATAATGTTTAGATGATGTGACTCATTTTAAAGAACAGGAGTTTCATTACAGTACTGGTACAGCTGACCTGTGGAGATCAGGGAACAGTGTGAGCAATCCACAAGTTCGAGGAGCAAAGAAAGGATCTCACACCAACGGATTAAGGATGAAAAAAGAAATCAACAAACCATTTTATGATATATGATGTCTTCGTTTATTATTAAAACAGCAGTACAAGTGTGTTTCAGCCTGTAACACACTGGAAGAAGTTTTAAACTCTTCTTCAAACCATTTCATGCTGCTTGCTTTACAGTATTGTATTTTTTTGTACATAATACATCATAACCTCATCTTTTTCTGAGAGGTTCAGGTAAGTTAAGTGCTCTGTCATGGGTTAGAAGGTATTAAGTACAGTTTGGCCCTAAACATCAACAATAACCTGTCAGAAAGCTTTTCTGTGGATTTAAAGGCGTAGTTCGGATTATTTGAAGCGGGATTACCCAATCACAGTTGAGTAAACTTGGTATCTTGGTATCAACTTTTCCTGTAAAAACAACATATAGGGTCACACCTTAAAGGATAAGTTCGGTTTTTTGACACCTGGACCTTATTGTTAGGATTAAATATGCTCGTAGACTCACCCAGACAATTTTGGTGGAGCTCGGAGCCGTTTTTCGAGCAATTTAGATCCAGCCGACGGCGTTTATTCTCATGCCATAGTAGCGGACGGGGCCAGAAATCGAAGCCCCTAAATTAGACTTTATCTGCTGTGAAACTCATGCAATGTCCACAACAACACCACCAGTTAGCCCCCATTCGTGGACGTGCAGTGGTTGCTCGTTCTCTGGCCAGCTGTTCGGCTCTTTCCCTCTGCATTAGGGTGACCAGATGTCCCGCTTTGCGCGTGATTTCACGCATTTTCTGTCTCTTTTCACGCATCACGCAAATTGAGACCATGTCCCGCACAACATCCCCCTCAGGCCCCAGCAATGAGAAGCCGGTGATGTTCCTGCACTCTGGGCTGTTTGTTGTTGTCATAGTAGCACCGCACGTACGGCGTTTAGGCCCGCCCCTAATTTTCTCCGCGCTACCAACAGCTGAGGTGACAGCTAGTGAATGACACTCGCATCGCGCGTTCTTCTTTGGAAATGGAGGAGGGGGAGACGCCAAACAAGAAGAGACGATGCAGCTACAGGCGGTGTCCCACTTTGTCCCTCACAAACATACCCCTTGTCCCTCTTTTGGTTTATTGGGACCTGGTCACCCTACTCTGCATCCTCCTTTCAAATAGCTCCTCGTCGGTGTATTCTGGCTCAAAACGATACGGGCATCCATTATACTCAAAGTCGTCGTCAGACACTTCTACATCGGATAAATATTCCGCCATGCTGCACAAAAATAGCCGTGTTGCCGTGTAGCCTAGCAACAACAGCGTCTCTTCTCAGCTGCGGTCCTGCGGCACACGTCTATGTCACCAAAAGTTACGCATCCTTGTAAAGCCCCGGATGACCATAACAACGAAGTTGAGCTGACATGGTGATAACACTGGCCATTCATTTATAACATGTAGGTGAAATGAGCGAGTTTCGCAGCAGATAATGTCTAATTTAGGGGCTTCGATTTCTGGCCCCGTCCGCTACTATGGCATGAGAAAAAACGCCGTCGGCTGGATCTAAATTGCTCGAAAACGGCTCCGAGCTCCACCAAAATTGTCTGGGTGAGTCTACGAGCGTATTTAATCCTAACAATAAGGTCCAGGTGTCAAAAAACCGAACTTATGCTTTAACTTACATAGAGTGTTTTGCTAACATTAGCTAACTTAAGATGTGTATATATGTGGCTTTTAAAGGCCCCTCAGAAAAATCTTTTAACTCCCTTCAAAATTTGATTTTCTTTTCAACTTAGACGAGCCCAGCACGTAACAAGTACAGGAAGCAGAAGAGGAGAACATTGGCAGAGGTGTGATGCTTGCTCAACTGCTGGAAGTCAGAGCAAAAAGGTGTGGGACTTAAAAAGGGTGAATTGTGTGACTTTGGTGAATCTGAACTAACCTTTTCAAACACTGAAGTCACAGAAACACACACAAACAAAAAAAAAAAACCCAACAGATGGAGGCAGCAGTAGACCAGCAACCGCCAAGTTCTCCATGGTAAAATTAATGTTTCTGCCTATGGAGTTTATTTTGCAGAGAAACATTTGCTTTATATAGTCTCCTGTTGGAAAAGACTGTCTGACTGCAAAGTTAAGTGGTGGAAAATATAGTGTACATTTAAACTATTACTGATTTTTTTTTTCTTAGGTTGTGAGTAGTTTCAAGTGGGAACTACTTTCTTTCTCCAGTAGAATCTACTGGAACTATGTTCTTTCTACTAAAAAGAAAATATTTCCTGCATGAACCTGCTCACAAGGTTTGTGGATTATCTTGAGTAATCGGGTCATGATTTCTGGAAAGAGTCACTGGTTTAGAGTTTTGTGGAGTTTGGAGTTTTGTGCACCACAAGCGGAATACCATTTCTACAGCCAATATCTTCAAAACTCAGCAACTCGCACCAAAAAAAATCTAAATATATGGACAGATAGCTCTACAGGCCAGATGATCCATATTTTGGATTTTGGGATAAACTATTATCTTCCGTGCTGGTTCTCGTCTCTGCTTCTCCAAACTGTGGATGCGCTGACCTCCATCTACTGTAGCTAATACACTGACTGTCAATAAGTATACATACAGCCCAACTTCAAATAATCCGAACTATCCCTTTAACCATGATTAGAGACAGAACTGTGTACATTGAGTAATTCCATCATAAAACAAATGAATCCAACAGTTATTTGTCACTTCATTAATAATGGCATCACAGAGGGAGAAATAATAGATTCTGTATAAATTGCACCAAAAATAAGCCAAACACATTCACGCATTCTGACACAAAAAGAGAAACGGGGAGAGGACAGTGCATCAAACAGCCTGTAACACAAACAGTGATGCAGACTTTAGACATGTAGGCTGTAAATAATTAACACTTCTGCACCACAGGACACAACCCTTTCTCTGTTTAGTAATAAAGCAAAAAAACCTACAAAATCATCTGGCTGTAGCCCTTGTTGGGGAAAAGTCAAGTAAAACAATTGTTCAGATTTAAATTACATTCAAAATAATAGGAGTCAGCTGAGTTTACACTCTAATGTGGGGAAATTATTATGTAGTGTAGTATTTGTGTCTGCCTGCAGCACAGGCTTCCCCTGCTGTGCGACAGTCTCACTAAAGGCCTTCAGATGCCGAGTTGGGAGAAATTCAATCATTTACACACTGTACTACAGTACTACTGCGCGGCTTTTCTCCTTAATGAGCCTTGAAGCACAGTGCCTCGTCCGCTCAGTTTGGGATTTCTGCAAACCAACCGCTTCAGAGGAGACTAAAGTTGGATTTGAGCAGTTTTGGACAACATGTCAGGGCTGATTTGAGAAGACAAATATGATTACTGTTCAACAACTTTAACACACTGCAGTGAGTAAGTCAGAGGAGGCGTAATCCCATTCTGGTCAAAGCTTTTTGGTGAGAATTTGGCAGCAAAGTAAGCTGTGGCTCAGAACCATGAAGAGAACAGAGCAGGGGAAATTAAGAGAATTCTGTGTGTGTGTGTGTGTGTGTGTGTGTTCTCAGCTGTCCCAGTCTGTGCTCTGTATCTCGTCCTCTCCTCTGTCTTCTTCCTCGTCAGAGTCGGCTGCCACCTTCTTCATCCTCATCATGGCAGCTTTAATGCTGCGCTCCAGCTCGTTGTCTCCAGTGTTCGGGGCTTCTGCGCGAGCAGGAACCACCTGCAGCACAACGAGTCACTTTAATACCAGTGTTCATTCAGGTTACATGCAAATTTTACATCCTGCTGTTAAAAATCAATAGACCTTCTTTCACAGCAGACATTTTGAATTGTTACCTAAATGGAATACAGCCATCATTATGGTGTTACCACTTGTCCCTGCTGCTGTCGAGAACTGTGAAGTGTCACAGACCTCAGGCCTTCGTGAGTTCATGACATGAGAGTGCAGTTTGAGTTATGGACATTTTGGATCTTTAACAGACAACTGATTGGTAAAACATCTGACATCAACAGAGTGTGAGTCTGTCTGTTTTTATGAGCATTCAACACAAGTGTAAATAATAAAGTTAAAGGGGCAATTTCCCCCCACAATCAAAAACACATATTTTCCCCCTGGTGCTATTAATCAATCTATACTGTTCTGGTGTGAATTGCAGAGTTTTGGAGATATCAGCCATAGAGATTTCTGCTTTCTCTCAAATATAATGGTATATATTTGAAAAATTTGAAATTCTAAATGAATAACTTTTTTCTTCAGCAGAATCTACCAGAACCACTTTAGTATCTACCAGAATTACTTTCTTTCCAAGAGTAGTTCCTACATGAAACTGCTCACAAGGTCTGTGGATGATCATGTAATC
Organism: Lutjanus argentimaculatus; assembly: GCA_034769285.1. Classification (NCBI taxonomy): domain Eukaryota; kingdom Metazoa; phylum Chordata; class Actinopteri; order Lutjaniformes; family Lutjanidae; genus Lutjanus; species Lutjanus argentimaculatus. The sequence goes on from JAWZSL010000002.1 coordinate 33,143,595, forward strand.
AGATCATGATTTTTGTTGCTTGGAGCAAAACAGGAGAAGAACGATAACTTTAACAATAACAACGTGAGCATCCACACTGATGAATGATAGCATTCTGTAAACACTGGGACCAAGCACACGCTGCGCACTCTAACTGTGTGAAAGAGATACTGTTGACGTGTCACTGCTGTGCGGTGCACAGAGAAACAAGAAGAAAAGCAGAAGGATGCAGGTTCCCGAAATTCTACAAATACGAGAGGAGTTAGGAGAATTGAACACTCTGTTACAAGAGCTATCGTCTTTGGAAGACAAATTTTATTCATACTTTCGTATGAGTCAGCATTAGTTTGATGGCATCCTGGTGATCCTCAAAGAGGACATCAGCAAGGACCAAATGATCTTCACAGACCCCATCAGCACCAGAGACCATTTGGCAGTATGTCTCAGGTAAAATTATGTTTTTTTAGTGTAATATTACATTATATAGGCATTTATTAACTTGTAGGCTTTTACTGTGTAATTTCAGATGGATTTTGATTGGCTGTCGGGTGTTTCCATTGTTCATCGGGTCACTGTGAAAGTGATTTCGACCATATTGTTCACCACTGTCGTTATAGTTCTGGGTGGATTCCACCATCCACTAGAGTTAGGCTGATTTCTAAATCAACATGTTTACAGTTATTGTTCTTGGTGTGGACAGCCCTTCACGCTGACATGACTCGGTGGGACACTTGAATAAAATGGAACGTTAATGTTGTCCATAATTCTGGTCAAAATGTCTGCTGTGAGAAAGGTACACCTGATCCCAAACACAAGCTGTACTAGCAAAGAAAATGACATATCTTCAGTAAACTGATGTAAAAAAAATTTTTTTTTTTAAGCAGATAATGTTTTTCTAAAATGCCTAAATTGTTGCCAGGTGAGCCAAAATGTCAGGCACAAATGATGCCCCTGATGATGAAATGATACCAAGCCTGCAGATGTTTTCAATTATGAACATGAAAAAAAACATTAAAAACTAATTTAGCATATCTAAATGAAACTTTACACGACACAAAACAATATACGGCACACACGCAGAGATTAATTTGAGCTGATTATAATGGACAAATAAACTTTCTAACATTTGTTATTCAGTTCTGCTGCTTATAAAATGGCAATCAACTTTGTCTAAATTACTGAAATTGCCTCATTTGTTTTTCTAACAGCCTTCACATTTATCCCTAAAAACCATCAATGTCCTTATGAGACATCACTTATTTTCATGCATTCACATAAACCGTGGATGGAAAAAAATCAAACTCTTGTCCAATACTAAGAATAAGGCTGGTATTAATTTATAATTTTGTTGTTGTCAACAAATACCACAATAAGACCAAAGCATGCAATGTATTAATCTGCCTCTAAATACTCTAAATACTTCTCAGCCTCGATGTGGCTCACAGCCCAAAGCCTGTTGGTTCCTACTGAAGATGAAAATCTTCAATAAAGAGTCACAAATAACGTACTGTTATATTTTGAAAAGGTTAAATAATTTCCCTAAAACAGCTGCTCAATATAGTTTTTAGCAAATATTACTCAAACAGGAAAAGTAAACCAACAGTGCATTTGCTGAGGACTCTTTTTTTTTATGTGGATTAATATGAATTTAGTGCGCCAGTGAGTATTTACAGCAGCAGGATGGTCTCAAAATGAAGTGCAGTGTCACCCTGTGCAGCAGTGTGGCTTATTTGTATTTTAAATAATTTAATTTTGGACAACATCAGACTGTGGCTGCAGACTTTGGCTTGTGGCTTCACAAATTAAGTTGGCAAGTTAGATTAACACAATTGCTTTGAGATTTGTTACCAATTTAAATAACTGTTAAAGCAGCTCCAAAAATTCAGTGCATGCATGATAAACTACAATACCCCAACATATCTGGCTTTTCTGTATTGTTCTTATCAGCTCATTTATTCACCAATACAATAAGTCTGCAATAAGCTGATATCAGTCAACAGTGTGTATTGGTCTGGTCGATTTCTGAGTTTATCTGCAGGTTTTGGTGTGTTCTCTTTTCTTGTAAACATCTCACCTTCTTGAGGGTGACTCCCTGTCTGATGGCAGACATCAGATCACTCCTCAGGTCCACAGCAGGAGACGCCATCTTCGGAGCGGGGACTTTTCGCAGCCGAATCTGTCCACGCTGCAGTGAGGCCAACACTTCATCCATCGTTCCTATAGTAACATAAAAACAGGAAAACAGACACTGTTAACACGGATGGAAGAATGAATGGACACAATGGCGCAGACTGCGCAGAGCTTTCCCGGGCTGTCAGTGGTGCACAATTTCAAAACACTTTCAAACTCAGCTTCTTCTTGAATGACCTCCATTTCACAAAAGCTCAGTAAAATGAAGCCGTGTCAGACGTTCCCGTCTCCCTGGAGCTGAGAGTGTGCATCAGCAGGACCACAACTGAGGTAAAATGCCTCCTCTGGCCTCATGGGGGAAGTTGGGAATTTAGGACAGAACACTATGTACAGACAAACAAACACCACACACACACACTACAAGCAGACTTTTCTCTGGAACAAAACAAACAGAACCTTCCCTGCAGTCGGACATATTCACACATCCAGCTCCATTTGTATCGTAACTTTCCAATAAATGGACATCAAAATGAATCCAGCGTTTTGATGTCCATTTATCAGAGACACATGAAAAGCAGAATTAAACTGTATGTATTTCACTCTCACCGATATTTTGTTTGAGCATGTTCTTGGCAGGGAAAGGAGGCTCCTCTTTCTCACTCAGAGGCATCGGTGTGTCCTCAGAGGAAGGCGAAGCTTGGACAGGTGGAGGGGGTATGCTGGGGGGCAGTGGCGGGGGTGGGGGAGGTGGAGGTGGTGGTGGGGGAGGAGGAGGCGCAGTAGGACAGGTTGTTGTTGCTGGAGGTGGCGGAGCAGAGAAGATTTGGACCGGGATGTCTTTCGCCTGCCGTTTCTTGGGTGTTTTATTGCGTCTGGGCGCAGGACGGATGGAGGGGGGTCCTTCAGAGGGCCCGAGGCTGATGATGGACAGCGGCTGGGAGGCACAAGGGATGTCTGGAGGAGACATCCTGGACTGGGGAGTCTTCAGGATGTACTGGCCCTGCCGCTTCTTGAAAAAAGACAGTAGAAGAGGGTTAAATAAGGACATTATCTAGTCTAATGTTCTGAGAGAGATTGCAAAGACGACGCCCACACAGCGGTCTAATGTTCTTGTTGTTTTAAATCTGTCTCACAGTGACATGAGATTAAAATGAAGTGATGGAGGGAATGTGCACAAAACACACGCACATATAAAACCAACGATGCTGACAAGAGAAAATAAATCCTCCTAATCTGCTCGAGTCAGACGATCTTTTAAGACTCAAAAGAAAACAGAAACAATCCATCCAACCATTGATTGGTTGACAAAACTGTCTCACCACGAGGACCACTCAGTAGCTATTCTGGACCGGGTTACACCAGCTGTAGTACTGGCAGCACCAGACAAATTGAACTTTTGGCACGATGATGACACAAGATGAAAAGTCAGGGAATCACAAAAGCCATTTGAATTCATCCTGAAGGGAATGAATGAATGTCAGTGCAAAATTTCAAGTCAATCTGCCAAATAGTTTTGAGATGTTTCAGTCTGGAGTGAAGTGGTGGAGCGACTGGTCAGCTGATAGGCCAATATTCCTGTCCCTAAAGCCTCGGTGCTAGCATGGCTAAAAATAATAATTTTAGAAGGACAAAACATAACTATACTTAACTGTCACTCATGCGTAAACATTTACATTTTTTATGTATATGTGCATAAATGGAGAGTGGAGGATCTGATTACACGAAACTGACTTGATGTTATTTGGTCACTTAGTCTAATGTAATTAGCAGAGTTTGTAATTTGACTGTTGAATTTTCCCAGTTTACAAAACAGCAATTTGATCAAGTATCAGTTCAGATGTGTCGACTATATCCCTTCAGTTCTTTTACTCTTCTTAGTTTAGTCAACAACAATTATTATTATTTTAAATTAGAGCTGCAACTAACAGTTAATTTCATTATTATAATTAATCGATTAGTTGTTTCCTAAAGGTGACATCCTCAAATTATTATTTTGTTCACAATGCAAAAATATTCAGTTTACTGTCATAGAGGACTAAAGAATCCAGAAAATATTCACATTTGAGAGGCTGAAATCAGAGAATTTTTTGTAAAAATGGCCAAGAAAGATTATCACTCATCAAAACAGTTGGTGATTAATTAGTTGTCAACTAATCGATTAATCAACGAATCGATAAAGCTCTATTGTAAATAATATAGCTGCTGCAACCACATCATGGTGCTCTCAGTCGTATCAAATCAGCAGATCATGATGTTGTCCACTGCTGTTTGCAGGTCATGGATGGACTTTCAATCTCAACTTTTAATGCAACGTGGATGAGACGCTGTTTAAAGTGCTGAGAGGAACAGATCATATTGCATGATCTTCTTCAATAAGCTGTTACTGAAGAAGATCGTGCAATATGATCAAAAGCTACTGAGTGGACCTTGTGATTAGATTGTTTTGTCACCTGCTGTTTGTAAGGTCAAGAATGAACTTTCATTCTCATCCATGGATTTCCTACAAACTAGATGTAAAGTGATAAAGCAGAGAGCCGATATTATCTTATCAGTGGCATTTTAGCATTGGACAATGTGTTGGCTAGTATGTTTAAAAAAAGAAAACTTAACAAAACACTTAAAATGATTAACACACTATTTAGACCTGGTATTAAAATGTGATCTGTATCCAGATAATAAACAATCCGATCTTGCCTTTGCCATTACACCTGGTATTTTTTAATGTAGTCTAATTATCCTCACTGAGACCAAAACCTACATGTGAGTAATTTGAGATGGAGGCAAATAAACCCCAGTTTTGTGAGTTGTTCAGTTAGCGAAAACTCTATAAACTTTGTGCAACACTGTGTACAACATATTCTTAATTATTCGTCCCTCTTGTAAAGTTGGGAAATATAATGACACACAATGTGTAATTCTTCATATTAAAAACATGGCGCCAGTTTGTCCCGGTGTGTTGTATCACTGGCATGTAAGCGACTCTATGAACAGATAAATTATGGTTTGTTAACAGCAGATCAGCTGCACAGATGAATGCAGCGGACGCTGTCGCAAAACAAGTTATTTCTTGCTATATATCATTTTTTCCCACCCGTATTGCTTTCATTTTAATGCACTTCATTTGAATAACGCATCTTGTCGCACTTTCATGGCACAGAATAGACTCATAATTACTAATTAGAGATCTCTCTTCAGTCTGCTTGCTTGCTCTCTAAATTTGAACAACAACTTATATTTTCTGTTAGCTAAAAGGCTTAAGATCAGGCAGATCTGATCACATTCCAATCACGAAGCATTTACAAATTGCATAAACAGAAATTTTTCCTTATCTGGAAACATGTCCAGATACAGATCGCATGTTAATACTTGGTATAAATAGGGTTTTAGAGACAGTGTCAGCATTACAAAGCATTTTCAGCAGACTCCACTGTTTACAACACGCGAGTTGGCAGAGAAGCAGATTTCGAGCAGAGCAGATGGAAATGTGAAGTCTGTTAAGACAATAAATGTATTCTTCAACTGTAAAATATTCTGCCACCAGACCATCTTTGTCACGAGCGTTTAACATCTAAATTTGAGAAATCCTTGCTAAAAATGTTAAATGCTTCATATCAAAAGAGAGTCTCTCTGTCCAAAATTTACTCCCTCGTCTTTCACGTTCCTCTCTGATAAAACTCAAGTCCTTCACGCACCAATTAAAGCTCTGGTGTAAGTCTGCTCACTACTACAAAGCATGTCCATGACAGCAGAACTTGGTCATCAGAACTTCCTCCACTGACGTGGAGGCTCAGCGGTTAATAACCAGATTTTAATTTTGTGGTGAATTATTGCATGAAGAGGGAGCATCTGGGGTTTTATTAACGGAGGAGAAGCTGCAGGGCGGGGGTGGTGGAGTGGAGACAATGAGAGAGCCCTGACCTCTCTGAAGGATCGTAATCTGCTCAGAGTCTTCTCTCGCTCCTGGTCCACCCACTCCTTCCTCCTCTGCTCCTCCTCTTTCCTCTTCTCACGTTTCTGCAGACAACAGAGGGAGACAGTGAGAGGTATTAGAGAGAGCAAGCACTGGATCTGGTTCCTTTAGTGACTCCTGCATCTCTGTGGGTTGTCTCGTTGCTGTGGTGACGTACCAGGTGGACCTGGTGATGCTGGTTGAAGAGTATGGAGCTCTGCTTGGCTGTCAGCTGCTTCTGCCCATGAGCATCCATGCACTGATCCTGAAAACACACACAAACATTCATACTTACAAATACTGTTTGGGCAAATATATTGTTCAAAGTTCAGAAAATGCCAGTGAAAGTGATAATGAGGGGAAAATAACAGCTCAGCCAATTAGGAGAGAACTTTTTCAATTTCACAGCGTTCCTTGTTTTTACTGCATTGTTAAATATTCATGCATGATGTGACTCTTGGTCCCTGTAGATTACTGTAGATGATTTTGAGGGAGCCTCTTACCAGGGGATTCACTTTGTTCTGAGCAATAAAATGCTTTTTAATCAGACAAATGAGCAAGCAGCCAGCAACTGCAGAAAATGCCAAATGCACCAACTGTGCTTAAATTACTCTATCAGCTAAAAATAAAACAATATAGTAAAAACTATTTTTAAAACTCAGCAACTGGGGACGAGAAGGAGACAGCAAAGAAAATCATTACATTTCCAACCTAATCCAATCTATTATTCAAAGACATTTGCCCTCGAAAAAGGATGAATTGGTACTAAAGATAATTTTCAATGTGGCAGAAAAAGTCGTCTGAAAACAAATTACTGTCGATGATACTTGTTCACACCTTTTTGTTGCGGAGATAAGCTCGCCGGGCACAGATGTTGCCTCTCTTGGTCTCCAACGTCTGTAGGCGTCTTTTCAGCTGACTGACAGCCGGAGACTCTGCTTGGTGAACACTTGTGTGGACCATCATGCTCTGCAGCTCCTCCGGATCCTCACACACATCATAGTACACCACCTCCTCCTTCAGTTCTACGACACAAATGTAGTCCAATTACTCAAACGTCCCGTTACCTGGTCAAAAGATGCTTTTTCAACTCATACAGGTGTCATGAAATCATCATTTTTGCTTATAATATGTATTCCATTGTGATTTGTGATATTGGGCTATACAAATAAAATTTAACTTGATCACACAGAGCAGAGCAGCGTGAGCTCCAGGTCTCACCCTGATGTCAACCGCAGTAATAGTAATTGTAGATATTAATAACTGCATTTTGACTTTTCAATCAACACTATACAAGCCACAACCCTTTTTTAGCCTGTGGAAATTCAGTTGTAGATATCTGTAATTGTTAATCTTGCTACTGAAAAGGGAATTATTTATATCTATTATTAAATTAAGTTATACGTAAATCAGTTTTGACTAGACGAAGTGTAATTTCTACGTGTGAAAATATATTTGTAATAAGTCAAAATTGTATTACAGATACTCAAAATTAAAAATTTGACATGTTGAAATGTAATTTCCATTAGTGAAAACTAAATTGCTACTCATCAGCCCTACTGATTAAATGTTAAAAGGGCTTGCCAAAGAAATCTTTGTTATGGAAAGGATGACTTTCTCTCTGACATCTAGAGGAGCAACCTTCCTTAAAAAAAATGGGAGAGATGACTGTCTATGCTACAGTGGAGGAGGACGTTACCTCTGAATGATCACAATTTTTAAGCTGGTGTGTTCTCACAACAAGATCTTTGTTTTTTCCATTCTTCCTCTTTCCTTTACACACAAGTATGAAAAAAGGTTACATTGACTGTAAATGCACTTCAGAAATCAGGTTATTTCCAGTTTTGGTGGTAAACTTACTTCTGAAATAACATGTCAACAGGAAACTAGTTTCCTTTATCAGGTTTGGAGGTTTAAGAGTGACCTTTAACGCTTAATGCAGCTTGATTCCTGGGCTACTTGTCTGGGTTTTTTAAGGGTTTTTGAATTACAAAGACCCAGGATGGGGAAAATATTGTTGCAGCAGGACAGAAGATACCAGGGGAGAAATTTCATTACTGGCGAGCTGCATATAAACTTGAAACTGGAGTCTGACTAGTAGAGGTTTTTTTTGTGTATCAGCAATGCTTACATGCAAATCAGGTGATCTAAATATTATCCTGTGTCAGCTGTGAGTGAGAAAAAGTCTTTGCGACAACCAGAGGTAGTTTTCTCAGAAAATAATTCATATATTCCAACAAGGACATTAAAAAATTCCTGGCCCACTAATGACTACTATAAATATGAACTCTTTTGAAGGCTCCATAAACTCAGCAGCCTCCTTTGATTTGTAACATCTCATATTTTTTCTCTGTCCTCCTGCTTTCTTTACTTAGCAGCAACTTGTAGAGGACACCTTCCTGCCTTTTAGTTGGGAAAATAAACCTGAAACCAGCCGGAGTAAGGACACACACAGTCAAAGTCACCACAGACGCAGACAGGTACACACACACAGCATGTACTGACACACCACTTGGAAGCAAACATCTCACGTCTCAGGAGGAGCAATTAGGGAAATATTTACATGAACTAAATATTTCCCCAAAGTAAACCCTGTGCACAAGGCCCTTAGTGACCAGAAAAACAGAAACCCCTGCACGTCATAATGTCATCCAATCCAGCAGACCTACTAACAAATCTGTGAAACATTGTGCAACGTGTAATTTTTAATTATATAGAAGGTTGTTGAATCAGCGCTTTGGTAAATGTAGTATAGTGTGGTGTGTTGTTGTACAGTGTGTCTCGGTGTGTTTTTTTTTTTTTTTGCTTAAATGAAATTGACAAAATATTAAAACCGCTACCACAAACATAGTGCCTAAAAATCTGTCATTTCACTGAGTCAGCGTAAAACCACACAAAATCATTTTAAAGGGCCAGTTTGCCAAATTAAAACTGAAAGAAAAGGGTTATCAAACTGTTAGACCTGCCATCCCAGGGGGGCACTGGGGAGATGTGTAAATGAAAGCAAAGCAATTTATGTTATATTAACGCTCAATTACTCTGCAAAAGGGCCCCTGTGAATTGTAAAGGAAAACAGGAACGCTTTTTTAAAATAAAAAATACACTTTAACATCATTTTCTTAAACTGTATTATTATTTGAGCTCTCACTTTGAGTTTGTACGAGCCACAAGAAACCCTGTTACTCTTTCTAAAGAAATCATTATCTCTGATGGCCATTGTGAATGAATGTCCATAAATCCACTTAGATAAAAATGAATAAAAAGACGCTCATTATACTTAAAACTCTGCAGGTTTAAATTAAAGAATTTTCAAGACCATTTGAAGACGTTTCTGGACATATTTCATGTCCAGACTGGCAAAAAAAAAAGTATGTTAATTCATTTCTTATTGATAAATAATTATTAATTAACCTCTTAATGAAATCTGCCAATCCAAAACACGTTATGCAAGACCTCGTCTTTTACACACCTGAAGGCACTCTGGTCAATTGTAACCGGGCTGCAAAGTTTCCATCAGTGGTTACTGCTTCTTCCATGTCAGTTTAATTTTTAATTGTTACAGTGTGATCAGTACATTTTTTTCCCCCAAAACACATTTAAAAGCAGGACTGCAAACAGGAACTTCAGGAACAGCTAATCCAGCATACTTCTAATGGTGCCAAAGGCTGAGAAATGGTCTCAACTTGTGTGGCTTAGTAGACGTGGCCATTTAGGCAAGCCAGCATCTATTGCAGGGCTTTCATAGTCCACATCATTACCTTGTTCGAGAGTCTCTATTTTTGTGGTCGTTTGCTGGATTACTGCATCCATTTTAATACAGCATTCAGGCAAAGGTGGTAATTAATGTGACGACCTTTGGATTCCAATTAGAGTTTCACAGTGTGAGGCACCTTGAGCATTTTCTCTCTGTTTCACTATTTTCTACTGGCATTATGATTTCTCAGAAAGGAACTGTGATTGAATACAGAGTGCTTCCTACATCTTTCATCTAACAATGCTGCTTCTGTATTTTAGAGTGAACCGTACAAGGACATCACTGTCTATCATAGTGATTCAATTTTGTTTAAAAGGTGGCAGTTTAAAACCTCCACCTTCATTAATAAGAAGCAGCCTCCACATCGACTGTCCTCCACAGATGCTACTTATCACGGGCAGTTTACCTTTAATCTGCCGTCGCACGGTGTCTATCTGAGCCACCAGCAGCTGCTCCTCATTCTTCAGGATCTCAAACTTGGTGTCGTAAAGTTCGAGCTGGGTTTCGTAGAACTGTAGCTCCAGCTGGTCCACTGTGTCCTGCTGCTGGCAGTCCTCAGATGCAGACCTCGATTCGGTTTTGTAGCTCTTGATATTGCCGGACAGGTTGCCCAACTGAACAACAACAGCAACAACAAATTGTCAAGAAAAAGGCCATACTAGTGGCTTTGCAGATTACAGCCTGATAAGAACATGCTATGCATATTTAGTGCTGACCATCGTCTAAAGCATACCATGTGTTCTGACTAATTCAGCTGCTGGTTTCCATTCATTTCAGTATCTAATTAAAGGGAGGGTTTAGATTTTTTGAAATGGGGTTGTATGAAGTACTAAACCATCATTATGCAAGTCAAATATCCCTCTCTCAAAAGCCACCAGGCTCCTCACACACACTCCAGTCATTTTATGACGCAGAACATGGGAGTTGCTGTTAGTTTGTTTGAGTTATTGTGTGACTTTGGTGAAACTTTTGAAACATCACAGGATCACACAAATAAACTAACTGATTGAGACAGCAGTGGCGCAGAAACTCCCATCTTCTGCGAAGTAAAATGACTAATTTTGCAGATGGAGTCTGGTGGCTCCGAAGAGAGAGATATTTGGCTTATCTAATAGCGGTTTTCTGTTGGAAAAGGCTGTCTGACGCAAGGTAAAGCAGTGAAAATATGACCATTGACCAGTGATAAGTAACCTCAACTCACAAAGACTTGAAACTTTGTCCACTAATCTTTCGCAGAGAGATGGTGAGGCAGCTGCAAGCAGGGACTGTTTCTTTTAACAAGCTCCTCTTGTTGTGTTCAGAGACACCTTGAATGAACTACACTCGAGAGTCGGCTGTCAAACTGAAACCTCAGGTTTTAATCTCTGCTAGTTGATTTTCATACTGTGATGAAATGAGCTGAAACCAACATCTACCTGCAAGACAAGACAGCAATGAGAAGTATGCCTGATGAAATGACACATTCAAAGCATATGAACGTCTGTAAAAGCCTTGAATTATGTCATATATACTGTAAATACACACACTGAAACTATACACTAGAACTATACAGAGTGAACTGATTTGAGATGATATACAAACATACACATGGACACACAAACTAAATGTAAAAGGCATCATGCTGAGACAACTGCAGGCACACCAGCACACTCAAAGGAGCCACCGTTATTTTGCCACCAGTGCAAGATTTTGCGTAGGTGTAGCTCACTGATCTCATTATAAACGCTCACACACAGCTGTCTCTGTAAAGGCTCATGTTGATTTCACAGTGGTAGATACCGCAAGCATCCTGATACCTGATTTTTAAAGAGCTTAATCGGATGAATAATGCAGCCACATGAAGGTGAAGGTGCTAAAGGTGTTCTCTCTTCTCTTCCAAAAAAACTCAAATACGCAGCACGACTTCTGCAGCACCAGGCAAGTCGCTGCAGTTTCCCCAAAATGCTGTGATCCTGACATCAGAAATACACCCCCTCCTCCTCTGTACTCATATAGCTGGCACGTTTTCAGTATGTATATACACACAGACACGCTAACTTATTCATGCATGCAGGTTTTTGGGGCGTATCAAGGGGATTCTCTGTGTTTTTAGAGAGGCTTTATAAATAGATCAAAGGCCTATAGCAGCAAGAGATTCGCATCAGACTGGAATACCAAGTGAAAGATAAAATAGAGCAAGTAGGCACCGTGTCACATCTCTACAGACTTACAACCACTACAAAGGCAGTGTTGGCCTTCACACTGGAAGTGAAGATCTGAATGACAACTAAAGCCTTACAACTGTGTCAATACACCATTATGGAATGTGCTGACAAATTACAGAACCACTGGAGAAGCTGGGGTTTATGTAAAGAAAAAAAGAAAGGAAAAGAAAAAGAAAAAGACACACACCCTTTCTCTGATGCTGTCCTTCTTGCGGTTGAGGCACATCTCTGTGGTTCTCATGTGCTGCAGGGTTTCTTTGGCCAACAGGAAGCGAAGTTTCTCCAGCCTGGGAGCTGCAGACGCCCAGGCAGCAGCTCCAAAACGACACTTATCCTCCTCCATCTGCTTTAACATACCTGAACATGCACACAAAGCACATGTATATTAACATGGGCACAAAACACAGTAAAGGGATAGTTAGGATCATTTAAAGTGAGGTCATATGAGGTTACTTATCCCTTGTCAGTGTATTACCTGCAGTAGATGGAAGTCAGCACACCTCCAGCAGAGAGGACTAACAGCAGGGAAGCTAAACAATGAACTGCTGTGGACAGGGTCAGCAGCAAAACATCTTTTAGCCATTTAAGAAAAAAATCAACATCAATTTAAGTGAACACTATATTTAGAATATTTTCAGTACTTTACCTTGCTGTCAGACAGCCTTTTCCAATGGGAAACCGCAGTTATGTAAGCAACCAGGCTCCTTTAGGAAAAGCAGAAGTTTTACCTTGCAGAACACTGGAGTTGCTGGTCTACCACTGTCTTCATCTGCTGGTTTGTTCGTGTTATTGTGTGACTTCTGTGAATTCAAGCTAACCTTTTAAAACACAGAAGTCACACAATAACACAAAAACACTAACCCACCGAGGCAGTGGGAGTCCAGCAACGCCCATGTTATGGGAGATGAAATAACTGTTTTTCCTTAAGGAGTCTGGCTGCTTAGGAGAGGGTGATACTTAGCTTACACAATGTTGAAGAAAAAGTCTTTCTGACAGCAGCTAAAACGGTGAAAATATTCTAATTATAGCACACACTTAAAACTGATATTGACCTGTTTAAGTGGCTAAAATACCTTTTGTTGCTGAACCTGTCCACAGCAGTTCATTGCTGAGCTTCCATGCTGGTACTCCTGCTGCTTCTCCAAAGTGGAGGCGTGCTGACCTCCATCTGCTGTAGTTAATACACTGACTATCAATAAGTGCCTCATAGAACCCCACTTCAAATAATCTGAACTCTCCCTTAAACAAATAATAAAAGAAAAACACCCATGGATACTTTAATTAAGTTGGATGATAACAATTAGAAGTGTTCAATTCCAGAGGTAAAAAAAATACTGTTCTTTGAGTGTTATAATTTGCTTGTTGTCATATTCTGCATACATTTTTTGTCAGAATGCCTTTAAACAAACCCCTTCAGCATACAGGTATACATGTGTCACTTCGAATAAATAGTGGGTTTACAGGCCCATATATATACAGCTATAATTACCAGCCATATGCACTGTAGATTGTGGAGTGAATGTATCCATATAAAAATGTTTCTGGATGTTTTCTACCCTCAGAAGGTGGGAATCCACAAAACGCCCACATGAAAGATGGCTGCCAAACAGAGTGAAAACCTTATCCAATTATATGAAGAAAGAACAGTAATATCCTACTTAATTCCTTCATTTTCTTCCTTCCAAAAAATACTTTAAATGCTATGAACATGACATTTATCCCACAGCACAATGTGTAGTTTGTTTGGACTCTTGATTACTTGAATATTAGAGCATATATATCATAAATATGTTTGTCAGCAGTTGCGGTGCAACTTGTGACTCTACTGCACTTCATTTCCTGTGCGCTGAGGAAAGGCACATGAAAGTCTTTCATTAATTCATCCATACACAAATAAGAGAAGTAAACACAGCAACTTATACCAGCCAGAGCCTTTGAAGTCTGTGCAAAGTAGGTGACAGTGATGTCCTGAATTGAGGCGACGGCGTCTTCTGCTTTCATTCTCCACTCCTCCGCCTCTTTCTCCAAAGCTGCAATTCTCTTAGGACCCAAGTCCTCGAACTCCAAAGACTTCTGAAGAGAACCACGGTAAGGAAAACAGTGGACAGCTTTAATACAGACTTCTTACACATACTTAATCAACATACATATAAATTTGGATGCAGTTTGCTATTTGTTTTGGTATCTAAATATTGTACATATGCATCTACTCCATCCTAAAAAAGCCAACACCTGCTAAATATACATGCATTTACCAGGATCTCCATCTTGTAGAGGCAGGCCAGCTCTCTCATGTCCCTGAAAGGCTGCAGCAGATACTGGAAGAAGGTTGTGGCCACAGTGACGAGGTCCTGGTAAGCCTCGTCTTCTTCCTCATAGATGCTGAGCAGTGCAACCATTTGGCCTGCGCTGCCATGACTCTGCAGCAGCTGCAAGCAAGGAGGACATGAACACCTTTACTTGGGTTTATTCTGAGCGCACAGCCTCGTCTTTGCTCTGCTTTACTTTTCATGATTCAGATGAATTGGAAAAAATGCACAAATCTCAGAGAGTTTTTAAAACCAAGTTTTTAAAACCAAATCTGAGTACACAGATCTGTTTTTTCTCATATTTCTGGGCTTTAAATGAGGAGTTGTTGGCTGTCATACTGTCTGTAAGGCATCTCTCACCATGCTAGAGCCATTTTTTTGTTGATTGCAAATCATTCTCACTATTTACTAATTTACTCAGGTGATGTAAATATTTTCTTTTGACTTATGAATTGGTATCAAATTAAATATTTAGAGTAATTATTTTGGATGTATTGTGATTATCAGATGGTAATCAGCAGTGATATAAGGAAGGGATGGGAATGAGTCTTGGTTTCTTCAGCAAACACGCAGGAAATGTGTTCAAGAACAGGGTTATCAGTGCAGGCTTTAACCTTAAAAATGTTTTCTTATTTTTATTTAAAGTGAGAATAAATCCGCCAAAAGAAGGCAACAGAATCAGTTACTGCAGTGTTGTGATTTGGACTGTTTAATGTGCGGAGCAGAGCCCTGTTGAAGTGGTGAGTACAGTTTAAAAGTAGTTCAAACAGAACAGGCCATGGCACATCACGTTATTTACTTGTGTAAAAGGCAAATAGTTACAGTTCTGTGTTCAAATCACTTGAACTGAAATGCATGTTAAAGGGCAGAAAACACTCACTGAAAAACTAACACCAGTGCTGGTGGTGTTACAACATCTGAGCCTTGAAGGTTTGCTGTGTCATAGTAGGCCTGCTTTCAGACTTGTAACACCACTGTGTGGTGCTAGCCCTATTCCAAAAACAAATGTAAAGGTTTCTCAGTATTTACTACATTCTAAATCATTTTTATTTTATTCAATTAAAAGAATTCTCTAAGACTTCTTCTATGAGTTTTGCAGTGGTGGGATGCAACAAAGTACATTTACTCGAGTTCTTAGGTATGAATTTGAGTTACTTGTACTTTACTTGAGTACTTTCTTCTCATGCCACCTTATACTTAGGGCTGGGTATCATTCAAAAGATTTTTAATACAAGTATTGGTACTATTTTCTATCCTAATTTTATAAAATTAAATTTAACAAAAAGAAAATTACATTACACATTATGGTACAACAACTCACTTTAAAGGAAGAAGCTGTTCAAAGACCAGGGAGCAGCTGAAGAAACTGTTTTTACTGTTGAGTAAAAACAGTCTCTGGACTGGATAACTGGACTAGAAATATAAATGTAAAAACTCCTTAGGTATCAAAATTTGGTATTGAATGACAAAGCAGTTTTCGATACTTGATAGTATTGAGGCAATTTGATCTGTGTCATGAAAGTATTGAAATTTGGCACCCAGCCCTATTTACAAGCTACTTCTACTCAGCTACAAATCAGAGAGAAATATACTATTATATAATATATAAAAAAATACTTTTTTATAGTAAATCAATTAGGAACAATTTAATAATCATTTAGTAATTCTTTATGCAAAAAAAAATGACTGGGGCTTCGTAAATATGAGGATTCGCTGCTTCTCCTTTCAAATACTTTAATATTTTACATTTGTTTTTAATAATTTGGGATTTTAGTAAGCTGGACAAAACAAGCATTGTAAAGTTGTCACTTTGGACTGGTTAATTGTGAGCATTTTTCGCTATTTTCAAAATTTTTTACAAAACAGTCAACTGAAAATAATCATTAATTATAATCCTATTTAAGAAAGCTAAAACAGAGCTCCACCTCAACCAAGAACAACAGTAAAATCTTGCTTTTATTTCAATGCATGTTTATATTGATCTGATGATATAACAGTATATAAGTCAGAGTGGCATTTTTCAGTACTTATACTGTGACTACTTTTAAGTACATTTTCCTGATTATACTTACGTACTTAATTACTAAAGTAATAGAAGAATTTTATTTGCCTGTATTTCCTTATTTTATCTCATTGTTTTTGCTGCTTGGTACATTTCACCAACCCAAAATGACTCCACCTTTAAGTGCTGTGATGTTCACAGCCACAAAGAGGCAAAGAGATGCAGCAGGTCTTGTATGAGACTGCATTGATCATAGCTAGCGTTTGGTGTACTTGCTGCCCACGCCCCTTATGTGAACACGTGTGGCTCACTCGACCCTACTCGCCCCTACTCCACAGCCGTCAACCCTCTCACCTGTCGCAGGTGACCTTTGGCCCTCGACATCTCCTCCTGCATGGTCTTCTTTCTGAACTCTTGCAAATTCTCAAAGTAGTCTTCAACATCCCGCTCGTCCTGAGTGAATAAAGTGTCGAGGACGATCTTTCGTCCGCAGATGTCAATGGCCGCGCTGAAATATTTCTCCAGCTTCCTGCACGGCGCGTCGAAGTCCCTCTCGTCGTCGTCGTCTTCTGGACCCGCTGACCTCCGTTCAGGAAGAGCAAGTCCCAAATGTTGCCGTCCTCGAACTCGGACAGATCCGGGAAGCAGCCTGCCAAGACGTCTGCCACGCACGTAAACTGCTGATGAACGTGTTTCAGATCGTTCACGGAGAAGAGTCCGGCCCAGCTTATCTGAGAGTCCCCGCCGCCGACGGTGACTCCGGCTCTGCGCTTCTGCCGCTGTAACGTCCGGTTGTGGCAGGTGACGGCGAACTTACACTCGATGACGTTCCACTGAACGATGAAGCCCAGCTTAAACGTCTCCGTTTCTTCAAATATGTTACTTTTAACTGCCACCCAGCCCTCCAAGCTGTCCAGCCGCTCGCACTCTCCGTTATTGTTCATCTCGAAAAGAGACGTTTCTGTTCGGCCTCCGAGAAGAAACAGCTGGCTCTGTTTACAACGTCCGCCATTTGCGTGACGTAGCATGCGTTCAAACGCCTCGGAAACATCCGGAGCTTTTTGAAAACTTGAAAGTTTAACGGTTTCACAAACTGATAAATGTGCCGTTAAAAGACGTTCTTGTCACAGTTGCTAAGAATAAATATTATAATATGGGAGATAAACGAAGCCTTGCACGTTTGAGCGCAAAATTTAGCTAACAAATTAAGTATAACATCAATTTATTCCTAGTAATCTTCTTTTCCATGTACAAAACGTCAACGTCGCTTGATTTCTTACATCAGACCAACAATCATGAAAAAGTCCCAAATCCTCTAGTCGCGATCACCGAGGTACTGAAAGAGCAAACGACGACATGATTTAGATATTTCCGATCAAAAGTGTTTTCATGACCAAATCGGACGTTTACGAGGATCCCTGAATGCACCATAATATCCCTGGTATTGCGTTCAACTTTGGGTCGTGTCTAGTAGGGAACCCTAGACCCGCGAGAGATATCGCGATAGTGATCATTGTAACCCAACCCATGGCATTTCCTAACCTTAATCAAGCGTTTTTCGTCCTTAAACCTAATAATATTTACATCACAAGGCTGACGAGCTATAAAACGCAATTAATTTGCCCAAGCTGTACAATGAGGAACCAACGTGTACAAATCTCGCGAGAGTTTCACAAATCAAGGGTTCCCTTCGAGACACGGCATGGTAATGTTTTCAACTTTGACCTTTGAATCACATGCTCGGGGATTTCCACCGCCTAATATCAAAGCACTGCATAATGCCGAAACTGAAACTATCGCTAATTGTAAGCTTTTTAATGTGTTAACAAAACCCAGGCCTCTAATTAGTATAAATTGTATGTTTTTTCAAAAAATAACTAACTTCCTGCATGAATGTTTGACATGCCACTGAGCAATCTGAGTCCCATCTATTTTTGTCACAGTTTCTGGGTGAGGGTTGCACTGCTCACACAGAGCTGGTTTGTCGGACACCACTGTTGGCCTGAAATGGTTGCTTAGAACAGACTGGTTTTCTGAAATTATCCAGGTAAATGTGCCATCAGCTGCTCATTCACCATTAATAATTTAAGTAACAGGTTATTCTGCTCAGGCAAGATGCTTTGTTCAATGTTTGAAGTGTAGTTTTGAGATTTTATAATCTGTTGTGTTTGTTCTGTTCATTTATTATTTGATGCAGGATTTTAAGCATAATATTTTGAATGGTTGTTGATCTATAGACAAGGGCTGAATTAAATTGATAATGTATCAGAAACATGAAATAGATTGTCATCCTCTGCCCTCCCATAGTAATTCTCCTCATGGACCTGTATGAGATCAGAGGAGGCCGACTGGATGTGATCACAGAGGAAGCTGAGCACCAGTTAAGCAGGGAGTCGACCGCCATGGAGCCCTACAATGTGGTTCCAGACAGAGGAGGGAGGCCGACCCGAGACGCTTCCACCTTCCAGAGGTTCTCTGTTGACACCAACGAGTCTCTTCGCTTTGAGCCCTGTGAGGGCAGTTCTCCATCTCCCACTGGGGCAGTAGATGGAGATGATGATGATGATGTGTTCAAGGAGGGGGAAACTGAGGTGGGGACACTAACACAGCTTTGGCCCATGGTGTATGAGTGAAACATTTGATATTTTCTTGTTTTATTTGACCTCTGGGATTTAAATCACTTTTTCCAAGATGGTATTGGTCAAAATGGCAGCTTAAACAGAACCAGCACCCCCAGAAATGCAAGAATTAGTGAAAAAACAAGCCATTGAAACAGTCAAATTTTCATTTTCAACTATACATTAAAGGGAATGTTAAGATTTTTTTAAATAAGGTTGCATGAGGTATTTATTCATAGTCAGTGTATTACCTACAGTAGATGGCGGCATGTCCCCAGTTTGGAGAAGCAGCAGGAGGACTGGTGTAGGAAGCTAGGCAATGTACTGCTGTGGACAGAGTCAGCAGCAAATAAATTTTAGCCACCTAAAAAAATCAATATCAGTTTAAGTGTATGCTATATTTAGAATATTTTCACCCCTTTCCTTCGCCATCAGACAGCCTCTTCCAACAAGAAACTGCCATTATATAAGCCAAATATTGCTCTTTCCAAAGCAACCAGACTCCACATTTTTACCTGACAGAGCACGTTTAAGGTTGCTGGTTGTTGTTGATCTACCACTGCCTCGATCAGTTAGTTAGTAACATAAACAAACTAACAGATTGAGGCAGTAGAAGACCGGCAACTCATGTGTCCTGTGAGGTAAAATTACTGTTTTTGCAAAAGCAGTCTGGTGCTTCAGAGAGAGCAATATTTGGCTTACATAAAGGTGGTTTCCTGTCAGAAAAGGCTGTCCAATGGCAAGGTAATGCACTGAAAATATTATAAATATAGTGCACACTTACATTAGGTGGGTGGGTGTACAGCTTCCTACACCAGGACTCCTGCTGCTTCACCTAACTGGGAACGTGTCGACCGCCATCTACACTGACTCATACAACCCTGCTTCAAAAAAATTGAACCATCCCTTTAAACATTCATATTTGTCCATTTTTTTCCCTAAAGGTGGCCGTAACATCACATTTAAGGACTGTGGAGTGACATTTATAATTTCAGTTTTCTTTGTAGCTAATTCCCAGAAGATGGAGCTGTCCACATGAAAGCTTTCTTACCATCAAGCCACAGTCAGAAAATCCCAACAGCACAGACTGACAAATAGTTTATGCTACTGGTTTGAATTATAAAGAGACAAGGGTAGAAATATGACTTCCAATTGTTTTCAGACTGAGATCGGCACAATCAGGGATCGGCTGCAAGGGAAGGTCGCTGAGATGGAGAGCTTCGCAGGTCATCTGGAGGAAATCTTTCTCACTGTGGAGGTAACTGTCACATTCAAAAGACTTTTAGTCAGTGAAACAGATTGTTGGAAAGTGTTTTGACTTTGATTTATTGTTTTACGGCTCTGTGAGCATTTGGGAATACTTATTTTTATTATTATTTTGTTCTATTGGAAGAAAGTTCAAGAAGTCAGATTTCAGTTTTGTAACTGGAAGGCCCATGTGTGTCCCATGGGGGGGTCTGGAATCAAGACTCAAACACATCAATTTCATTCATCGCCTCCCTTGATCTGTCATCTTCTCCTCATTTGTCTTGTCTTTATATATTTTGTTTAATGCATAACGAATGTGTAAATCTCTGTGATCACATACATGCATGTACAGGAGAATTTTGGCCGCCAGGAGCAGCACTTGGAGCAGCACTACAATGATGTGCTGCAGACGTTGTCTCAGCGATATGACGAGAGGGCGGCTGCAGTGGAGGAGGAGAAGAAGGGCAAACTGGAGGCCCTGTACAGTCAGCTGCTGGCTTGCGGTCAAGCAATAGACGCCTCCAAGGAGCTGATTGAGACGGCCCAGGAGATCTACCGCAGCCAAGACAAGAGGATCTTCCTGAAGGTGCCCTAGCTCGTTTCTCTTCAGCCAGTCATTCAGATATGCAGATTACAGTTGTATACACGATGAGAGGTGGGAGAAATAGAAGAAAAACATGGCTAAAGTGATTGTGGATAAAAAATATCGATTGGTATTTCTTCATGTATTTACTTTATTGTTCAATTCCTTTCTTTGACCTTTATTGACAGACAGTTATGTCCACCATTAAAAGGTAATTGTATGCCACATGGTGTGACGCTTCACTGGCAGTGACTGATTGCAGTGTGATTTCAAAAGACTAACCATTAATTGCACAGGGCTAATATTGTGTTTCCAGGTGTTTTTGCCTGTAGTTTCAGACTAATATTACAAATGTAGACTAGTGTTGGGAAAAGTTTTCAAATCCTGTAATGAGCATGACCCTGTTGTACATGAGTAGTTGCACGCTTCCTTCTGCACGGCATTACAGTCGACGATGACATTCAGTAGAAAGAAATTGTTCCTTTATGAAACTGCTCACAGCAAGGTCTGTTGATTGTCTGGAGTTACCAGGTCATGATTTCTGGGAACAGACTTAACTGTTGAGTATTACAAATGTATTTTTTTGGCGGTTTGAGCACCACAAGCTGAGTGCCACCTGACCCAAAACTGAGCTGCTCACACATAAGAAATCTAAATGGATACATTTAATTTGATTTATTTATTCAACCCACATTTAACCAGGTAAATCCTGTTGAGTTCAACAATCTCTTTCTCAAGGGAGATCTGGCTAAGACAGCATGATAGAAAAAGGTACAGACAACAATAACCACAATAAAACCTATAAGGTATACATTAATGTGTCAAAATAATTAAAATGCCTATGCACAGTGACAAGTGCCAACCAGTTATTTCACCATTGTACTTGTAAGAGCTTTTAAAAAACGGCATGAAGAACAGTTCTCTTGGTCTTTTGGTCCTTTTGTGGGCTATTCCAAATGAGAGAAGTAGAATACATAAAAGCTGTCTTTCCCAGGAAGAGAGAATAATACCAAAATTTTGGATCTCAGGTGATAACTACAGTCAGGTCTGTGTGCAAATAAAGTGCAAAAGTTTGATGGGAGTTTACTCAATAAATGGCGCTAGAGGTAAGAGGAAAATATGTATTTTTGATGGGGTGAACTGTCCCTTTAATAGTTTAATCTATCAGAAAAATCACAATTTAATATGTGATTTTCATTGAACAGCAAGGGTATGAAAAATTTCAGTCTGTAAAGTAACTAGTAACTAGGTATACTAAGTATAGCTGTCAGTCAAATTTAGTGGAGTAAAAAGTACATTTGCCTTTAAAGTGTTGCAGAGTTTAAGATAAAGTTGCATAAAATATATTTAGTTTCATTTCAGTTACTTTCAATCACTGAAGTAGAAAGTCTGAGCGTGAGATTCTTGGCCTTGGATAAAGTAGTTTGACATTTTCCGCAGTAAAAGTCCACTCACTAGCTTTTTGCAGAACATTGATTTAACTCAGTCTCCATGACAACTGAACAAATTCCATCCACTGTACAGGAGCACAAAAAAACTCCTGGAAAAGCTAATGAGTGGACCGTTTGACTAATCCAAACGAATGGCACGACTCAAGCTGCTTTACCTTAATGTTGAAACTTAGTATTCAGAGCTCATTTTTCTTTTTTGTTCTTTTTATAACACATTAGAATTGAGGAGTTTGCCAAAGAGGAGATTGACCTCACGTTGGCTACACGTCTTGAGTTTAACACACCCCTCGCTGACCTGTCGGACGTCAAAACCATGATGGACTCCATCAACGTTGTTCCAGGTCTGATTTACAAACCGCTCATCTGCATCAGTACAGCACATAAAAGAAGGTTAATCTGCACAGTCGACTTTGACACGTTGTGCTTCTTGGACACTTTAGATTGTTTATAATTACAACAGACAGTAGAGGAGTCTGGTGGTTGTTGCACAGTAGGGCTGGCTATCGGTACTCAACACTTTAAAGGTATGGATTTAAATAACCCAGTACCTAGTGGTATCGAAATGTCTCCAGCCAAATGATACTTGCATTCAATCCTTTTGGTACCCAGATTAAGAAAAGAATGACTATTTGTAAGGTTTTACTTGCAGCCAATCACCACAAGTGTTAAGAAACTTCGAAAAAATACATGGAGTGAAACACTCCATTGGTGTCACTTTATGGATAGTGGTATTGTTACTGGTATTGTCATCTTTGAAATGATACCCAGCCCTATTGATCACCATTAAAGGGATAGTTCACCAAAAATGAAAATTCAGTCATTACCTACTCACCCTCATGCTGAATGAGGATTAAGTTTAGCTTTTTAGTCTACAAAGTTTTCACTTTCCTGTTTCACAGGAAAACAGCGTTGCAGAATCTCCCAAGTCTCCTAAAACCCAAACATGCCAAGTAGACATGCACATGCACACTGTCTGAAATGGGTGTGTGTGGTGTGATGGTGTGTGCGCACAAGTGAATGGCATGTCAGGGCTTTAGGAGACTTGAATTACGCCAGACGAGCATTTTATGTTATTTTTTCCAGTTGTTTTTTCTGTTTGAAAACTGAGATTCTGCAACACTGTTTTTCTGTGAAATTCCAGCAGTGTTGGACTAAAAAACTAAACCCAACCTTCAGTGAGCATGAGGGTGAGTAGATAATGATTGAATTTTCATTTTTGGGTGAACTATCCCTTTAACTAGCAATTCACCAGCTTTGTGTTTTCATACACAGAGTGACAGCCAGTGTATCAATAATCAAGTGATGCTGTCATTGAGAGAACAGGCACACAGCACAGCACTGTTACCACTTACTTGATGATTTAAAGACTGGTCAGTAAGGAGAGCTCATTTAAAATGTATAACAGTTTTTATTGAGCATAGCAACAGAGAGACCATGATGATTAAACTCCATTGATTTAAAGCATCTTCATTAAGCACAGGCCCACATGAAGTTAGGAGACAGGACAGGATCCCAGAGTCTAGATACTGGTGATGGTGAAGTAAAGCAAGTGGTTGGATGAAGGAAACTATCAGTTGAATCTCCCTGAACATCCTGGAGGTACCAAAAATTGCAGGATTACAGAGTTATTTAAATAACACCATCTGAGGACTGATTTGACCCGAGGAACACAGACAGAAAGATCATTGCTCAGATACTTTGACAGGATGGAAAAGTGGAAGTGACGCAGAAGATTAGGGCAAGAAAAAAATTGCAAATACTCACCAGAGACGGAAAAAAGGCGATACAAGAGAGAAACAGTCTTTATAACTGAGCTTTCACCAAATGGTATATTAGCGTATTAGACACTTTAATATTTGAATCTTACTGGTCAGCTGTCCTGTTTGTGTATGTGTTTAGAAAAGATGAAATATTTAGGATATTGTGAATGGTAAATTAAATTTTAAAGGGATAGTTCAGAATATTTGAAGTGGGGTTGTAAAAGGTACTTATCCATAGTCAGTGTATGAACTACAGGAGATGGCGGTCGGCACACCCCCAGTTTGGAGAAGCAGCAGGAGTACTGGTGTTGGGAACTAAGAATTGTACTGCTGTGGACAGGGTCAGCAGCACCTGAAAAAAAAAAAATCTACATTAGTTCAAGTATACGCTATATTTAGAATATTTTCACCACTTCACCATCTCCAAATGAAAGAATCTCCATTGGAAAAAAACATTAATTTTACCTCACAGAACACAGGAGTTACTGGTCTTCCACTGGGTTTACTGGTTACTTATTTTGTCTTATTGTGTGACTTAAGTGTCTTAAAAGTAGCGGTAGACCAGCAACTCCTGCGGTCTGCTACGTAAAATTACTAATCTCGCCTGTGGAGTTTGGTTGAGGGAGAAAGGGGGATATTTAGCCTATATAGCGGTGGTTTCCCCGTGGCAAAGGCTGTCTGACTGTAGGTTAAAGCTGTTATAATATTCTAAATATAGCGTACACTTAAAATGATATTGATTTTTTTATGTTGACCATTTTTAAGTGACTAAAATGCATTTTGCTGCTGACCCTGTCCACAGCAGTACATTGCTTAACTTCTGTGCTGATGCTCCTCTCTGCTTCAACAAACTGGGGCCGTGTCAACCACCATCTACTGTAGCTAATACACTGACTATGATAAGTGGGCAAGAATTACAATAAGTAAAAGCATCAAGGTGTCGGTGTTGAGCTGAAACTATAACAACGTATGGTATGACGTATGGTATGTTTATCCAACATAAAAACAGCGCCATCTGCCCCAGTAATCAACCCCCAGATGCCCAACTCTGCCACCCAGACGTCCCTACGCGTGTGCTGGAGCTTGTTCTCCGACGACACAGTGGAGTACTATGAGCTGTACTACAGACCGGTGCTGGAGGACACACCAGCAGACAGCACCTGTGCACCACATGGTATAACGCAGACACACTGACTGCAGATTCACATTGCATGATAACACCATCTACTGTTGAAATACTACCTATTGATGTGGGAATCTTTTTAAAAGTATAGCCACAATAAAATCTGTGCTTGCGTTTTCAGAGAGCAAGGTAAAAGTGAAGGAGACCCACTGCACTGTGACAGATCTGCTGCCCAACGCTCAGTATGAACTGTGGGTGACTGCTACCAACACCACAGGCATCAGCCCAGCCAGTGAGAAGGCCCTGTACGTGACAGGTAATAAATGTCACACTCCTAAAGCTACATGAGAGGTCATTAAAACTTCTGACATTAAAATAATTGTTCTGTTGTCTCGGGATGTCCCCTAAAATCGCTTTCAGATGTATTTTTCTCCTTTTTTGTTGTCACTCCAGCCTCACATGATTGATGTTGGAGAGGATAAAGTCTTAAATTGTTGTTTCCTCTCTGCCTAGTGCCGTCGCCTCCAGTGATCAAGCAGAGGGAGTGTACAAGCTGTCCAGAGGCTGCTCTGATCCGCTGGGAGTCAGGAAACACCAACCCTGTAGACTCGTACACTGTGGAGCTCAGTGAGATGGGTATTGACGGCACACAGAGCGCTGTTACTGAGTAAGACCTGTTTAATTAACATACACATACAAATGACTGTGGACGCTCATTTACACCAACGTGTTAAAAAAAAGAAGATCCTGTGTGTCATAATGAGAAACTTTCTTCAAATAATGAGTTTGAATAATTATTTAAAGTGAGTTTCTTGTTATGTTGAGATACTAAGTGATTATTTAAGATACTGAGTCATTATTTAAGATACTGAGTCATTATTTTGAGATACTAAGTGATTATTTAAGATACTGAGTCATTATTTAAGATACTGAGTCATTATTTTGAGATACTGAGTCATTATTTTGAGATACTAAGTCATTATTTAAGATACTAAGTCATTATTTTGAGATATTAAGACATTATTTAAGATACTAAGTTGTTATTTTGAGATACTAAATCATTATTTAAGATACTGAGTCATTATTTTGAGATACTAAATCATTATTTAAGATACTGAGTCATTATTTTGAGATACTAAGTGATTATTTAAGATACTGAGTCATTATTTAAGATACTGAGTCATTATTTTAAGCATTATACTAGAGTCATTATTTTGAGATACTTAAGTCATTATTTAAGATACTAAGTTGTTATTTTGAGATACTAAATCATTATTTAAGATACTGAGTCATTATTTTGAGATACTAGTCATTATTTTGAGATACTAAGTCATTATTTAAAATACTAAGTCATTATTTTGAGATATTAAATCATTATTTTAGATACTAAGTCATTATTTTAAGATACTAATTCATTATTTAAGATACTGAGTCATTATTTTGAGATTCTAATGTCATTATTTTGAGATACTGAGTCATTCAAGACACTAAGTCATTATTTAAGATACTAAGTCATTATTTTGAGATACTAAGTCATTATTTAAGATACTAATGTCATTATTTAAGATATTAAGATCATTATTTTTAAGATACTAAGTCTTATTTTAAGATACTAAATCATTATTTAAGATACTGAAGTCATTATTTAAGATACTATGTCATTATTTGAGATACTAAGTCATTATTTAAGATACTATGTCATTATTTAAGATACTATGTCATTATTTAAGATACTGAATCATTATTTTAAGATACATGTCATTTTGGATACTAAGTCATTTTTAAGATTTCTATGTTTATTTTAGATACTAAGTATTTCAAGACAATAAGTCTTATTTTAAGATAAGTAAGTCATTATTTTGAGATATAATGTCATTATTTTGAGATACTAAGTCATTATTTAAGATCTATGTCATTATTTAGATACTAAGTCATTATTTTGAGATACTAAGTCATTATTTTAAGATACTATGTCATTATTTAAGATACTAAGTCATTTAAGATACTATGTCATTAATTAAGATACTAAGTCATTATTTAAGATTACTATGTCATTAATTAAGATACTAAGTCATTATTTTAAGATACTGTCATTATTTAAGATACTAAGTCATTATTTAAGATACTGAATCATTATTTTGAGATACCAAGTCATTATTTTGAGATACTAAGCCATTATTTAAGATACTAAGATGTTATTTATAATACTAAGTTGTTATTTTGAGAAAGTAACCCCTTATTTTGAGATAAGGAAGTCATTATTTTGAGATTTTAAGTCATTATGTTGAGATAAATAAGTCAGTTTGAGAAAGTTTCTTATTACTTTGAGAAAGTGTCTCATTATTATGACTTGCAGGATCCTTTTTTTTTGTCACATTGGCAGAAATGGACTTCCACAGTTGGCAGATTGAAAATAGAAACAAACACAAGATTTAATTGTGGTTTCCTTGAAATTTGTCTTGAGTTCACACACAAAGATAAAGTTAAAATAGCTCAGTTAAAGCAGGAATGCTCCCGTGGATATGCAGAGCTTCAAAGATGCAGTACCCCATGATATTTGTCTTCACTGTCCTGTCCTTTAATAAGCCTTTTGCTTCAATACATCCATAAACAAGCCTGTGTTAGTGCTTGCCTGGGATTTTTGAGGTCCCATGGTTATAGAGCTGCTGAATCAAGACACACTCTGTCCTAGAAAATCTATTCTTAGCTTCAGCTCCTGCAGCACTGTTAGCCTCAGCTAGACTACTGTCCTCGCATTCGGGGTCATTTTTATTTTTCATCTGGTCACTTCAGAGAACAGTCAGACTATTTATTTGAATAGTTTGTGTGTTTTCTGCACAGAGGAGCCTGAACTGTATTCAACTGTAATGAGTCCATGGTCCAAATATGACAGACGTTCCTACTTAACCACCTCATTTGTTTCAGAAGTTTGTGAGACAAGTTTATTTCAAGGCTTTACACTCTGGTATGGAAATAAAAGCCGATCCAAAACGACGCTGTCATCATTGTGCATTTAACATATTTAAAAAGGAAGTGATATCAGCCCTCTGTCCTACTGGTTAATCCCCACAGGTCTATAGTAGCAGTGCCCACCTGTCAGTGTCTGATCCAGCTGCAGACAGGACGCCGTTACCTCATCTCTGTGAGAGCTGTCAACATCGGCGGGCCCAGTGACAGGAGTGAAGTTATTACCGTCTCCACAACAGGTGAGAAGCATCATGGAGAAGACTGTTCATGGTACTTTTGGCTTATTACTTTTTACTTTTGAGGAAGAATTACACAGATCATTGATTTATCAAGGGCCTGAGGACAGAGGGTGTTGTATAATGTAAACTATGATTTGTGATTCTGAGCTATATAAATAAGAAATTAGACTTAATGTAGACTTAAATATAAGCAATAGAATTAAGATTTATAGAGATATCCCATTACAAGTAAAAGCCATAAAACAAAGTTTGAAAAGATATTTTCAGTTAATGAAATAGAAAAAAAGAAAATTAACTTTAATGATATTATGTACTTACAAAACTCACTAAAATAAAAAATATTTACACAGGAAATGTCTTTAGTTTTAGTCTTTTGTTAAGTTTGGTAACTCGACAAGCATGAGGAC
The DNA here is from genome assembly GCA_034769285.1 of Lutjanus argentimaculatus. NCBI lineage: Eukaryota > Metazoa > Chordata > Actinopteri > Lutjaniformes > Lutjanidae > Lutjanus > Lutjanus argentimaculatus. The sequence continues at coordinate 33,172,318 of JAWZSL010000002.1, forward strand.
GCATTGGTCCACATGTTTATGGAGACTGGGATGTCTAAATTTTATATTTTTTGTTATTATTGTGTTATAATTTAAGAAATACAAAACTAATACTGAAACTACTGAGAGCTAAACTGAAATGGGCAACCCCAGTCTGAAAACTAACTGAATTGAATACAATAAATAAATAAATAAATAAATAATAAAAAAAATAAATTTAAAAAAAAATCTAAACTAACTCTGGAAGAAGAACAGGAGTGGCAAAATAATCAAGTACAAGAACCTCAACATTGTACTAAAGTTCAGCACTTGAGCAAATGTACTTCTGCTTTTTGCACATTCATATAATGCTTAATATTTGCTTACCTTGCAGGTACGTTCTTTTATCTCATGGAGGACAGCGCCCATCCTTGCCTGTCTGTCTCTGAAGACGGCTTCACCATATTTTATGGAGACGAGGAGCTGCCAATCAGTGCTATGGCCTTAGACGACAACACCTTCACCAGGTAAAATATACAATTGCTACTTATGTTAGAGAAGACAATGCGAACTTTAAAGACAACTCGTTACGAGTGCAGATGTGTGAAATAAGTGTCTGTGTACAGATGTGTAGCTGTCCTGGGAGATCTGATTCCAGTGCGAGGCAAGCATTACTGGGAAGTTGAGGTGGACGATGTGACAGAATTTAGGATTGGAGTTGCGTATGAGGACACAGAGAGGAACTCGTACCTGGGAGCCAACAATACCTCCTGGTGCATGAGACACATTCTCACTCCATCCAGGTAACAGCATACAACTTCTGTTAACACACCATGAAGACCTTTTCAAGACCATTATGAATGCAATCTAATACCAATCCATACTGACAAATAAGGACAAATGATATGAAGTCCCAGAATTACTTGCAAAGTGACTGATGTTTGGCAACTATCTTTAAAATCTAGACCACCTCCATTTTTAATATTGGGCTGCACTGTTTGCATTGCTGGTAATAAGTTCCATGTTGGGAGCTTCATGTAGTTGCTACAGTGTGATCATTTTTTAACAAACACATTCACAAGTGAGACAGACGTTAATGCAACTTAATAAAATAATATTTAATAATCCACTAATCAATTTTTAAGACTTGTAAAAATTGTATTTAAGAAATTTTAAGGCCTAAAATTAAGATTTATGGACTTAAGATGAAAGGATCTGTGGAAAATTTGTAACAGGGTCAGAAGAAAAGAAAAAATATGCAAAGACAAACATTGATTTTGCAATTATATTATTATGAAAACAACAGTCTGTGGGATCCAAAACAATAAGGACGTAAGCAAAGTTTCAACAAAACACAAGGGTTGAAGTAGCCTTGTTTATGAAAATATACTTGTTATTCCCATTTGTTGTGCAAGCTGGGGAGGAGAAACTGGCTTTCATTTTCACAGGATTACACAGATGAAGCAGATGCAGATCTTTCTGCCAATCTGATACAATTAGCATTCTGACTCTCTGAGGGACGACGACTGCAGTTCATGGAAACTGGGCCAAGACTGTATTTTTAGCTTCCAGAAATTTTCCTTTCCTAAGCAAAAAAAATCATGCATCCACTCACTGCAAAACTAAACCTATTGAAGGCAGAAGATTCCACAGTTGAATATCTTTTACTTTGTGTTGCCATGGCAACTCTTGGAACAAAGCAGGACAGTTGAATTGTCACATTTAGTAAAATCAGAGCAGCATATCACACAAGTCCTAAATGTGGTTCTCATTGTGGGCATCTTCTTGTGATTCTGCCTACGCGCAATTTAACAATCACATTTCTCATTTTCTTTAATCCGCAGCCGTTTGAAATCCTGCTGTTGGCTCATGATTCAGCATCTGCTTTACTCATGGCTGACAGTGGCAAAATGATACCAAACAGGATGAGAGGAAAAGCTTTTTATTCAGAACTTCTTTGCTATCCATAATCATAACATTGCCCTCTTTTCCCTTTTAGGCATAAATATGAGTTTCTGCACAACGGTTGGAGTCCTGACCTGCGGATTACTGTGAACCCAGTGCGGATAGGAGTGGCACTGGACTACGAGAGAGGGACTCTGTCCTTCTTTAATGTGGATTTGGAACAACACCTACACACCTTCTACTGCCACTTTGGAAATTATGTCCACCCCTGCTTTAGCCTGGACAATCCAGGAGCTCTTACTGTACACAATGGCATAGAGGCTCCCGAGTACGTATTCATCTGATACCAGCAGTGAAATAACTTGTTTTTAATACTTACCAAAGTTCTGGGTGACATCTGATATAAAAAACAAACAAAGTCATTAAAAAAAAAAATCATCTGCTGACCTTTGGTCATATAAAATGTGTTGCATCTAAAGACAATAAGGCGTTTTCACTTGTTTTTATTATAGTATTCCATGGGAACAGGCATACACCATTTTCCAAGATAAGAAAAAGTTTCACTGAATTTTACAATATGCATTTATACCATCAGCAACTGCAGCAGACCAAGTGTTTAAATTTAAAAAAAGGAGATATGGGGCTCGTTTTTTGACTAACAAAAGATGCTTTGAAAAATGAAATAAAAGTGTTTTAAGAAAGAAAATCCACTTGTAGTTTTTATACAATTGTATTCACATCTCAAAAAGGAAAAATCCACCCTGAATACCTCCACAGTTAGAAGTGGCTGTTTTGTTTAATAGTGGTATTTGTTAACAGAAAATTTCTCTGCCATTTAAGAGATTGTAAGTGCACGTTTAGAGTCAGACCCTTAGAATTAAAAAAAAAGGCTTCTATCAAGACAGCAATAACAAGGGAGAAAAACACCATATCCTCAAACTCCTCTAATGACATGTAGCCACAGAATGTGCTGCATTTTAAGTAATGTGGCTACAAACATATGCACAATGACAATTAACTAATTGGCAGACTATTTCTATATTTACATTTGCTTTATAGGTGGGAACAAATTCAAATATGGCCACCTTTGACTAAAACCAACAGGTTCACACCCATTTTGTTGGGGGATACAGAAGGACATTCTAGAAGGTGCATGAAAAAAATAAACAGAAATGTAAAGCAAACCTACACCAGGACAATAAAATAAAAAAATAAAATCCAGGAAAGCACCAAACGTCAGACATTGGCGATAAATCAAAGACCATACCAGTGTTTTTTGTGTGTATTCAGCCTGCTTAGAACTATAGAAAATGACTGAAGCTTGGTCACCTGTCAAAGTCCTGAAATGGATGATGGTACTTAAAGTGGTACCAGATATTTCAAAACAGATGAATGGAAAACCATGTCATCTTGAATAGAAGGGGGGGAAAAGTACTGATGGTAAATGTAGTCACTTAAAGCAATAAATGCCTTAGTGTGTCCTATATTGTCCTGTATTAACCAAGAAAGCTGATTTGTCCTGCTGAAAAAATTGTCCTGACACTAGCGTCATCATTTGATGCACAGTGACACATTTGATGTTACAGGCTATTTCAGCTTCTAGTCTCGTCCCCAGGTAGCCAGGGGGCGTTCTGTCGCTCAAAAGCAAAACTGGTTCCCTTCACTTGTTAGCTAGATAGATTCCCAACAGCAAAAATGGCACCCCAAAATATGAGTGCAGAGGATGTTGTAAATATACTTATCACACAGCTTTGTTTAAAAACCTAGATTCTGATTTGTTATTTAGAGCATTCTACAGTCTTATCTCTGAATAGCAGATTGTTGCTATGAAGAACAGACTGTTGCTATGGACACATTCTTATCATAGACTCTGTAAGAGCAATACGATCATTTTAAAAATCAACAAAATCATATTTAAATGAAGATTGTATGTCAAATTATTTATTTCAGTAAATGACTGTGTAGTAAGTGGGATAATGTAAATGTACTGTACATTTACTTGATTATAGATGCTCTGACGGTAACAGTAAAGCTACATGTGAAAAAGAAACCGCAGGAACTCATTTGCTTGGCAACGTTGTGTAGCTTTGATTAGCACCCAGAAGCTAGCTTGCTCAGTGGGTGTGGGCATTAGAAGCTTGTACGCAATGCATCCTGGTACATGTAGGCACTGCGTGACTCAGCTTTCACAGGCATTATAGCATTCAATAAGGAATTTATTGCTTTAATTGACATTTACCATCATCACTGATTGGACACCCACATAAAATGTGAAAAATTTTCCCTCCAACTTTTTGCTTGGAAAATGGTCAGCAATAACATATTTGTTCTTTGTAGTAAACGGGGTAAAATGTGGCAAAACACTGGTATAGCCCTGAAACTGTGTGTGATAATTCGAGGGTGGATTTTTTCTTTTACGGGGTCTGAGTTTGAGAGCTGTGTTGATATAGTGAACGTAGACTTTGGGTCTGTGGGTATCCTGGGCAGTAGGGATGGGGCAGGGCGGGGGCGGGGGTTATGAGTAATCTGTCTTACTGCTGCGTGTCCTTTCCTCCTCCTCGTCAGAGGAATCTCCTCCATAGGGCACTAGCCCCGATGCATCTTCGTCCACTTTAGACTTCTTCTCGCGCACCTCCTCATGAACACCTGTGAAGGCACAATAAAAATGGAGAGACAGAAAAGTAGAAGAGAAAGGGGGAGGGGGACAAAGAGAGAGAACAAAACAAAAAGGAAACCCATTGAGGAGCCCCATGTTAGCGGTGGTTTTTGAGTTCGTTTGATCCACAGCCAGGGGAGGGAAGATATCAAATGAAACGGCAGCAGAGCACACATCCATAACAGGCAGGTCCGGGGACACATGTTGAGAGAGAAAACAAGGGAAAGACAAAAAACATATACAAGAAGAGCATGTTAGTGGGTTCTACCAGCTGAGAGATTCACACAGGTCTCCACTCCTCCCCCATTCCTCCATGGGGGGAGATGCCATTTCATGCAACAGACAACTCTACAGAAGAAATGTCTGTATACTCTCAGAATTTCAGAAAATCAAGAAATGCATACCCATTGACACGGCGCTTACGGGCAGACCGGCTGGGTCTTCTGTCACTCCGTCTCTTGGCCTTTTGCGTGTAACAGGAGCAGGAACCACAAAGGGAGGAGGTGGTGGAGGCATCAGGATCCTGAAGAGAGAAAAACATCAACATCTGCACCACACAAGATTCATGAACATGCCAGGGAAATTGGATCTATGAACACACCTTTCTACTACTTTCTCCTCTCCAACACTGGAGGCAGGAAGTTCAGACTCCGGCTGAGCAGGACCCTCTGGAGAGCTGATGGTCGGCTGAAGACAAAAACACCAAACATTTAAGACAATACAAAACTTTAACACATAAAGAAGAGGTTTGATTGAATAAAAACCTTTTTAACACTGAAAACTTTGTCACATAAAAAAATAATAGGTGAAAATCTGTACCGTCGATGATCCTTATATGTGCCAAAGAAAGTAGTTTAATTGTGGCTAAACAGAAGCAAAATCAGAAGCCAATTTACTGAACCTATTCTTTAAAAAAATATTTTAAAAATCTACAAAACACTAAAACCCTGAGCTCTCCAGATGCTTTACTACAGAGCTAAAGCCATCTTTTATCTGTCTGATGGAGTAAAATCTGAATAGCCTGGACAGTAAGTCAGTATAGGCTAAACTAACAAAAAAGCAAACATTAAAAATATTGTGTTCTCCAAACCATTAGACGATATGTCTCATGATAAAGATATGAATTTGACAGAGCCTTAAGAATTTTTTGGGGTCGACTCTTTATGTCTGGAATTTGCCAATGGTCAGGATTGTATCCATTTTCAGTCTAATAGTGACGCAGCTAAACCTATGTCTGTGGTCAAAAACATTGCTCAGCTTTGTTTAACAGCCATTTGCGTTGGGGATGGTAATTTAGCATTTAATTTAATTCAACTAGTCGACAACATAGGCAAGACAGCTAAAGAGACACAGCATGCATGTAGGACAAACTGAAACTGATACTTTTCATACAATAATTTTATAGAATATAGTTGTGAGTAATTCTACAGTTTCTGAGGCTTAGCAGTGATGATTTAAGCTTCTCCAGCACTGTCAGCAGTATCTCTTCAGGGTTTCTGCAGATTTCAACAAGATAAATTTAAATCTGCTTATGTCATGGCTGGCTATTTTACTTTATTAAAGAAGTTATAGCTTTAAAAAATGCTGCACACATCAGATTTATTAATTAATAAAGTTATAAATAAATAAAATTCTTTGTTTTTTAAATACTGCAATAAATATTGCATCATGGACTTTTTATTGCGGTTTTATGGGACCTTTACCTTCCTGGCCATTAAAATGGCCAGAATTATCTTTCAGTGACATGTGCAGGTGGAACTTATCAGCTAACCTGTTCTTCCTTCGCCCCCTCCTGGAACTGACGTTTGGGACTTCCTGAGTCAGCGGGGGTGTTCAAAGATCCTCCAGGCTCCACTGTCTCATTGCTGCCAGGACCCTTAAGTAAAGCAGAACCAACACATACATACGCTGATGCTGCAGCTGGATTTTTAAAGAACTAAAACTCAAAGGTCTCAACAGGTTTCAGGTGTCGTGATACATTATAACATGGATTGTTACATAAGCAATGAGCCCAAAACACTTTAACATGAACTTTTATGAAGTCTGTAGTGTGTATGTGCAGATTTAAACTAGTGCTGAAATTATTAAGCGAGCGATCTTTAAGATAATTGACTAAAAATGCCAAACCTACGCTGGTTGAATCAACCTAAGACTATAGCGCAGGGCTAAATCAAAAAAATACCTAATATATGAATGCTGCAAACAATAATTAGAGATTAGTATCCTTAATCTTTGTTAATTTCCTGGACGAGATAGGGATGCGGTTTCCTAGGACACACCGGATACTAACCATTGCCTGAGAAGATGGAGGGTTTGTCGACATGTTAGAATGACTTGGGGGACCATTTGCATTACTCCAATAACCACTGGCTCCTGGGTACGCTGAATAGCCGCCAGCATACCCATTTGCTGGGTAGTTATACCAGGACCCCTGGCTAGAGTAATTGCTATTAGGTGGAAATCCATGTGCTGCGTATGCTGAAATGAAAGTATAGAACGTGGAGTTAATAGCATATACCACATGAAGCAATAACGGTGTTTTGACAACTGTGACCTACTATTTCAGCCTATTGTTGAGCCACTTAAAGACGTCAAGGGAGGATTAATTACCACAAGAAGAATGCTCTCAGCTAGTTCCTGAGATATTTGGTCACCCTGTTGGAATTAGTTACGAGGCGTAAAAGAATACTCACGTTGTGTTGAGCCTGTAGCTGTGTACATCGACACCATGCGGGCATGTTCAGCTCTCACCTAGAGAATGATGTAAAACAAAAACTATGTTAAGAGCTGGTTAACAATCCACAAAGGCTGTGTTAAGTCATTTTCTTAAGTCAACTGTGGGTAGGTGCAGAGCACTCAGAACCTATTTCTGGAGATCAGGTGGTTCACGCTACCACTTTCAATTTAGGAGGTGGGTATCAGTGAAGACTATACGTCTTAATAGTTTCACCTTCTTAAACCTCCCATCAGGCTCTCATTTAATTAAAATAAACTCCACAAGATTATTAGTGGCGACAATATCATCAACTTACAGTTTCCAGCAGACTCTCAGTGAGTTTCTTGGCTGCTTCCAATCCAGCTGCATTTGGGTGGCTGTAACACACAAAAGGCCATTCATAAATATGACACAGACTCAGGACAGAACTAACAGAGCAAAAACAAAGAGGTTTTAGCTTTTATATGCAAGCAGGGCTCTAAGATGGCTGTTTCAGTAACAAGCAATGCGAAACTTGGATTGTACTTTGTGGTGACTTTACTGATTCAGTCAAATAACGTCTTTACACAGAGCAGGTCAAGTCATGCCCTGTTTTGATGGTGGGTTGTCCCAATACCGGTTTTGGAAGTGGATCCAATACAGATTAAAATGCTGGATCAGATATCAGCAAGTACTTGCACTGATCTGACATCACATCATTTATTAGCCCTGAAATGGTACCCAGCTAGTTCCCTGCATATCCTATATGCCTTTTTTTTTTTTACCTACAAAAATGATAGCAGTAATATTACATCATTCAGGGTTACTAGTGTACAATGTTAAAAAATAATACATAGATATTCTTAATGTGCTGATACTAGGTTGGTACTCAGTATCAGGCAAAGTTCAGTTATCATAATTGGTAAGAAAAAGTTCTGATCTTTGATCTTTGGAGTTGATAAGTTAAGACTTTTCAGGTGAAAGATTTGTTTTTCTTGCTTTGAGTAGGTAATTTTAGGTCATATCATTTATTTACATTTTGTTAATTATTTTTGCAGTTTGTCCAGCCTGAAGGCAAAATTTCCCTTTAATAAGTTGTGAAAAATTTATACTTTGAGGTCTGCAACTGTCAGTGGTGGTGGGTCTCAGGAACTGGGGAGAGGGAAGTCTCATTTTCATATTGCATCTAGGTTTACATTCTGTAACAGTTGGCTATAGAAATGATTAGAGACTGCTATGCCACCAGATTCTTCTTTCCAGTCTGTCAGGTTACACTGTTAGCCTTGTAGTGCAACCAGCATCACCACACAACCAAGTCTGATGACAATCCTAGTAGACAACTTGAAAAGTTTTCCAAAGAGGTCAGCACTTGGAATGAACATACCTGATGTAGACGTAAAGAGGCTCAAAAGACTCTCGTTTTGATGCTTGTTCGATGTAACCAGAATTTTTTCCCCTGAGAAAGACTCGAGCCCCCGTCTCCGTCTGGATGTGACTCAGGTACGAACCTCCTGGACCCTCTACCTTTTCATTCACGTTGAACGAGGGCAGCGCCTGGTCCAGACCCACAAAAATCTTTGTGTGCACAAAACTCTGAGAATAAGAGGAAAATGAGAGTTATTATTATGCCCTGCACATTCAGGTTGTTGACTGACATCTAAAATAAGTTTGACTAAAAGGTAGAACAGCTTTGTAAGCAGATGCAGTGATCCAAGGCTTTTCCCTGTAGGCCAGGGATGTTCTCTCTGCTACTTAATTTGGGAGGTGGGTATCAGTGAAGGCAACATGGTCTTCATTTGCCTCACTTTCTTTACCTCCGTTTAAGAAGCCACAGACAATCAATATTCAACACTTAAGACCTGAGCTGCATAATGAACTGTACACAATATAATCTCAACGATACTTTGCATTTTAAGTAATTATTTTATATGGCGATGTTACACATCCAAATAAATGATCATTGCTTTATTTGCTTTGGTATCTCATGTTTCTGGTCAGCTATTAACCATCTTTATAGTCTAAACTATATCAAATGCATTTTCATATATTTTCTATCACAATTTAGCTTTGTGGTAGCTTGCTAATGATGATGTTAATAACTTATGTGTCATCTTAGGATAGAAACAAACTATTCAGTAAAATGTGATAATTGATTTTGGGCCGAAGCTGAAAGATCTATGAAACTAACAAGCTCAATCAGCAGTGTTTAGAGTATGCACTATGCAGTATTATCAATAACCACAATAAGAAAAAGCGCAGCTATTGAGCACAGTGTACCACTTATTTGTCTCCCTGTCCCATGTCTTACATGTCCAAGATATGTGAGTCAGATGAAGGCTCACAATGAGAGAAGTAACAATTCAACTAAATGATACACATATTTCAAATTCTGAGTGTGGAAAGGAAAGCTGATAGTAGAGGTAAATACATCCCACAAGGGAGACATGTATAAACTTCAGTAATGAATCCCCAGGAAATCAAACATGGATCCCCACCATTTGCAGCAGGATAAACTTTAACACACATGTCATGTCTGCCTACCCCTGAATGAGGAGCTGCAGGCCGATGTCCCTGGCCTGGCACTGAGTTGGTGTTGGGCATCCGTGGCACAGGTGGGGGAATGACGGGGCGAGGAGGCTGAGGGTAGAGTGTGAGTGGAGGCATTACTGGCACCTGCTGTCCTCCTGATGCTGCCGAGGCCCTCAACAGGTCCTCAGAGATGATCTCCTTTATCCTCATCACAGCCTCTGATGTTGCAGAAAAGTCAAGAATGTTTGGATATCAGCCATATTCAGTCACAGCAAAGAACAGGCTTCGGAAAGCTTAAGACATTCATAAATTACATTATTATTCATAAATTACAACGCCCCGACTTTTATTGTGCAGATTAAAAAAAAAAAGAGTGCTACTTACTGTTCACCTGCTCTTGGTTCTTTCCCTGGACATGCAAATACAAAGGTCTTTGTCTAAAAGAAAGAAAATCAGAAAAGTCATGGACAACAGAACTGTACTCTTTCAAGTATCTGTTTTTTTTCCCCCTCATTATCACTGTAACACTAAAAACTTATACAGTAACTGATTACTTTACTTTATTAGGATCCCCGTTAGCACCAGCGCAAGTATTCTTCCTGGGGTCCAGCTGATTTAATTTTAGTGTGACAGACATTACACTCCTGATAAATTAGATTTTCTTGGAAAGCAATGAGACAGTTTATCACTGTAATTGCAAAGAGCTGTAAGACAGCGTATGTATAGCTTAAAAAAACAAGTCAAAACCATGATAAGAATGTTTTTTTAAGTGAAGCAAATAATTACCATACACCGGGTCTACCATCGGACATCAAGTTAGTCATTCTCATAAGAGTGATGTGAAACTTTAACTTTTGCAGGACATGATTTTGTCACGCTTTCATCAGAGATGTCACATACATATTTTATCAACATTTAGGTAAATGGAGGTATCAGATTGTCTGATATCGAGTATTAACGGACTCAAATTGGGGGTCTGGGGCCAATAAACTTGATTGGGACATCCATAATCTTAGTACTTACCCTCCCTTTCCCTTTTCAGCTTCAGTCATGAAATGGCCTTTGGTTGAGACGACTGCTCCACTAAACTGGCGGATCTGAAACAGGTGATGAGAAATTTAAGACATTATAGGGATTGTCAGAGAATGTGTTTATTTAACACTGTTGAAGACTTTTCTTAACTTTTTTCCACTTCTCCACTTTTCTTGTCAAGTGTGGTGTTTCAAATGTAAAACTGCCATGACCACTTTCAACTTACCTCCTCCTGTGTCTTTCCTTTAGTAAGAAGGTCTCTGCAATTTAGCGGTACATCATTGATGTCAACCTCTGTGACTACCATCTCTTCTGTAGGGGCTGGCACAGGCACACTTGGAGGAGTCTAAAAGAGATTTGAAATGACAAAGGAGACCATAAGACCTCTGATGACTGCAGAAGCACAACATATAATTAACTGCTATCACTTATGTGTACCTTTGCAAGTAAAGGTGGAGGAGTCAACAGCTTTCCTTTTGCCATTAACATGGCATTTATTTTAGCAGCCATGGCCGCAGCCATTTCAACTCCTCCCTGAGGCGCTGGCTTTTCTCCTGTTTGTGGTGGCTGGGACACTGTGCTGTGTGAACCAGCAGTGCTGACGACTCCTGATAACGAGACAGGGTGGCCTGCATTTTCACTACTCTTCTGTTGCCTTACATCTACACTCTGTTTAGGCTGGGCTGGCTGATCCCATCGGCTGGATAGGCACCTGAGATAAAAAAAAAAAGGGAAAGACAAGCAAAATGTTAAACATAATATCTGTTACATATCACTTTTACAACACAATTATAACAAGAAAAAATGCATAAAAGTATAACCTTGATCGAAAATGGACTTTTAGAGAGTCATCAGATCAGAAATCAGTAAAGCTTGTTACTGTTGTGTGGAAAATGAATGAGGGACTCAGGAGACATACAGATGGGTGACAAATTAAAGAAAAAACAATACGTGCCTGAGTTCCACCATGAATCACCAGAACAAATTTAATACACCTTGGCACAGATTCTCAAGGTCTCTGAAAGTTTACTGATGAAATGAAAATCATTATTGTCCACACTGGATATTCTGATGGTGGTAGATAATACCGTCAGTCTGTAAAAGCAGTTCGTTTTCATACTTTATTTGTCAAGCCTAGATGTTACTTTTTCACTTCAGATGTTTTATCTCTTGTTTAGTGCACTCTTTTCTGTTCTGTTATCTCAACGTTATTTTAATTTCACTCTAATATGTACCCGATTTTAAATCAGGTCTAAATGTAGTACTGAAATGTTTTAATTTTAGCATCTCCCATGTAAAAAGCTTTGTAACTTTGTTCTGAAATGTGTTATATAAGTTTATTATATTATCACTAATAACTGCATTTGTTTTCTTTCACCACTCATTTATTCAGGTTTTACCTTATATTTGTCACCCACTGGTATAAAAGTACTTGCAAGTTTTCTCTCCTCGTATCAATTGTTTTAAGACACTTTTAAAATGATGACATTACAAAAAATACACTTGAAGGAACTTATTCAATATTTCAAGCCACACTGGTAAATTTTGTGCCAATTTTATAGCCAAGTACAATTCCAAATCGCAGAACCAAATAGCAGTTTTTTTTAAAAAAAAGGAAACGTGTGCGGAAACAGGAATACATTGTAGTGTTTCAGTGCTACACAGATGACCTGGACTACAAATGTTTCTCTACAGATCTAAGGAAACATGTTTGTTTGATACAGACCCCAGCCAATGTCACATCATCACTGTTTTTTTTTTCAGTAAATACGTAACTGATCAATTCCCAATAATCGCACTGCATATCGCAATCACAATTTCAGTGAAAAGTAATCAAAATATGATTTTTTTTTTTTTTACTAAGTCGTGCAGCCTGTTAAGCTTTAAACGGCCAGCGTTAGCTTAGCTTAGCTTAGCGGTAACCGAAAGAAGCTAACGTGAAGGCTAAGCTGGCTAACTTAACCAGTATTACCAATATATCTATTTAAGACTTTAAGAAATATAATGTTCGAGTATTGTGTTGAGATGCATCGGGTCTGCCCCTCATGTTGACTTTTAAGCAGCACACATGATACCCGCAAGCTAACAGTTATTAGCAGGCCTCGACCATGTATGCTAGCTGACGCTACAGCTAACAGACTGATTAAAACACCGTCGTTAGCGTTAGCTTAGCTGGCTAGCTTGCCGCTCGGTGCAAACATGCTGTGCTGTGTACGTCAAATCACCAAATGTATTTTTCGTTGAACGGAAACTTACGGCGTTTGTCCAGTCATTCCCGAAGACATAGCACCGCTCCGCTAAACCTGCAGTGAAATTAAAACAGTTTCTAATGAAGCTGACGCTGAACGACGGCAGCCATCGGTCTGCTCTCTGTGGGGGCCGGCGACTTCTTCTGACGACACGTCGCAGACTCTTGACTCGGTGGAAGTTGAGCTGTTTTCATGTTATGTAATAAACACATGGAGAGTCATAAACGGCCAACTAGTCAACATGGTAACTGGAAAAAGAAAGAAACTTATTTAAAAGTACAAACTGACTTGATTCAAAGTGTATAATTAAAGTGTAGAACAATCCAAAAACTTTAACCCCCATTTTCATTAGTTCAGGAACTTGGCTGCTAGGGGACTCTGGGGCAATAAAGAGCAGCTGGGCCCCCTGATAAAGGCAAGATTAACTAAAAGTAATGATGAAAAGTCTCGTACCCTGAAATAAAAATAAAAAATAACAATAAAAAGTGACTGAAACTATATTGTGTTCTTACAAAGTTAACTAAAATGTAGAAATTTGATCAACATAACAAGTATGAGGAGGCAGTGGTGCATATTAAGGCTACAACTAATATATTATACTCACAACTCAAAGATCACAGAGAGAAAAATCAAATTTAAGAAGCTGAAGTTAAGGAATTGTTATTAATTTAATCATTGATTAATGATCGATTAATCATTGCATCCCGTGCATATTGAGACCATGCTTGCCAGCCTTGAGACCTAAAAAATAGGGAGGATTTAAAAAAAATCTGAGTTTCACAGACTTTGTTTCTTGCCTTCTGGTTGCTTTTAAAGAATACAAGAAACAAAATAATAAATGCAACAGCATTTTTATGTTGAATTCTTTTAATTTTACTTTCAGTGCTAAGGAAAGAATACTGAATAATTTGTCCCTCTAAACATGAACTTGTGTAAATCTCTGGCTTAAACTGATATTCATCAGCTTTCTTTCATTCATTTATTTTGTGGCCTTGTCACTAAAAGAAAATTAATGTCAACAGATTTAACAAAATGCATTATAAAGTCTGTTTTGCTGTGGCTGTTTTGTTGGCCAGGTGGAAACAATACACTCTTAGAGACATACAGGTTTATACGTGCTATATAGTCTTAGAAGCATGTTGTGGTGATTAGAATTTTTTTTTCCCAGTTTTGTCAGAAATTGGGAGAAATACAGGAGGATTGTGATCCCAGGAGGAAATAGGTTGAGAGCAATGAAAAACGTTAGTCTCCTGGGAAAATCAAGAGGGTTGGCAGGAATGATTGAGACTGGGATGTGGCTGAAAATCGATTGCCATCACAAAGAGTTGTGCTTTGTATTTTAACTTCTTAAATCTTGCTTACAAACAAATACCATCCACATCGTAATAAAAAATACTGAAACCAAGAAACACTAAACCAAAACTACAAACTTTTAAGCTATAAAAACTAAACTGTATGCAGGATAGTTTTGTTGTTTAGGAAGCTAGTGTGACTGCACCTTAAAGACAAGATGTCAGTGAATCCTACACAATGATCCTTTAAATGTAATAAAGAGGAAAGAGGCTGTCCTCATAAGAAAACTGCAGTGCTTGTTCAAATGCTTAAAAAGATCCATATGTTCATGTTCAGCAGCAGTGTGAATTATTTACTCCTGGTTGCCAGGAATGAAGGTGGAAGTTGAATGACGTCTTGAAACCTTGAAAGGAGGAGGTTGCGGTGGATGGATGAGTCAACTAAGTGATTTAGACACGCAAGACCATTGTTTATTTCCCATTTCCTACGAACAGCCAACATTGTTGCCTTTAAACCATGACCACAATCGTTTCCTACTGTAACCTTCACCAAATATTTTTCTGTTTAACCAAATCATTATATTCCCTAACCCATGTTTGTGCCTAAACCTAACCAAACCTTAAAGCAAGAATAAGTAAGTTTTGAAAAAAAAAAAAGAAATAACACATTTTTCGTCTTACAAATGAAAAGTTGAATTCCTAATCAATAAAACACACCCCTTAACAATTAAATATGTTCAGGGGTTTTGCTGCTACAGTCTTACTTGGTCTAACTTTAGGTATAAACTGCTGTACAGTGCACTTCACCAGTCACTTCTCTGAATTTATACAGAGACTTTTTCACTTGTGCTGCTTTACTGTAAAGGGACAGTTCAACCCAAAATTTAAAAAAGACACGTTTCCTCTTACCTGTAGTGCTATTTATCCATCTAGATTGTTAGGTGGCTGAGTTTTTGGGATATTAACCATGGAGATTCCTGCCTTCTCTCAAATGCAGTGGAACTAGATGACAAAAAAAATATGTTTGAACAACTCAACAGTTATATCTCTTTACAGAAATCATGATCCGGTTACTCAAGATAATGCCACAGACCTTGTTGTGTGCAGTTTCATGTAGAAACTGTTTTCTTTCTATCAAAGTACACACACCAACTGTATCGCTGCACGAAGGAAACATGAATCTACTCACGGATGAGACATTCCAGTTTAACCATTACACTGGTCTGGTATGACCAGTAGTAAATGCTGGCTAAAGTTAACTAAGTTTAGGTAACTTCAGGCACTGGCTTTATGACTCTTTTCCACATGCTACTGCCACTTTAGATTGGCATTTTTAGCTAAACGAGCATTTACTGTTATAATTAAAGTATGTCTTGAATATTTCTAAATGGTAAATGAGGAGTACTTGTTCTTATCCTGGTATTGTATCACTCGGTGTTATAATTGGACAGTGTGCCACTCTGGAAGAAGAAGAGCAGTCTTGTTTGATATGCCATCTCAGTGATGTACAAAATTAGTTTAGTTTTCTTTTCTTTTGTCCTTTTTATGGTAGGTATGGTAGATGTCCAGCCATGGTCTCAACCAGCCACCAGGAGGCTTGAAATGAATCTTTTGCCTCCATTCAAAGTACTGAAAACCTTTGATTCAAACTTGGTCCTATCTTATTACTCTAAAAATTAAGATAGTTCAAAGTAAAACAAGTAACCTAAAGAGGTAGTTAGTCTGTGAAAATATGCAATAATGGGTGAAAAAAGGCAGTGAAGATGCTCTAAGGTCCTGTGCTAAGCTTCAAGAACTTTGGTCTCTCATCTTTAATACAATCTTAGAATCCCTGAGCAAAAGTATTGACCCGTGCCCATTTATTGACATCCTTAGTGGACCCCCACATCATGTCTAGGTCCGATGCCGACTGTATTGCTTTTGCTACTTTACTTGCCAGACATCTAATTATACATAAAAGTGGAAATATCCACCTCTACCTACCTTTACTCGTTGGATCATAGACTTAATGCACTTTCTAAAATTAGAAAAAATAAAATACTTGTTAAGGAGCTCCACAAAGACTCTCATAAAGTATGGAATCCATTTAACCATATTAAAAAGAAAATTCAATTGCCTTCTGATCCATAAAAAGAAAATGTCAGAATTAGCCATGCTAACTTAATACAGTTAAATGCTAGTTAAATGTTTTCTTTCTTCATAAATACATATCTGAAAGCCTACCATTCAAATATTAACTTTTGATTTATTTATTCTGGATTATTGGGGATTACTCACCTTTCTTAAATTTTCATTATGACGTTTTGTTTTCTCCTGTCTCACTTGTGCACACAAAGTCACCAAATATATCATACAATACTGTGCTATTTGACAAAAATCACAATAAACCGCCACTAAAAAAGATGACATAAGTAAGAGGACAGACATTGAACCACTGCAAGAAACAGACTTCAAACTTATAATTGACATTATTTTATTTTTCATTGAATAGTTTCTAATTTTTTTCCGTGCCTTCAGACCGAGATGTGAATCAGAAGGAACAAACAAATCCCCTGATTGAGTGTACAATTCTGTCATAAGAGAGAAACAAAGATAACCGTGGTCAATACATCTTATTAACCATCATTTGCTTAGCTGTTATGGCATTTATATACTGTTTAAAGAGGAAATATTCTTAATAAGCAACAATCTTTAACATATATTAGTATCCTAATCTGAAACCAGCCTCGAACACAAAGCTGTTCCCTGGGTCTGTGCATAAGGATGTTGGACAAAGTGGCCAAAATAGAATGACGTTTGATCAAAAAAATCAATGCAAGCCGGCCTCTAGGAGACTGCTTAAAGACAGTGATAGACAACTCTGCGATCCACATCCTTCTTAACCATTAAGTTCTCTGTATACGTGCTCTGCGTGACCGTCCAATTCACAGGTATTCAGATAGCTATAATGGTTGATCTCATTTTGCTGCAAATCCAGTGTAAAATTCATTGTCTATAAAAATATTGAGATTTACTTGAACATAACCTTCTGACTATGTCATAATAAAAACTCCAGATGTCCGTTGCAGTTGCACAGTGGGATGTACTGTATAAATATTGTATAAAATAAGGCAGTCTTTTCAGTAGGATAAACCAGATACAAAAATTTCTGGGAGAAAAAATTTTCAAGTCCAAAATGTTTTTCACATATTTCTGCTGTTGTCAAATGTCAAGCGGTTTACAGCATTAAACCAAGAGTAAGGGATTGTTGCAACAATGAATACACCCACGCACCCACACCTACAGTCCAAACGCACACTCACACACATGTTCACACACACACACACACCCCGCACACCCACACACTCACGCAAACTCCTGATGATCAACAATAACAGCTTATTCTACAATGCAACATCCCATCCCTGGACAAATCACTGAGACGTAGACATTTCTAATATTGTTTACAGTGCAATACAAAAGTGTTCATTCAAACTGGTACTGTACTTTTTGATAAGAAAATAAAAATGTTTAATATGGTAATGCTTCATATGAATAATAATTGAATTTTTTTGAGAGTTATAGTAGTATTTGTCTTCATCAGCTTTGGCTTTTCTCTCTCTCTGTTTGAAATTTGTTCTTATTTATCAACTAATTCATTTATGAATTTTTAATATAGAAAATATGGAACATCTAAGAAAAATTAAACATACCAAATCATCTGTAATTAGTTACCTATGATCATGATGTTTGAGGTGTTTGTCTCTCAGCAGTGGCCTAAAGTGAAAATCCACTCCCTGACCCAAAAAAAGAAAAGCATCCCCCTCCCACCACATGTCTGTTATGACAGCTACGTGTCAACTTGGATGTGTTTCTGAAGGACACATGAGTATATTGCCAAAAAAAAAAAAAAAAAAAAAAAAAAAAGCAGTGGAGTGTTCTTTCATGGTGTGGCCTCTGGGGGCAGAGGGAGCAGTCCTGCCTTGTCTTGTCTTGTCTTGCTGCGAGCTGCACAGGGATGGAGGTCAAAGGTGATTGCATGGCCTGACAGACCACACTTCCATCCACTCCTCCAGTGTCGCTCGCTCCTTCAGCAGTTTTTGCTCTTCACAGGCAGACAGGAGAGCCACCACGGTAATTAGGGGACGGATGCTTTGCCAGGAGGCCTGTAAGGACCCTCTCTCAGTCATGTCACTTGACCAGCTACACTGCGAATGCCTGAGAGGCACGAGAAGTTCATAAGGATGCTTTGTGTCCGTGTCTGTTTTGTCACAGTTCTCATCTGACAGGGTTGTAAAAGCCCCAGCAATGTCACTGCTGCTGCAGCTGCCCTGTCAGGGGGAGGTCCTTCTGTGGTTTCTGTATGGACGGACATGTGGACACTCGGCATGCTACAGAAGCAGGAGAGAGAAGGCGAGGAGGCCCCCTTTGGCTGGCAGGGAGAGAGACGCCCCCAGCACGAGAGAGGAGGAGGGCTGCCCCAGACCGCAGAGTCGCAGGGCTGGACACCGCAGCCACACCTACTCTGGAGGCGGTCGCAGGCTGTGCAGCTTCCTCTCATCCAGGCCTTTCCAGTACTTGAAGTTGTTGTCCAAGTGCTGCATAAGATTGGGGAGGTCTGCAAACGCTGGAGAGACAATAAAAGAAGTTGAAGCTCAAGATCAGATTTGTTTTTAATGTGTGTGTGTGAAGTATGATGTGTTTACTTAAATTAATACCACTATCTTATTAAAAGTCCAGTGGGTAAGATCTACAGGGATTTATTGTCAGAACATGGCAGAAATGGAGTATAATGTTGATAAGTATCTGTATGATCACCTGAAAATAGGAAATCCTGTGTTTTTGTTACCTTAGAATGAATTTTTCTATCTACACAGGTGTGAGTCCTCTTTAATGGAGGCTGTCATGTTGCACCGCCATTTTTCTACAGTAGCCCAGAATGTACAAACCAAACACTGACTTCAGATAAGTTTCACAGCCACTGTAAGTTCTTCTACACGCTTGGAAAGGGAGGGTAACACGAGGTCTTTGCGATCTGCAAGCTCACTGCTAGATGCTATTAAATCCCACACACTGGTCCTTTAATACGTTTTTTGTAAAAGGCTTAGTAGAAATGCACCGATCCAACTTTTTACCTTTATTTGTAATCATGATCACAGCAGTTTATAAATCTTTAACTAACTCCCTGTACAGATTGATCCAGCTTTCCAGCTTTACAATAATAGAATGTGGGGTGTTTTTACATTTGGGATATGTATTGCATATACATACAGATTACATCAACAAATTTAAACAAAAGAAGAGAATTTCATGGAAATATATATTTTTCACATCGCCCAAATTTCCTCAATATATTGAACATGTCTCTAAAGAGGAGTTTCTCGGCTTAAGCCACTTCTTTGTAATTGCTTTGCTCGCAGCTACATTCAGAATTCCAAGTATTTTGTTTTAACATTTATAGAAGATGAATGTAAAAGCCCAAAAAGGAGTTTGCCCCAGTTAACAGTAATTTTTGTCCAAAATATAGTCACTAAATCTGTGTAAATCTTGCACAAAAAAATATGTACGTCTGGACAGGCCCAAAGTGGTAATGATTTGTTTCTTGGAAGCCACAATTCCTCCAGCAGCTGGAAGAGCCTGAATGATGAGAATACTGAACAGGTGTGATAAAATATCTACTAAGACTCTTCCAACCCGCTCAGGAAAACAACATCTCAGGAAATATGCAGTTAGTACCGATCTCCAGAACTGATCCAATGCCAGTATTCTGTTTTTTTCCCATATTTAAAATCTGTATACATCACTGTGTGTAAGTCATTGGATTCATTTTTTGTGTTAGAAAACACTGCAAATGACTTTGTGGTCTATCATCACTTAAAGACTGTATCTGATAGTGGAAGCACAGAATTTAATGACACTGACACAGAAAATGTATCTAATTTGGCTTTGTAAAGTCAGTATCTGCAATGCTACTGATTCAGTGTATTTAATCTAGAGCTGCAACAATTGGTTGATTAATTAATAAATCAACTGAAAGAGAAATAATTAAAAAGACTAATCAAATTAAAAAAAAATGTTTGGAAGTAATTTTTCAAGCATAAATGTCTAACATTTGCTGGTTCCAGCTCTTGAAAGTGAGGATTTTGCTGCTTCTCTTTGTCATTTATGACAGTAAATCATGAGCTTTTGGGCTGTGGACTGTCGGTGGGACAAAAGAAGCAATTTGAAAACATCACTTTGGGCTCTGGGAGATTATAATGAGCATTTTTAACTTTTTTGGACATTTTGTAGACTAAACGATTCATTCATTAATTGTGAAAATAATCAGCCGATTATTCAATAAAAAAAAGAATAATTACTTGCAGCCCTAATTGAATTGGTGCATCCCTCAGACTTAGCATAGATGTAGGTTAATAAGTTGTTTTTAAAAAAATGATATTTAAAAGCAGCTCCCTGCAGCTATCAGTGTGCAGATTTATAGTAGCGTATGTATCTGCAGTGTTTGCATCCTGCTGTGCAGTCTTACCATCCCATGCATCAAACATGTCCGTAATGAAGTAGTCTATGAAGGAAATCTGGGACTTTGGGATGCTACACGTGTTTCTGTCAAACACAGGCATAACCACTGGTAGACCTTGTCTCTTCTCCTCGTCCGTCTGTACCAGAAAGAAAGCACAAGTGATCATAACGCACAATAAATAAAAAAAAAAAAACCCCACAGTGCAGCTGTTACGTGCTGTATCCATCATCAACATCATGTTTTATTTTTTTCTAATTACCTGTGCAAAATACTCCTCTGAGATGCGTCCAGCCCATTCTATACAGAGCTCCTGAGGCCTGCACGGATTGGAGATGTCTGCACACTTAATCAGCATCCGCTTGACGAGGATGCGATTCTCAGGGGATGTCAGAATGCTTTTGACAGATTCCTCGTCACTGTTTCCCTAAAACAAAACAGAGGCAGACCATTAGCACAAAGCCGACTTAAGATCTACTTATTAGTGTTAACAGACAGCAGCTGCGCTGAACAACTTTAAAAATAACCAACTATGTTTGTGCATAAAACTGGGAGGATAAATCATGGCACTAGCAGCTGATAAAGGTTTCTTTATGGAGAAGGACAGTCTGTATTCAGTGTGTGTTCATTATGAGCTCTTGCAACACTTACATGTAAAAGAGCGCAGCATGCAGTCACATGATTTGCAGCCTACTGTATGTTTCAAGATTGAATTCACTGACAATTATGTTAAGCAGAAGTACAGAGGCTCTATTTTTCTAAGCCAAGATAAGTGAGGTCTCTGTTTTATTTAGACCTTCAAGTCTCAAAGTTAACTGAATAAAAATGTGACACAAAGACCAAAGAGCCTTTTTTTATCAACTAGACTTAGACTCCATTACAATTTATATCAAACACTTAAAACGCTCAGTCTGTGTAAAGTTCTCAAAGTGGCTGTACTCAGTGTAATAATTCAGGGAGAAATAAGCATTAAATGATTTATTCACATCATTCCTGCCTTTTAAAGGCAAGAAGACTTTTAAATGTCTGTGTTGAGCATTCCACACACAGACGAGAAAGATGGTACCAAGTTGTAAAATTCTCTCCCCACAAAGATATCTGTGCCCAGGCAACAACAGGCCACAAGTCCCCTGAACCAGTATCACCATCTCTCTTAAAGGGATAGTTCGGATTATTTGAAGTGGGGCTGTATGGGATAGTTATTGATTGTCAGTAGATGGCAGTAAACACGCTCCCTGTTTAAGGAAGCAGCAGGAGTACCACTGCAGGAAGCTAACCAATGAACTGCTGTGGACAGGGTCAGCAGCAAAATGTATTTCAGCAGAGAAAGGGTTATTTTGAGGGGTTTTTTATTTTTATGCTTCAATTATGCTGGGAAAATATATTTTAAATGTCTTGTCAATTAAACCTTATAACAGGTCAACCTCCTAGTGATTTAATTTTTTTATTAAATAGCAAAATTCAGCTTGAATTTTGTCAACTCTGCCAGACACACAAAAAGTCAAAAGGAGTATTATATTATAAAATATGTAGAAAATGTTCAGTGGTTTGTATTTTAGCATTAAATGCAATATTATTTAATTAGCTGTACAATCAACAACTTTTTGTTGCCCATTTACCATTTCTGTTGATAATTTAAGTTTTTTGTGATTAACAACATGTAATATAATTTATAACACAAAGAATACACATTAGGTGTACCATGACATTTCTTGTTGATGTAAACTGATTTTATAAATAATCATAAACATATATTTAATATAACAAAAAAAAAAACAACCTCTGTATGACTTCTCTATGACAGCATTAATAGCCAACTGATGGAGTTGACGTCACATACAAGAGTGAGTCCAGACCTTTTTAACTGGGTGGGCCAGGTGGGCACTGACTTATTTGTTTATTTATTTTCTCATTCATTTATTTATTTATAAACACACCAAAAATGTATTTAAGTTATGTCACCTCCATCAACATAGATGTCAACTCCATAAGATGGAATATCTGATGGAGTTGATGTCCTATGGAGTTGATTGTTAATTAGAATTAGAGTGTTAATAATTTTTGTTTGTTTTTTTTCGTAGGACATGATTTGTCCCAATTCTCAACAACGAGTGAAAAAAACATGTCAGTTTAGAATATTTTCACCACTTTATCTTGCCAGCAGACAGCCTTTTCTGATGGGAAACCACCGTTATATAAACCAAATATCACTCTGTCCACACCAACCAAATTCCACTGGTGAAATCAGCTATTTTACTTTGCAGAACACAGGAGTTGTTGGTCTATCACTGCCTTGATCGGTTAGTTTGTTTGAGTTATTGAGTGACTTTTGTGTTTTAAAAGGTTAGTTTGAATTCACCAAAGTCACAAATTAAACAAACAAACTAACAGATTGAGGCAGAGGTAGACCTGCAAATCCTGAGTTCTGCAAGGTAAAATGACTGATTTTTCCAGTGGAGTCTGGTTAAGTGAGAGAGAGAGAGCAGTATTTGCCCTGTAAAACAAAAAGTTTCTTGTCAGAAGAGGCTGCGATGACAACCAGGTAAACCAGTACCAATATTTTAAATATAGCAAATACGCTATGAACTGATATTCATTTGTTTGGCTTTTTTTTTTTTCTGAAATGGCTAAAATCTGTTTTGTTGCTGACCCTGCCCACAGCAGTACATTACTTAGCTTCCCTGCTGGTACTCCTCTCTGCTTATTTAAACTGGGGGCGTGACAACCGCCATCGACTGTAGGCAATACGCTGACAATCGATAACCAGCTCATACAACCCCACTTCAAATTATCTGGGCTATCCCTTTAAGCTATTGTTGTTTGCATGCTGTTGGACTGAGTATGAGTCTGCAGCAGTGTGTGACAGAATGAGATTACAATAGTTTATTTATCTCGTGTCTGAATGCTCCTGTGTGTCCTTCCCGCTCTGACGCACAACACTGATCTATTTAGAAAAAAAAAACATCTAAAAATAGAACTACTATTTCTACACAGGTAAGAAATATAAAAAAAGCAGCATGGTTTCATTTTTAATCTCACCCCATTCTCCTCCAGAGCAGCCAGGGGCTTGTTGATGCTGTTGACGAATTTGTTGACGTGTTCAAAGTGTTTGGTCATCTCAGTTGCGAGCACCATATCAATGATCGCCTGACGTAGCGTTCGATATTCATTCCTAGAGAGAGATGGGCAGGAATCAGATGGGTGAAGGAGGGGAGGAGAAAACAGAAGAGAGTGAGATGACAGTGTGGTAAATAGCATGGAAACCCGTGTGAACAGTTTCTCCCTTCTGACTGCAGTGACAGCGGTGATGAATGGATGCTTTGTTCACCTTCCCCCTCTGAGGGGACCAGCACATGTGAGCTATTCTGCTTTGGGACTCAAATCACATTACTACCCTGCTGCTGTCAACACACACACAGTGCTGCTTTCATCGACAGACTTAGCTTATCACCCATGATGCTTCAGGTGATGTCTGTATCATAAACACTTTTTTATAAGACCTTCAATACATAAAATTTGAATTTTCTTAATCTTCCATATTTATGTTATATACACATGTTCAGTATATTACAGATTAATATATCTGTTTGAAAAATGTTCGTACAACTGGGTTCTTTGTTTAATCACACATAAGCATAAAAGTCTAATTTGGAGTAAATTAAAGAAGCAGTAGAGCTCAAATAGAAAATTATGTAATCTTAATGTAATTATGGTAATTAGCAATTAGGTTCTCAACCGTGTGTCAGTGAAAACTGTAAGCATCACTCTTCTGGGGACACTGAGGTAAATATTGAGGTTTGTATGAGCACACAAGCACTTATTTGATTGATTTGGATTCTTTGTAGAAAACTTAACCCTCCTGTTGTGTTTATTTCATGTCAAATAATTCTGTGTTCTCGGTCAAAGAGCTTATTATGAATCCATGATAATACATATATTCAGTGTTGTGTGAGTCCACATTTAAAAAGAGCTGGCTCAAAGTTCAGTTCACTGAGATTAAAATTAAATGGTTCACGTTCATAGTTCATAATTTTGAATTTTGAACTAGGTTCACAGTCTGAAAAATGAACTAGTTTACATTATTTCTGTTTTATTTGGTTCTTTTTTTTGATAGAACTTCCTTCTACCAGGGACTCTGGAGTCTATATAATGACATGTTACTAAATGGTGCACAATATTCATGCTTTTGTATTAAAACATGAATGCTGAATGGCCAGGATTACTTATATCTTTAGTTATAAACAACAATGAGAACATTTTACACTACAGCAAACTTGAACACTCATGAATGATCTTGAAATTTTAAGCTGGCAAGTTGAAATTTCGACAAATTAAACACACCATAATGCATGAGAACTGCAGGGAGATGAAGAGGGAAAAGAGACAGAAGGGACGAGCGAATATGATGTAGATTTATCTGTCCTTTTCTTGTTGTAACACAAATTGTAGTCTGCAGTGTCGTTCCAACACTTCATGCTACAAGATCAACCAAAGTTTTTACATCACCTCGACATTTCTGTTCATATTCACTTCCCCTCGCTCTGCTGTGATTTCACTGATTTCCCTCAGCTGACGATGTGAGCGCTGTTATAGCACTCAGGAGTGATCTGTTCAGTTTGTCATTCACCAAACATATTAGTGCATTTAACAAACACCATTCTTTTAGTAAGCTCATGCACAGTACTGCATATATTGTCTCCTAATGTCACATTAGATCTTCTTGTCAATTTATATAAGTGTGAACGTTACAAGTTTTGTAAACCTGTATTTACCATTTATGGCCTGTAGGCCTCATTGACCTAGAGCTTATACTTGTTTTTGAGTAAAGAAAACATGATGTATATATTATTCTGACTATAACAAATACTCAAATGCACATGACAACTTCAACCTGTTCCTTGCGTGATGAATCTCATACCTTTCAATGTTTTTGAAGATGTTGCACTTATCATCTCTCGTGGTGATCTGGAAGGCCAGCGCTGCGTGGTGGCTCTCTAGCACAGCGGTGTCATTATAGAGGATGGCCAGCTCGCTTCCTGCGTTGCACAGGAAGCTGTTGGTGCGTCCTGGATGGTCCACATCGTGCACAGTAGCAGCAATCAGGGCAGCCACCTCGTCAATGGGATCCAAACTTTGCTATTGGAGCAAATGACATGAAAAACAGATGAAAGGTCTGATATATTACCACCTTGATTTTTTTGTTATCGGGTGTGACGCTTGACAGTTCTGATGACAAAGCGGCACAAGCTTACATTCACTAGATGCTTCACATCCCAAAATCAACACAAATGCGACTGAACCAAGATGTAGCTCTACTCTGTTTAAGACATCAATAAGATAACATTTAATGTTTCTTAACTTAAAGGGATAGTTTGGATTTTTTGAAGTGGGTTTGTATGAGGTACTTATTGATAGTCAGTGTATTGCAGTATATAACAATCGGCACAGCTAAGAGTTTGGAGAAGCAGCAGAGGTACTGGTTTATGAAGTTAAGCAATGTAAAGCGGTGAAAATATTGACTGCCATCTACTCCAGTTAATATACTAACTGAGTACCTCATATAACCCCACTTCAAAACATCTGAACTATCCCTTTAAGCTGCATTAACATGGGATCCTCAGCTTTTCCAAGACACCAGATACATGCAACTGACTGATAGTAAAATGTGTTTATTCCTAAAGCCACCTGTCACTGTATGTAAGCATTATACAACTACATTGAAACTCTAGATCGAATAAATACAGAAAATACTTCATTTTTACTGAAAGTTTGTGGAACACCGTAGATCTAATTTTGAACCTTCTTTTGGGGTTATTGTTTTAAATTATTGACCTCAACAGTAACAGAACTGAGGTTAATAATAAATTTGAGCACACAGAACAAACAGCTACACTCAACTATTTGTAATTTTTGACATCTTATCAATGAGGTAATTTATTCTTTGCTGGGTAGCCTTTTATCACATGTGTCACAGGACTATAAAAAGTAAAAACAAAACAAAAAAAGAATAAAAAAGGAAAAGTCACAGTAATAATCAAAATAATTAATTTGCAACATAACAGACCTGGTAACCCGTCTGTAGATTCCAGGGATTCATTAACCTTGGGTGATGTAACTTCACAGTTCACTGGCTAAGCCAATGAAAGATCACTCCAGTCAGATCAGAAATAGACAGTTTGGTAATCAGCTTAGCCAGTGCGTGGCCTAAACCCGTTACTGAGCCACTGACACACTTGGGCAAAACCTCGACCTTCTTGGATAACAAAGGCTCAGACAGGACACTCGACACTCGAGGACTGAGCGGAGAGCTCTGATGGTAGAAAATCACACTGTCTACTGAAGATACTGGAGGTGTTTCGGCCCACAAACAATAGCAGCGTCTAACACACGCTAATGCTTTTCTCTCAAACCAAACATATACAGAAAATTCAAGTATTCAGGAAGCATTAGTTTCCTGTTTGTAGCTTTGACTTTGACATTGTTAAGAGTGCTTCATAGGCAGAGTGGCTTCTACACAATCCAAGAATAAAACAAAAAAGCACGTAAGAAGGCGAGCATTTGTCCAGCACACTAACAGACCAAACACAGGCTTAAAACAGCAGGAAAAACTTAATGTCACTTATTGAAAATTAATGGGAGTGGAATCACTACATTTACACTGCTGTTTTATTCATGTGTTTTATCATGTAAACACAACTAACAGCTAAGTGACCCAAGATTTATTTCAAAAGTCTCCCTGACAAAAGCTAAAATTAGTGGGCCTAACAACTTATTCTCATTGTTTAGTAAATTTTCCATTCTTTATCCACTGTTTGATTTACAAAATGTCCAAAAATTGTAGTAAATAGTGAAAAATCGCCATCACAATATCCCTGAAACCATGGGTGCCTAGTTATAGTTAAAAGTGGGGGTGCAAGATTAGTACGGCAAAATTTTCACTTATTTATCACCTGAAAGTGCTGTTTCCTGCAATATAGAGGATTCAATCACAACCAATAAAGCTGCTCTTTCACTATAAAGCTCATATTATATTGCACTATTATATATTAAAAGATTAGTTTTTTATTGTGTGTTTGTTAAATTCCTGTTTGGTGCACCTGCCTTCATATAATATCAAACCTATTTGATTTTATCAGATTTTGTCAAGATGAGACTGAATTTTATGACCACAGATGACTGTTTGGGGAATGTATTGTTTTCTTTTTATTTATTTATTTATTTATTTTGTTGCTCCATTGCTTAGGCATCTATGCTGGAAACCCAAGGTGGCATCTTTAGATTGCCTGTTTTGTCCAGAGGCTAGAGCCAGTACATTTTTGGCCTTTTTGTTTGAAAAATGAAAATGAAACCACACCTTTAGCATAAGTTACGGACCAGTAGCAACATTCTGAAAACAAAGCTCAGGGTATGTTTTGCAAGTTTGGCATGCATTTTTTGAAATAGCATGGTTTATTATTTAATTTTATTATTTGTTAATTTACCTTGACCCTCTCCTTGCAGAGGAAATATGCCGTTGCGTGCAGGACGTCAGCCGCATGAGAAGAGTTGTGGTAGGAGTTACTGGAGTGGTAGTTAGCTTCAATCACTTGTAGCCAGGAGCGCAGAGTGGCCTCAGGGCAGTTTAGGAACTCGCAGACCCCAAAGCGGGAGAAGATCTTCAGGCCCAAGTAAGTCAGAGGTCTGTGGGAGGATTCAGCATGGTGGTTTAACATAAACTCTGATCCCCAGAAAGCAGCCTCAGTCCCTGTAGTAGCCTTTAACTGTATTGTTGCCTCACCGTTTCATGGTTGCAGCCTCCAAGTTGAAGATGTCAAAGTCCCAAGAGTCCTCATTCTCCATGGTCTGAGCGATACGAGGGGGGATGTCATTCAGCGACAGAGGAGTTATCAGGTGGCTGGGGATGTGGTGGGGCTCTGTGAGCGGAGGAAGAGACAAGAAAGGAAGCATTGAGATAAAGAGAGGGAGGCTATAAATGTGTTGTTCACTACCTCTGGATGAACCACAGAAGAAAAAAAATGAAAATGAAAAATTCTTCCCTCATCCCTCAGTGTGGTGGTAAAATATTAACTCTTACCAGAGTTGAATTGACTGTTGAAAATTCAACACTATGTCCAGTGTAACTTTTACACTCTGTAGATTAGGACCATATGTTCACTGACTTGGTGTTAAAATGTGTGGTGTGGTGTTAAAGTGTTAGTGTCAACACTGCTGATTTTACTGTGTTTCCTCAGAGTACAACAAGATAAATTCACCAATATATGGTGAAGGTGACTGACTTCATCAGACCCCTAAGACAAGACTGTGCATGAGATGTAAGTGCATAACTTGAATACTACCACTCCTCCAAGCTGTTTTGTAAGTACATATTTGTTTGGTATCAGAAATTGACACCTGCAAAATATGACCAATAGGGAGGGAACCTGATAAATATTCATCTGGACTGTCTTCTTTGTTTTGCCCCTAATTTCTCCAAATGATATAACAAATAACAATTAGAACTGTAAATGTTCATACTTCCCATACTACTTTAATTTATCTATCTAATTTTCCTCTTAATTTATGATTTGATTGGTCAAAGTGTGACTCTGAAACTGCAAAAGACAAATAAAGTTATCATCTTTTGTAAAACCCCTGGCTGCCTATAAAAAGTAAAATAAAACAAAAAAAGTAGCATAGCACTTCATATCATCCCTCTCATGTGCTTTATGGAGACTTACGTTTTGTGGAGAAGATGTATTCATTTCCTGACAATCTGCGTAAACCATCCTGTGAACAAGAAAGAAAGTCAGGGACTCAGGTAGCAAGTGTTAAGGACCAACTGCACACATACAATTTATATAAATTCATCCTTTTTGAAAGGCACATAAGTGAAGTCACGAAATTGTTTGGACACTTTGGATTCAGTTATCTAACTAGGATGTTTATTCTAACTAAGATGTTTACTCTTACATCACATCTAATATAAAAATCCTCTGTGCTAAATAAAGCTGCACAAACACGGACATCAGCTTAGACCTCAGAGTAAAGAAAGCCATGAGACCAGTCATGTTGCTGTGACTTGCACATGTGCATCAACAATCAC
This sequence comes from Lutjanus argentimaculatus, assembly GCA_034769285.1. Lineage (NCBI taxonomy): Eukaryota > Metazoa > Chordata > Actinopteri > Lutjaniformes > Lutjanidae > Lutjanus > Lutjanus argentimaculatus. The sequence continues at coordinate 33,202,212 of JAWZSL010000002.1, forward strand.
AGATGTTTCACTGACCCACAAAACAAGACGAATTATTCTCAGATTCAGCCACAAGTCAGGGGGAATTTCCATCAGAAAAATATATATGAAAACATAACCAGTCTTTAACACCTCAGAGTAGGGATGAGTGATACTTAAAGTTTTTATCTGATAAGATACTCATACTTTTTGTCAAAATTTCACTGATACTGATATCGATACAGATAATTTCTTTAATGGGTATGTAATTGTTCAATTAAATAAAAATGTTTATTTTACAGAGATACTATATAAAATGATAATAAAATAAATAATTATCTTCTTGGTTCTGTTCCTTATAAATTTCAGGCTGTGCTGTTTTTAAATTTTTGAAGTGGTTACTCATGTTGCTCCTGTGTGACACTTTCATGTCACAAATGGTGCATCTTGGTGCATTTTTTTAAATGTAGCCTTCAAGTGTAAAGTTGCACGTTACAGTATGTTTCTTTTTTGCCATTCTACATGATGTATTAGATTCTATCAAGCCTGACGCGGGAGCAGATAACTTCCCGTGGCTGTGCACTCGGTTCTCACGTCTCATAGGTCTCCACAGTCACGTGACAGGAGCCAGCTAAATAAAAACATCAGGGCTGTTTATTGCCACAAACATTAGACAAAAGCACTGAAAACATTTGGAAGTGATGCAGCCACCCACATTTCATATTTACATAATGTTAGTATCGATTGTTTTTAAAGGAATCAATACTAAATGAGTAGCTTGAGAGGATCGATGTATTGATCCTGCAGAATCGATCTGCCCATCCCTACCTCAGAGCACTAGCAGTATGTGAACAGATTAAGGTTAGTGTCATTTTATGTTGTTTTTAACACTTCTAAGGAGCTAATGACCTACATTCCTTGAGCCATGACTTGAATCTCAATAGCTCATTTTAAAAAGAGAACAATTAATATCTGTGTTTATCATATGTCGATGTGATTTTTAAAAAAGAAACAATTTTGGATCCATTTGAACGGCAACAAATTACAGCTGTATCATAATAAGAGGAAGCAGAGACACAGATTTTCCTGATTTTCCACATCAACACTTTCATGAGCGTTCCTTCATCTGTGAGTATGACACAATATTTTGGAGGCTCTGTTCTGTTGACACCCCGTATCGTCTCCCCACAGAGGGAGCAGCAGAAGGACGAGGCAGCCAAGTTGAGCTTATTAATGAAACCATTATGCAGTTCAGAGAATGATTACCATATTTATGAACCTGTAATAGTTGTGTCAGAAATGACACCATGATAATTTATGTACATATGTCAGATAATCTACAGTAAATGACTCCATTATGACATTTGTCTTCCTCTGGGCAGCACTACATGCTGTGATAGCAAATGGGGCTTATCAGTGGGGTAACACTCCATCACCCAAATAATCAAACACTGCTTCTCAGTGGTTACAAGTATAATGACCCAGCTCCTCTTTGTATCAGCTGTGAATAATAGAAAACGTGTCAAGAATTGGGAAAGTAAAGGTTTGTACCATGGATGATTAAGAACAGGATACTGAGTGCTAAGATGGTGCCTATTCAGGCCAATGAGAATTGCTGTGTAGGAGCGACTTTACATTGTGATGGCTTTTTCCGGCTTACAGAAAGTTTTACAAATGTAAAACATCCAAGGATCAAAAATTCATAATAGAAAGAGCTATAATTGACTTGCTTTGCAGTTTGAGGTGTCTGTCAACTGTTTGCAGGCATCTCTTTCATAATGGTGGCTTGTATAGAAAATGCTTTTTGGGCCACAGGGGATGTTTTGCTGCAATACTGCAAGTGACCACTGGGAAAAATTGGAAGCAAGACTCAGATGCAACACCATATCCAGATTTTCCATCGTACATCCATGGTTCGTACAGACATTCATGGTTCCCAGAGGAGGCCCTATGGTTTTGAGTGAATTGTTCCAACATGGCACAGCATCTGGTATAGACATTCATGTTCCTAGCGCCATCACCAGGTCTAAAATGTAATTTGTCCAATACTTAAGTTCATGACCAAATCAGCTACGTGCAAAACTAAGAATATTCCAATTATCCTTTGCTGAGCTTTGTGTTTAGTGCTAATTAGCACATGTTAGAATGCTAACGTGCTTGTAAGTACCCAGTCTGTACATCTTGCCAGATCATGGACCGACTGCACTTATGGAACTCTCAACAGAGATGAGAAGGAAGTAAAATATGCTGACTCGTTAGCTACTTCCATCATCAGCTCTGGAAAAAACGATGAGATTAATTCTGAATTTTATTGATTAAGACTTTTATTTTTTTGAAAACATCTTCTGGACACAGTCTGATGAAGTATATGCTTTGAGTATATATGGTGATTTATGTGTACACCACATATATTAGTATATATGTGTGAGACATGCAGTACATGGACTTGTATTAATAATTAAATTAATTCATTAATAAAATAAACAGGACTATTTTTGTCCCCCAGACTCCAGTTAAGAGAAGAACATCCATCCAGTTCATCTGTAAACACAGAGAAACATATGACCAGTGTTGGGCGAGCTGCATGGAACGTATAGTGAGTTAAGCTACCAGGTACTCTACATGAAATGAAGCTTCACTACACTGGTACAGGCCAAAGTAATGCAGCAAGTAGGGCTTCACAATCAATTGTAATAAAATTGCAATATGGCCAAGTGCAATATCCAAATCGCAGAACCAGAGCCAAATTGCAATTTTCTGAAAAAGCGAAAATTTATGTGAAAATAGCATTATAATAAAGTACTGTAGTGCTGCATTGATGTCCTTACTTAAAAATCTTGTTCTACAGATGAAATAAAACATGTTTGTTTGTTGCAGACCTCAACAAATATCACATGATCACAATTTTAATAGGTTTTTTTTTTCATGAAACATGAGAATCGTAATGCAAAACTGATCATTTCCACTAATCATATTGCATATCGCAAATTCAATCAAAATCATCGTAATCTGACTTTTTTTATTACCAAATTGTGCAGCTCCTAGTAGCAAGAAAAGCTACAGGACACGGGTTACTGTAGCTTGATCCCTACATTTAGGTCGAATGTACAGATCGGGTACTGACAATTCTAAACTAAGATGGTGAACATGACAAACTATATACCTACTAAACATCAGCATGTTAGCATGGTCACTGTTAGCATGTTAGCAAGGTGATGGTAGCATTTAGCTCAAAGCACAGCCTTGGTAGTTTTGCATCTATATCAGTTCATCTAAACAGAAATATTGTGTCTCTCAAAGAATAACTGTGACAAGTAGCTTCAATTAAATCATCTGACATAAAATGTATTATGTGGTGTAAAACTATGTCTTCAGACCTCCTTTGTATGTCATGAAAATGACCAAAAGACCAAAAAAAAACCCATTAAAAATAACATTTTGTGAGCATTAAGGCCTCCATTTCTCTCAAACAAACATTCTTACCACTTGTCAGCGATAGAAATGACAGGCCTATATCACCCAGTTATTCTGGTGAGAGACATATATATTTTGGGCGTTAGTGAGAACATGGGTGTGTGTCGCAGAGTGAAATGTTTACTTCACAAGTGAAAAAGGAAGAGGAGACTGGCTCATCTTTGACCCCAGCATTGTCTCATGGTGGCGCTGCCTCTGTACACACTGGTTATTTTAAGACTTTTTCTCCCCACAAAGATGACAGCTCTTCACTTAACGTTCAGAGCCGGCACACCTCAGCACAACAAACCGGAGAGAGAGGACCTCATAAAACCAACATGATCGTACATAAATAATCATCTAAACCCCAAACACACACTTCATGGCTTTCTGGTTTCATCAGCCTTTATCACTTATGCAGAACAAATCTTTCTGGGGAAGGACTGAGTGTAACAACTCTCTGCCTCCGCGTATCCGCGGTGTACATGTATAAGTAAAGCCATGCTTATTCATCTGATCCAAAGAACAGGATGTTTCCAGGCCTGTGGAGTCGAGAGGAAGAGGTTCATGTGAGTGTGACTGTGTGCATGTGTGCAGGGAGAGAGAGAGGCAGAGGGGGGAGGCAGAGAGGGTGGGGTGGGCTTTCCTCTCCAGCCTACAGGAGCACAAAGGACAATCTAACACTTCCTCTGGGGTTGTTGCCAAGACTGCCAACTTGGCACTCTTTCTACTTCTGTACTTCACCACTGCTGTCTGTTAATCTCTCTGTCTCTGTCTCCCTCTGACAAATATGAACTGAGATCCTCACAAAAACAAAGTCCACACACACACACACGCGAACACTCCTGACTCTCCGTTTCCTATTATATTTAACACATTATCACAGAGTTATCACACGTTCATGCAGACATGCGTGTTATCACTGTGGAATTCTGCAAACGCTCTGACGTGTCTTATCATATGGGAGTCGAGTCATTCATGGCGGAAGGAAGCTGTTTGGGTGTTTCAGACTTCTTGAAGGACCCGCCGCTTACCGTCATCAGCCCCCCCACGAGGTCATTCGTGTGGGGGTCTTCATCCTTGGTGCCTAACTGCGGGGAGTAGAGCTCAGTGGTCCTCAGGATCTCCAGTACCCGATCCAAGGCCTCTGCCACGGGCATAGGGCTGCTCTCCTGCGCTGCATTGATGATGTTGATTACCTGGATGACAGAATAAGTACAGCATTAATAATAATAATATTTATTTGTAAGGCACTTTTCAAAAAACATCAATAATAAAACCAAACTGAAGACATATAATATATAATACAATACATTTACTAGACCAGAATAAAATAAGCAAAGCAAATAAATACAATTCAGGTAAATATGAAGCTGAATATGTTACATATGAAGCTTTCCCCAAGGACTGTTCTGCCTCATCCTGCCTTACTGTGCTGTGATTGGTTAGTATTTAAACCGAAATACTGATCTTTTCCTAAACATAACCAAGTACTTTTCTTCCCTAAACCTAACCAAACTGCGACTTAAAACTGAATATCTATATATTTATTTTAAGAAACTGACAGCAATACGTCTGCTAAGTCTAAATAAAGTCAGTGGTGACATTTAGCTTCACAAGGGACACAAACCTGAGTCTCTTGGGTCTAAGTCCTGGGTTTGATCCATTCATCCATCACATCCTCCTTTCTCTTCCTTTCTAAACTTCTCCCAACTGCTAATATCTACACTCGTGCTCACAGCACAGTCAGCCAGCACTTGTGCTCACAGCAAGCATCAGGCAAGGGGTACTAGCAAATCACAGCATAACAGGCGGAAGGCGAGACTAGGCCGAACATTTTGGGGGGGGGGGGGGGGGGGGGGGGGGGGGGGGGGGGGGGACTACAGCAAGGAGACGGTTAGCTTAGGTTAGCATAAGAACTGGAAACAGGAGACACAGCTTGCCTCAAAAGTAAAAAAAATCCATCTACTACAGCCTCCTAAGCTCTCTAACTTGTACATTTTACATCCGTATAAAAACGTGAACATAAAAGTGCTGATTTGTGGTTGTTGTGGATTTTGGTGCATTCAAGTGGGGTCACGTTCACCTTGTTTATCAGATAAGCCCACTTGAACGCCCCCCTTGTGTCGTGTTCACGACATTGTGAACTGGAAGCTTTCGGTTAGGTCAGAGTTCACGACGTTCTGATCACGACGTGTCATAATTACGAATTCAGGAGTTCCATTTGAACGCACCATAAGTCACCATGAGGTTGCCAGGCAACCACCAGAGATTTCAAACAGTTACTCAACAGAAACAAAATACAACTCACCAAAAAACATCTTGGCACCTCTTAGAGCTCCAACAATCATCAACTCTAGTTGTTTGGTTGAAATAAACCCTTAATTCAGTGTCAGCGCACCCAGTTTCTCCCTGCTGCTTCTCTGATGTACAATCTCCCTCTCGCTTCTCTCTCAGTGATATTTTCACATCTAAACACGCTGAATTAAGGGTTCACTTCAACCTAATCAGAGTCGATGAGTGTTGGAGCAGTGGAAAGATGAGCCAGGATGTTTCTGGAGAGTTATATTTTGTTTCTGTTCAGTTTGAATGAAGATGACAATGCTAGCTCACTGGTAACTGTTATCTAATACATTGAGGTGATTATCAAAATGCTCAAAATTATTATATACAAAATCAGCAGTAAAAGTAAATACTTTTAACTAGTGTACCAAGCTAACTCTGAGATGTGAAGTAAGTAATGTAATGATGAAAAAGCTCTAGGTTTTTTGGTGAAGGTAATGTTACAATGGCATTGACAGGAAGTACGACGTGCAGCTCATAACACGTCGCACAAGTAGAGAATTGACCGTCCAACTCAAGCAAGAAATGTCAGTATATCCCAACAGAACAAACCATTATTTTTTTAAAAAGAGACAATTGAAATAATCCAGGGGTGAGATACAAGCATGCAAGATGGACGCTGCCTCTAACATTTGTTAAAGTTCTCAGAAAATGTACAAAACAAATTACATTTTTACTCCAAAACATGTGCTTGGCGGTTCTGGAGGTTCTAACAAAGTGCGCCAAAGGCTAGGTCAGCGAGCATGTGCAAGAACACAAGTTCTAACTAACTCACGTACACACACACACACACACACACAGAGTGCAAGCAGTTCTATCAGTGCTTTATTCAGGAGAGGATGATGCCTACAGGGACTGACTCCACAGTCAAATGATACAGCAGTGGAACTGCAGTGTGTCATATGACCCATCCCTGGGGACTTTCTCTGTTTCCGACTATCCAGGCTGCAGACTTCAGAAACCACTGAAACAGCAGGTCATTCTGGTCCAACATGCTTTCCTGTCTTGTGTGTGTGAAATGTGGCTTTTTAATCAGCCCATCTCCACTTGACATGGTATGTGTGGCCTCTAGCCTCAGTGTACGTAGCCGCTTGTGGCAGTTGTGGTAGTTTTATAACTCAAGAGTTCAGTCATGAGATGCAAAACACCAGTACAAAGTGTTAATCATATGATGGACGCTCGGAGGGACGGTGGGGAGGGAGATGTACCCACCTTGGTGATGGGAGCTTCTATGGTCATGGAGTGGATTCGGGCCATCGAGGAGTGCCTTCGCTGTGAGCTCCCTGCAAGGATGATTAAAAAATAAAACAAATTAAGCTGCGGTTTTCCAAACACTTTCTAACGAGTGTGTGTGTGTCAAATCAACACTTGATGCAAACAGACAACTGGGAAGGTTTCATTAGCTGACAAGAAACGCCCAGAGTTTCCATCGTCTGTCTCCCTTCACTCTCACCATCGCTCCCCCGAGACGTTGTGGATCTGACGTCCAGAGAGCCTTTCCTCCGGTCTTTGTGCTTACTGGATTGGATGTCTGGGGAGAAGAAAACACCTTACATTAACCCACTCACACGCAAACACAGTTCAAGTTTAGTGCAGAGGCTGTCTTTGGCCCCATCACAATATCCTTGGCAAGACGATAAAATGCCTTAATCAGCCCAGCCAGTCTGTTTTTGATCACTATAACTCGTCTTACTGATTCTGTGGTTTTGTGCTTTGAGGTTTTAATCCAGTAAAACTTGAATAATTGGTCAAAGTTGGGAATAAAAGGTATATATGAAATAAGACATTTGCTCTGAACTTTATAAGGTTTCAAAGGTTTGTAAGCAATGATTTCTCATTTATATTGTCAAAAGTTTCCTAGTTAGTGGCTGTAACTCTTTTTGCATTCATAAATCTCCTTTAAAAAAAAAAAGTGGCCATTTTTTACCATCCATATAATTCAGAATGCATAACATAGGTTAGCAAAGTAAGATGTTGTTGTAAGATGATGTTGTAAGTTGTTGTTGTGAGTTTTATTTAATAATTGTAGGTACAATTGAAAATGCTTGCAGGTTTGGACATACCTTTCTCCTTATTACAGTGTCAATATACTGTATTTCGCATCATATTTGAACATTTATTGTTTTGTTTCATGCAGAGTACAATATTCTATATATTTTCTGCTCGACTGATGTCCAAGTATCAGGATCAATAGTAGATATTATCATCTATTTTATTTCAATTGTCACATCTATCCTAGGCACTTTTTCTCTTTTCTTTTTCTTAGTGTCAACAAGTGTCAAAACCACCAGTTTATAATAAGTCCATCGCTCAATACTTTTTGACTTCCATATGGCATTCAGCATCAAGCCCTTTAGTTCTAGATATTTTAAAAAATGGTCAAAATATCTATTTTCACCTTTAAAAAATGGTTCAGTAATTGTCTGCACTGTAGCCGGGGACTGTAGTTTTTAGCAAACATTTCTCACAAAGGACTAAATACTGTATTTGTTGGGGACTGTTTTCAGCTGTGGATTAAAACACATTTGATGTTTTAAATTGCAGAATAAATTGAGTTAAAAAAATTGCGTGTTCATGGTAATGTAGGATCATATCACCCTGTGCAACAATGTGGCACATTGATGTGTTTAGGGCCGCAACTAACAATTATTTTTATTTTAGATTAATCTGCTGATCATTTTCTCAATTAATCGATTAGTTGTTTGGTCCATAAAATGGTGACAAATCACTGTTTCTGAAAGCCCAACGTGACGTCCTCAAATGTCTTGTTCTGTCCACAACCCAAAGATACCAGAAAATATTCACATTCAAGAAACTGAAATCAGACAATTTGGATATTTTTTCTTAAAAAAATGTCATTGATTATCAGAATGGTTGTCAATTAATTTGACATTTGACAACTGATCAATTTATCGACTAAGCACTGCAGCTCTAGATGCATTTTTTTGGACAACAGTGGTCCAGGACATAGAGGAATTTAACCTAGCAGGTTCTGGCGACACAGACAAAACTTGTGGGTGGGACAAACTATTGTTTTTTCAACAAAAAAAGAAAAATATTACATTTTGCTGTCATTGTGCTTTATAGTTTGTGCAAAGGTAATTTTCTTGACCTAATCAACTTAATCCATAAATTTGCACCTTATTTCAGGTTTGATAATGTATGCCTCAGACCAGAACAACTGATTCTGTGTGAATGATTTAGGGATTAGTGAAGGGATTTTTACTTTAATAAGTTTGTTTTTTTTTCAGTGTAAAGTGACAGGAAGCCACAGAAGTTCACAGGAAACATTTCTTTGTTTCTTTGCCAGTGTAGGCAAAATTTATTTTGTATTTCTATATGTGCTTTAAACATAATAAAACAAACTAACAATATACACACACAAAAGTCAAAGTAAATTAATAAACAAAACAAACTGAAAAAAACTTTGAAAGGCCAGAGAGGAGATAAAGAAAGCTTTAAATATAGAAAAATATAGATATTTGTTGGTCTGTAACATAACATTAGAAGCTTAGTTAACCTTCAAAGCCCCTAATCTGAAGGACGTAGGGGTGTAGCGGTGTTTTATAAGAGTTACTGTGAAATACAGTGTGGTGTAAGACCATGCAAAGCTGAATAACCCAATGGCAAGATGTCAGTCACTTCTTTTCAGCGAGCTGGTGAAAGGACGGCAGCACAGGAGAGATATGATCCCTGTTTTGTTTGCAGCATTTTGAAATCACTCGCAGCTGTGAATTGGCTTTAGGACTGATACCACAATACAATAGTCCAGTTTAGAGGAAATAAAAGCTTGGATAACTTTTTTTTTTTTTTTTTAAGGTCAACACATGACATGTTTAATTTCTTTTGAGACATTTCTCAGCTAGATAAAGCAGGGCTGGACCCACTGTTAGACTACTGATTAAAATTTGGGTCATGATTAAAGAAACAATGATTTTCTGGCATGGTGCAATACACTGGCTGATGCATTTCCAAAGTTCATGAGTTCACAATATTCAGACTCCTAAATATGACCAGCTCCTATTTATTATTTTTAATATCTGACAAATATTTGGTGTTTGCAAATAATAAGCAGTGTGTATCATCTGTGTCGAAGTATTGATACTTTTTCAATACTGCATGTTTAAAACAACACAATATCGGTTAACTTTAGTATCAAAAGTATCAAAGTTATTTTTTAAAAATTATCTAAGACCTCAGTTCAGTCAAGACTTTATTGTGGCTTGCAACAAAATCAAAAGAAAGAAAAAAATATTTCTTTTAGTATTTTGTGTGACTGGGGCTTTTGTTTTTTTCTTTTGTCGTGGTATCCAAAGAGGTATGTTTTTTTATATAACCATTGTATCAAAGTTCAAAATTCTGGTATTATGACAACTCTAATCTGTTTAACACTAGAACTGAGGGTTGTGCCTCCTAATGACAAACACAATGCTGCCCTCGGATCCTTGAACCTTGTGACAGAGAGATGAGGTAGTGAAGTATAGAAGTGACCAGTAGAGACAACCTGAACTACTGAAATCTGCAAGACCCCACAGTGTCTGAAGTGGCTTAGCATCATAAAATCCTCTGTAATGTCATTCTGATGTAAAGTAGAATTAACAGTTACAGTTTTTTTCAATGGAGCAGGTTGGATCTTACCTGTCTGAGACTCTGCCTGCACACGTTCACTGGTTTTATCACTCTGCACGGACAGAAGAAAAGCACATTTGTATTTGTTAGTGGTGGAAGAAGTATTGAAAATCCTTTACTTAAGTAAAAGTAGAAAAACCATAGTCTAAAAATACTCTATTACAAGTAAAAATCCTATCTTTATGTAGATATGTGATCAGGATAATAAACAATCCGATCTCGCCTTTGCATTTACACCTGGTATATTTAATGTTATCCTCATTGAAATTGGATTTCTGCCTTCTAGAGCAAAACCTGCACGCGTAATCTGAGGTGGTACAAAATCAGCCCAGACTCCCTTAAAAAAACAAGAGTAGTGTGAATTGTGGAGTTAAAGGCAACTTCATAAACTTTCTGTAACAATGTCTATGACAAATTATTAATTGTTTGTCCCGTCTTGTAAATTTGGCAAATGTAATAGTAATTCCTTTCTTTGTATTGAAAATACTGTTCAAGTTTACCCTGGTGTGTTGTGGTGCTGGTGTGTAGACTACTCTGTGACTAGATAAATTATACCTTGTTGACAGCTGATCAACTGCACAGATGAATTAATTGCACACTGTTCCACACAGTTATTTTTTTTACTGTATATCATTCATTTCTCACCTCAGTATTACTTTTATTTAACTCAGTTCTGTTGAATAACGCATCTTTTGGCGCTTTCAGGGGACAGAATAGATGCGTAATTAGAGGCATGTTTCTTTCAGCCTTTTCCCTTACTGGCTCTCTAAATTTGAATGACAACAGATTTTATGTTCACTGAAAACAAATACCTGTATCAGTGTTTTGTTGTGCATGAACGCCAGCACGTCGAAGGGATTGCATTTACACCTACCTAAGTTCTGAGAACAATGCGAGCAAGACTACATCCAAGATGTGATCAGGCAGATCCTAGCACATTTACATTCAACCAATCACAATGCATTTACACCTTAACATGCATTATTTCTTATCCTGATAGCATGTCTGGATACACATTGTATTTTAATACCAGGTGTAAATGGAGTCAGAAAATACAAGTATGCCAAAATTTTACTAAAGTAAATTACTTGAGTGGATGTACCACTCAATAATTAATAATTAGCAAAACAGGAAACACATCTCACCTTATTATTATCATTTAAAGGCCAGTTGATAGACACATAGTGTCTGATTTTTCTGTGAATGACAAAAGCCAATTAGTGCACCAGGAAAAATAAAGGCATACAGTCCAGTGTAATTATTCACTTACTGGGAATGCAGTTCACATGTAGCAAGACTGAATGCACCAGGAATTAACACACTGTCACTCACCCTCCCTGTCCAATTACAGGTGTGATCTTCACATTTTGCTGAATGCTGTCTCCATTCTTCTTTTTGGCATAATAAATCCCCTGCCACTCCTGCAACATAACAAGACAGAACCGACAGAAACAAAATGAAACATACAGACACATATGCAACACATTTAGGAACCATTCATCATAAAAATAGGCAAAACATAAGATTTGAAAATGTCCTAAAGGTGGTGCATGCTGAGTGTAGCATGGTGGTGTTTGTGCTGCAGGTGAGGTGGGTCAGAGTATTTCAGAGAGCAGCATGTTGCTTTAATGGGCTGAGGGAGCGCTCCTGGAGTCCAGTGCGCTTGTTTCATGTCCCCCCCACCTACAGACTGTTGTGGCAGCTTAAAAAGGCCCTTCCTGCTGTTAGCCTGTCTGAGACTGACCTTCGCTCTCTGTGTAGTAAGATTACTGCACAGCCGTCAACCGCTGTTCTTATGCACATGAAACAGAGCGGCTCGATGGCCAGTGGTGCAGACTTACAGCATGCATGGATGCACGTGCACGCATGCATGCACACACACAAAGGCAGGAGCAGATATCCACAGCACTGATCTAACCGTGATACAATAGTCTACAATGACAACTATACATGCATACTATATTACATGTCAAAACCATGTATGTAACCAGTACCAAGACTCACAAGAAGGTGATCATTTATTTCCCAATGAGATTAAAGGGATGGTTTGGGTTTTTTGAAGTGGGGTTGTATGAGGTTATTCACTCCATGTTTTTAGCCTGAATCTTCACTGTAGATCCTTAGCTTGGAGCCACGTTCACATGCACATGTACACCATCTGAACTGTGTGCGTATGTGGTGTGATGTTGTGCAAACGGCATGTTGGGACTTTAGGAGACTTGGATTACACCGGACGAGCAGTATGGAGGCATTTTATAGTTTCTTTGGGTTGTTTTTTATGTTTGAAAACTGATCACCATTCACTCAGTTTCTGCAATACTGTTTTTCCTGTGAAACTTCAGCAGTGTTGTGCAGACTAACAAAATAAGCCTGACCTTCAAACGGCATGAGGGTGAGTAGATAATGACTGAATTTTCATTTTTGGGTGAACTATCCCTTTAAGGAAAAAACAGTATTTTTACCTTGTAGAAAACAGGAGTTTCTGGATTACTGCTGCCTCGATTGGTTAATTTGTTTGTGTTATTGTGTGACTTCTGTATTTTAAAAAGTTAGTTTGGATTAGATAGATTGGAGTGCCTGTCTGTCTGACAGAAAGGTAGAGGAATGAAAATATTCTAAATATAGTGTACACTTAAAATGACATAGATTTTTTAGGGCGGACCTTTTAAAGTGGCTAAAATATGTTTTGTTTTGCTGCTGAGCCTGTCCACAGCTTCTGTGCTGGTTCTCCTCTCTGTTTCTCCGAACTGCGGTTGTACCAGCCACCATCTACTGAAGGTAATACACTGACTATCCATAAGTATCTCATACAACCGCACTAAAAATAATCTGAACTATCCCTTTACGTTCCTTATTAAGTAAACCACACTAAAAATAGTTCTTGGCCTGAAATGTCTAGTGTAGATGATGTAATGAGTTAATGAATGCATCTTACCTTTCCTTTCCGTATGCAGGAGTTTATTGTTTCAAGGAGATCAGGCTTATTCTTCTCACTTTTAGGCACTTCTATTATTTCCTTCCCTATTAGCTCGCCTTGTTGGTAGCCCATAATGGACTCATAGGCAGGGTTCACGTACTGTGAAGGAGAGCAAACAACAGCGTTAAGGCTTCATCTGAAAGGGTTGATCTTCTGTCTGTAAAATCCACACACAGTTTTGAGGATGACCCCTCAACAACATATGAACTTTGCCAAACGCAACAATAGGCTGTTTTTTAAGAGAAGTGGAAACATTGGTTGCTCAAAAACATATATTCTATGTGTAAACATAACGTGATAACACAGGCTACAGTGCTTTGATGTTAACAAAAGGAGCCATTCAGAGGGACAGAGGCTGCAGCTATCACTACTGAGATCTGGGATCACAAGACATGAACAGGCACTAAAACAGGAGCGAGAAGGAAAGAAGAAGAGGGGGAGGACAAAGAGAGATGAACTGTTCATCACAATAAAGCAACTAGAAGTTATTTAAGTTGATTAGAAACCCACCTGAATGACTTGATCTTCAGAAGTGATCTCTATGGCCTCTTGGCTTTGTTCTAGAGCTGTAAAAATAGCATTTCCAGCCCTTCCAGACAAAAGAAACAGAATCATTGTTAACATATGCAACTGGCAGAGTGTCCAACAACTATATTTATATATATACACGCAATATACTTTTAGTACAGTACAGCAGTTCAAATAGCTAGTTGGAGCCATAGACGGTATATTAAATAGGCTGAAATTCTATTTAATAAACCATCTATGGTTGAAGCAAGTTGTTTCTCCTCGCCTCCTCCTCCCCTGACTCAAGGAAGCTCAGGCAGGCTGCAGGAACACTGCAGGAGTGCAAGACGAGCACAACATTGTAATTTGAAAACAACAAGCAACAAGTCCTCCACTGCAGGTTGATCAGCTGTTCATAAGTGTCAATTATCTGTCAATGTAAAGTTAAGTCCGTTATCTTGAAAACAAAAGCCCAAAAATACACACTCTGCCCTCTGCCTATCAGACTGCATTAACACAGTGTTCAATTTAACGGTTATAAACATCTACTCCTCTACTCAAAAGATTACCAATGATTTCTTATGACTCACAAACAGACGCAAACTCTTTCAGCAAACATTCAGGAATAATTTGAACAAAAAAACAGTTGTTTTGGCCCGGAATGGAAATTTCAAAGGAGGACATGTTGGCTGTATTTACTGACAGAGAAGCAAACATTTCAACTTAGTATGTTTCCGTAATCACTAATGACAAATCATTATCATTTTATGATTACTTACATTAAATATATTACAGATTTCTCCTTTAAAATTGGCATAAACGTAGAATTGTTTCTGATGTCTTGCTCTCAGTGCATCAGCTTTGAATTTACTATGCAACTAATCTAAAATGTAATGACAACACTGTACAGCAGAGTTGTGACCAAGTCATTGTTTTGCAAGTCACAAGTAATTTTCAAGTCTTTTCACTTGAGTCCCACGTCAATACCCACGTCAAGACAGGCAAGTCCAAAGTCCTAAACTTTGAGTTTCGAGGCCCAAACAACTCATAATGTGCTCTTCACCAAATGTAATGGCATTTTAACAGAGGAGAAATAATACAGTGAATTTACACAAATCATTAATACAACCATTTGCATTTATTTGTTAAAACAAATGTGACTGAACTGTTAAAAAGTAGTGGCGACATTTTCATAGTATAGAGCAGACATTTTCAAAAGGGGGGTCTCAGACAGTTTCAGGGCAGGCTCAGTAATGAAAGTGAAAAAAATGTTACATTAGCTATTTCAGTAGTTATGAAAATGGGCTCTCATTGAAAAACCAGCACCCCAGCAGGTCACCCTGGGGAGGTGTACGGCCACTGCAGGGGGGCCTAAATGACCAGGGAAGAAATATAGAGTGAAGCAGTTAATGAATATGATTACGCAGAGAGGAGTTTGCTAATGCTATCTTGCTGACTTTTATTTCACTGAAATTCAACTTGAATCCTTTTTTATCACTTGCTTGTCCAATTATTGTTTATAATGATTGTGGGGTAGGCAGGCGTGAACTTTTTTTCAGCTTCTGAACTTTTTCCAGGCTTTGTCAGTGGAGAGGCCCACAGTCCCTGACTCCCCCTGGCATATAGCACTATTTTTCTGTCTTTATTGGATAGAGACAGTGACGAGGCAGACAGAAAACAAGGGAGGGAAAGAGGAGTATGACATGCAACAAGCGTCGCCAGCTGGAATCGAACCGGTGACAGTGCGTAGCATATAACACTGTTAACCAGTACCACAACAGAATGCATTTTGTATGTTTCTGTCCTGTCTTGTTGTATTTAGTTGATTCGGGAAACGAAGGGAAATGGTTTTATTCGTGTCACGCATTTTAAATATCATACTTTTTTAATCCTTGGGCTTGGGGGACGGTATCAAGTATTTTAAGTCGAGTCAAAAGGCTCAAGTCCAGACGAAGTCACGAGTCAGTCTGATTTGATGTGTGGAGTGTACAACTCACCTCAGTTTGAACTGCGCCCGCACCTCTCCATGCTCCAACTGTAGCAGCTCATTATAGCAGGCCATCATATTGGCATTCTCCACATATCTCTGAGGGTCAGAGGGCGACAACAAGCAACACGGATCAATTAAAGACAACTAAAATCCCCATTTTCATTCCATTTGTATCCATTATAGGATATGTGACAGTGCTGCTAATGCCATGAGTATCAGTTCTCCAGGTACAGGGAACTCTGCGCACACGTCTCCTGAGCAAACAAAAAGGATTTACAACCTGTACCCCTGCCTTACAGTGAGTGTTGACAGTAGGGATATAAAAACATATCAAAAGAATAACACAAATACAGGCAGCAAAAGAAAACACACAGACAATCGCACACATTGTTGCTCACCCTATTAAAGCCGGCATTGATCAGGGGCATCACAGAGGCTTCCTCTCTGTCTGGCCTTAAAAAGAGAACACATGTTAGCACCCAAACACTGCTGTGACAAATGCTTGTTTAGAGAACATCAGAGGTTTGCTCCATATGAGAGGCTGCAGGCCTACAGACGCCCTCTGGGTCAGGGTTTAAATTTTGATAAAGAATAATACTCTGAATCATTAGCTACTTAAAATACAGCGAGGACAAGGACAAGAAAGGGCAGGAAGGAAGAGAATGCGCAGGGATTTGTACGTACCTTTTCACAACGGCGACTATCACAGTGTGTTCTGAAGAGTTGACCGCTCTAATTGACCTGAATGTAAACAGAGGGAGCCTTTTAGCCAGTGAGCAGGCTGGTGGAAAAGCCCATGGCATCAAATCAATGTATTTTTCAGTTTTTCACGCTCCGATTCTCCCAGGCAGGCAGAGCCCAGTGGTGGAGCTCTGTGAGCAGGCCTAGGCCTCTGAAAGAATGCAGTGTACAGGGCCACTCATCCGCCTGTGGTTTTCCCCAGCCAGTGGTCATAAAGGCCCTTTAGTTCCCCATCAGAGCCTGTGCGTGTACACTGAACATATGGATTGGCCAAAATGAATAGGGTTAACATACACGCTGGGCAGGGCAAATGAATGTTTGTAAATGTGTTTTTGGTTTGGGCAGAGGCTAAAGATAGAGGGTGGTATGGGCAGGCACCGCTCATTTCTCATCGACATGACTCCACTAGGTAGCATGCAATGGAAGCTAGTGAGCCGGCCATTTACCCCCGCGCAGAGTCATAATCACATGTGTTACCAAGTGTACAGTAACACATGAAAATTACTGCTTTAATTTGTCCTATCACAGTCATCTGGTCTGGATTATGTCATTGGCCGTAGATGACAGTCACTACCAGATGTCAATTCAACTGTGTGTATATCAGTGATTGTCAACCAGGGGCAGTGTAACCCCACAGGGAACTTCTGCAGTTGCCAGGGGGATTCAGAAAGATTGTAGAGTATCTCAAATAACTAAAAAAAAAAAAAAAAGGTTTACAATTAAAAAATCCACATTTTGAGTCAGCTGTAACACCTAAACACAAGATGTTGCAATTGATAATGTATTAAAACTAGTTAACAAGCAAGTAGAAGTAGTGGATCAATGGATAAGTTTAAAATTTAGATTAAACAGCTGAAATACTTAGCTAAAAGTAACAAATAAAAGGCAAAAAGTTTAAATGATTGAAACAGATCAAAGGTAATGGATAAATATTGAAATATTTAGCTAAATGGTAAAAAACAGTTTGCTAAAAGTCAGACAAATTGATAAAGTTGCTAAAAGTAATATATAAATGGTTAAATTGTTAGCTAAAAGTTGGATAAATGGTTGAAATGGCTAAAAGTAATGGGGACATGTTTGAAGTCAATAGCTTAATGGTTTAAATAGTTAGCTGAAAGTTGAATAATGGATGAAATTGATAAAAAATAATTAATAAATGGTTAAAATAGTTAGATAAAAGGTGGATAAATTAACTTAAAGTAA
This sequence comes from Lutjanus argentimaculatus, assembly GCA_034769285.1. Taxonomy (NCBI): domain Eukaryota; kingdom Metazoa; phylum Chordata; class Actinopteri; order Lutjaniformes; family Lutjanidae; genus Lutjanus; species Lutjanus argentimaculatus. The sequence goes on from JAWZSL010000002.1 coordinate 33,220,013, forward strand.
TGGACACTGTTTGAGACCATTAGCTTGATGTTAAAATAGTTAGCTAAAAGATGAACAATGGATGAAATTGCAAAAATATGTGAATATGTGGTTAAAATAGCTAAAAATAAGGGATATGTTTGAAATCACTAGCCTAATAGTTCAAATAGTTCGCTACAAGTAAATGGTTGAAAATGTTCCACTTTGACCACTCAAGTAGTAGTAGGAATGCAAACTAGACTAGAATGACCTAACAGCTGAATACTAGCAGTTTAATTGTATGAAAAAATAATTTTAACAATCTCTACTTGTGTAAAAAATTAATCAGTTCAAATGTACACTTTTGGAGCGTGACAGGTGTCAATAAAGGGGAACCTGAATTCATCTGACAGGGTTGTGGGGGCTACCCCAGACAAAAAAAAATAGCTGAGAACACCTGCACTACATCATTCTAGAAATACAACAAGTAGACAAGTAGACGTGCATTGATGATGATAAAACTGGCCTACCGGCATAGTGCTTCAGCGTCAAAGTGTCTGGAATGTCTGTGGTCAATGATGACGAGGTCATGATGCTTCTCCAAGAAGCATTCAAGAGCCGACTCCGGTGTTCGTGCCATGCTGCACCTGAAGTTGGCCTTCTCACATGCCCAGCAGAAGCCATTACTCTGACTGTCCTCTTTGGCAAAAACTAAAAGTACCTGCAAAAAAACAAAAACAGATGAATAAGCACATATATCCAACTGAGTAATTTGTACCTTTAAGTGACAATGTCATACTACCACTACTACCAAAAATATGTTGCTTATCTAAAGTTAGAGTACAGCAATGATAAACAGGGAGGGTCATATATATAATATAGAGGGGACTAAAGAGAGGATTACTGAAGAAAAATCAAACAAGGTATCAAGAAGTGCTTTTATAAGATGCACTGAAACAGACTGCAGACTGTCCTTTGCAGGTGCGTGGAGGGCTGGGGCTCATGCCAGCTGACACTGGGTGAGAGTTGGGGTACACCCTGGACAGGTTGCCAGTTCACCACAGGGCTATTATATTGAGACAAACAACCCTTCACACTCACATTCACAGTAGGGGCAATTTAGAATCACCGACTAACGTGCATGTCTTTGGACGGGAGGAAGCCTGCAGGGAGAACATTCAAACGCCACACCGCAAAACTGTCTTGCTGTGACGTGACAATGCTAACCACTGCATCACCACAATGTCCTGATACATGTAAATTAAGTAATCAATTAGATTGTTTCAAGAACTTTGAAAATTAGTCAGTGTTAATGTAAAGTATAATGTTGGCAAAACATGCATAAATATGTGTGTAGTCCTTCCGTGGTTGTAAAGTATTGTGTACATCAGGAGATTGGCATAAATACACCAAAAAGTATCTTGTTGCAAATTAGAAACAAAGGGAGGAAAACAAAGTATAGGTCGTCTGTGCAAGCAGCTTATTTACATTTATTTGCAGCAGACGTTTAGTAACCATAGTATTTATGCTGTATTATTTCATTAGTGATGTCACTTACAACGTACTTATTTTAACCAAAACCACAGTGTTTTCGTAAACCTAACCAAGAAAATTTATTGCCTAAACGTAACCAGATTGTGACGGTTTTCAAATATTAACCACATGTTTAATGTAATGTGACTTCTATCACGTGACATGTCACACGAAGAATGTAATTGTTATTTAACAGTTTTTTTTTTCTACAGTCTAAACCTGGGGATAAAAATGTGTCTTATTTGAGAATAAAATTCTATATTGAATAGAGCTGCACAATATGGTAAAAAAAAAAGTCAATTACAATAATTTTGACTGAAATTGCGATATGTGATTCGATGAGTGGGAATGATCATTTCTGCATCATTTTCATTTTTACTGATTTTTGTTCTGGTTTTGTACAAACAAACATGTTTTCTTACCTGGACAACAAGATTTATAGGCCAGAACATCTCTGCAGCACTATAGTACCTCACTAGTATAATATTGTTTTCTCAAGCATTTTTCCTTTTCAAAAAAATTGCGATTTGGTTCTGGTTCTGCTATTTGGATATTGCATAATAATCCTATGATTAACTGTGCAGCCCCAATATTAAATAATATATTTTAAGTATTTCAAATACACAAATACAAACTCTTAATGTATTCTGTTACAAATTACGTCTCTTTTTTTCTGCCCGACAAAATCAATTTACAAAATACTCAAAAATACATAATTTAATTTAAATACTGCCCATTTCTGTGTACAGCTGTGTAGCGGCTGGAGCCTCATTTATGGTCATAGGGTCTCTTTGGTTTGTCAGAAATACGGAAACTACAGTATATAAAATCGTCTGGAAAATATTATTTATTGTAAAACAACAGAAAGCTGCGGGCCTAATTGATAAGTAGCTGTGATCTGATTAGGAAAACTGTCATAACTATTCTGAAATGAACCACACTGGGCAATAAAATTAGTTCAGTAGAAGAAGAAAGCTACAGTGAAATGTGGTTTTGATGCATGAGTGTCTCAACAGCTCTGAGTTGTCAAGTCATCACTGGTGCATTCATGCCCATTTGCGCCTGTCGTCCTAATCAGCCTGCAGTGAGGGCTTGACTGTGACCTCAGGCCTCCATTGGACAGGCCCTGATTGATCAGGCTCAGCTCGTACTTGGGTGCGTCACAGATTTTATTGTCCGCTGCCATGATCTATGACACAATTAGTCGAGGTGGCCTTGACTGGCTGCGGCCCCTCCCACCGGGCTGCCAAGGCTGTGGCAGAAAAGTGCTGCTGCTCCCGTCAAACCGGCCATTGAGAGCATGCTCTCCCTCTGCCAGCATACTTTCATATAACCCCTTTACTTGCGTAAATACTGGACCAGAGATTTAGGCCCGCCTCCAAGAGCAGTGCTGCACTAAGAGTAGATTCATGAGTCACTCTCTCAAACAGACGTCATCTCCAACTGTTGGCAAGGAGCAGAATGAACGTGAAGAAGGGAAAGTTTGTTCTGCAGTTTTAAGTTTGCATCACACCTGTAAAATTGAGTTAGGGCACAAAGACCTGACTTTGTGAGGAAACTAGAGCGACTGTCCTCCACACAATGACGGGACAGAAGATTGGTCGTTCTGACAGTCGTCCTTTTGATTCATTCTGACGATTAGCTTTATTTAAGCACCACAGCGTAGCTTCAGGCCTGAAGCACAGAGCCCTCACGCCTGAGAGGGGTGTTGCTAATGCAAACCATATTCCACATATGAACATTTTCCCTACAAGCGGCAATAAGTGTCCGGGTCATAAATACATCACCACCGAGTCCTGCAGCTATGTTCGGTACGCACAGGGAATTAGATCAGAATTCCACATTGGGATGTTGGTAGAAAAGTCAACATTCTCGCAGAGGTGGAGGAACAGGGTAATATAGACTGAGATAAGGATTTTTCACATGCCTGCTCCCAGACTTGATCTGTAATAACACACCCAGTCGCAACAGCCAAAAAAAAAAAAAAAAAAACTTCCAAAGTACATTCAAGTTAAATGTATAAGTGTGGATACACTGTTTATGCTCCAAAGAAACAGATGGAAAAGGCAGAGAGACAAAGAAAGCAAGAGGGGGGAAAAATAGTTCGAAGGGGGTAGCGAGCGTTTTGGCAGGGTCCGATCGCTCTGTCTAGAAAACATCATTGTTGAAAACAAGAGAGGGCCGGCCAAATCCTGTGAGCCGCGAGCAAAGAGGAGGAGTAGAGAGGAGGAGGGCATGACAGGATCAGCTGTGAGTGACAAAAACAGGAAGGGGATATCTCTCTACCTCGTTTTCCTACTGTGGTCACACTGGAGCGCATCAGACAATAAAGCCGAGTCTGTGCGCTCATACATGGCATTAAATTACAGGACGTCTAATGTGTTGCTTTTCTTTGACTCTCACTGACTTCATGCCATTATTGTTAGACTAAGTTTAGCAGCTGTTGTTGTTTTATTTCAATTTAAATCTGTATTTTACTTGCAGGAGCTATGCATTCTTAGAAATAATGGTTCCAAAAAGGTTCTTCCTGAAGATCTGAGGGTCTACCCAGAAACTTTTGCTTCAAATGGTATTTTTAAATGTAGATGTATCTGGAATTCCCGTTATCAATTAATTTTACTTGTGTTCTTGTGATTTTGCCTCACCTGTAGAATACAATATTGTTCTTTATAGAACCCTCAGAAAACAACAGGATCATAGGTAGAACTCTTATAGAAAGGGGTATTTTTAGATCCCCCTTTGGTGGGTTCTAGATGAACCCATTGCTATATAAGAGGGTTCTTGGTAGAACCCCATGAGTGAGTTCTAGATAAAACCCTATGAATATAAAATGTTCTTGGTAAAACCTGCCTGGTGGGTTATAGGTGAAAACCATAGAATATAAGAGGGTTCTTGGTAGAACCCCCTGGATGGGCTATAGATGAAACCATTGGAAAATAAAAGGTTCTTGGTAGAACCACCTAGGTGGCTCCTAGATGAAAGCTTTGTAGTATAAAAGGGTTCTTGGTAGAATCCTCTTGGTAGGTTCTAGATGAAACCCTTAGAATATATAAGTTTTTTTGCCATTACACTATAGAAGGGTTCTCTATAGAACCTCTCAATGGGGGGTTCTGGGTGGAACAGATGGTGCTAGGTATAATCTTTTATGTTCCAAGTGGAACCTTTATAAAGGGTTCTACCAGAAACCAAAAAGGGTTCTCCTATGGGGACAAGCCGAAGAACCCTATATTTCTAAGAGTGCTGGGCTGCAACTACCAGTTACTTCATGATTGATTGTTTGGCCGTTATATTAAAAGAAAAATGTGAAAAAAAGCCCATCGGAGCCGAATGTGAAGTCTTCAGATATCTTGTTCTTTCTCACCAACAGTCCAAAACCCAAAACACTCAGTTAACTACATTATATGACAAAGAAACCCCAGTAAATCCTCACATTCTGGCGGCTGGAACCAGCAAACGTTTGGCATTTTTGCTTGGAAAATTAATAAAACTTTGAAAACTAAGACTTTTCGAAGTTTTCACACAACAGCCGCAACACATGCCAGTGGAACAAGCCCAGAACCAAACTGTATAATGAACCATTGAACGTCAGAGAATGTCTTATTTGCAGTGACGAAGCTGGTCCATGGATCCTCTGTGCGGTCCTTCCATAACGTGCATTGTTCATTATGGTATGTTCGTGGTCATAAATGTTTGGCCTTGTTGCCTTGACAACCCAAGGCTGTGTCCCACACAATACGTCCATTAACAGTTTTTTTCTTCTTCTTCTTCTTTGAATGTTTGCATGGGGACTTTTCTTTTTTTCTTTAATCTCTCAGCGAGGTGTGGTATCTTTGCGAAATTCAAGATTAGTTGTTACTGCAAACAAAAAGTTGGTGACGTTTTGAAATACTAATCCTAAAAAAATGCTACCAAATATTGACAGTCACACCAACTTTAGCAGCACGGCTCAGCTAAAAGCCCCTAAATGATATGGACATAAAAATTTCACTAGAGCACTTCTGTTGTTCCTTGGAAAGCCTTAATGCATTCAAGCACATAAGCATCAATCATTCAGATGTTTGGCATTGTTTTACGATACCTGAAGTGGGTCTTTAAATAACTTCATTGGTCCAAATTGCACCTCTGTTAATGTGGTCTGAAAGATAACAAGAAGAGTACAAGGATTAGAAAGAAATCATTGCATAAATGTGATATTTACATTTTCTGTTATTTTATATGTGTATTTGCTTTACTTCAACATTGTTTAGGATCCCACAGATCCCACAATAAAACATTTTTATACCTTTTATTTTCCTCTGACCTTATTAAAAGCCCATATTTACAAGAGTATTTAAGTGTTAACCCCTGCATATTTGATGAAGGTGACAAAAAAACAAAACAAAATGACCATACATCTGCATTGTTATCACACCAAATAAAGGAAAAATCTCATATTTATTATGTTATATTGGCTATTCATGAACACATATCTAGTGATATGAAGGAAATGAAAGAAATGTACAGAATGTTATCCCTCAGTGTTCACTTATGTGCAACTTACTTATGTTTAGACTCAGTTAAACCCCAGAAAGACCTTTTATGAACAAGCTGCAATGAAACACCGATAACACAAATCCAAATAGCCTGATTTAGGAGGAACTGGGAGGAGTAGTGCTTAGTAGGACTGTGAACAGCAATCACAGACAAAGATCCTATAAAAACCCATTCTATTTAACCATGTTTTACAACTGAGGTCTTTACTTACTTTACTTGCATGTCAATTTTCTACTTCATTACATGTCAGAGGAACATACTGTACCTTTTACTCCACTACATTTGTCTGACAGCTTTACTTACTAGTTACTTTACAGATTACATTCCATGGATTTTGTCTTAATAAATCCCCTCTGAGTAATTTTTAGGTCTGAAGATAATAAAGTCTACATATTTCAATAATTCTCAATAAAGAGCAAGACCACTATGAACCGGGAGCTTCCGGATAGTACTGGTCTAGAAAGATTTTGTTCAGCTCTGAGAACCAAACATGAGTGTAATCAAAGATCAATATGTAGGCTTTACCTGAAAGTAAATTGTTAACAGTCTATGGAAATTTAGTTTTATTTGTACTCGATCTGATATCAGTACAAGCTGAGTTTGTGTGTGTGTGTGTGTGTGTGTGTGTGTGTGTGTGTGTGTGTGTGTGTGGAGTATACACACAATCACTTAAAAAATGGCCAACTCAATAAATTCCCTTGTTTTTCCAACTTCCAAAATGTGGTAAAAGTTAATTTTCTATTCCTCCTTTTGCTGGGGACCCCCTGCAACCCACTCAAGGACCCCTGTTGGTCCCTGGAGCTCAGTTTGAAAACAACTGGACTGAACTGCCTAAAATAAAATAGTTTAAATTAGCTCCACCTCCACCAACTTCAAAAGCTTCTTACACATCATTGCATCAGTCATCAACAGCACTTTAAATACATTTTGCTAATTACACATACTTTTACTTCACTGACATTTTTTTTCTGCACTAGAACACATTCATAATGCAGTATTGCTACTATTTCTCAATTAAAGGGTCTGAATACTTCTTTCATCACTCATTTTAGGATTCAATTACAGCCACAAACACCACAAAGATTGAGGCTTTTGCACAGAACATAAAGTAGCTCAAATCAGCAGCACCTTGGCCTGTCACAACATAGTAAAGCACAGTTTATTTGTGACTGCTTCTGTAATAATAATCCACTAATATAATCTATGTAATCACATATATAACACCATGACATTGGCCATCCTAGAGCACTTTCATTGTTGATACTTTCAGCAAATTTTACTGTACTTTCACTCTCATCAGAATTTCAAGGCAGGACTTTTACTTCAGTCTTTTTATATTGCTGTATTAATACTTTTTCTTAATTAAAGGATCTGAATACTACTTACATCACTGGTTTTAAGATCCAATTATAACTGCAAAATTGGGACTTTTGCACAGAACATCAGGTCTTTTAAAATTAGCTGCACCTTGATCTTTTACAAGAGTGAAATGCTGCTTACACATAAGTGCATCTGTAATAATAATCCAATAATATAATCTCTATAGCCAGTATAACACCATGAAATGGGCCATTCTATATTCTACTTTTACTTTTGATATTTTGAGTAAACTTTGCTGTACTTTCACTTCAGTGAGATTTTGAGTGCAGGAGTTTATTTTTCATGTTTTTGTATTATTACTTTTACTTAAGTGAATGATATGTGTAGCCTTTGTCTTCCAGCACTGTTTGATCAGCAAAAACAAATGCTGGTAATTTAATCCCCTGATTTCTAATTCAAACATACAATAAAGTTGTGAAAAAAAAAAAAAAAGGCAGATTCCACACAGACAGGTTTTCAACTCATTACACTTTCCCTTCATGAGCTTACTCTTTTATGTCTGCAAATAATTTAGCTTCCTTCCTGCTAAATGGAACCCAGCTCAGGGGTTAGTAACCATAGCAACCAAGCCCCTTGCGGACCGCCATCCCTCTAGAATTCCTCTTCTCCGTAAACAATCTACACATGTGAGGAGGAATACAGAGAGGAATTTTAGAGCATGCCGGGCAGCAGTAAATCACTTCTTGCTAAATTGTAAGCCTTTTGAAAGCTCCATGAAACAACAAAAGGGGGGAAGAAAAAGCTGATTAGCCCCTCGGTTGTAGCCAAATTGACGTCATCATGACACTGGGCCGTTTGTTGTAAGCTGTCCACAAACAAGGAGTATGGCATCAGGATGGCTACGAGCTGATGCTCTGTGATCATCTGATCTTTCACAGACACGAGGACCTGGTCGCATGATGGGCTCATGTGCACCAGAGAGACAGTATGCATGTGTTGGCGCGTGTGTTCCTCTGTGTTTGTGTGTGGCTATATAATAGGGACGAACATATGGAAATGCCACAAACGCATGCTTTTCCAAGAGGGTTTGACCAAACAAGACCCAGTTTTCCTGTTGTCAGATATGATTTCAATTACTCCGACCACGTGTGTCAGAACAAATAACTCAGCCCTCAGCTTTATTAGTTTTGATGAGAGATTCAAACCACACATTTATTTTCCTCTGGAGATGAAACAAAACATTCTCTATTCTATAGACTACGCTGGGCAGGCTTGGGGATAATGGATTACATGTGATGTGATTATGTAATTAGGATACAAAGAAAGGTAACTGTAATCCATTACAGTTAGAGAAAATAGACTTAATCAAGTTATACATACATTTAGTAAATATGGGGATTATTAGCAGGGTTATAATTTTATAATACATTTTAAGATAGAGAACAACAAACTACCATGTGCATTACAACACTTCATGACTCTCACAACACCACTCTGGTCTCAAGTGAGACCAGCTAATCTTACAGCCAATCCTTTATCAGGTCCTACAGTGAAAAAATGTTTAACTGGGTGAAAAATCAGCATTATTTTACCTTTAAATAGAAAAGGGGAACAACATCACAGGACAGTTCTGCCTTCAGAGGTGAAAATGCTGTCATCATCCAACAACTCAACATCTAATTTAAAAAAAACATTTACAGGAATGATCAGCCGCTAACGTTAGCTACGCAGATCAACCATAATGTAGTACGCATTCAACATTTAGTTAGCTGCACGACCAACGCTAATACTACCGACCAACCACTAAGTTAGCTCAGACAACTGCACATTAGCTGCACAGACCAACCGCTAACGTTAGCTACACAAACAACCATTGATGTTAGCTACGTAAACTAAGCGCTGGCATTAGCTATGCAGACCAACTGTTCAATGTTGGCTACACAGATCAACCACTATCATCAGCTGTGGAGCCTGACCGTTAATATTAGCTGTGCAGACCAACCGCTTATGTTAAGCTGGCTGCACACTTCAGGACTTTTAAAATTCGAATAGATTTTAAAATCTGGTTGCACCTCTTCTCTCTGATCTCAAACACCCACGCACCACAAGATTTGAACACCACAGGATTTCATGAAGTACATGATCTTGCATTGTAGGTGTAGGTGGTGATGTAAGTATAAAATGTAAATACTATACTTAACAAAGTACATTTAAATGGGTATAATTACTGCTATAGCTGGACAAACAATAAACCTAACAACCAACATAAAACATTTTATTAGGCTCAACAATTTCACCATATTTGACGTTAAAGGTGATCCAAAAGTAATGGAAAGCAATCAAGTTATGTTACTTTAACATTATGATATTTTAATTAGGTCACTGACTGCATTTTTAACAAGTAATTATTAACTGTATCAGAATACATTTTAAAAGTAACTCTCCCACCCCTGCTGCTGGGTAAATGTCACAGATGGTGGCTGCACAAAAATACACCACACATAGAAGTCGTGTTTCCACTGTGATGCCGTTTGTTGGTGAGCTAGTTGAGGTCAGGGTCTCTGACGTATGGAGTTTGGCCACAGAGCCTCCAGCGAGCCGAGGGCCTAGCAGGAGCAGTACGCAGCGCTCTCTGTCTCCATCCAGGGACACTTCCCTCTCTAACTGACACTGACACAACCAATGCAACTGCAGCTGGGGTTGTGTAACTCAAATAGCCAGCCTGCCACACACACACATACACACACACACACACACACACACACACACACACACACACACAGCTGAACAAGTCCATCAGCCTCTTTGGGCAACATACTCCTCTTGTACAGTACACACACACTCATGCACACACTCACTGCAATGAATCACTCAGCCAAGCATTTGCATCCCGCAAACATCATGCTGGCACTCAACCAGAGGCAAACAAAGCAGGGGAAGTGAGTGAGCATGTAGGCCAGGCAGGCGAGGAGAGTACGGACACGGAGAGCATGTCTACGTCATCCACGTCCCGCCCTCCTGCTATATGCTGCTGTGTATACCAGTCACAGTGAGATCGCTCGCCCTGTGTGCGCATGGGCCGCTTGTTCATCAGATGACAGAGTTTGTTGAGAAGCAGGGCAGAGTGCAGATGTGCTTTATAATAGAGGTCTGAGTTGAATGCAATGCACTCTGGTCCTTGTAGTTGGTGTTGACTCATAATTTTCTCGCTAATCCAGGTGATAAATCAATAAAGTATTAAACTGATTTTCAGTTAACTGTTATACTGAGTTCAGTCTCGGAACCAAACAGTATCATGATCATGTAGTTTTATCATGTTATTGTTCTACAAATTTTCTGAAAATGATTTTTTAGTTATTTTTTTTTGTTTTACACATATATTTACAGTTTAGGCTATCGTAACTTTGTACCCTTTTGCCTTATATCCTTATTAATTTTAGTAATTTAAAACATATCTCCAAACACCACTGCATATGTATTATCTAAAAGAGCCAAATTATTTCTTGTTAGCCTGGGAAACAGATGAATCTGTGAGCAGATACATCTACCCACCCTCATCCCAAAATCAAAAATATATATATTTTTCCTCTGGCCTGTAGCACCATTTATCCATCTAGATTTTCTTGGTGTGAGTTGGAGAGTTTTGGAGAAATCAACCGTGTAGTCGGAAGTATTTCTTTCCAAAAATCATGACTCAGTAACTCAAGATAATCAACACACCGTGTTGTGAGCAGTTTCATGTAGGGAACTACTTTCTTTCTGCAGTAGAATCTGCCGGAACTACTTTCTTTCTACTAGAAAGAAGATAGATGTAAAGCAGACTGTCCCTTTAAGGTAGGATTGTGGCATTAGTTTAACCAAACTGTATCTAAAATGGCAAATAGGTGTACATGTATGAGTAGTTAGTTAATGATAATTTGACTGAGAAAAGTTATTGTGCATGTAAGCATAAGAAACTGAGACTTAAAAAATGTGAACTTAACTTTAAGGCTCTTATCATAATAAGGTTTTGTTTTGCTTAGGCGGAGCAATATTGCCAAACAAATTTACAGTTTATCTAGTTTAGGTTGCAACAATCAAACCTTTTCTCTCCTAAAAACCAACTTCTCAAGTCAGCATATTGCTGATACAGAGTACCATACCGATGCCCGCGCTCTCTTTTTCCCAAATTTTAAATATGTGTGCCAATTAGTGAGGAACTCATTGGGATAATTTTGTTCTGTAAGGGATGCCAGGGATGCTGTGGTACTAAACACTGAGTCAAAAGCACACAGTGATTAAATAAATGCAGCTGAAAGCAGACCTATAGAAACTGTATGTATAAAGTGGATCGGTCATATCAACACCAAAAAATCGGGTCAGTAAGGTCAGTATCTGCACCGATAGCGATCTGGTGTATCCAGTTAACAACTTAATCCCTACAACTAATTACAACAAACCAATTCATCCTTTAAACAATAGTGAACCTGGAGACCTCTGCTGCTTCTTTGATGTCCCAACTCCCTTTTTCTACTGTTTCAATATTTTCACATCTAACAGGGTTAATCAAACCTTCGCTAGGCCCTGTCCTCCTTAGTTACTGTTGCTACGTCTGTCAAGCTTTCCATTCTCACACTGAATATATGGAGTTCACAGCAATTATGGTGGCAGATTTAACATCAAAATTGGCAGTAATTGTTGAAACACGAGGTCTTTGATTCCACAGAGAAATAAACATAAGCCGCTTCTCATTTCTAGCTGATGATGGTGGATTTTTATGACTCTACAGTAGCTAGCAGATTCCATAAGTGCAGCTAGCTAATTTAAGCTAATGCTCATGCTTAAACTCCTCGAGTTAACTGAGAAGTCTTTCTCCAGCTGAATTTTTAACATTTCCATGTGACACACTCTATAACGAGTAAAAGGGCCTGAAATATGTGAAGTTACTGAACATCTGTGTATATGTTATAAGGTGCTTAGGAGGGGGTCTTTTGCAAAGATTGCATTGTAGCCTCTTTCACAGTTGACGGTTGCATCTGTCTAATTGGTTGAGTCTTTTCTCAGCACTGTAGGTGTGAGTTTTTATTTCCCACAGCACTAGAACGCAGCAGTTGTGGAACTTGTGCAACGTGGCACGTATAGGTTGCCCTGTACTAATACTAAATGTCACAAAATGATAATCAAATTATTGTACATTATAGGACTTCTGGTACTGTTGATCATATATCAAACAAAGGGCAAAATTATCGTACAAATAGAATAATTATCGTACATCTGACGACACTGTCACACACAAAATCACAGGAAAACAGGGCTGAGGTCAAAAAAATACCTTTAAGGGGTCATCATAATGCTGGAATTCAAAATGAAAACCTTGAGCGTGTTTAATAAAACAACCTTTAAAATGAGTCTTTCGCTGTGAGGTGACAGTTTCCAGGCTGACAGCTTCAAACAGTCTCGTGTCATGTGATCTCACACCTTTCCTCCGTGTTCAGGCCGCTCTGACCACACCAGAGCTCCGAGGTGTCTACAGTCATCTCGAGCATTCAACACACCTAATGTATTTACATAGCGGAGTTGCCTCTGACCCTATATCCTGCTCGCAGTGTATCCGGCCCTATAGATCTCCTCCTCCTCCTCCTTCTCCTCCTCCTCTCCTCCAGCCCACCAGCTTTTCTGTCTCACACACTCATACACACACATACACCATACACACTGGGAGAGTGGCTTTCCACTAAAGTGAAAAACAGGAAATTGGATGACATTGTTCGGTGCGCCGACGTCAGCAGTGAGAGATAGAAAGAGTAAACAGCTTCCTCCACCCCAGAGCTGGGACCAGGATGCAGGGAATCTTGGGATGCCTGCCCTGCTTGAGCGTCTTAGGAAAACGTACATGGCCGCCCCGTTCGCCCCACAAACAATCTCCAGATCCCACAGCTCTCTTTCTCCCTCCCACTTCTTCTTCTTCTTTCTCAGCTCCCTAACATGACTTTGTCCTTCCTTAAAACTTCTCCAAACGTTTTTAAGTGGAGTATTATATGCAGAGCTGATGACACAACAGCAACATTAGATGGGATCAGCGTTTCTTCTTCAGATGGAATCAAAAGTGTCTATCTCACAACTAGTGGTGGGGCGTCTTGTGTGGGTTTGTGTATATGTGTTCCTGTCTAAAAGTGTGAATCAAATGGAGATGAATCAATGTTCTTCATTAGGTCTGATTAAGGGGAGCAGTCCCACAGCCACAGGTGTGGATGCACACTATGTACCAGACAGACGGACAGACAGTCAGACAGTCAGACGCACTAACTCTCACACACACTGAGCTAAGTGACGGTCTAAATGGCACTGAGTGACACATGAGCCTCGCCACATGCTGAGCCACTCAGATAGCGGTGCTAGCTGCGCATGCTGTGTGTGTTACCTCAAAGAGAATAATTCACTTTCATGTGTGGCCACTTACATTCGCTGTTCATAGATCTGCACCGACGCCATCGATACCACTGGGGTTTCAAACCTGCAACTCGCTCTAACGCTGACGAATCAATGGCCAGCCTCACCAAATTCACCTCAGCAAAATCAATAAAAGAATAAAAGCAAAACTGCAAAAATCATGCAAGAATCAGTCCAGTTATAACCATGTATCTCAAAATTTGGTGATAAAGGGAAGGATTAAGTGTTTCTTTATTAAATGAGAGGGTTGGGTCCTGCTTCCCAATGTTTTAAAAAAAAACATTTAAAAACCCACTGGACTATTGGAAAAATGCATCATTAAAGCTGAAAACACAGCTGTTTTTCTCAGCTCTTGAAAAGATGACATTTTGGAGATACATGGTTTCCACAGGGCAGCCATGATGATAGAAAGAAATGGTGATTTTGAAAAAAAAAAGTGTAAGGTTGAAGTTAAACGTTATGTCACAATAATTAATAATAATAAAAAAAGCTAATGTAAACTTGGAAATGGGCTGTCACAATATCACTATATGATTATCATGGTCAAAGAATTCATGATAACAATATTAACACAATATTTATAAAAAAAAATTGGGGAAAAGAAATGCTGTAAGTCAAATTCATCTTTAACTTTGTTTTATTGTTGGTTTTGTCTCTTTTTTGGCGAATGGATTCACAAAATACAAGTGTAGGTAGGTAGGTATATACTGTATATGATGATAAAAGGTAAACGGTATTACTGTCATTTTATGAGCATTTTATGTCACTGATCTAGATCACAATGATAGATCACATAATAATGCATAATACACTCTTTCAAAAAGCAGTGAACTAAATGATGATAAAGTGACAAAATGATGATTATGTGCAAGAATTCAGAGCTGAATGTGTTGGCATTTTTCAGTGATCCCTCAGCGGGGATTTCACATCACTACTTACTTTTAAAAATAATTTTAAAAAATCTTATTTAGTGTGAGCAATGGAATTTATCTAATCCCCCTGCATGAATTCATATATAAAGCCACTGCTTCACTACACGGGGTGCTGTAGGATTCACACACACGTCATCAGTGATTAAGCCCAGAAGTCGAGACACTAATGCAACTTCCCACGTTACTACCACTTCCTTTCCTTCAGTGTCTTCCCTTTATTTTCCTGCACATTGATTTCCTTTGCTCTCAGACCCACTGATTTATTTTCATGTTTTATGCCTTTCTCATCACATTATTTTGTTTACTTGGGCCATATTGCAGAAACATACATTAGGAAGAGTCTAAGATGAGATTTTTCCCATTTGGTATACACAAGCAAGTTTTAACTAAGCTTATGAATCACTCCTTATCTTACTTCGAACTATTTTATTTCAGGTTAGCTTATCCACTTTTAGGTCTGAGCAACCAACACTACATTTCTTATCTCACCAAGTTTAACAAGCTTGTAACCATTGTTCTTTTTTACTCATTAAAAACATGATAGAAAATAGAACAAAAACAACAATGGGCACTTGATTTCAAGACAGATTAACTTTTGGTAACATCTGTAGGGAAATCTAACTGTTTTTTTGGGGGGAAATTTTCAACAGCACTAACTTGAGAGATAAAAGAAACAGACTGGGCTACGATAGCAAACACAGTCCCCGCTGTATCCGGCATCCATTGTATAAAAGCAATAAAAGAGCAGCCATACCGATAAAACAAGTTCCACTACCATTAGCTGATTAGTTATTAAAATAGTTAGTAAAATATCTACTACTATAAGTGGGAAAATTTGGACAGCTTTGGTCATCCTAAAGCTAGTTAGCAGAGTTTATTTAGGATTTGTGGAAGTTATGGATGCTTGAATATTGACTGGGGAACTGTTCATCTGTAATGGTTTTTATCCTAAACAGGTCTTAGCCCTAATCACCATGGCTATCAAACAATTAGCCTAAAGATAGGATCTGCAAGTTAGGAAGTTTCTGTAATACAGCCTGTGATGTTCAGCACATGCATCTCACATGATTTAACAGCAGCGGAAAAGCAGAGATGACAGCAGTGCTTTAAAAAGGCCAAATATAAAACTAAACAGAACTACACCTGCCAACCATACCACTGTGCAGAAGGAAGCGTGCATCTACTCATGGATGAGAGGCTGCTAGCTCGGTGATGCGGTTGGTGGGTGTAGTTTCATTAGAAAGAAAAAGTCGTTCCTACAGTGAAACTGCTCACAACAAGGTCTGTGGATTATCTTGAGTGACCGGGTTAAGATTTCTGGAAAGAGACATTTATCTGTATTTTTTTTTTTTTTTTGCTTTCCACCCAATTCCATTGGATTAGAGAGAAAACAGACATCTCTACAAATGATATCTCCAAAACTCTGCAACTAACAGCATCAGTCTAGATGGATAAATAGCACTACAGGACAGAGGAAAAATATGAATTTTTGATTTTGGGTTGAACTGTCCCTTTAATGCTGTAGCAAAACGACAGTTAAAAGACTTCTAAGTGAAAAAACCCACACCCTCCCCCACCCAAACAGAAATTAGACACTCGTCTAATGTGTTAATGTAATTGCAGTTCATCCGTTGAGAAAAATAACTGCAGCCGTGTGTATTCTGGCTCCGTCCACATGTCTTATCCATGGTGACCAAGCCCACAGTCAGCCAGGCAGAAGACTTTAGTTGAGTCACTGGCATGGCTGAGGGAAACTAGGCCACTGTGGATCGGTTTGTCCCAGAACATCCTCGCTTTCTCTGGATTTCTATCTCTGCCTCCGTCTCACACTCTCTCTTGTCAGTCTGTGTGGTGGAACGCACCACAGAGGAAAAGACCAACCTCCTGGATCAAAAACTACAATATTCTGTAAAGAATACGCTCCAACATAATTATTAATTTAACATTTTTAATGAGCAAAACTTGATTCAACTAAATGTTTGTTTTTTATTCATGTAATATCTCGCAGCGTTTTTTTCTTGTTGTTCAAAGATCAGATGCATCGTCATGAGATGAACACTGTGCCTCCTTTCACCTTCTGTGACAACTGTTCAACTGTGTGCACATGACAAGACAGAACAACCAGCTACAGTAAATGAGCATATTTAATATTTTATCTTCTTTGACTCTCTCTTTAATGTTTGTAATCTTTAGGGTCTGACTGATGTTGGATTTTTGGGGCTGATGCTGATACAGATATTTGGGAGTAAACAAAAGTCTGACAGCTCAGATCAGCCAATATGCTTTATACATAATGTAGAATATATACATAAACACACATTTTTTTTTAATGATCCCTAAAAAGTGCTTAACACTTGTGATCTGTAATGAAGGAAGGATATTTTAGTTAAACAATAACTGTCAGAAATGACAGCAGGGCACTGAAATAGTAAACTGTCACTGGTATTTTTAACATTTATAAATAACTCTAAAAAAGAAGAAAAAAAACCCACAAAGAGTGTAAAACATATGTATTAAAGCTGAATTTAAAAAAAGGATCAAATATACAGAAAATTCTGCCTACGAAGAAAAGAATAAGCTTTCATGGGTGCCTATCAGACAAAATATATGCTAGGGATGATAATCAATAATAATCAATGATCAAATCTGTAGTTATTATTATTTTTAGTTTTATGCTTTGAAATGCAATTTAAGCTACATTTAAGCTTATTTTCATTATTGATTAATCTTAATCTGTTACTTTTATGATTAACTGATCAATAACTTCTGCTGCATTCACATGCCCCTTGCTCCCATTTCCCGAGCTGTCAGTCTTCGGACTTTGGTGTGTTCGGGAGCGTTTACAGGTAGAATCAGTAGGAGCACCAGAAGGACACTCATGATGTCAAATGACAGCGTGTTGGGTTGGTAAAACATCCCGAGCACAGACACACAGGCGGAGGGGAGTTTCAGTGCAGATACAGAAGATACAGACACCATCACACACTACTAGTCAATCGAAAGTGTTGATTAAAAGGGATGATGTTCATATGAGTTATGCATTGTTTCTTAAAGAAAATGTTGGATATTATGCCTTTAAGTCGTAATGTGGAAACAACATGGACCCTGCAAAGAGTCTGGTTGTTGTTGTTGTTGTTGTTGTTGTTGACTAACAATTTATCAATTATCAAAATTTTTAGTCAATCAACTAACTTCTTTCAGCCCTACTTTGAGCTGCATCTCATTTATTATCATTACTCTCTTCATCATTTTTATCTATCAAATGACATCTTTGCAGATATAAAACCATCACATTTAACTATAAGCGCCTATATTTATGGTCCTTTTTTTTTTTAAACGCCAGTGTTTTATAAAAAGAGTACTGTCAGATCACAAGACAGCCCCCACCCCCCACCCCCACCCTGGGGCAAATGAACAACAACAAAAAAATCTTTCACAGGGAAAAACATTGAATTAATCTTGGGAAAGGTCACACAAAAATGGCACCACTTTTCAGGACTGGGAGGTTCATACTGGGCATCCTGACAAAGAACAGATCAGTGATAGGAATCAGAGAAAACATTTGCAGTAGTAATACATCACATCATCAGGCCAGACATGCCCAAAATCCACTATAGATAGTCATCAAAATAATACTACATGTTATTGCTTTCTGATAAACCTCTTAGTTATCTAAAGTTCACAAGGATTAGATTTCCACCGAGGCTAAACACAGACCAACGATCTGCAGCTTTCTGCCTGACTGTAACTTCATATCATATCACAAGCTCGAGACCCGTCACGCCACGTAAACCCAAACAACATTAAATCTGTCATGACATCACATCTCGTAAGCGTCTACCAACAGGTGACAATACGCCCTGCAATACAAAAAATGCGTCTCACATGCTCCACAGTCCTCAATGTTTCCTTTGAGATTCACAAGAGAATCATTACGGCTGTGATGATATAATTTCCAGAATTATTTGAATCTTGACACGTTAATACCACACAGAGAAAAGTGACAGTGAATGTTGTTCCTAGTGTGAAGTGTGACCTCAAGAAGCCAAGACTTAAGCTTTGGTATGTTAAAGGGATAGTAAGGATTATTTGAAGAGGGGTTGTATGTTACCTGCAGCGGGTGGAGGCGACGTGCAGAAAGTAAAGCAACAAACTGCTGAGGACGGGGTGAGCAGCAAAACTGCACACTATATTCAGAATATTTTCACCACTTCACCTTGTCATCACACAGCCTTTTACAATGTTATATAAGCCGTTATATCACTCTCACCAAAGCCACTGGACTCCTTTTGCAAATTTAGTAACTTTACCTCGTAGAACACAGGAGTTGCAGCCTCGATCAGTTAGTTTGTTTGTGTTAACGTGTGACCTCTGTGAATCCGATCGAGGCAGCAGTAGACCCAGCAGCTCTGGTGTTCTGCAAGGTAAAATGACTATTTTTGATTGTAAACAGGCCTTTTTTTTTAGGTAGGTACATATCTCATATCTTCGAACATATCTCTGAAACCTAGTACATTGCTTAGCTTTATACACCAGTGATCCTGCTGCTTCTTCAGACTGGGGGCGGCCCGACTCCCATCTACTGTAGATAATACACTAACTGTGCATAAGTACCTCATACAATTCCACTTCAAATAATCCTTAACTATCCCTTTAAGCCTTGGTATGTTGAATGACGGTAAATCAAGGTACGTTAATGATTTGAGTAATATTACAGTAGCTTGCAAGGCTTTGTGCTGCTTGTTATACGTGCAGCTTCCACTTGTTGTAGACAGGTCAGGTCTGTAGAGCAAAATATGACTCAAAATGAAAGTAGTTCTGCAAATAATGTTAAATAAAAGTGAAGCTTGACCCAAGAACACAGACAAAATAACACAAACACACAAACTATGATGCGCACTTCTTCCACATGCCGCCCCAAATACAACGATTTCTAATCAGTCACGCATAAAAGTGCACACACACACACACATGCACTCACACAAGCTCATTGTTTTTCGAGCAGTGCTTCCAGAGTACGCCCTGACCTTTATTCTGTCTGCAGTGACATCTCTCCTACCTCACCAGATAGTGCGGAAATTCAAGCATACGGGAATGCGCACACACACACACACAGAGGGAAGACACCGAGTAACTCACAGGAGACTGAACTTGTCCTGGAATTCAGTCCCAAACGCCCTTGAATGACGTCCATGGTTTAAAAATACAGAGTTTGCAGAAAATGGATAGGTTACTTCATCCTTGGTGACCTGTCCCTGTTTCTCGCTGGTGTGTTCCACACCTCGCAAAGCATCGCCTCAGATTATATCACACAAAAAGCATCAGAGGTGCTCTGGTGCTCAGTTGCAATCTGTGTTTTTTTACAGTTCAACAAAGAAGAATGAAAAATAGTTGTGTTCAGAAGTGGCAAAAGTACACGCAGTCATTTCTCAAGAAGAAGTACAGATACTGTAAAAAAGAAACCAGACTCTGGTGAAAGTGGAAGTACTGATTTGACTTAGTAAAGTAAAAGTGAAAAATTACAGATTTTGAAATGTACTCAGCATAATACTAAAAAGTACCCCTCTTGAGGTCATTTCCTGTTACGTCTTTTACATCTTGTCACATCTTTTTTGTTTTGTTATGTATTTTTTGTCTTAAGTTTTGTTGTTTTTCATCTTGTTACATCTTTTATACTTTCTTGTTACATCTTTTTTGTCCTGTTACGTAATTTGTGTATCGCTACGTCTTTTTTGTATTGTTATGTCTTTTTTATCTTGTGATGTCTTTTTTGTCTTGTTATGTCTGGTTACATGTTTTATGTCTTTTTCACCTTGTTACGTCTTTTAAGTCCTCTTGTTATGTCTTTTTGTCTTGTAACATTGTCTTTTTATGTCTTTTGTCTCTTGCTATCTCGTTTACATCTTGCTACCTCTTTTATGTCATCTTGGTATGTTTTTTTGTCTTGATGTGTCTTCTGTCTTACATCGCCTCGTTATGTCCTTTTTGTATCACTATATGTCTTGTCTTTCTTGGCTTGTTTTGTCATGTCTTTTATCTTGCCTTGTTACGTATTTTTAGACTTTTTACATGTCATTTTGTTACATCTTTTTCATTTTTGCCTCTTGTGCATCATCTTTTTTCTTTTGTGTTGTCTTGTTACCTCTTTTACATCATCTCAGTGTGTCTTTTTTGTCTTGTTATGTGTTTTTTTTTTGTCTTGATCTGTCTTGTTACGTCAAGTATCAAGCCTTCGTTGAAAATATAAGGAGTAGAAAGTACAGACAATTGTGTTAACATGTAGGGTGTAAAAGTAAAAAGTTGCAGGAAAAATAAATACTCAAGTAGACACCTGAAAACTCTATTTAAGTAGAGTATGAAATGTTTGTACTTTGTTACTTCCTACCTCTGTAAATGTTTAATTCCTGCAAGCTTGTAAATTCATACTGGGTACAGCTTTTATTCTGCTCCCACAGTGGAAATCTGTGTAGTGACTAAAATAAGATGTGTACTTAGATCATATGTACACGTGTGTGACATCAGAGCACATGCTGCATTCCCTCAGCTCGTGACGCTGCCTGAGCCTGCGTGCATACCCTGTGTCCATAGCGCTGCGAGAGTGTATGTGATCTGTGCGTCACTGTGCCAAGGAGAGTAACTGAGGCCTGGCAGCGGAGCGGTTCCTGCCGACAGGCCGAGTGACGACGAGGGTTAGAGACTGCGCTCAGAGCCCTCGCACACACGCTGGCCCACAGGGATATGAGCAGAGGAGCAGGAGCAGCAGAGAGATGCGCTCATTAAACATGGAGAGAAATACACGAGGCTGTTTGCTACATGGCTGCATGTAAGCTAACTGTGAGGATGAAACTGATGCTGGGATTTCTGAGGTTTCAAATCAAAAGACAGAAGAGATTTTAATGAGATCAGATTGCCCGATTGGTCGATCAAAAGAAAATTAGAGGCCAGCTACTTTGTAAACAGTAATCTTTCAAGCCAGAATGTCAAATATTTGCTGGTTCCAACTTCTTAAAAGTGAGGATGTGATGATTTTCTTTGTCATTTTTGATTATACATGAAGAGTTTTTTGGTTTTGGACTGATGGCTGGACAAAAGAAGCTATTTAAAGATGTTACTTTGGGATCTCAAGTTTTATGAGATTTACAGTAATAGACTAAACAACTAATGGATTAATTGAGAAAATAATCGGCAGATTAACTGATGATGAAGATAATCAGTTGTCCTAGCCTATCCTCCAGTTTCATTTTTTCAAATTACTTGTATGAACGCTGCAGTCAGAGTGTGTAAACTGTGATCGCAACATGAACCTGACCATTCGCATTATCTGATTTAGAGGATCCAACAGCAATATGAGCAAAATCCAGCTTTCCAATCTCAGTACGAGATCTTTTGAGCCTGGTGACGAAAGGCAACATCTACAAACTGTGCAGCAGCAAGCAAGCCTGGTTAAAGGGGTAATGCAGCCATTTATTACGGCACTTAATGGTCAACGGCAGCAGACTATGAGCAGCCTCTGGGCAGTTTTTAGTTTTGCTGTTTAAATGTCCCACGATATTTGCTCCAGTGGCATCACAGCACGCATGGAAACAAAACTGAAATCAGTAATAATGTAGTATGAAGTATTAATGTAAATTGCTGGTACGCTGCAGGTACCCCTCTAGCATAATTTCTGGAGGCATCCCTCTGCTGTTATATTTTGTGCTGTTGTGTAACAAAACTAAGTACACTAAGTTACGTTATGTAGCCAACTTTAATTTATGTAACTAACATATGATCTTTTCCTAAATCTAACTAAGTAACTGTGTTACCTAAACCTAAACAAATATTTTTTTGCCTTTATTTTGAAAGTCTACGCAGAAGTTCCATATTTATTATTATTGCGGGTGGAAAAATAGGGTGCATCTTCCCAGTAAGAGAGACGTTGTGTGCACATTTACAAACTTCTTTGATTATTTAATTCAGTTTCCTCTGGAGAACTGCCCTGTCCCGTCAAATTTATGTCTACAGTTTTTAGTTTTGCTGCTTATATGCTTATATGCTGCTTATATTTGCTGCAGTTACTGCACGAATGAAAAGGAAACTGAAAGCAGCCTCTATAATCATTAATGTAAATCATTAACAAACACTCAAAGTTTGCCCTTTTCGACATAATTTGAAAGGTAATATAGCCTACAGGGACGGGTAGAGGCGTGGATGCAGGTCTACAATAATACATATTTAATACAATAATAATAGCACAGTTTGGGTGGGTGGCAGGCGGATGCACATGCGTACATGCGACTTGGATGAATTTGGAGCCCATCCATGCATCACTGCTGCACAAACCAAAGTTAGAGTGGTACCTATATTCTCACAGTTTGAGGCAAAGGGCCAGTGACCAAGCTGCCATATCTGACGAGTATGTTTTGTTGCATCTGTATCTAAACTTTTGGTTCCTAGTAAGGGTCAAGCTCAAGCAAGGGCATCTTTCTCACAAAAGCTGTCTGTTATAGATTTAAAGTCTCATACTCAAGATGGGGACAAAAACCCTGATGACATAATCAGGGTAATTGTTGCACTCTTTCAAACAAAAGAAAAAAAATATAATTGTTTTCACAGGTTGTGCAGTACTCCTCATGCAGAGTAAACTGAACTTCATGCGTAAAATCATAAGGGTGTGACTTTAACTGAAATATCTAGATGATGTCCTCTGTGTTTTCCACCACCAGCGTGTGTAAATTAATTAGAAATGGGAGAAAGATCCACGAGAAGCTGAGCACTTTCTCCAATGTTCACCTTCAAGGTATTTCTGGCCTTATCCAGATTACCCTGAAATCCCCATAAGACCTGGACAATCCTAAGCCATCCAGGGCTCTGGGGCAGCCCCTTACTAAAACCTCCTGCTCTTCTTCTGCCCCCAGCAGCCTCCTTCAGCACCTCCGTTACTACAGGCCTACATATCCGACTCTTTCACTTTAATTTGCACCTACATTTGGCATACAAAACCCCAATTTTACTGTATATAAACACACCAAAAATTAGTTATGATTATGGTCTTTATATCTTTTCTTTCACTGTGTCCCCTGTCCATTTATTAGCCATAAATCCTAAAGGGTTTTTTGCCTGCCATCAGAGTGTCATTTGCACTCTGATCCATGGGCAGCTGTTGATCAGGCGCGTGTAGTCCACATTCTCCTTCCACTCTTAGCTCATTCCAGGTAAGGTCAGAGGCCAATAAAGCAAAAGGACGAGCTAAAGGAGCTTGGGAAGTCTAAGTGGGACACTGCCCGGTCCAGTGACACTACAGTGTACTGTAATCTTACCGGGAACCTTTCCATTTCAGTCAGCCACTCCTCCTCCACAGTCCGGCAGCCAAATACATGACAACAAGACAGGCCGAGTACAAACAACAAGAAGAGCGTCTGGCTCCAATAAGAGATCATTAGTGTGCAGTCATTTTGCTGCCAGAGCCATACCCAACTGTACAATCTTAATTACCTCACCAGTCCTCTGGCCTAAAGAGAGGATTAGAAGGGGCAGTGTCACCACTCCTGCAACCCAGCGTGGCTCCACCTCTCAGCAACAGCTTATATGTTTTTGAAAATATCAGAAGCGCTTCTCGGGAGCTCTTCAGATGGCTGCGAGAGCATTAGATAATCATCGAGCGGACTCCCCCTCCTCTTCACCTGCTAAAACAGGAGCACTGATGTCACCGTTGCATGAGGGATCAGTGAGCGACACGAGCTCGAGCACCGGGCTTGGCACACACACTCTACTTGATTTAAACACACACTGACACACACATACACAAACACTGAATGAGGAATGGGGATTTGGTGACTGCATGCCAATACACACATTCGAGGAAGTTTGTAAACACACACAGACATAAAGCTCGGATTTGTTTAGCTGAATATCCTGCTGGATTATTAAAATAAACAGGTTATGGTTGGAAAAAAAATGCTTACAGTAGTAAACAAAAAAAACCTAGTAGTAAAATAACCAGGCTGACAGCGAGTTACTGTCTGAATAAGTTTGAATTTTATATTTTATAACTGAAATTTAACCTGGACTGAATACTTGAAATTTAAATCCAACTGAAATATTTGAACCCTTAAAAGTAGGGCTGAACAATTTTGAAGAAATTATTTATATTAAAGTATTCTGACTGATATTTCAGTCATTTTTTATATCATTATTCTCATTTTCATTTAAAAAGATTTAATTACGATTACGGTGTTTCTTTTTTGGGGTCGGGGATCTGTACTAAACAAAGATGTTTTCTGAAGTCTAGAGAATGATGTGTTGGCCATGACATCTCTGCAGCACCACAATATTTAATTTAAAATGGTATTTTGATGCACATTAAGCCTTTAACAAATACTGTGCATCATGCAGTTTGAAAATTGCAGAAGACCATATTGCGATTTCAGTAAAATTTTGATCAATTGTTTGGCCCTAAAATTAACGGTTTTTTAAATGGCTTGAAGAAACTTGAAATTAAGGTTCTTTCAGATTTTGCTGAGCAAACCTGAAGAAGCCACAGGTGAAGTGCATTTCTCACATGATAATAAATAATGAAGTCAGTAAAATCAGCTCAGTGCGCGGTGGTTTATTTTGATACTTTACCTAAGAGGCTGTTGTTGAAATTGCCTTCTAGAAATACCAATCAGGATTTCAGACCAGATGGATTCAGACAGATCGCTTTCAAGGTATAATATTTCTATCTGCTGCATTTTAAATTAGAGGTGGGAAAAAAAATTGAACGTCCATGGAATCTAATATTCATAAGTATGTTTTCATCAGTGTATAAATCACCTGAAAATAAGAAACAAGTTTTCATTGCCTTACAATGAGCCGTTTATATCTACAGAGGCTACATGACTTGCTTAGTTGTTGTCTGTTGACATCATATACAAAGAAACACGGCGGATTAAAGTAAATCTTTGGTTGATAACTTTTTATTAATTCACGCATATCAATTTTTTTTATCACATGTAATTTTTCATATGGTATGAGGCTGTAACCGTTAGTTGCTGTCCACATAGAGT
Organism: Lutjanus argentimaculatus; assembly: GCA_034769285.1. NCBI lineage: Eukaryota > Metazoa > Chordata > Actinopteri > Lutjaniformes > Lutjanidae > Lutjanus > Lutjanus argentimaculatus. The sequence goes on from JAWZSL010000002.1 coordinate 33,245,745, forward strand.
GATCCAGATATAGTTAGAAAAGTCATTTATTAGCATTAACCCTGATAAAAGTTAAAATGAAAGGTAAAGGAATATTTTAGCGGTTTTACAGACTGTACTAGGTGCAAGAACACATCTGGGACAAAGTCAATTTGAAACATACAGCTTCAAACTGTTTCAGTACACATGAAGAGCAACATGAATCTTCACTGGGACGCCACAACAAGTGCATCCAACCACCATCCTACTCTTTGTAGTGTCCATGTATTTCCCATTACAACTTAAAGGTCCAGATTTATGGGGATTTTTTGGCAGAATATTGCAGGAATGGAATATAATATTCATAAGCAAGTTTTCAGTAGCTTATCGTCACCTCAAAATAATAATCATTGTGTTTTTGTTACCTTAGAATGAGCTGTTTATATCTACAGAAGTTGTGGGTCCTCCTCCATGGAGGCCGCCATGTTTTGCCGCCATGTTTCTACAGTAGCCCAGAATGGACAAACCAAACACTGGCTCTAAATATGGACTTTCACGCTTTGCAGTTTTCATGGCCACCATAGTTTTTCCTACACACTGACAGGGAAAGTGAGGCGAGGTGTTAACAGTCTGCACGCTCAAGATTAGATGACAAAAATCCTACAGCCTGGTCCTTTAAGTGTCATGATTCTTAAATTGAGTTTTTGATCACTGAACAATGCACTACCCTTTAGTGTGTGTTTTATTAGACCAGGAGGAAAGAAGTGAACGCTCTTATCCAGCTGATGTATTTGTTGTAAAACAACAACAGGATTACGTGTTATGTCCGTTTCAAGAAAAACAAATCGGACATGAGACAGCTGAACTTTTATGTAGCATTGATGCTGACTGTTTTTGGAAATATGACTCATGATATACAGTCTCCAGTGTGTACAGTTCAACTCTTTCCCATGGTCTGGTGTTAAAAGAAACAAACAAATACTGCAATGAATGATAATATCGAATCACAAGACTTGCAATATTTAAGAATTGCCATACATATCAGAGTACCCAAGTACTGTGATATTATTGAACCAGGAGATAAGCATATTGTCCCAACCCTGCTGTAAATTCAGTGGTATTTGAAATTCAAGTGTCAAGTATTCGGTGCTGATAAAATTTCACAACTAGGTATTTGGTCGCTGATAAGATTCAAATCTTTATGCTTCCATGCTAACCCTAAGAGTTTTCTTTCAGACATCATTGAGGACTATTTTAACATTTTTAACATCATTGCTATAAAATATAATCACATAAACTCAATACTGATGTAAACTGAGACTTAGAAAATGGAGAAGTATAATTATTGTAATTCCATCTTAACTTTTTCGATGTTTATGAATAAACTGACAACTAAAGACAAAGCTTGTCTGCTTTATACATTATATTATTTGCATTTAAACCCAATTTACTACATCTAGCATGTCTTTTCCTAATCATTTTGCAACATCTGCTCTGTATGACTCACCCTAACCATTACTTTTGTAAATTTTAAAATACAAACTTTATGATCTCTTAACTTTTAATGACTAAGAGGACATAAATGTAAAAAGACAGTTGTGAGGACACATGTTTTCGAGGGATTATCTTCTGGCAAAGGCTTCCAATTTTTTTTTCCTGCAGGTCTCGAGATGATTGACAGTAAGTACAGACCGATGTGATGCAGCACTGACATGAAAACACTCAATAGGGATATAATGAAAAAAAAAATTTGGAAAACAAGCCATAAACGAAGATAAAACTAATTTAATGCTGCACGTTTACTGTTTTAGGTGATCCAGGCCAGAGAAATTATGTGGAAGGTGTTTATGTGCAGAAATTAACTGTGTGCTTAAATTATTTGTATTACATGTGATGATACAGAATAATATTTCACAGAGCTACAAGCAGCCACTCTGGTTACACAGTTAAAATAAACAATCTGTGAGGAATGTGATCAGGCAGGCACAACAGGTACAATAAATGACACAGGTGCTGATGACAGATGTGCAGGCATGTTCAAACTATTGTTTCACGACTATTAGAAAATGATAAGTGTATACAACTGTCCTCCATTGTTTCTCTTGTGCATGTCAATTATTTCTAATGGGGCATGTCCTCTCATAGTTTCCATTGAAACATTTCCTGCTCTCTTATGGCTTCCAGAATGCCATCTAGATGATAAGTTTGCTCCTCCACATATCACAATCACAACACATGCAAATACTGACTGATCTAAAGTGCCTGGTAACAAGAGGATAACTGAAACTGCCTTAGAAGTTATGAACATTATTTTTTACCAGCTATTTTTACCAACCAATTTTTTACCAACCACTTTACCAGTTTTTACCAACTGTTATACAGTTGAATTGGAGAGACGTGTACTTTTGAAAATCAAGGTGGAATTGACCATTTCAATGCTGACAGTCATTTGGACCCCTGTATCATTATTGTGGTTCTCTGTTTTATAGTTAAAACATGGATTTTAAATAAACAGGCAAATGCCATCATCTCTCATTTAGCCTACAGACAGTCTGTTGTCATAATTAATCTAGTCAAGTTTCCTACACATTATTTAGCTCAGTGGTTAACAAATTAGGGTCCAGGGACTAACAGGGGTCCTTCAGTGGATTTAAGAGTGTCCCCCAGCAAAAGGAGGTATAAACTATTTTAAGTTTTATTACATTTTTTGGAAGCTAGAACAACAAGGGAAGAAATGGGGTTGGTCATTCTGATTGATTGTAATTTATATAAGACAAAACCCTCTCAAACTGGGGGTCTTAGTCTAATGTGCATCTACTGTGGGGGTCCCTGACATGAAAAACTATGTGAAACCCTGATTAAGTCATATTGTTCCTCGTTGACAGGTGCAGTGACATGAATGAGACTTGCTCTGAAAGACTGGAGGTTCATGGCTAAACAGAAGCGTCAGAGGAGGGGATAAAATCTGGAGAAAGTAAACACACAGAAACTGGAGTGTTTGCAGGTTAGCTAACTCGCTAGCTCCTTCACGCCATCCACACAGACGCTACAGAAGTCACCAGGGGACAAAGTTTGTGAACAAAAACTGAAAAACTGAATTTGAGACTACTATATACTTTTTGAGGCCTTTTATTTGTGAATCTGAATTGAGACATTATAGGACTTTTAAAGGACATGTAGCCATTTTTCAAAACAAAAGTCCAAACTTTGACTCAAGTGGCAGTCATCCACCTTGAATCAGTGTCATCAAGTCAAATAATAACAGGATGTTAAAGAGGGTTCTTTTCACATATAGTAAATATTAAATCATCTTGGTAAAATAAGTAAAAAGTGAGTCTTTTATTTTCATTGACTTTACCTGACCTGATTATATTGTACTCATCGTGACCTGCAGATGTCAGTGAAGAAAAGGTGCTTTTTTTATACGCATATATAATGTATTTAGCTTTTTTTCTGTTTTCTGTTCATGATATAAACAAGAAACCATGTCATTTAGCCTGTTTTTGAAGCAAGGAGGGAAAATAATTTTCCTTCTGTCAGAATAACCCTTTCTGGTGGAAGGTGCTTTTGATATATCAAATAACCAAATGTTGCAGGCCGATACAGACATGTTTACATTTAGACTTGATTTTTGTTTATTCTGATTTAGCAAAGCAATGCACACACCCTCACTTCCTGTTTCTGAATCTTAGCCACAATATTCATTTGCATGTCACGGCCAAATGGTTTGGAGCAGGGGTTTTCAAAGTCTGAGACTGTGGGCCTCCCCTCAGACAAAGCTTGGAAAAAGGCCTCTCTGCTTAGTTTACTTGCTTAATTTCACTCATGTCTATGAGATCATAATTATGTTGTCTGATCCTATTGACAGCAAAAAAAAAAAATCAAACAAAGACTAAGCCTAATATTGCTGTTTAAAAACAAATTCAGGCAACACCAAATACATAAAAAAGTTCTGTCCAAAGACATTTACTCGTTTTTGATCTCATTTTTTTCACTTGCCCTCCCCTGAAACTGTTTCTCTTTTTGCTCTACAAACTGGGGCACTTAATGAGATGTGGGCATTCAAAAAGCAGGGAGTGTGTATTAAGATGCTGTTGGTTGCATTGTGGGAAATGTAGGATAGAGCATTTTTGGAGCTTGACCTATACTAGAAACAAAAAGTCAGGATATTTCTGCCCCTGATGCAACAATTCACACAATTTTTAGATCAAATTCTTCTAAGTTTTCAAACCTTAGATGGACAAACAGCACTAAAGGCCAGAGGGAAAATATGTAGGCCTATTTTTTTTATTTTTTGTTTTGTTCTGAGTTGCAGAGTTTTGGAGATATCAAGCATAGTGATGGCTGCTGTCTGTCAAATTTAATGGGACTAAATGGCATTTTCTTTCTAGCAGGAAGAAAGTAGTTCTGGTAGATTCTTCTGCAGAAAGAAAGTAGTTCCTTCATGAAACTGCTCACAACAAGGTCTGTGGATTATCTAGAATAACCAGGTCATGATCTATGGAATTGCTGTTGAATTTTTAAAATGCATTTTTTGTCACTTTGAGCACCACAAGCCAAGAGCCATTTAGTCCCATTATATTCGAGAGAAGGCGGATATCTCTACGGCCAACGACACCAAGGCAATCTAGATGGATAAGCAGTGTTACAAACCAGAGGAAAAAATGTGTATTTTTGATTTTGGGATGTACTGTCCCTTTAAGCGCAATACTAAGTCGCCGAGAACCCCCGTTAAAGGTCAAAACGTGAGTTAAGCTTTGTATTGAATTGTTGTACTGACCCCAAAATGTGTCCTTGCAACCACACACCTCCTACTACAAAAACAATGTGCACCATCTGTGCTCTGGCCCATAAAAAACTGTAAGGGATATATCAACCGAGGGTACAGTATATCTTCAGAGCAAAAGGCAGGACACACTCCAGAGAGTTTTGCGTCATAGCTGTGTCCATTAAAATGAGGAAGGAGACAGGCGCTGCCTGCTTAATGCGGTGTTCAGCAGGTGAATGAGTGGCTTGCGTGTTTACTACAGCCAATAAGCTGCAGGCCTGTTCACTTAAATCCAGTGAGGCTCTTGTCTGCTCAGCGCTTCTTAAGTGAAGAAAGGCAGCAAAATGAAGTCAAAGCCTCGGGAGCATTTTGATTCTAAAATAGTTTCAGATCGGCTGCCAAATTTTGCAGTGAAATACCCATCAGGTTTATAATTTAATACTAAATCTACCAATTTTCGGTGCTTTGTAAATCTTGCCCCAGGAAGAATCTTTCAGCGGACTGTACTGCACTCAACCTTTCTTCAGTTTATTCTGGCTGCAAGGACAGTGGTGTGACGGAGCGTGAAAATGGCCAAAGTACTCAAGTAACCAGATGCTGTTAACATGGCTGTTAGCATTGTTACCGCAGTGTGTTGTGCATGGTTTCAGCGGTCCACAGACGCCACATAAGGCTCTCTAACAGGGGAGATTAAAAACACGCCTATGGACGCTGACACTGTGACACTATGCAAGAGAGATGACTCTCAGATGAACTCTTCCTTTGAAGGAACAATAATGGCGTGTTCTGTACATGGTGTACTTTTCAAAACCACTCTAAAGTGTGGGATTAAGACCTTGAGAAGTCTAGAGGGTATGCACATGACATCACTGAAGTGTCAGAAGGGTGCATTCACAGGGGGAAAAAAAGGCAATGAAAATATGACTAAACAGTAAATAGTTGCGGGGCTACCAACTCAACAAACAGACTGAGAAGTTTTTACAGACAAAGTTAAAGAAACTACCAAAAAAACAGGCTGCCAAAGCTAAAGAGAAGAGAAGTAAATATGTGCATAACCTTATTTTCTTTATAATTCATTATACTCTTTAAATGTGTGCCAATAAATCTAAGTTTTGATTTAGTACTGTTGTTTTTTAATATTCTCTGTATCATTTATTTAGCTATGGAGATACATGGAAGGGTCAGTGGGTGGCTGGTATTCAAAATATGAAAATGTCCTAAGAAATGTCATATAACTTTCATGGTGTGACAAAATGTTGGACGCTGATATCGATAATAATAAATAATTGGATTCTTTGCTGTGACTCCATCACCCATCTATAAGGTAAATATGAAGCTATAGCCAGCAGCCGGTTAGCTTAGCTTAGCATGAAGACTGGAATCAGGGAGGCAGATAGACAGGTAACAGAATCAGCCTACAAGCACTTTTAAAGCTCACAAGTTAATACATTTTATCTTGTTGTTTTCAAACTTTTTAATAACGAAACAAAAAAAGTTATGATTTTGTGGAAAAGTGCTATGCCCTGCCAAGAAATAGTCAGGTACTGTACGTGGGGCAATGTTGGACTAATGTTGTAATATTGAGGGACAATCAAGAGAAACTGTGTGAATGTTAAGCCTCATTTGAAGCCAACTAAATAACGAGAGTAGCAGGTTTGATCCCACTGTGTTTTCATGTTGTGGAAGTTTATGCTGTAGCACCAAAATTAGCTGCAGCTGCTGTATGTAGCATTAAATGTACTTGATAGAAAAGCCCTGACAGTGACAATAGAGATACGTGTGGATAAAAAAAAAAAAAAAAAAAAAAGGTCAAACTGCAGGAATTCATTTGAAAAGTTGTGCAACTTTGACTGAGACCCAGCAGTAAGCTTGCATGGACTGTTTAGTGACCTGCTGAGCTGTGAGGTGTAGTGCTGGGTACTATAATTTTATGGCAGTTTTTGATATAGTCCAAAGTCTTTTAACGGCTTTGTCCTTTAAAGTGAGTAATTGTACTGTAATGTGTTACGCAATTCTCTTTTTGGTAAAATGGATTTGGTATCAAATTGCTCAGGAAACTGTATCAAAGCCAAGGCATCTGTATTGAAAACCTTTGAATGATACTCAGCCCCAGTGAGGTGAGATCCACAGATTATGTTACACTTCGCGTTACTGCACCAAGTTACTATTATAAATGTATTTTTTATTATTTAATTTATTTATTATAAATCAAGTAGTTTCCAAAAACAAACAAAAGCATGCGCCAACACAGCATACCACGCTGTTCAGCCAATCTAAATATCAGCAGGGGAAATTCCATCACCGCTCTGCTAAAAAGTTCATTTTTAGACTTTCACAGCCAAAACTAAGTAACAGATCTTTGAGATAAATAAAATGACTTATTGACTGATCATGTTACTTTTATAGTGACGGCGGTGATGTTTGTAAGACACTTCAGCAGTCAACAGACTAAACAAAACTCAGAAGAAGTGCACACCTAAAAGGCCTTTGACTGTTTTCCATGAAAGATCACCTCGTTGCCCGCGGCAGCTCTCGTCTTCACACTGATAGTCTCCAGTCCAGTCAGCCCCAAAAGTCTAAATGCATGGAGCAGAAGGCCACGTTTGAAATACGCATCGGTAGCGTGACACCACCGACCCCTGGAGATGCTCACAGCTTAAAAAGCGCAGAAATTGGGCGAGACACAGTCAAGGAGGAGCTTTAAAGGCCACCAGTGGACCTGGGCCCACTCACATCTACATTCCTGTGAGCTTCTGAAAGAGAACAGAGAGCGCTGCTGCGACAAAGTAAACACTTGTAGTGCCTTGTTTTGGAAGAATACCATTTCCATAATCTCATGAAACTATCACATGCTGACCTTATGATACTAAATTCTTAACCTGGAGGGGGAGCAGAACAAGCTTTGAATGTGGCCTTATTTGTTAAGACTATTTCAAAAACAATGGGAGGTTCTGTTTCATAAGTACATGCACCCAACTGACACCTCATAAGTGAGCACGCTCTCCGAGATGAAGAGACCCACTGTATCTACACTCAAGGTGACAAAGGGATTTATTATATTACCCTAATTTGATTTCTTACACAGGATCAACGTTCACGCTGTCTGCAGTGGAGACTTTGGTGTCATTATATTGAGTACTGGAGCTGCTTAACACTTATGACTGTTTCACAGTAACACATTTTACCCTGAACTCTGAACATCTCTTGCTGTACACAAGCATCTCATAGAGTGATTAACTCTAGAGCTGCCGACGCATCAATCAGTGGACTGCGGGTGCTCCATGGGCCCCGTCTCGCTTCCTCTCAACTCCTTCGGCTCATGTGCCAGTGGAGATAAATGACATGGCAAAAAAAACAAAAATATCCCCTACTGCCCCTGCAGACACTCCAGACAGGAAGGGAAACACAGAATCACTCTGCAGCTGACGTTTTGTTTAAAAACAACATAATGAACAGCGTCACTAGAGTCATATTTAAAGCCTGTTTTCAAGTAGTTTGTGGCGTTTGTTTTGATGTCAGTGAATTTACAAGAAGGAAAAATGCTACAATTACTGTTGAAAAAGAAGAGTGTTTAAGTAATCGTTAAATATTTTGGATAATATGCTTATTCACTCTCTTGCCAAGAGTTTGGATGATACTGCTCTCAGGTCTGTCCATTAAATATAAAGCTACAGCCAGCAGAAAGTTAGCTTAGCTTAGCGTAAAGACTGGAAAGAGAGAAAAGGCCAGTTTGGCTCTGTGCAAAGGTAGCAAAATCCACCTACCAGTACTTCGAACAGTAGTAATTAACACTTTAACACCAACATTAACACATCTCATTTGTTTAATCAAAAACTGAAGTTACAAAACAAGAACTCACCACTTTATGGGAAATAAATCTCCATAAAACTGCAAAGAGCTACATAGGTGCTGGTCAATGTCAGGCTAGCCATTTTGCCTTGTTTCTGGTCTATATGCTAAGCTGGCTGTAGCTTTACACGTTAAAAGCAATAGTTTGACATTTTGCCGATATGGTCGAGAAGATCGGTACCACCTCTCATGTCTGTACAGCAAATATGTAACTGGAGCCAGCAGCCAGTTAGCCTAGCTTAGCATAAAAACTGGAAACAGGGGGAAACAGTTAGCCTGACAAGAAAATCCACCTACCAGTACCTCAGAAGTGTAAAAACAACAGTTCACCACTTTACAGAGACAACTTCTCGACTGAGACCAGTAACATGTCCCAGCCAAGGAGTTGAGTCTTTATGCTAAGCTAGGCTAACTGGTTGCTGAGCTTCAGTTACATATTTACTGTACAGTGTATAATCCTTCTAGCTTTTCAGTGGACAGCCAACTTTGTTATGAGGGCAGTGAGAAACACCATATTTCTCTTTTGGGTCTTTCGTGAAAAAGTTTGAAGAAAGATGAGCATATCAGCACAATGTCAAACTATGTCTTTAACATAAATGTGCCACTTGGGTGGACTATTTTGACCGTAGTGCCTAAAAGCACCAAAGTTTGCCCGGTGGGAACCAGACTGCTAACTATGGCTGTGTGCCAGGGATTAGTGCCATGCTCTGAGCTATAAAAGCCCATTGTACATATACACATGACATCCTTGATAGACATAGATAAGCATAGTCCATCACTTGATCCAATCAGCAGCTGTAAAGACAAAGACAACAGCAGGGCCATTGAAGTCAATTGAGCGTTAACATTTCTATGGGTGCACACAGGGAGACGGCTTCTATTGTGTATGAAACCATATATGTCATTGTGACGCTGACAGCAGCTGTGTCTTAGAGAGACAAAAATGTCTTAACTATGGACGTTCAGAGAGGAATATCCAGAGGTGACAAAATTACACACAGTCTTTACTCAAGAAGACGTACTGAAGTAGAAGTACTGATTCAACTTCTTTACTCAAGTAAAAGTGAAAAAGTACAGGCTCTGAATTGTTCTCAATGTATAAAAGTAAAAAGTGGCCCCCTGAAGACATTTCTACCAGATGTTTCTGTGCAAAGCAAACTCAACCTCACCTTTTTTTCATTTAAAAGTCAGACAGTCTGTTTCGTCTTATGTCTTTTTCATCTTATTACATCCTTTTTGCCTCTTGTTTTTTTGTCTTTTTCTTCTACTTACGTCTTTTTCGTTTTGTTACATCTTTTACGTAATGTTATGTCTCTCCCGTCTTGATCCAACTTTTCTGTCTTGTTACATCTTTAAGTCTCGTTATGTCTTATACATCTCGTTTTACCTTTTTTGTCAAGTCTTAAACATCTCATTACGTGACTTTTATGTCATTTTTCATCTTGTTACATCTTTTATGTCTTGTTATGTCGTTTTTCATCTTGTTACCTCTTTTATATCTTGTTGCATCTTTTTTGTCTTTTTGCGTCTTTTTTGTCTTGTTACATTTTTAAGACATTTTCGCCTTCTTGTGTCTTTTATGTCTTGTTTTTTCTTTTTTGTCTCAATTCATCTTTTACGTCTTGTTATGTCTTATGTCTTGTGAAGTCTTTTACTTCTTGTCATGTCTGTTTCATTTTGTTATGTCTGTTGTGTGTGATATACTCTGATGAATACACCAAGGAATCATTCATTGTCCCATCCATTCAGGTTGCAATCAGTCTTGACGTTGTAAAGGTGACGCACAATGATGCAAAATAAATATAATCAATAATTCCCCTCAAATGCATTAAAACTAAAGTAACAAGCCTGTTTTGAAAATGTAAAGAGTAGAAAGTATGATAAGATATTTGTGTTAAAATGAAGGGAGTTAAAAAAGTTGTCAGATAAATAAATACTCAAGTAAAGTACAGATATTTATATAAAGATATTTATATACAGACAGAGGAAGAGCCCAGAAAGTTTGATAGCCAAATTAAAGAAAGTGAACGAGAGAGAGAAAGAGCCAATATCAGTCTCCCTACTCAGCCAGCAGAAAAAGCACAGTGGATTAATTCATCACCATGCTGAGCCTTTGCCCTCCTCTGGAATAAATTACCCAATGACTCTCAACTTAGACTAAACACACACACAACACACACACACACACACCACAACACACCACACACACACACCAACCACTACTGACCAGAGAGCACACACAAAAACAGTGGGAGAGAAAACTGACAAATGGAGAGAGGCTGTCCAGGTCAGCAGTGTATCATATCTTTACTACACACTCTTTAATAAAAAAGTAAGATGCCTCACGTGAGGTGTTCGGTTCAGAGACTTTTTAAGTTCGAGTTAGCAACAGTTAAGTGTTTCCCAACTGAGGATTCAGTTTAGAAAAGCAAACCCTGTGTGTGGCTTGTCACTTCTGGGGATGGGAGGGCTTTAATGGGGAAGTCTGAGGTATGGCTGAGTGAGTCCACCGCTTATGTTAATCAGAGGTGGGAAGTAACTAAGTACAAATACTTTGTTACTATACTTCATAGAGTTTTAAGGTATCTTTACTTGAGCATGTAACTCCCTACATTTTAACACAAATATCTGAACGTTCTACTCGCACACTTTCACAACAGGCTTGTTTTATAGTTTTTAATGTATTTGAGGGGAATTATCAATTAATTTCATTACATCATTGTGCACCGCCTGCACAACATCAAGACTGGTTTCAACCTAATTGGATGGGACAATAAGACATAGGAAAGATGATTCCTTGGTGTATCCATCAGTGCATCACACACAATAGACGAAAATGATGCAGAAGACAAACGGAACAAAAATAATGTAAAAGATTTAATGACATAAAGAGAAAAAAGCAACATGAAAGACGTAACAAGACAAAAACAATGTAAAAGATGTATAAATACAAAAACAACTCCATGTAGCATGACAAAAATGAAGTAAAAAAGAACAATGAAGTAAAAGAAGTAACAAGAGGAAAACAAAGTAAAAAATGTAAGGAGATGAAAATTAGATAAAAGACATGACAAGACGAAAACAACGTATAAGATGTAACAAGACAAAAAAGGCGAAAAAGACCAAAGTGATGTGAAAGACTTGACAAGGTGAAAATTATGTAAAATACATAACAAGAAGTAAATGACAGAATAAGAATAATAGACAAAATGAAAAAATGAAGTAAAATAGAAAAATAAAGTAAAACAAGTAATAAAACGAAAACAATGTAAAAGATGTAACAAGATGAAAATGACTTAAGACAAAAAAGACAAAAATGCCATAAAAGAGAAAAACAAATAACAAGAGGAAAACAACATAAAAGATGTAATGCGATGAAAATGACGTAAGAGACCAAACAAGACAAAAACAACAGATAAGAAGTTAAAAAGACAAAAAAGTTGTAAGAGACGCAGCAAGACAGAAATGGTGTAAAAGACGTAACAAACCACCAACGATGGTGAAAAAGGAACGTAAAGGATGTAACCAGATGCAAAAGACTTGACAAGATGAAAGAGACAGAGAGGGAGACTCAACTGTGGAGAAAAGGTGAGGTTCAATTAGCTTTCCACAGAAACAGCCAGTAGAAATGTCCTTCAGAACACTTGCGCTACTTTTTGATTTAATACTTTGAGTAAATTTCAGAGCCTGTACTTTTTCACTTCTAGTAAAGAAGTTGAATCAGTACTTCTACTTTTTACACAAGTATCTGTACTTCTATTTGAGTAAAGAATGTGTGCACTTCTGGCAGCTCCGACGTTAATGCGTGCAAGAGGCTGGAAGGAGACAGCAACTAAGATGACATTACTCTCCAGATGCTTACAGGCTTAACACCTTTTATTGCCTTTTTCCATTTATAGTAAGAGGTAACGGTAAAACCGATTCTACGCTCGCCATTCAGGGGGGAGCGCTACTTGATTTCCTTGAGTGGGGGCAATCAGACGGGAAAAGTCAAGGCCAGATAAGTGGTGTTTAGTTTGGCTGAGGCCTTTCTCTGTCTGTATACACACACACAGACACACACTCAAAAAAATTCCCACTATCACAGGACCTTGTACTTGAGCCTTATCATCGCCAGAGCAGCCCAGATGGTAACGTACCCTTGACAAAGACTCACATCACACTCCCAAACTTCTATTGAATCTTTCTCACACTGCGGACGCCTGCACACGTTCCCTCCACGTCTCTTTCAAAAGTGTAAAAAAAAATGCAAGCAAAGATACAGCACAGTTTTTAACGTTTGCTTAGTTTGGTTTTGTAATATGATAAACTTTACTGTGTGCACTTTACTGTAGCTCCTGCCAGCTGTGTGTAGATGTGAGATTATGATCATCCTTTAGGGGATGTATGGGTGTGTGTGTGTGTGTGCGCGCGCGCTCCCTTCAGAGTCACAGTAACACAAACCAGGCACAAACATGCACACAGAGACCAATAAACAAAATGCACAATAATTAGTCTCACAAACTATTTGAGAAGATGTGGATCTTAGAGCTGTAACTAATTAGTACTTTCTTATTTTCCACTTTCTTATCATCTTCTCAATTAATCAATCAATTGTTTGGTCCATAAAATGCCAGAAAATTGTGAAAAACATGATCACTGTCTTCCAAATGTTTTGTCCACAACCCAAAGATGTTCAGTTTACTCTCATAGAGGACTAAAGAAACCAGAAAATATTCACATTTGAGAAGCTGAAATCAATGGAACTGGACTTTTTTTTTTTCCAAAACAGTGACTCAAAACAACTGATTATAAAAATAAATGGCGATTCATTTAATAGTTGAAAACTAATTGATTAACTGACTTATTGTTGCGGCTCTAGTGGATCTACTGTAAAATACTTTCTACTAGGGCCACAACTCACCATCGTTTTTATATTTGATTAATCGGACAATTATTTCTTCATCGTTTGGTCTAAAAATGGAGAAAAATCACAATTTATTCACTCTCTCAGTTTACTAAAGCTTAATGTGACGTCTTCAAACTGGTTCTTTTGTCTGATCAACAGTCCAAAACCCAAAGACAGTCAGTTTACAACCATTTAAAGCTACAAAAAGAGGTTTTTAACTGGCTATGAAACAGTCTCAATTTAATGCTATGCCTCTATATGAGCATACATTAGCAAACGAGACCATCCGCAAGAAGATAATGCTTGCTACCAGGTGGGATGAAATGAGCATGTGTTTAGTGGTGCCTTAAAAGTCAGTTAAAAAGAAGCAGAAGGAGATTTTTATTTTAGATAATTTTATTTTTTATGTTATCTTTTGTGGTTATGGCCGAAGAAGTGCAAGCACTTTTGTCCACAGGGGACTCGAAAATCAACAAAAGTCCATGTAGTAGCTCATTTGAGAAGCTGGAACCAGAGAATAGTTGGCATTATTGCTTGAAAAACAACTTTAAAGGTCTACCATATAAATTTATATAGGGGACCTACTGGCAGAAAATGGGAGAAATGGAATATAGCATTCACAAGTATGTTTGCGTTAGTGTATAATCATCTGAAATGAAGAATTATTGTGTTTTTGTTGTCTGTTAGAAGTAGGATTGAGTATCGTTTGGATTTGATTGATTCTAATTCCAATTCTGCTTATCAGTTTTGGTTCTTAACAATTCTTGGTTCCACTTCTTTGAGTGTCCTCCAACATTCTTCACAGCAGAGCCGTGTGGAGTTTAGTCAGGTGACTTTACTATAACGATAGAAGAGTTCCCGTCCATGTAAAGCGTTTTGTAACAAAGCATTGGCTAAATTGAGGTGACTGCTACAAGACTCACAATTTGTACAAGTCAAGCAACTTAGAAATGTCTAGTAGGTTCACTGGGAATAATGCTAAACCCAAGATTTAATAAGACACATGCATTAGGAGAGAGGAAGACATGCATGCATTCAGCTGGCATGTCTGTATGCACAGACGGATAGACAGCTCGATATACTGCAGGTGTTTGCAGTACACGCTTTAATTTTAAACTAGCATGAGTGAAATTTGTGTAAGAATAGATGAGCAGAATCAAAATTAAAATCTCTTAACAATTCCTTAGAAATTATAATTTTGGAATTGTTTCACAGCTACTGTAGGTTCTCCTACATGCTTGGAAGGGGAGAGTGAGACAAGGTGTTTGCAATCTGCAAGCTCACTGCTAGGCGCCACTAAATCCTGCAGACTGGTCCTTTAAAAAACTACTCAGTTTTCAAAATAGTTGCAGATTAGTTATCAACTACTTGATAAACGTTTCAGGTATACTTTCTACAGACACTTGCTGGGATCTGGTGCAGCTCTACTATTTCAGATAAAACACTGACATCTCCCAAAGTCTTTGTTTCCAAATGTATTCCAAACAAAATGCAAGAAATCAATATATAAATTGCTTTTTGCAATGACAGTGTGTTGCAAAAGGCTTTATTAAATCAAGGTGGTGCACACACACACACAATTCCAGAACAATCAATGGCTGTAATTGATTTCTTATTGGGAGGAGAAAATCAAAAGATCTACAACAACAACAAGCAGCAGCTGAATGTGAGCTGATCCTCACATGATTCTTGATAGGAGCAGCTATGAGTTACTGTTCTATACATTATGGTGAAATTAAACCCGGCCGCTCATCTGGGACGACTGCAGAGGACGTTAATGATGACACCTTACAGAACAGGGATTAACCATTTCCAGCCGAAGGAGATTTGTATACCATTAGTCTAACTCAATCAGGGGGGACTAATTCAATCAAAGGCACAGTGGGCGTCTTGACGTGGGGGCATCTGTCACACTGACTTCTCACTGCATCCTGCAGTGACATTTGGCCACAAAATTCAGCTTGACAGAGGCCCTCAAATAGCCTGCGGTCTGTCAGACAAACGCACACATACTCCACACCACAGACGCACTCATGCACCACTAAAATTCACAAGATCACACTTTTTTTTTTTTTTTTACAGGCGATTTTGTGTTTGCAGACGCCTGCAGATGTACATGCAAACATTACAGCGTGAGCTTCCTTTGATTTATTATAAATGTGCCACTGCTTGAAGCTTCTACGTCATCATTCTTCATTTAGAGATAAAATAGCTGCTCTCAACTCAATATGGCATGATTACTGAGCGTTTAGAAATGAGATGAGGCCTTTGCCAGGACCTTCACTTCTGAGTTTGCTGCAGAAAGAGATCATCTTGTTCACCTCCAAACACACATGTGCCTGTTGATCTGAATAATAGTGATAGGTTGTACTTGTGTGTGACCTCTTACACAATACATAAAAGCCAAACAATACCAAGAATCATCATCATCATGATTAGAAACACCTATTTAGCCCCTGCACACAAGCAGGCGCAGCACATTTTGTGATCCTCTGCTAGTGTAATTATTGTGGTCCAATACACAAATGGGACTGTTATTTTTTGCGATGATGTAACACACTGATGGCAAACTTTTTGCTAATCCTTTTCACTACCTGCTCCTACTTTCCATTCACATATCCCCTTCCACTTTGTACCACTTACAGCTAAATGTTCCCATGAATTACTTGCTTCATTTTGGGCATGAAACAATAAGTTTAGGCTTCGATAAGGCTGCACAAGAGCAGTATAACTGTGAGAAAGGTGAATCAGAGGCCAAAGGGGGATGTAACAATAGATCAAATATCACAATAAAAGAAATGTCTTCATACTGTACCAGACTGTGATGATATCTGCTGCAATATTACATGAATATTTTTTGTTGTTTCATTTTATTTTCTAAAAGGACTGCTGTATTGTTTTTGTTATGCAACTGTACATAATCAAGCAACCACTGCCAAAGACAATTCATTCCAATTTTTCTGCACATGCTGGCTTCTATTTTATTCATATTTTCATGAAGAAGGAAAGCAGAAGCACTTCAAGGAAAATAGGAAAAATGAATAACAATAAACTGACATTTTTCAAGTTGTGATTTTTCTTTGTAAATGAATATCGCAATAAATATAGTGCTGTGGACTTTTTATCATGGTGAGTTTCACCTCCCAGCTCTTACATAAAAACAATATCTCATGTGTAACTATAAATCAGTCTGGATTGATAAATCAGTCAGGGTTCAATGATCAAATATGATCGATGCAAAGTGAAAATATTGATCTATATATTGTCATCTTTAAACTAGACGTTTATTCTGAAAATCTTGTGACATGTCTGTGTCACAAATGTCTGGGTGAGTTCAGTCATAAAACTGTCAAATCATAATTTAGTTGCTTTTTGTGAACTGAAATAAATGGTCACATGATATCGATCGCAGGGCCCTGTATTGTTGTCCAAAGAACTGATAAAATATCATATTGTGATGAAACTTGTGATTTACACCCCTACAGATTAGTGTGGAAGTCTGTGACCACACAACCTTTCACTGAGTGTGCATCACAGTCATGTGCTCAAAAAAGCAGCAAAGTTGTAATGTCATGCATGGACACTTTTAGTTTGAAGAGTTCAAATGAAACATCTATCTTCATGCTCAGATTTTGGTTCTATAAAAATCATGTACACATAATATAAACGACCTGAAAACTGCTACAAATGTCCGCTTTATCCAGACTCTTACATAAAAACTCCAGAGGACAATACCTCAGGTTAGTGTGGAGGCCTTTGACCCCACGACCTTTCACTGAGTTTGTATCATGGCTCAGTTCTTCTGTATTTAAAAAAGCTAAAAGCTAAAAATATATTTAATTTACTGTCATAGAGGAGTAAAGAAACCAGAAAATATTCACTTTTAAGAAGCTGAAATCAGAGACTGTTGACTTTTTTCCTGAAAGAATTATTCAAACCAATCGACAGATTATCAAAATAGTTGACACTTAATCCAGTAGTTGACAACTAATGAATTAACTGATTAATCATTGCAGCTCTAATTCTCTCTACAATATTGCCAAGGCGACTGAAAATAACAAAGTTTGACAATAGATGTCAGTGCTTCATGTTTAGATTGTGGTTCCAGCAGTAATGTTAGCAGCTGAAAACCGCTTCAGATGTCTTCTTTATCCAGACTCTTACATAAAAACTCCAGAGGACAATACCTCAGGTTAGTGTGGAGGCCTGTGACCCCGCGACCTTTCACTGAGGGTGAATCATGGCCTAGTTCTTCTATATTTAAAAAAAGTAGAAAAGCTGTAATGTCATGCGTGAACATTTTTAGTTGGAAGGGGAGTTCAAATTAAATTAATGCAATGTCTGTCTTCAAACATCTCCAATATAGAGGTTATACTGGATTTACTGAATAGAAAATTTACAGTGTCTTTGTTGTTTTCCCTCTTTTAATCCCCCGTGTTATCTACTAAATCTACTAAATTTTCTGTATAATATTGACATGCCAACTGAAAAGAACTATGTTTAGCAACAGATGTCAGTGTTTCATGCTTTAGATTTTGGGTTTAGCTGCAACATTATACACATACGCCCATATAAAACAGCTAAAAACTGCTACAAATACCTTCTTTATCCTGAAAAACTCAGGTTAGTGTGGAGGCCTGTGACCCCACGACCTCTCACTGAGGGTGTATCATGGCCTACTTCCTCTACATTCAAAAAAGTTGAAAAGTTGCGATGTCATGCATGGACAATTTTAGTAAGAAGGAAGTTCAAATTAAAGTAATGCAACATCTATCAAAAAACAAACTGAAATATAGAACCTATGCCTGTTTCACTAATTAGAATTTAATTGTAGTTTTATTGTTTTCCCCTTTTTTAGTCTCCTGAAGAAAAGAAGTAAAGAAAATTAGTTGTCAACTATTTTGCTAATTGATAATCGTTTTATTCATTTTTCCAGCAAAAATATCAGACATTTGCCGGCTCAAGCTTCTTAAATGTAGGGATTTGCTGCTTTTCTTTGTCGCTTGTGATAGTAAATGAAGAGTTTTTGCGTTTTGGATTGTTGGTTGGACTAAAGAAGCGATTTGAAGTTGTCACTTTGGGCTGTGGGACATTGTGATGTGCATTTTTCACAATTTTTTGACATTTAATTGTGAAAATAATCGGCAGATTAATCATGATTGAAAATAATCGTTAGTTGCAGCCCTAAAAGCGACTGAAACTGCTACAAATGTCAGCTTTATTAAGACAGAACTCCAGAGAGAACGATACCTCATGTTAGTGTGGAGGCCTGTGACCCCACGACCTTTCATGAGTGAGTATCACAGCTGAATTCTTATTCATATATTCAAAAAAGTACTGTAAAAAACTTGTTCAACTTTAAGTAATGCAATGTCTGTCTTCACTACAGAAGCGGTTCCTGTTTAATATCTTCTCTATAATATTTCCATGTCCACATTAAAGATGTGTGTTTGATGACAGGCGTCACTGCTTCATGCTTAGATTTGGCTCTGTAAAATGCATCAGTCCAGCAGTAAAGTTATACACGTCATGTACATATGAAGCAACTGAGAACTGCAACAAATGTCTTCTTTATCCTGACTCTTACATCAGAGTATCTTATCTAATATCTAGTATCTCATCTAATCTCACATCATTACCTCAGAGAGAAAAACACTTCAGGTTATTGTGAAACACTTCAGGTTATTGTGGAGGCCCTTGACCCCGCGACCTTTCACTACGTGTCAGAAGCAGAAAAGTTTCAGCGATTAATGGATTATTTGACAACTATTTTGATAATCGAGTCATCGGTTTGAGTCATTTTATAAGAAGAAAGTCTAAGTTCTCTGATTCCAATTTCTAAAATGTGAATAATTTCTGTTTTCTTTACAAAACAAGACATTTGAAGACATCGCCTTGGACTCTGGCAGACAGTGATCGATTTTTCACCTTTTCCTGGCATTTTATACACCGAACAATTCATCTATTAATCGAGAAAACAATCAACAGATTAATCAAAAATGAAAATAACTTTTACTTGCAGCCCTAGTTGTAATGTTGACGTTTTTAGTTTCAATTAAATTAATGCATTGTCTATCAAAAAATGAAGGTCTGTTGCTTTTCACCTTTTTCAGTCCTCTGTATATTTTCTACATAATATTGCCATGTCAACTGAAAAGAACCAGATTGTGGTACTTTCCACATCATGTTCATATAAAGCAGCTGAAAACTGCTACAAATATCTGCTTTATCCAGACTCTTATGTAAGAACTCCAGAGAACAATACCTCAGGTTAGTGTGGAGGCCTGTGACCCCACGACCTTTCACTGAGGGTGAATCATGGCCTAGTTCCTCTATATTAAAAAAAAAAAAGTAGAAAAAAGTTGTAATGTCATGCATGAACATTTTTAGTTTGAAAGGAGTTCATATGAGCAAAAACTTGAATATTAACTCAAAAAAACAGAGGCTAGGCCTCTTTTATTGAATAAAAATTGAAAGTGAAGTGAAAAGTGTCGATCAGTGTTCCCTAAAGCGCAAAATGACATCTTCAAATGTTTTGTTTTGTCCAACAACTCAAAGATATTCAGTTAAATGTCAGGAGGAGCAAAAAACAAACAAACAATGTAATGTAATGTCATGCATGGACATTTTTAGTTAGAAGGGAGTTCAAATAGGCCATTTAGAATTTATAGTGGCTTTACTGTTTCCGATTTCGGTTCCAGCTACAACATTATACACCCAATGTTCATGTAAGCAGCTTTAAACTTGTTACAAATGTTAGCTTTATCCTGACTCTTACATAAAAACTCAGCTGAGGTTAGTGTGGAGGCCTGTGACCCCACAACCTTTCACTGAGTGTGTATCATGGCTAAGGTTGTCAAAAATATCAATACTACAATACTTTTTCAGTACCATATGTTTAAAACGATACAATATCCATTAATCAGAGTATCGAAAGTACCAAAGCTATTAGAAAAAAACTATTAAGTGCTCATTCAAGACCTCACCTTAGTTCAGCATATCCTGACATGCTGCAAAAACCAGACAGCGTTCAGCGACTTTTGCGTGCAGGTTGTTAATTTAATAAAAAAATTTAAAATTATCTTATTTTGTGTGACAAGGACTGCATATAAAGCTGCAGAATACGGCTACAAATGTCTGCTTTATCAGACTCTTGCATACAAACTCCAGAGAGAATAAAACCTCAGGTTAGTGTGGAGGCCTGTGACCCCACAACCTTTCACTGAGGGTGAATCATGGCTGAGCTCCTCTATATTCAAAAAAGCAGGTAAGTTGCAATGCTGTGCATGGATATTTATAGAGCTGCAACAATTAATCGATTAATTATGAATCAATTATTAAGTCAACCGCCAATTATTTTGATAATCAATTAATCAGTCATTTTTTTAAGAAAAAAAAGGCAAACTTCTCTGATTTCAGCTTCTTAAATGTGAATATTTTCTGGTTTCTTTACTCCTCTATGACAGTAAACTGAATATCTTTGGATTGTGGACAAAACAAGACATCTGAGGACGTCAATTTGAGCTTTGGGAAACATCTACCAACATATATCAGTATTTTCTGACATGTTGTAGACAAAACAGTTAATCAACTAACCAAGAAAATGATCAACAGATTAACTGATAGTGAAAATAAGTGTTAGTTGCAGCCCTAGTTGTAATGCAATGTCTATATAAAAATAAACTCAAATATGCCTGTTTTACTAAATAGAAATAGTGGCTTTATTGTTTTCACCACTCTGCTCTCCTGAGATACCACCTGTATATTTTCTCTATAATATTTCCTTTAAATCATGTAGCTGCCAATGAAGATTATTTTAATTGTCAATCAATCTGTTGATTATTTTCTCGAAACTTAACCAATTAGTTATTTGGTCATTCATCCATTCAGTTTACTGTCAAAGAGACGCACAGAATTTAGATTTTTTTTTTTCCTGAAAGAATCTCTCAAACCAATTAATAGATTATCAAAGTGACCCTGTGACCCCATGACCTTTAACTGAGTGTGTACTATGGCCTAGTTCCTCTATGTTCAAAAGATTCAAAAAAAGATGAAAAGTTTTAATGTCATGCATGGACATTTTTAAATCTGGAGAGAGTTTAAATGAAAGGAATGCAACTCAAATTTATAGTGGCTTCCTTTTTTTAGTCTCCTGTGATATTTACTGTATATTTTCTCAATAATATTGCCATTAAAATATACGTTTCGGAAAGATGCATGGTGTACTAAAACCCATATACTTCTTTTGCAGAACAAGTTTATGTAACACACTCTCAGACATAAACTTCTCACACACACTCATGTGTAGTTCCGTGTGTGTGTGTGTGTGTGTATGTGTGCGTGAATGTAATGAGTGTAGGTGCCCTCACCTTGCAGCTCGGGGGTTTTAGGGGTAGTCCCGAGGCAGGATTTCCTTGATGCTGAGTGGTATTAGTCTGCTGGGGTGAGTGGGAATCCTCGGACTCTTTTCCACTGTGGTAGACCACCCTATCAGAGATATGAATACTTGAAGCACAGCCCATGCTTCAACCCACTTCAGCCTTTTTTCTTTTTGCGCAAGTGCTTTACTTTGAGGCTACCCGAGTGTCATTCGCCCTCTCTTTATTTTGAGTCTTTTTTTTTTTTTTTAAAGGTCCACTCTTCCTCTTTAAGGGTTCATTTTTTTAAATATATAAATACATATATATGTATCATCTAGGCCACAGCAAAGCCGGTTCTCCAGTTGCTCTGACACAAGGCATGAATAATATATCTGTCTATCCCCCACCCCCCGACCAGGAAGCTTATTTCCTCCCTCTTCTTTTTCACATGAACTTAATTGGAGGTCTTTAATCAAAGCAGCTGTCTTATCCTCGAAAACTTGGATTCCGTTATTCTTCAGCTGCTCTGCTCAGATCCCCACGGACGATTTTGTATCCCTCCTCTTCAAGCCTTCTTCGTACCACATCACCATTTTCTCATTTTTTTTTTCTCTCCCCCCCCTTAAACTTATCAAGAAGTAGGCCTTAAAAAACACACCATGCAGCCAGCTTCATGCAATAGTTTGATCCATTTTTTTGTGTCCAAGCCAAGGTTTCATGTGTAGTCGTCCTCCCCCACCCCGGAGCCATCAAAAAAAAAAAAAAAAAATGATGCTTTTTTTTTTTTTCCTCTCTTCTCTCTTAAACAATCTGGTTGGCCACTTCAGCTCAAGACACGGGCCATAAACCGGTTCTCACGACACTTTGCTCCAGTCCTGAGCGGTTCATCATCAACAGGCTGAAATAATATTCACACTGCGGGCTGTTATTCTGGACACTCGCTCCGATGTCAAACACCCTCGGCGGAACATAATGCCATGTAGTCCGACACCGCACTCCATCTATCAGCCCAAATTCACCAGTTTAGGACGCGGAGAGATCTCGCTGGATGGCTTTGCAATCTCCATTCAGGCATCCGCTGGCCGGTAGAGGATGATCCGCCTGATATAAGAGGTCCAAACCCGGGTTGGCTGCCTGGAAATTGGCTCCAGTGTCACCAGGCTCCGCGATTTTCTCCCATTCTGACGGGGGGAGGAAAAAAAAAAAAATGATGTAGAGGCTTGTCAGCGGTTGTAATATGTGGATGTTACCACCTCTGGAGAATGCAATCGCTTGAGAGAGACACACAGAGAAAAAAAAAAAAAAAAAAAAAATCTAAAAAAAAAAAAAAAAAAAAAAAAAAAAAAAGAACACAAGACCGCTCCGTGTCCGCAAGTTTCGGGTCTAAAAAAATCGGGGACGGCAGGATCATCCACGGCAAG
Source organism: Lutjanus argentimaculatus (assembly GCA_034769285.1). Lineage (NCBI taxonomy): Eukaryota > Metazoa > Chordata > Actinopteri > Lutjaniformes > Lutjanidae > Lutjanus > Lutjanus argentimaculatus. The sequence goes on from JAWZSL010000002.1 coordinate 33,268,989, forward strand.
ACGGTGAGCGGAGGTGAGGCAGAGTCGAGCTACATAATGCTGTTTTAATGTTTGTCTTTTTTCTCTGCCTTTTCTGGCGTTTGCCCTTCCAATTCTTCAGCACTGCTTGACAGCGGCACATCCAATAAAAGCACCCGCAAGGATTGACCTACAGCCTTTACTGACGTTAATGCAAATGAGCTCCGCGCAGCTAATCGGCGTCGCGCTCTGGCGCCGCTGGGTGGTCCTCCGCTTTCCGTGGGAACTTTGAAAGCAGGGAATAAAAAAAAAAAAAGAAAGAAAAAGAGTTCACACACAGACGAACAGAGAGCTGGGCTGCAGGTAACTTTACACTGTCTGCGTGCAAACCGAGTGGAAGCTGGTTTATAGTGAGTTTTAAACGGGTCTATCTGCTGCAAAAGAAGGGTTATTTACAGCGGCAGTGAAGGTTTTTCAGCACGCAGGAGGCGGAAAATATTTTTGGTCAAATCTCATAGCTGTGGAATATCATTAGGGCCAAAATTAATAACATTTTTAAAGGCACATTATTTAAAAAAAAAATAATGAAACAATAAAAACGTATAAAAAATATAGAAGCAGACTATTACTGCCACATTAAATTTTGCATTTCAAGGATAAACTCAAAACATCATGAATAAACTCAAACTTTCAGTATTAGTTACGCATTATGAGTTACAGTATAAGGCAAAATAAATCAGAGGAGGAAGTTTTTTTTTTTTACTTTGCATTTTGAAGTTGAAATGTCGAGAATTCAAGTCAAAATGTTGGGAATACACACTTAATGTTGAGAATAAAGTGGAAATGTTGAGACAGAATTAGAAATACCACATCAAGAATAAAGTCGAAACAAGAATTAAGTTGAAAATACCATGTTGAATTGTTCTGCGCAGCTAATTTCTTTTGACTTTTTGCAATAGTACCAGGTATGACACAAATTAAATCAGAGGATTGAGAGTAATTTCGAGAATAAAGTTGAAATGTTGAGAATAGAGTCACAGTGATTGATGCATAGACATGTGTATCGGAGGCATTTCTAATACTGGTAATGGTACTGGAACAATCCTAATTTTGACTTTATTCTCAAAATACAAAATATGAAAAACATTTTTTTTCTGTCTGGCACTACTATTGAAGGATTAACTTTATTCTCAACATTTCGACTTTATTCTCAAAATGCACTTTTTTTTTTACATCTTCCTCCATCTTTTTTTTTATCCATTATCCCTGACCCTAATTACTCTTCATTAATGAACTAATATACTGTGTTAGCCTAATTGTTGTCAGGGCTGCACTGACAATCATTTTTTATCTTTGATTAATCTGACAGTCTATACAGTATCAGGAAAGTATTTAGTTTACAATCACAAAACATTAAGAAAAGCTGCAAACCTGCACACTGTGGAAGCTGATACCAGTAAAAGTTTGGCGTTTCTGGAAGATGGCATTAATGTTTACATCCTGCACTGTCATGACAAAGAGCCTCAACTTCATGAGTAGGTGCACGCTTCCCTCTGCACGGTTGGTGGGTCTAGTTCGGTAGGAAGAAAACAGGTCCTACGTGAAACAGCTCACAACAAGGTCCGTGGATTATTTTGAGTAACCAGGTCGTGATTTCTGAAAAAGAGACACTGCTGTTGAGTTTTTCAGATGTTTTCTTTTGTTGTCGCTTTGAGCGCCACAAGCTGAGTGTCATCCACTTCCATTATAATCAAGAGAATGCAGACGCCTCTACAGCCAATATCTCCAAGACTCTGCATCTCAACCGAAAACAATCTGGATGGATCAATAACACCACAGGTAAGAGGAAAAATATGTATTTTTGATTATGGGATGGACTGTGCCTTTAAAACTCACGTTTAAGGTCCCCTCTTACTTAAATAATAATGATAGTTCTCCATGGTCTCACTGCATTTGTGCAGTTTCTCAAGCTAACAAAACAACTAAATAATATGCTTCAGAAATTATTTATTAGATTCCCTACAAACACCAGGCATTTCATAGATTAGTGGTAACAGTATTAAATCAGAGCCTGGCTGCTGATTTGTTGAAATGTAAGAATATAAACACTTTTTTTTATCACAACAGGATAACATAAACACACATTTCTGATCCCTTAAATGTGGTTATTTTGACTGGGATAGTCGTTGCCCTCTGGTGGACAAACTATGCAATAGCAACACTGTTTCTAAAACACCATAAACATAAAAATTTTTGTTATTTGTCAGCCAACATAATACATCAGTTGCAAGCTAATATCAGCCCTTAATGTGAGCCTGACAGAGGAGAATGCTGGATCCTACATTGCCCATGATGCAATAGCATATATACCCCCTTTTCTTTGTTCTTTGGTGAACAGTTTGTAATGCAGACTTTATGTTAGAAATTTGTACTCTCTGACAGACCTGCATCATGAGACTTGTTTTTTTTTAGAATTAACAAAATGTCTTTGCAGGCGGAGACGTGCTCCCCGTGACAAGTAAACTGACCTTTATGTGTAAAATTGGTGGAGTTCCCCTTTAAAGCATGTCAAACAGCGCCTGTGTGTGTGTTGCCTTTGAGAACAATGACCTCCTACAAACTAAAAGCTGCGCAGAGCGACAGAATTGGCTGTTAATTCTCAATACTGGCATCTCTTTCACATTACAAACAAGTATTGATTCAGAGCGAGTATCAATAATTTCTTTCATATGAGGGAGTGGTTACGTTGCTTTAGGCAAGACATGAAAAAAAAAAAGAAACCAAAGCATCAGCAACTTTAAGATCGCTGCAAATTACAGCTTCAAGCAGTTTATTGGGTCTATAAAACAAAAACACTGTTTAATATAAGAAGTGTTAAATAAATCTGTGTTAGAGATATGATGACAGATGACAGCACATAAATGAGTCTGCTGACAGATCACGTTCAGTTCTTCGTCGGCTTTCAGTAACTCTGGCTGCATTATTCATGAGGAGACGACTGTTTACTGTCGCCTTATTTACACTTTTGTCATCATTTATGTGTGTTTGTCTGTCAGTTATCATCAGTGTTCTTTGTGCTACATTTTTTAGTTCGCCTCCGCAGGAAAATGTGTTTATGTTTGCATGTTTTGTGTATATCACATGTAAAGTTTTGTTGTGTCAGTCCTGTATTTTTCACCTCTCCTGTATTTCTTAGCCATGAAATTCCTTTTGCAGTCATTATAACTGCCATTAATCTGAATATGTCAGGTTTGAGTGTTTGAGTGTTTTTATGCTCTGTAGTTTAAAATACACACATTTGCATACTTACCCAAATAAAGATCACAGCATTGAATTGTTATGTGAAAATTAGCTTGTACGCTACATTTGAACTGGCTTCAGATACAGAAATAGCTTTTTGGACCCGAACAAAACCTGTATTAGACTTTCACCATTAAAATTAATGTATAAGCCTCCAATAATAAAAATGTGACTTTTTAAAACTCTCTTCTAACTGATTAATCAAAGTTTAACTTGAACTACCCATAAACTGTTCTTATTCCCATAACTTTCGTCAGAACTGGCTGACCCAACAAATTCACACTTCATGGGGTTTATGAAAGTATTCCTCACCAGGGATGGGTATCATTAGGAGTTTATTGATACTGATGCTACTTATTGATACTCTTATCGATGCTACTCACCATAATTTGGTGCAAAAAAGAAAAGAAAAGATTCAACTTATCGATATTTTTTACAGTAACTAACCAGTCAGGAACTGGTACCAGTTTAGTACCGGTTCTCATACCCATCCCTATCTCCCACAACTCCCCTGTGAATTGAAATCAAATTAATTTATTAAATTATTGAGATTTCTGACAGTCAAAAGTTTCATCACCACTTTCGAGGTAGTAAAGAAATAGATGGATGCAAGAAACTGAATACATCAGCTTCTCCTTGCAACATTTCCATATCAGCTGACAGTTAGAGGACACTTTTCTTTGGAGAGTTAGTCCTCACAAATCAAAAAAAAAAAAAAATTTCCAGTTAACCATATTTGTATTTTGCCAGACAGATTGCTCTCTCACTCCCCGGTACAGTAGAGGTAACTGGAATTGTAGTGGTGGTTGAAAAATTACGAACATTAACTGATGTAGTCTAAGCCTGCAATGAAACAACAGTGATATATACTGACAACAGACCCTTCATTAATAGCAACGAGAAAACTGTCCAATGAAATGTTCAGTAGTTTCACCTAAATGCATTAAATGTAAACCGCCATGAAAGCTCCTAACACCCTGACACATAATGAGTAACATGCAAACAGCCATTCATTTAACAGGTGTGTTGTTTAGTTGCACCACCAGTATGTGACACAACAACAAAAACATTGTGGAGTGACAAAATGAGATCAGACTGTGAGGAAGTTGTTGATAAAAAGGACAGGTCAGTTCACCAGCATGGACGTTTTTTGGCTTTTATTAAGTTGAGTACCTGCGTGCCTTGATAAATAAAGTGGTTAAATTCAAACTAAGGTGGTTAACTTCAAAACTGTGGTGAAACTAATTATTGATATTGACTGAAATGACACATTTTCTTGTGATAATTTTTTTTTAGCTGTATCGCCCAGGTCTAACTCTGGGCATGTATAGTGCGTCCCAGGCAGTCGAGTAAGTGTGCAGTCAGAGTTTAAAAAGCTTAAGAAAAAGCTTAAGTACTCCACTACCATTCACTGAAAGGAGTTCAGCCCCGGTTAATCCCCCTGTCCTAGTTCACCTTCCTCCTTTGATACCCCCGTCCTCTCTGTCTGTGACTGTAACAGGAAATCAAGAAGCCCTGGAAGGAAAGTCTTGAAAGGACCTGCACGAGAAACATCCAGTTTACAGTAGCAACACATCACATCAAAGATTTGGTGTGCACCGCTGTGATGGTGTTTCTCCTAACATTCAAGGTCGTCTTCTGTTTGGGTGCTCAGTTTGGTCTGAGAACACGAGGTGGGCTCACAGGAAATGTCTTGGTAAAATACAGTGAGAAAACTACTGTACAGTCATTCCTGAAGTAAGTTATTATGGCAAAAAAAAAAAAAAAAACCTTCTAATTGATAATATATATACAAACAGTCAGTCATACCAGTTCAATTAACAAAAAATAATAGATCAGAAAGTAATGTCATAAGCAAGCAATCAGAGTTTGGGGAAAAGAAAAGAAAAAACAATGTTCTTCAGACGTCTGCTAAGTTGCAGCTACAGACATGCATTTCTAATTTATTAACAAATTTAAGAGACTGAAATTAACATTCAATTTCAGTTAAAAACAGCTTAAAACATGGGGCTGAGTTCAGATAATTTGCTTAATGAATATGAAATTTCCCTAATTAAATAGAAATGAAGATGAAACAATGAAATTTAAAAAAAGTTAACAATAGAAATAATCAAATAAAAGTTAACAACAGTTCAAAATAAGGGATAATATCTTTCTCCTCAATCATCATCCCATGTGTTGTTTTGCATATTATATGCTTCTTGAAGTATTTCCAGAATCTAACACTGCCACAGAAGAGATGATTTAAAGTTTCATGTTCAGTCTTGCAGAAATTACATATCAACATGTCTAAAAACCTGGAGATACGCATGTTTGTTGGATATATTGTTTGTAATATTTTAAGATGTTTCTTTAATCAAATACAAAGTCTAAAAGGAACAAGACCCGCTGTGCGCTGTTATTATCTGTAAATCTGTAATCTGATTTCCTGACAGATTTGCTGGTTATTTCCTAGAATTGTAGAAACATTTTCTAATATTCATTCAACCTTGATTTTAGCCCACTAACTTTGAATATGCTGAGGTAGAGACCTAAGTCAGAATGTAGCCAAATAAAAATAAATAAAAGCTCTTACAGCCGTATGAATCAACTAAAACACAAACATCTGTGTGTAAAATGTGATACAGTTAAAGATTTAAATTGTCTAAAGGATAAAAATGAGACAAGCTTAAAATGGTTCTGGATGTTGTTCCACATTACAGGTGCATAATGTGAAAAACTTGATTTTCCAGATTCAGTTAAAACAGCTGGCACCTGCAGTGTAATTCAATCACTTGAGTTTGATTAAAAAAATTAAAAGAAAGCGATATATTTGTTTTTTGCCATTGTAGCTCATAATATCATTACAGTTTACATACAGAGCACACACAGATCTGCTTTTGACTTTTGATTCACCATCAATAAAATCATGAAGCGTGCACAGGGTCGAGGACATACTGACTTTACACGTGTATAAGCAGGTGAAACATTAGATTTAAAAAAGAATCCTGCTTCGGATGTCAGAGGATGTGGTGACGAGTGAGAGGAGAAATCTTTAGTCTAATCAAGCCAGCAGTTTTATCTCATCAAAGATAACACTGAAATAACCCTACAAACTTCCTGATAAAAACAGTGAGGCATCATGCTCTCACCGTGTGTCAGCACTCAGCAGCACCACGCTTTCACTCCACATTTTAGCTCTACAACAGTGTTGATCATATTAGTTATCTGCATCTGATTTTTAAAAAACTGTGCTCTTCATCACATCTTGCATGTACCTGTCACTGTCCATGTAGCTTGCACTGCTGCCTGCTCCTGTGTCTTTTCTGATATATCCACTAGAGGGCGCCAAACAACTGAATTTTCACATTCTACACACACACCGATAGAACTTATACTTATGTTTTCTTAACAAAATATATTTTCTCAGAGGCTGAATTCAAATTAGTGAGTTAGAATCTCCTCACACGTCTTACAAAATAGTATAAAAATAATTTTCAAAAAGAAAAGCCATTAGACATTTTTTCAAAGGCTGTAAATGATTAGATTATGTCCAATTTAATGTGCATAGTTTGAAAACATATAGGACTTTTTCTAAATTTTTTAAATGACTACAGAGCAGTCTGGATACTACAGCAAACAACGGTGTAAACTGAGCAATGCAGCAACATTTCATGTCACCAATGTTTATTGAACAGTTGAGCTTTTTAAACAGTTCAGTGTCTCACAGGACGTCCAGACAAAACACAGAACACCTAAACTGTTTTTCTTACCACTGCCGTCATGCTGCTGTATCGTGTATTGTCTGCACACATTGTGCCTGCATTATCTTTGTTCAGCGCACACTTCTTGGCCCTGATCCACATAGTGGGGCTGCACAGTTCAATATATCATGTGATTCGTTCATTTTGTGATAAAAGCACCAACATTTGGCAGATGTGTTGATAGATACATTAGGGAAAAAATCTGGATTTTGGGCCATTTCAACCATCCTTGTATCTCTGAGATCCAGATAAAATTCTCATTCACAGTTCTATGGACTTTCACAAAACAAATGGTCATTGAATTATATAATTTTTACTCTTATATAGCGTCATGAATCAGTAAAAACAGTTCTCATAGTATTATTTTGTATTATTTTTATTGGTGGTGAGTGGGATGGTATAGCTAACCTATTGTTCATTTTATGACAAAGCACCAAATTTGTCACATATATAGTTTAATAATGTCTAGAAGAATCTGGACATTGGGCCCGTGCGTTTTGGTATTCTGGTGACCATTGCAGCCTTTTTCCAAAATGGGAGCCCTGGTTTCCCACATCACCAAAAACATCCTCCAGTCAGTTGGAGTTGGTCCCTGCCGGCCCTGCACAGCGGCTGCACACTGCTCCTGCAGGATGGATTAAATGCAGAGTCTCTTTCACTGTGCGTTGTACTGTGTATAACTGTATATGGTAACAATAATGTTGACCTTTACCTTTTTAACCTTTATGGAAACAGCAGCTTGGGGGAAGACAAAGTGCTCTTCTTTCTCTGCAATCGCCCAATGTCCAGATTCTTCTAAGCTATGTAAATTATGTGCCAAATTTGGGGCTTTATCACAAAATGAACTATAGGTTAACTATTCCCCCCACTAACGTGATTATAAGTGTTTTACTTGCGTGCTTCTGTTCTTTTATAAGCAATAAAACAATGTTTGCTCTGTATCCACCATCAAAATAACACTATGAGAACCATTTTTACTGATTCACGGCTTTATATAGGACTGATAAAATTATAATGCATGACCAATTGATTTGTAAAAGTCCACAGAATTTTAATGAGTATTTTATTTAACTGTCAGGGATACTAGGATCTAGTCAGTTATGGCCTGTTGATCCAATGGAATAGGAAGGTTTGACCAACCTCTGGTGGCCATTTTGAAAGATGGCTGCCACGCCAACCGGGTGCCCCAAGATCCAAATTTGTTCCTAATGTATCAATCAACACATCTGCCAACATCAGTGTTTTTATCACAAAATGAATGATTCATCAGCTGTGCCGCCCCATGCAGAGAAAAAATGTCATTCAGGGGAGTTAAAGGACACCTTGTTCAAAACATCACATTTAATGTGGATAAACTCATAGTTCTTGCTGCTCTGGGTCAATGACTCTCTAGTGAATGAATGTGTTTTATAGTTAAGAAGTTTTAAAGAACTCCAGCATATCAAATATTAACCCAACTTCTTGTAATACAAACCAAAAAAACAACAAAAAAAAACTAAGCTGTCATTCAAAGGATTACTACAGACTGACCGACCACAGATCACGTTGTGTTATCTGGATGACAAACACAGGAGTTCAAACAACACAAATAAAACACCTTGACAGGTCGTTGCAATGTGTGTGATCTGGTTAAAGAGATGGTTCAGAGATATAGTAGTTATTAGCAGTAAGAGAATTTTACTGTTTTTCCACTTTCCCAGATTCAGAAACTAATAAATTGCCTTTGGACAGAATTTTTTATGTGTTTAGTGTAGTTTGGCATCAGGTCAAACAGTAATATTAAGCTTTCTTGGCTCAACTGTTGAGTCTCTATGGAATCAAATTGATCCTGCTGGCATTCAGGAATTGAATGAAACTAAACAAGTAAACCAAGGGGGTCGAGGGGTCATCTTTTTCCAAGCTTTGTCTGAGATACAGACTATTCAGTCAAAACTGTTCTGGACTTTAACTCAGTCACATTACTCAGCTGTCCACCTCTGCACTACCGTCTTGCACTATAAGACAAACAACTTATGCACTTTGTCTTTGCTTCTAGAAGTGCAATAACTGTATTTTCTTACGTTACCCGAGTGCATTTTCTGATTCAATAGTTGCATCATGCCAACTTCTTTGTCTCCCCACTTTATTGTGTTAATAGTATTTAAAAGTCCAGTGTGTGAGATTTACAGAGATTTATTAAGCAGAAATGGAATATAATATTCGTACATATGTTTTCATTAGTATATAATCACCTGAAAATAAGAATTGTTGTGTTTTTGTTGCCTTGGAATGAGCTGTTTACGCTTACAGAGGACGCGGGTTCTCTTCCACAGCTGTGTTTCTACAGTAGCCCAGAACGGACAAACAAAACACTACTGAACTAAGCTAAGCATGCTTTTGCAAATTAAGGAGTGTTTTCGGTTACTGGCTGCGTACTGTCGGCTTATAGAGGACATGCTGTGCTTTAAACACAGCATATTGACCTGCTCACTTATTTTAGACCCTTTGATAAGCAATTGAGTGAGAGTGCATACATTGTTGTCATGTGTTTTAAAAAGTGATTTTAAAAAATGTGTTTCAACCGAACATGAGCTCTTTATTTTAGCAAACTTTATTGTCATTGTCATTTTTAGTACTTCAGAAGAGCTTGTATAGTGAACGAACAATGTCACTGCATACAAGTGTTAGAAAAAGTAACACTGGTTTATTATATTATTTAATTTGTGTTAATGCACACATTTTATGAACTGATTTTGTCCAAAAAGAGTTAGAGTGAAATATAGACACTTCAAGAGATGAGATCAAGTCAGACAGTGTTAAACTGAGTATGCTAATTTTGCTGTGTGGCTCTAGATGCATGTTTATTGCGAGTTTAGCAGCCACCACAGTTTGTCCTTCATGCTTGCAAGTGGAGCATGAGACACTGTGCTTGCAATCTAAAAGCTCACCACTAGATGCCACTAAATCCTGCAGACTGGTCCTTGGACACTATTTGTTCATGCTTTCGTGATGTTTATAATGCAAAAAGTATTCTAGTTTTATAAAGTTACTTATTCAGCAGTCTGTTTTTATACTTTTGATGCTGTAACACTTATCTCATCTTATATTTTTCAAATACCAAAATTTGCCCCAATATGGACAAAAAAAATCACTTGTGCATATTCTCTGAGATGCCTTTATTGATTTACTGTAAGTATGCCCTCTAAAGTTTCAGCTACCAGACATTTTTGAACATGTGGAGCCTCTCTGGCCGACTGTTCTGGACCTAATTCGGACTATAAAATCACTCTCAGTCAAGAAAATCTGAGGAGATGACTGAAGCTGTTTTCCTGCAGACATTGAAGCCTGATCATTACCAGATCCCGATCAATTTTCCTGTTTGAGGACAGTTGTTGAAGCAGCTGCAGTGTTGCGCAATTAGGCAGCTGTGCAAACAAGTGATCCATCTGCAGAAGACTACGTAGACGCAGGGGAAAAAAAAGACCTTGTACGACTGAATAGCTGTGAAGAGAAGCGACTTGGCTTCAAGTGAACCTGTCCTGACACTCGGTCACCTTCAGTCCACAGTGTGATTCAGAGTGTGATTTATCAGTGGAGGCCTCAGCTGTAGCCTGATAGCATTCACCCTGTAGTGTCTGATCCAGGCCACATTGTGACAAAGGTGAAGCAGTTAAATAAGCAGCATGCTTGTGCTGAATGTCAGAGAGCTGCACGTAGTCTGGACATGTGCACTGGTAGCAAACTGTTTTGGTCCCATTAAAGTCATATGCTGTCACCACGGTGTCAGAAAAGGGTTAAAAGGGTTAATTAGATTGAGGAAATAGTGAATTCAGACTCTGTCCCTTGAAATGTACTCCTAACTGAAGTTTTAATCACCAAGAGGTTTTGATCAGTGGTGGAATGTAACTGAGTACATTTACCCAAGTAGCCTTCTGATTACTTCTGACTACTTTTAGGAGTCTTTTTACTTTTGTGCTTTTAGGTTTTGCACACAAGCAGGATAAACGATGGTGACCACAAAACCTGTGAAACAGCTGCTTTTTATTTGTTTGTTCAGGGCTACTGTGGAAACACGGCGGTGCAACATGGAGACTCCACAGAAGAGGATCTGTGGTCTATGTAGATAAAAGTGGCTCAATATAAAGAAATGAAACCAACAATTATACTGTGATTAAAATGTTTATATGAATATTATATTCAATTTCTGCCAATAGATCCTAGTAAATGTTACACACTTAACTTTCAATATTTTTGAGGTTGGACAATCAGAACCAGAATCAGAAATACTTTATTGATCCCCAGGGGGAGAATGTTAGCATTACAGTTGCACCCATTCAAGAATAGAATAGAATAAGCATATAGAAATATAGAAATCTTATGTTGAGATAAAATATGTAAAAATAATAATATGTGCATTATACATTATACATTACATTATATACAACAATAGAAAAAAAACAGAAATAAGGGGTGTAAAAATATGTAAACAACAAAAACATAAAACAATATATACAGCATTGGTACACATAATAGTGTAAAACAACAGTAATGCTTAAGATAAGTGTGGTAGGATACCCATATTATAATAAGAGTATAGGTTGATTTAAATTCACAGTATAAATGAATAAATGCAGTAGTGATGCTGGTGTATTGCACTATTGAATTGTTATTATTGCACAGAGTATTAAACAGTTGAAATTATTGCACATATAACAATATTGTTAGGTCAGTATTGCACGTATGAAGATAGATGAAGTATAGGTAATAATCTTCTGGTGAAGATTCTCATGATGAGCTCCTGATGACATGATATTATATGATTACACTTACATACTTTTACTTGTGTAACATTTCCAGTGCAGGACACATTCACATGCTGAAATGTTACATTAAATATTCATATTAAGTTGAAGACTTGTCTTGTGTTGCACACAGCTGAATTCACTGACCTGAAATACACATCAACATCAATGGTTGCAGATTTGGGTTTTGACAGCACGGTCCCGTCCCCTTCAGTGTTGAGGTGTTGCTGAATGGTCAAATCATCTTTATTTGTAACAACATGAAACAATCTTTTCAGTGCATATCGTGTTCAAATATATGATAAAATCTGTTTATTGTTTTTCAGCTAAAAAATGTCGATGTTAAATCCAAACTTATGTGCCTGATTGTTTGCTTGTGTCATTTATAAACTTTTAAACTTCACTGTGCTATGTGAAATTTTCACCACTAGATGGCAGCAGAAGGCAAACAGCAACAGACTGTTGCACCACTTCTCTCACAATTAAAATGCCTTTTTTTTGTTATTACTAAACCTTTTTAGCATGTTGTCATTTATCAGACTGCAGATCAGAACATTATTATTATTATTATTTTTAAATATATATTGTCTTGGAGACTTCAAACATTAAAATGCTGAGACAGTCACACATAGTTGACATGCAATACACGATGCTACAGAGTTGGGGAGTAATGAACTACATTTTATTAAATTAGTCATTTATCTACATCCATGTTTGCATAGTGAGTCAAGTAGTTAAATTAATTTTTGGGCCATTTTTTTGTGTAAATAACTAGTCAAACTACAAGTAATTTTGGGCAATAAAAGAAAAAGGAATGATTTTTCAAAAAAGTTTATTGTTCCTTTGCTTCTTTGTTTCTTCATGTAATAGAACCCAGTTTTACAGCCCTCTTTTAAATAAGAGATTCTGAAGTAAAAAGATAGGCCCATTGTTATTGTTTAGACCAGTGTTCAAGCTGTTTTGTCTTAAAAGATTCAGTTTGAGCTGTTTTAGTTGTTAAGATTGTACAAATCAGACTGACAAGTAAGAAAACAGGCCATTTTTGTTTGTTTGTTTGTTTGTTTGTTTTTAGAGCAGTGCTCAATTCAGTCACAAGGGTGCAAGTTACATATTTTTTCTGAACTGTTTTAGTTGTGGTCAGATAATACAAAAGATCTGTTTACAAAAATATAATGTTCCTTGCAATTTTGTCCTTGAAAAGCCCAGATGGGATTGTTTTGTAAAGAACAGATTTAGGTCTCAGGGACGTTCCAGGAAGGTTACATTTTGTTATGATTTTGTATCACATGTACATTGTCAATCTCATCTTTTTTATTGCAAAGTAGTTTGAAATACTTTCTCTAAGTAGCTTTAGTTGGCCAGATCTCTCCCTAGGGTGTTGCTATAGTTAACTACTTTAAGTTTAGCTTTTAAAACTATGGTTTTAAAATAGTTTTCCCCAACACTGGCTACGTAAAAATCTCCTAAATTACTGAAAGAGAGGATGAAATTAAGATAAATCTAAGTTAACTTTATTAACTAAAAGAGGAAAGTAATTTGGAGATGCACAGAGGGGTGGATATAATATGAAGATGCAGAAAAGTTACTGAAATTGCATGAAGTAAATTTTCAGTTGTGAGAAGTTAAAAATAAGAGACACACAACTATCAGTGATGTTTGACAGGACCACTGGATAAAATATTCTTGACATTGTAAATCTAAAGATTTTTCCTGGTCAACTGTGAGCTACACAAAATACTTTTTCAGTATTATACTTGTCTTCTCCTTGTTCAATACACATTTCACCTGACTGACCTTTCATCCCAACCAGAAGAAGAAAAAAAGGAATGAATAAATTAAGTTTATGTGGTAATAAACTCTATGTTTTTTGCACTTGTGAAAATAGTACCTCTGACCACATACTAGCCATTCAGAGTCAAACAGATTTTACTAAGTAAAGTAAAAGTAAAGTAATTTACCAAGACTCTGCCTTCAACTTAAACGATGAATAAATGTATCCATCCATTACCTATAACTGCTTATCCATTTGCAGTTGCCTGGTTTACATAATAATATATGATGCAATATTTCTTCCACTGACCTCAGCCTGGTTAATGTTTACAGACATAAAGGTGTTACAGTAAATGTGCCACACTCAGCGAACTGAGGTGCCATTTATCAACCAGGTGAATAGATCCCAGGTTTACAGGATTGTGTGACTCATAATGGCCTACTTTATTCCACTAAATGTATGATATCACCTTTTGATACCTTAAGGTACAAGGTACAAGGTTAACTTATGAACGTAATATGTTTTTACAACACAGAGTTGTATAATAAGATGCTAGTTGTAATTCCCTTCATGCTACGTGCAGTTTATTTTTGCTGAGTTTATTAGGATCTGCAGCAAATGCTGCCGCTATTCTTATTGACATGTGCAGAAAAACTCTACTGAGCACTGAATACTGAACATAACAGTACATACATTACAACATAAAAACACAAAGTTTAACAAAACACACAGCACAGACAGTACAGTTATTGAAATAATGTTAATTATATAAATGTCCTTACAATCACCATTACACTTATTGTTTCAAAACAAATTTCAAAATCATAAATTTCTTATTTATTTGCCTATTTATAGATTATATTATGTATTATACTATAAAACATATTACAAATTATATTACATATTGTGACATAATACTATATACGATAATAATACTAATAGTGCCACTACTACTACTACTAATAATAATAATGATAACAATAATATTATTAACATTAACAAGAACATCAATATAATATTTATAATATTACTGATAACAATATTATCAGTACCATTACCACTGCTTTCAACATCATTATAAATAATAATAATAACAATAATAACAACAACAGTAGTAATAATAAATAATAGAGCAGCACGCACAGCACTCTTATCTGCTGGGAAAGAAATCAGTAATGATGGTACTACTACTACTACACATGATAATAATAATAATAATAATAATGATGATAATAATAATAATAATAATAATAATGATAATAATAATAATAATGATGATAATAATAATAATAATAATAATAATAATAATAATAATAATAATAATTATTATTATTATATTATGATTATTATTATTATTATTATTATTATTATTTTATTATTATTTTATTATTATTTTATTATTATTATTAATGAGAAGAAGAAGAAGAAGGTAAAAAGTAAGTACTGGTACTAAGCAATACAGTGAGTACAATTTGCTTTTAATACTCCTGTTTACATTAATAAAATTTTGACTGACTTTTACTTGTAATTAATTATTTTTAACTTGTATTGTTAATAATTTAATACTAAGATCTCAGTGCTTCTTGCACTACTGGTGAAATGGAGTATGGACAAAGATCCGTTAAATATAACAAATAATATAATCAAAAAGATAAACACAAACACGAAAGTGACACACAAGTCTTTTTAATTACATTTAATAACATACACAATGCACGATACAAAACATCACTTGCATTCCTCTGTTGCGCTACAACTTCCACTGAATTCATTGCTTCAAAAGAAATATCGAGGCAGACATCGCACACAAAAGCAGCCAAGCACTGAGAATGACTAGTAGCAAATAACTGGCCCAGATTTGTAATAGAAGAAAACAGCAAGAGGCAAAAGGTATACAATATCTGATATGGACCGCTTACTTTTTAAGTAAATATATATAAAAACATCTAATTGTAGGGAAATCCAATAAAGAGTATGAAAAATATGAATATTTTAATAATAAACCAGCGATAACAAATCAATATTGTTTAATGACCTACGTAACAACTTTTATACATTCCTTTAAATAAAAAAAAATACTTTGGAAAAAAGGTTTAAGGTTTTTTTGACTTTTCATAAGGAGGTAGTTTCTCTCCTCCTGTGCCCTCATTCGATGACTTTCACATACCAAATTGTACCTTGTCCTCAGAGTTATGACTTCCAGATGTTGACATCATAAACTATTCAGCTTCACAATAGCCAGGCCAGAAATGCAGTTAATATTGAGATTACTGATTGAAGTAAAGTGATGTTCATTTGTTGCTGTGGAGCATATAGATATATGTAGAATATCTGAACAAAGCTGTTTGCAAAGGCAGTTTTAATGCACAGCAATGTCAAATCAAAACAATTCAAACATGTTCATTTAAGACATAAAGACCCCATCCAGAGGAGGACTCTGGTGCCACCTATCATGATAAGATTACCTCTTTTTTTAGTTAGAACAATAAACTGTTCGCTCACAGGTTTGACTTTGAGCTGCAGCAGGTGACACCCAACACAAACACACACACACAGACACGTGTTTCTAATGTGTTGTATCTCAGGCCTCCACCTTTCATTCACCTGCGTGTACATACATGATTCACTGACAATAAAAGATTTGACGATCACAGTGGTGTTAAGATTCGGGACTGAGGCTTAAAATCTTCAAAAGCTCAATAGAAACTGCCTATTTCTGGCAAGGCTAGTGGAAGTAGGACTGCAGGGTACCACGGCGGCGGACATCGGTTGTCCAGCAGTGGAAGCCACCACCCAGGGAATTGGCATGACGAATGTTCACCTTTATGGTCTTGATACCTGCAACAGGAAACACATTTATGCGTCATTGCACAGAACACAGAGGCATTTTCCTTTAGAGCCAAATAGATATACTGGGCAGCCGATATTGTCTTAGCAAAGCTACATCTGTCTTTTGCAAAAAACAGCTGAAGGAGTTACCCACGAAGTATATCAAGATACAAGCACAGCATTCTTTAATGGACCAGCATTAGTTTTTGAGTGAGTGAATGAATGATAAACTGGTGTTCACGAGGACACAGAGACCTTCATATTTTGTCTACTGTTCAGCATGTATCTAATCTTTCATTCTGCATGCAGTTCGTTGATGTGCATGTGACCGACAAAATTTGTCCCTGTAGACTTTTAAAAGCTTTAACAGAGCAATTGTATTTGTTTGTTTATTTATTTATTTATTTAACTATCATTTTTTTCTCAATTTGTGTATTTATGTTTATTTGGTTGTTTATTTTCCTTGCACAGGGTAAGTTGGATACTTGGAGCTGAATACTGAAAAAATTCAGAAATAATTGAAATTCAGAAATTGTTGAAAATGGATCTTATATGATATGAATATGAACTGACCGAGACTCTCAAACATTTTCTGAATGGTGCTTTCATTGGCCTCAACCATGACGCGCTTCTCATCCAGCATCAGGACGTTCATGGACAGCCACTTGGAGGACATCCACAGTGGGTGGTCTACAGAGAAAGAAATGGTCTTTTTTTCAGTAAAAATTCCAAATGCTTTTGCTTATGTAAGAGAAGATAAGTCTTAGATAAGCTGAAGTACCCACCATCAGGAATCAGAGGAGTTGGAGGTTTCACAATAGTCCAGCCGGCCTTCTTGAACATTTCAATCTGAGGTCAAAGGACAAAGCGCAGTGGTGAACATGGATGAATTTGCGGTTAAAGTCCACAAGAGGGCAGCACTGTGCATCATGAGAAACAGAACCGTACCTGGAGACATGGGCGATCGGGGTTTGACAGCACCAGTCCTGGCCCGATGATGTTGAAAGTGGCATCGATGTGCATGGGGTTGGGGTCCTTGAAGGAGATGATGTGAACCTTGTAGTCTGGGGCCAAATGACGACGCATCCACTCAATTCCCATGAAATTTGTAACCTGCAAAAACAGCAGAGGAGAGGAGGTTTGAGGGAGTTACTCATGATACAAGTGAAGCAAGGACAAGGACACAGTTATATATTTTGTATATATTTTGTCTTCTGTTGAGCCTGTGTCTAATCTTTCATTCTGCATGTAGTCTGTCGCTCTGATAAATAAGGAAAAGACTGCTGGATAAGAATGAAGAATTTGTTCCTGTAGAGTTTTAAGAGAAATTACTCAGATCAGGCACACTTATAAATTCCAATTTAAATGATTATCCAGTCAGATTTGCATAAGAAGTTCTCTCATTTTAAATCTCAGATTATATACGCTGTTATTCTGTGGTGAAGAGTAATCTGTTCACCCACCCAGCATCTGGTGTCAGCATCATATTAGGGGCAGAATCACATGCAACACCAAATATGTGGTTTACCTTTTCTTGGCCTCATTTTATTTCACCCTGTCAGCAGTTATAACCCATTATTTACTCACAACTTACATTTTCAACTGTGCACTACTGACTGACAATCAATATTGCAACACTCTGTGCAATAATTCAATAATTCACTGTACAATACAGAGAACGTTATTATTCACAGTTATACGTTGTATCCTGATGCACATTAGGGTCCCCAATTCTTAACATTTCTTATCTGTCATTTTCTATATCTTCTTTCAATTCAAAATATATATATACATTTGAATTGATAAACGAGTAATAAATATAAATACATAATAATAAATTGTAATTCTATAACATATTTTAGATGTATATATGGATATTTGCTGCTACACGTTGAGGAAAAGGAGTATTTTTGTTACCTGCAAAACAAAAAAGGTTAAAAAAAAAAAATCTTGCTGCTCTCTCTATACTGTATATAACATTGTGTAAAAATCTGTAAATTAAAGTGTTATTTAAGTATGTCATATTGAACGGACACATTTTGTTTATGTACACACTTGCTAACACCCCCTGGTTGCACTTCTTCAGTTTCTGGACCAAATATGGTATCACTCATGTCCCTAACTGGACACTCCCCTTGCCTCTTTGTTAGTCTGGGACAAGGACTGGCCTTAAGCCACACAACCAACCTATCTCCCAATGTGCCCTTGTGGCTGATCTGTGTATGAATGCACTTTTTTTGAATTCCTTTGTGTTTTATATCCTATTTAACTATTGATTTTAATGTGTTTCATGATGACCCTGATGAGGGCCAGAGTCAAAATGTGTCTGTCTTAAACAAAGTTGTTTAATGTACTGCAAGTTTTTGCCTTTTGAAGAAGGAGGCACATATTTTTACATGCCTCTTATGTGTATATATTTCTGTAATACTATTATATTATTTGTTATATATTGTAGTAGAAAGTACATATTTTTACATACTTCTATTTTCTTTATTTCTCTGCACTTAGATATTTTTCTCCTCTTGAATGGGATCATTTGTAACATCATAATTTCCCCCCAGGGATCAATAAAGCATTTCCGATTCTGATTCTGAAACCGCCAATGAAATAAGTATTATGTTGAGGAAACAAAACAAGAGTTATATATCAGGAACTGTGAACATAAATGTTCTATTTGTAACCATGATGATAAATCATTGTGGCTTGACATTTTAATAGTCATCACCACAGTTTACATGGGTAGTGAGACAGTGAAGATGCCACACAGCGGAGGTCATTGGAATAGAATCCTTCACTGAAGAGAGGTGTCTTGGTTTGTTTCTTATAAAGGGAAGACAATGGGAGTGCTGTCCACATCTTTGTTTTTTTGTTTTTTTTTTTACTTTGACAGCCTTCATACCTGGCTCCTCTGGACAAAAGATCCCTCCCAGCTCGGATGAAATCAGCAGCATCAAAGCATGGCTCGTACTCTGTGGTAACAAACTTCCCCTCGGCGGCCAGCTTGTGTCTGTCCTCCACCGTCTTCATGGGATAGTCCTGAGAGACACCACGCAATAATGATTTGCATTGTAGCAGACAGGCAGTCATGTGTAGTTTCTTGCCACATATGGTGCAATAAATAGCACGAGGCCAAGAGGTCAGAGTGATAAACTGTTTTAATGCAGATTTGACTTCTTGGTATCTGGCATTGAGCTGACAAGATAATTCCTCACCTCATCGTACAGCTCGTTAGCCATGGTGGGTTTGGGAGCAGTGGTCCATTTAGCACCTTTTCTGAAGTACTCCTTGATCAAAGGTCTGTAGGCTCGGTACTCAAAGAAGCGAGCCCTCCAGGCCATAGGAGCCTCGATAATCTCGTTTCCCACAACCATGAGGATGTCTCTGGGCATGGCAGCATACATGCCTGCAACAGATTCATCAACACACAGTTAGCTTGTACAGAATGAAATGCAATGTGATGCTTTAACACTGTTTTCATGCACAGATAAATAGACAGTGGGAGAAGTACTCAAATCATTTACTTAAGTCCAGGTTGTTTGCATATTGCAGCAAGTTAAATGAAAGACTTTTTAATGCCACCGTTTAATTACATTTAAGTAAAATAAATATGCTCTGACACAAGGCATGAATAATATATATACATCTCTTCAAACTTCTGATTGAGGAAATATGACAATAACTGGTGGACTTAAGAACATTTTGTACAAATAAGTTCATCAGCAAAAACCAAAAAGATTGTAACAGGATAACAGAGGCATTCAAAATCAACTCTTGCCCTTTCAAACCACCAGACCATTTCAAGCCAACATTATAAATAAAAATTTAAGACATTTTAAGACCTTTCAATTAGTAAATGTGAATTTAAGACACTTTTTAAGGACCTATACCCACCCTGGTGCATTAGAAACACTCACCTTGGAGTAAAAGTCTTCCACACAAACTTTTAAGTTAAGTATCATCAACAAAATGTACTTAAAGTATCAGTTAGGCACAATATGCACTCTCAGTATTATTTCATTACAATACTAGACCATTATTACTGAAACAAAACAAGTAAACAGTACTTTAATGTTGTAGCTGGTTGAAGGGGAACTGAATTTAACATCTACATATAAATTTCAGTCTAATCTATTAAAAATGCAACAGATTTCATAAACTGGTCATATGCATAGAAGTAATCTAATAGTATAGCAGTTACATTATATGATACTAATACTTAAGTAAAATTGTACTTTAATACAGTACAGAACTACAGTGTGTGTGTCAGTACTTCTACTTCTTTGAACACACATTTTAGACATAAATTGATATTAACTGGGTAATGAAAGTACATACTAATGATGTACATACTGTGAATGTTTTTCCATTTTCTTTAGTCCTCTGTGACAGTAAACTGAATGTCTTTGTGTTGTGGACAGAGTGAGACATTTGCAGATGTCACCCTGGACTTTGGGAAACAGTGATCAACATTTTTCACATTTTTTGACTTTTTTTTTTTTTTTTGTGAAACAAGTACTTGATTAATCGAGAAAATGGTCGACAGATGGATCAATGATAAAAATAATAGTTAGCTGCAGCGCAAATAAATTCAAAAGGCTCATCAGTGTGTAATATTCTGCTTTCTCTGTTTTTTTTACCTGATGATGTGAAGTCTGGAGTTTTGTACTCCAGAGACCAGTCGATGGGTTCTGGCCTCCTCACTGTGACACCCTCATGTTGCAGAATATTGCACATTTCTTCAATCTCGGCGACTGCTTTTTTCAAGTGGTCCGCAGGAAAAGACTGGCCCCCATACTTCTGGTAGAAGGGCCAATTCTTCTCATAAGTGTTAGCCTGTTGAGAGGTTCACAATATAACAACATGGACTTAATCTGATTGGATCACTTAAATTTAAGTATCACATAACATTTTGATGCTCTATTGGTAAGAAACACCAGTGACTCACATATGGACATTATGTAATCTGCACGTTTCACAGGACTTACTTTCACTTCCACAGTGAAGGGAGGCACACGGGCATTCTCAGCACGACCCACAATCACCTCCTCAAGTGGGTCCCATTCATTGTAGCTGCACACAGGGCACTCCTGCGGCACGGGTTCAGTAACATGTTCCTCTTCAACTGCACGCTGAGGCTGTGCAGCTGCTGCACTTGAAGTGCTCTGGAAGGCTCTCTGAGCCCATCCAGTCACCGCACGGCCAAGCTGGGGAGGAAAACAATGACTTTTTTTATAATCTACAGAAAGAAAAAATGATGCAGGTTTGTGCAGCTGGAGTGACATTACAGATACAGAGAAAAGCTTTTGTATTAAATATTCCAATTATTTAGATTTAATAGACCTTTTTTCAGAAAAAAAAACTGTGTTTACACATTAACACAAACAAAAACATTGCTGTATGATTTTTTTAATTTATTTTGCTTTAGTGCCAGAAATGAAACTGAAATCAGAAGTGATACAGTCAAATTGTTGACTTGGCTGGCGGCACGTATACAAAACGGCTACTTCAAATAGAGTGTAACGGTGCTGACCGATAAAAGAAACGCAGTGACCTAAGATATCAGTGAGAAATGCCTTCAGTTTGTTTGGTGCCAAAGTACACGTGCTATTAAGAAGCTTTATCTCCTGCAGATAGTGTGGCCTCTGCTGGCTCAGGAGCAGCTCAAGTGTCACTGAGTTTGGGAGCGCATCTGTGCCAAACAGCTGTTCACTGTCACTCAGGGACCAGAGGGAAAAAAAGGCTCTCTCAGCAAATTAAAAAATAAATAATAATAATAATATAATAATAAAAAAACAATCCTTTCTTGGACTAAGGTCTGCTTGATATAATCTGTTTTTTTCCCCCAAATAGATGATTAGATTGGATTTGATTCACAAGATTTTTGTATGTTCTGCAAACAAAAGGCTTAATCAAACAAGAGAATGCATGAATCAATAAATCAATTAAACTGATCTCAAATGAAGGAAGCAGCTCAGATGAAGCCTAGTGAAGAAAATGAACAGAATTTCTTTATTCACATGTGATGTTTTAACAACAGGAATGTACTTTTTCTTAAAAAAAAAAAGAAAAGAAAAGAAAAAAAAAAAGGAAATAAATAAATAAAAATAAAATAAACCACCATAATACCAACCATGGCTCCGATCAGATGGGCAGCCTCGGCCCCCCTGCTACCTCCTCTCAGACACCTGACTCGCAGCATTGTCCAACGTAATAGTGAGTGTGTCAGTGAAATCAAACAGCAGCAGCGCAGGATCCGACTCGCGGTTTGCACATGAACAGATGCGCCTCGGCTTTATAGGAGCGTCTTATACGTGTCTCTGAGACCATTGGTCGCTTTCATGTTGTGGGGCAACGTGACTCGAGAAAAAGCATTTCTGAAACACAATCCCTTACGCCAGCAAATTCTTATCAACTGGGCTACGAGCGTTAAAGGTTTTCAAGGAGAAAATCGGAGAATGACTCTGGAACTCTTCTCTCTGCAGAATATTTATGTTCTGCCTCAAGGTAGTCCTATTTTCTCAAAGAATAAATAATTAAGGAACAGTATAAACCGAGTGAAGACACGCTGGCATTGCAAAATAAACTTTTTTTTTAACCTACTGGGATACATCCTGTTTTAAATTTAGGTTCAGATTTTTATTTCGAAAATGTAAAAAATGAAAAAAGATAAATAAGGAAGAAAAAACAAAGCAAAACAAGAATAACAAATGAACTTAACAGTTTAGCAAATTCAAATTAAGCCTATATCTATAAATAACCTATATAATTTATATAATCAGTTTTTTATGTAGTGTTTGCTATTGCATAAAAAGGCTGAAAACACCCAAAACTGAGCCTTTAGTGATTTAAATCATGTCTATAAAATAATGATTTTTTTCATTTATTCTTTTATTAATTGTTTATCACAAAAATACCACTTGTAAAATGTATTCAAAAAGAAGCAAATTTACTAAAGCTGCTAAATAACTGAGAGCTCCAGACTTCAAATTACCTAGTGGTGTGTGTTATGATTCAGTTTGTCGTGCTTGCTTTTTTGAATCCGGTGTAATATAATATCAATAACAGTGTCATTTATTTAGGGAACATTACCAAATGCACTTTGGATGCACAGCAAATGGTCACACAGTTCATAGATTAATTTATGTGGATTGAACAAAGCTTGTGCAGTTTGTGTGACCACATGCTTCGCTGGGGTGTGCTCACAGGAGTTTCACAACCCAAAGACCTCATCGACTTATTGCTGATATACCCTCTAAAATAATCTTTGGCTGATGCCCAAAGGTTCAAAGGATATGACCGAGGATGCCCTCAGCTCCTAACAGCATCATTTACTGCTCCAAAAGTCACAAGGAAGATTTTGTGATATGAACTCACTTTTAAAAATAAGTACAGCTGCATTTATCAATGCATGATTACTATGAAGTAGAAACCTGCAAACAAGCTGATATATAGCTGATATACACAGCACAGCGTCTCTGCTGCATGACTGGCTGGCAAATTTGCAGTGACAGAGCTCTCTATCTCTCCACCCAACGTATTCCATATCTAAGGGGACTGACCCCACGGGTGCAGCTGACGTGGACACTGACACATCACCTGTGGCGGCCACGCACTGATTAACACATGGTTATTTAAGCACCATGCCTGCATGCCCCCTCTGATTCCTTGATCTTTGCAGTCAAGCAGTCTGTGTATTTTGACATCTGAGTTGTGCATGTTTTAGTGTATGTTTTGATACCAGTGTTATCCACTTTGCTAGTGAGCAGTAGAGCTGGTATACCCCCCTCTGCTGCAGACTGGTGGAAGGGTGGCAGCTTGCAGGATCAGCTTTTTCTGGCATGCATAGCTATTGTATCACATGAAATCATACCTGGTCAGAGGAAACAGCAGGCATGCGTCCAGCAAATCATCACTGATGGACTTGTGGACTCGGGGGTGGGTGTGGGGGTGCAGTAGGAATGATTGGTCCGGTGCCCCCGTCTGGTGCCCCCAAGTTTGCAAAACTGCTGCAAATGTGTCCTCTTAGGTGCCCCCATAGGTAATACATGATAGTGGCCAATTTCCAAGAGGTTGCCCTCCAGTGGACAAAACATGACAATGTGCCCTCTATAGTGGTGGTCCAGTGGAGAAAACATGATAAAGTGCCCTCTGGGGTACCATTTCAACGGGGAAAACATGATAAAGTGCCCTAGAGGGCCTTTCAGTGGACACAACATGCTAAAATAACCTCTAGAGTGCTTTCCAGTAGAGAAAACTTAATAAAGTGCACTCTAGAGTGGCCAAATATCCAAGATAACATTCTAGAGTGCCCTCTAGGGTGGTCTTCCAGTGGACAAAACATGATAAACTGTCTTCTAGAGAGCTCCTCCAGTGGAGAAAGCGTGGTTAAGTGTCCTCCAGAGTGATCAAATGTCCAAGACAAGATGCTACAGTGCCCTCTGGAGTGGTCTTCCAGTGGACAAAACATTATAAAATGCCCTCTAGGGGCCTCTTCCAGCGGACAAAATGTGATAAAGTCTCTTCTACAGTGCTCTTCCAGTGGAGAAAATATGCTAAAGTGCCCTCCAGTGTGGCCTTCCACTTGACAAAAAATTATAAAATGCCCTCTAGGATGGCCTACCAGCGGAAAAAGTAAGAACCCCTTAGAGTGGTATTCCAGTGGAGAAAATGTGGTCAAGTGCCCTCTAGAGTGGGCCAATGTCCAAGACGACATGCTAAAGTGCCATCTAGGGTGCCCTTCCACTGGACAAAATATGATAAAGTGCCCTCTAGAGTGGGCTACCAGTGGAAAAAAAATATACTTAAGTGGCCCCTAGGGTTCTCTTCCAGTGGAGAAAGCATGATGAAGGTTAACAAGGAGGATGCACGTCATTTTGCGCACAAGGGGGATTGCATCCCCCTTCATCCCCCCTCAAATTGCATACTGCATGGCATGATCAATGTGTGCTTGGCTTAGGGCTGGACCATGAACAACAAGCCAGCCATGGCCAGTCAAGACCCGTCCTCCTGCATAAATTGCTTGAGGCCGACCCAAAAGCTTTAAAGCTTCTGTGGTAAATGTTGCCCAAATGTATTAATGTAATACTTTTCTTTAAAGACACGAAGGAAACATTGCATCAGCTTCCCTGAAAAATGACTGATGACTGAAAATTCACCTGTACTTCTTACCAAAACATCAATGACCCAAAATGGTATTCCGGACAGCTGTAGAACTGTTCTACCCTGCCAGCTTGATTGAGGGAGGCTAGGGTTCTGGCATTTTCTTGCAAAAGTCCAGCCACTTTTATTGGGCAACTGCAGCAGGTGAAGCAGCCAAGATAAGTGGTGTGGGATGATCAAGTAGGGGTGGAGTCTGAATCACCTCATACCCTGGGTGTGGCTGTCAGAGAAAAGTTGTCAACTGCATCTCCTCGCTGGATGAGGAGGAGGAACTGGGTCTGTTGTGTGCCATGTCAGATCCATCAGATGAAGGGGAAACTGACATCCTGGGGTTTTCATTTGTCGAGTGTATGCAGCTGGACAAGGTCTGACATACCATGCCTCTAGGACAACAACTCTTATAAGAAAGGACCTTGGCTTGGAATGATGCCTTCTTCTTTCAAAGTTAGCCTTGCAGCATGGCAGGCTGAGTGGCCTTCACCCTTTCACGCCTTGTTGGTGTTTTGCATAGGCCATGAGTATGTACATACTGTATATTTAAAAATAGTTTGCCCTCATATGACGCACATGGGTGAGCACTCTGCTGATGGTGACGTTTCATTCAAACTCAACTGCCATTTCAGGCTCCCGCAGGAGCAGCTGGGTTTGGTTGGTGTATCTTACCGTGTAGAGTGGAGAGATAGTCTTGACATGATAGAGAAGGGAAGGTTACATGTGTAAACCAGGTTCTGGATCTGGGTTATATGAGTAGAGAGACTATCTCTCCAGCTAAAAGCCAAACTGAAACTAATTCCAATCAAGGCTAACTGAAGAGACCACACACACACACACACACACACACACACACACACACACACACACACACACAGTGCTTCCATAACCACATGTTGCTAATCAGTATATGGCCAACGCCAACCCAGGTGACGTGTCTTAAAGAGTGCCCACCTCAGCTGCGGAACTAAGGTGTTTCTTTTTTCTTTTTTAAATCAAGCTTCTCATTTAATTCTTGGCAAGAAAGCAAATAAACATTTTTAACAAAATTATGAACCATTGCTTTAAAGCCCTTTTTATGTCAGTTGATGTTGTTCTTTAATAGTGCATGGTCCCAAACAAGGGGAAGAAGTGGGGCAGCACCCTAGCATCCTCTATTGACCAGCTGCTACTGGTTCCTACAGGATCCAGGACCAAAGTCTGCGGATTGCCTTGAGCAACCAGGTCACGATTTTTGGAAAGCAACATTGCTGAGCATGTATTTTTCTGGCTGTTTGAGCACCACAAGCCATCGTGCCATTTAGTCCCCTTGTCATGTTTGATCACTAGAAGGGACTTTGAGGCATTTACAAAGATTTGTTCATGGATGAGCACTTTCGCGAGCACTTTATCATGTTTTGTGCACAAGAAGGGCACCCTAGAGGCTATCTTGTCATATTTTGTCCACTTGAAGGGCACTTTACAATAATTTGTCCACTGGAAGAGCCTGTTTGTGAGGGCACTTTACAAAGATTTGTCCACTGCAAGGGCACTTTAAAGGACACTTTATTACATTTTGTCCACTAGAAAGGCACTCTAAAGGCACTTTATCACATTTTATCTGTTATAGGGGCATCCAAGAGGGCTATTGTGCATTGTTTTTCAAACGTGGAGGCATGTGGGTGTGCGCCCTGAGTCCACCAATGATGTTGTACAACCAGTGTTTCCCAGCCTTTTTTCGTTGACCCGTTCACAGTTTGGGCCCCTTGTCATGTTTCAGATGTCAATGAGTTGTCAGCAGTTCCGCCAAAGAGACGTTTCCCCACTAAACTTCTCAGATGGTTTCATTTAAATGAGTGTTTGAGGCACAAATGTCAAATTATTGGGCGTTTCATTACAAAGGCAAAGACTGGGGAAGAATCCAATAAACAAACTCAGATTTTTGCAGCAGAACTTTGTTCTTTCTTCTTATCATCCCCTGACTCCATAGATTTGTCTTGTGACCTTTTGGAGGGATACAGACCTCTTTTACTATAATAATGATAAGAGAAACTGTTTTTTTTTTTTTTTTTTTGTCAGGTTAAGCCAGGGCTGTCAAACTAATTTTCGCTGATGAGCAACATACAGCCTAATTTGATTTCAAGTGGGCCGGACCAGTAAAACCATTGCATAATAACCTATAAATATTTCAATTTTTTAGTGTTTAGAAGTACAAGAACATTTTGCAAACAGGAATTGAACCATCCATTTACAAAACACATGGTAACCAGCCTGAGATTTCTCAAGAAAAGTAAATGCAATTTCAATCAAGTCTCCATGTTCAGTCAGTCTACTGTCATCACATGTGCATTAACACACAGATCACAGTGGCTCTACAAATGCACAAAACATTTATGTATTAACTGAACATGAATATATTGTGAAACTGAACTGAACACAGCCATTTCATATGACAGCTAAGCCCAAAAATTTATACTTATTGATTACACACATTAATAACACAAACAGTCATATTTCCAGAC
Organism: Lutjanus argentimaculatus; assembly: GCA_034769285.1. Classification (NCBI taxonomy): domain Eukaryota; kingdom Metazoa; phylum Chordata; class Actinopteri; order Lutjaniformes; family Lutjanidae; genus Lutjanus; species Lutjanus argentimaculatus. The sequence continues at coordinate 33,297,022 of JAWZSL010000002.1, forward strand.
GGGTCACACAAGGTTACATCGTAGTTCAAAGACCAAGAGCTTTGCTGAGAACTGTTGTGTACAGAGCTATCACACAGTAGACTAGGTTACCATACTCCTTAAAAAAACAACAGCAGCAAAACAGGTTTTATCAAAAACAGTCTGGTGAACTGCTACATGAAACTGCTCACAACGGGGTCTATGGATTATCTTGAGCAACCAGGTCATGATTTTTGGAAAGCTACGTTGCTCTACATGTATTTTTTCTGACTGTTTGAGCACCACAAGCCAAGTGCAATTTTGTCCCACTGTATTTGAGAGAAAGCTGCCATCCCTACAGCTGTTTTCTCCAGAACTCTGTAACTCACACCAAAATGATCTAAATGGATTAACAGCACTACAGGTTAGAAGAAAAATATGTATTTTTAATTCGGGGGTGAACTGTCCCTTTGAAATCTTGGATGGTCAGGCTCCTGTCTGTACCTGTGATCTGTTAACTCCCTATTAACCTGATCGCTGTTTGAGATCTTTGGATTTAATTTACTTTTTAAAGTATTGCAAGGAACTTTCATAGCAAGTGCAGTAGCTTTTCCTCCGCCATAACCACAAAATACGACAACAAAAATAAAATCTAAAGAAAAATCTCCCCCGACTCCCTTCAAACTTCAACACACCTCATACCTCCTTAATCTGATTTTGAGGAGGATCCGACACCAAGATAAAAACAGTCAATCTTATCGCAGATGGCCTTGTTTGTTTACACAGGTCATTTAAGGGCACTTAAGTATTGAGCTGAGACTGTTTCATAACCTGTCAAAAAAACTTCCTTGTAGTCGCTTTAGTTTATTTTCACTGGGCGGCACTTCATGACATTGCTTTGAAGGGTGCTATTAAGTTTTGTTAAACTTAATCTGGAGACCAGTTTTACAGAAAGTACAAGATGCACATTGCATCATTTTGCCTTTTCTGTAGAACTGGTTTCTGAATTAATTTCTGAACTCACTGTTACAGTCAGTGCAATTGTTGGGTGGCAACATATTAAAGTGGAACGCAAAAAAAGAGCACAGTGTCTCGCTTCCCAGTCTTAACTATAACAAGTCAACTCAACTAGACCAAATCAAAGCTACATAAGAATTATATAACATTAAGAGAACTCTCAGCAACTTTAAAAAATGAAGTGGCTACTCACTACCATGCTGTGAAATTTAATAAAACGTAACATTTTGTCACCATTCAATAAAAAATTTAATCACTTGGAGGTTGGCTCGTTTCAAGGTTTAAATAGCCAAAAGTTGGATCTTTTAACATCTTCTCCAGCATAATTATAATAATTAAAGTAAAAATCAAAACCCCCTCAAAGAGCTGCAACAATTAAACGAGTAATTGATTATTTGACTATTCGACCATTAAATTAATTGCCAGCTAATTTGATAATTTCTTAATTGTTTTGTTTCTTTAAGAAAAAAGTCCTTATTCTCTGATTTCATTTTCTTAAACATGAATATTTTCTGGTTCTTTACTCGTCTCTGATACTAAATTTAAGATAATTGGGTTGTGGACAAAAGAAGACATTTGAGGATGTCATCTTGGGCTTTGGGAAACACTGATCAACATTTTTGCATTTTTCCAACTAAAGTGGAAGCTAATGGAGAAGAGAGTGAACCATTTATAATCTAAAGTTTAATTTGGATTATTTTAGCTTAATTTTTGTCTTTCTCCTGTTTGACCTTCTGTTGTTATTTTGGCTCCTGGATATCCTGCTCCTGATCATTGTTATTAAAGTTACTGTTACAGATTATTTTGTACTGGACCTGCTGTTTGACAATATTTTGCACAATGTTCAATATTTTTACATATGACCGCAATGACAATTAATGACTGTTATAACTCATTATTTTGAGAAAGTTTCTATGTATTTTCAGATACTCATTATTTTGAGATAATAATTAATTATTTTGAGATATTAACTCATTATTTTAAAATACTAACTCATTATTTTTAGATACTAAATTCAATTTAATTCAGTTCAACAGGCCTTATTGGCATGAATGTCATATAAACAATGTTGCCAAAGCACCAAGGGTAATGCAGTTAATAATAGCATGAAAAATACAGTTAATTGATAAAATAGTCTAAAATTTAGTGTCTAAAGACTCATTGTTTTTAGACACTAAATGATTATTTTTAATATAAACATTATTTTGAGATAATAACTAAATATTTTTGATATTAACCACTATTTTTAGATACTAACTCATTAATTTTAATTTAATTTTTTTTTTTTTTTAACACTTTGCAAAGTCATCCACTGGGCCGGTTCTGGCCCGCGGGCCGTACGTTTGTCACCCCATTATCAAACACGTTATCTGAACGTCTGGCAGCTGTTGCTCCGCCTACTACATCAACTGACCCCCCGCTCAGGCTGCAGAGTGTTGTTTACATCGTATAACCTCAATAACCCCCTTCAGATGACCCTGACACTGACCTTAAGTGTGACAGATACGTCAGAGCTGTTTATGTTTTACATCCTTTAACCTAGTTGTTGTCCAAATAAATTAAGTTTTAGTTTGGACACCACTTCCCCCTTTTCCTCTTTTTTTTCTTGCAATAAAAACAACATAACTAACAAAAAAATGCTCTGCTGGTGAGCGATATTCTCTTCAACCATCATTATTCTAAATTATTCTAATATCTGACCTTGTCTGTGAACTTTTTTACTTTTGGAGAAAATGCCCCGCCCCACTGCACAAAATCCTTATTTGCAACATTCCCCATTTTGCAGCAGGGGCTGCACTTTTGTTGTTGTTTTTTTTTTCCCTAGGACCCTTGGCTTTTAACCGAGAACAGATGGAGATGTATTTACTTTCACTCATTTTAGCAACTATCCTCACTATACCATTCGCACTCAAGACTTTTTTCCCTTTTCTTTGGGCAGATATTTTTATTTCAGGGACCTACTGCGGATTTTAGTGACGTTTGTTTCGAGGAGAAGAAGGAGACCTCTCTTCTTTGTTTTGGACCGTTTCTTGGAGCAGACCGCAGCGCATCCAGACAAGCCGTTCATTGTGTTTGAGGATGAAGGCTTCTCGTACACGTACGCAGATAAAAGGAGTAATAAAACAGCCAACGCGCTGCAGGCTCACCCCGGATATAAAGCTGGGGACACCGTCGCGCTCTTCATGGGGAATGAACCCGCCTTCATGTTTACCTGGCTGGCTCTGGCTAAATTAGGCTCTCCTGTGGCTCTGCTTAATCATAACATCCGCACCAAGTCTCTGCTGCACTGCTTCAACTGCTGCAAGGCCAAAGTGTTGATAGCTGCTGCAGGTTTGTGCACAACGAGCAAAACTTCACTTAAAGTTATTAAAAGACAGATACTCATGGAAACCCATTTCCGCCAGTGTGATGAAAAAACAATACATTCTTGAAGTCATTATGATGAGAAACTCTCAGAATAATGAGTTAGTATCTTAAAAAAATAGTTACTACCTCAAAATAATTATATCTCAAAATAATTATAGCATATCAATATTTATGAGACTTAAACTTAAATTATTTTAAACAATTTTCTTATTAATTTCAGATACTAACTCATTATTTTTTAAATAATAACTCATTATTTATTATTATTTTAAGATAAGAAGTCATTATTTTCAGAAAGTTTCTCATTATTTTGAGATAATAATTAATTATTTTTAGATATGAACTGATTATTTTGAGATACTAAGTCATTATTTCGAGAAAGTTTCTCATTATTTGAGATACTAAGTCATTATTTCGAGAAAGTTTCTCATTATTTTGAGATATTAACTGATTATTTTGAGATACTAACTTATTGTTTTAAGTTGCTAAGTCATTGTTTTGAAATACTAAGTCATTATATTGAGAAACTAACTCATTATTTTGAGATAATAGGCCATTATAGTTTTTTGAAATTTTGAGATACTATGTCATTATTTTGGGATCCTAAATCATTATTTCAAGATAATTGTTTTGAGATTAAGTAAATTATTAGTTTGGGACACTAAGTCATTGTTTCGAGACACTAAGTGATAACTTTGAGATAGTCATTATTTTGAAATATAGTAATTATGTTTTTAGAAGAAGTTACTTTTTTTTTTTTTTTCAAAAGACCCTTTTATAACCATGGAGCATGAAATGCTTAATTTAATTAGAAGTGCACAAATAAAAGAACAAATAGAAGTTGTAATATATGTATTTATATTCATTGAAGTTCAGGTTTTTAAGCCTCTGCGAAAGACCTAGAGCTTTTTGTTTCAGGTTACTTTTGGGTCCTGCTTATGACTCAAAAGGAGGAGGAGCTTTAGATTAAAGGCTTTAATCATTTTCTGTAAAGCTGCATACGTCACTGCCAGTACTGGGCCAATATCTGGGCAAGTCCGGGTATTAATCTAGAACTAGTATTAAGTGGTTACGATTGTGCTGCATGTCTCTTTCCAGAGCTAAAGGAAGCAGTGGAGGACGTGCTGCCCTCACTGATGGAGCAGGGCGTCACCGTCCTCCTGATGACCAAAGACTGTAACACACCTGGAATTGAGAGCTTCTCCGATAAAGTGGACGAAGCATCGGACTCCCCGCTCCCTCGATCCCTCAGATCGCACATCACGTTCAAAAGTCCTGCAGTTTATATTTACACCTCTGGAACTACAGGTGATGGAGTGTCTGCATTTGTCTGGTTTTCAGTTTCATGTGTTTCCACAACAACCTGTCACAGGCCGTCTTCACTCTTCAAGGTTTGTTGTTGTTTTTGTGTCTATTTCAGGTCTTCCTAAGGCAGCTGTGGTCAATCAGAACCGCCTCCTAACGGCTCTGGCTGTTTTATCCTCAAACGGTGTAACGGCCAGTGACGTCATCTACGTCAACCTGCCTCTGTACCACACAGCTGGATTTATTATAGGCTTCATTGGCTCCATTGAGACAGGTGAGACTTTGGAGACGGAGGTTAATTTGTGAGGGTTGTGTGAGATTCCTTAAAGACTGAATATTTTATTGACCTCACTATGAGTTGTTAGCTTGTTTTTATACTTTTCAGTGTTTGTTAAATGGCTGAAAAATGTGCATCTTTTATTTTGTCTCTTAATTTGAAACACCCAAAATGCTGGAAACCTATAAGGAACTATATTAAAAGGATAACATAAGCTTGAAACTTGAATTGTACACCAGTCTTTGTCAATCCTAAAGCCATTGTTGACCTCAGCAAAGATGAGACTGTTGTGTTGCAAGGGTGCTGAAAACCAAAGTTCCCTTAGCACTGGTCAAAAAACTCACAAACATCTGGCTTTTGCTTTCACTTGGAAAGGATACAGTCAACATTCAGTCCTGGATCAAATGACTCTGCAATAGTCACAGGTATTTATCAGCTCCAGCTTTGATCGACAGTGATGGTAACATGACACCCAGGTAGACATGCTAATTTTCACCCCTTGCTGGCAGAGGCAATGAAGTCTTGTCACCTCTTTGACAAGACGTCCTGCTTGGCTTGGCTCCGTTTGACTCTGTGTGTCAGCCCAGCACAGCAAAATATAAATTCTTCACAGTAAAAGTCCCCTGTTGTTTTGCTATCTATAAGCTTTTATTTTGAAGATGAAAAAATCAGGAAATATTGGGTTTTCATAGGCAGTAACTCAACACAACTCCTGTCATCTGAAAGCAAACATGAAACCATAAAATAAAGCAAATAGGTGAAAGTACAAACAGCGGCGCAGGAGAGACACTAAACTTCAAACCACAGAGATTCATTCAGAAGCTACAAAAGTACTGAGAGCTGAACACAGAGAGACTTTTAAAATACTGTTCTCTTTGCTCTCCTGCACAGACAGGAGGCTTTCCAGCATACATCAGAAAAAAAAACAGACAGGGAAACATGTCTACTGGTGAGGAAAAACAGATCAGTTGGCTATTTTTAGTGGGTTTACTTGCATTTAAAAAACCTGCACATACCTGCTAACTTTGGTGTAAAAATGCCACAAATAACTGTACTAAGACTCAAGAGCAGTGTCTCATTGTTGCTAAGTCAGCAGCTGTTGTACATGGCCATTGTTAGCTGTGTTAGCCCCAGCCTCCGGACCGTCACTGGAGGTTTCTGAGGTGGAAGATATGTGAAAGTCTCTTGCGCGTGAAATTACAAAAAGGTCCATTCTGGCTCACAAGAGTGTCTGAACGCTTGGTATAATAATACAGCCAACTGGCCGATATGTGTCAGTAATATGCAGCTAACTAGTTTTTAGCTAATTGATGGCACACAGTGATTTAGTAGATTAGCTAGCTCACATGATTGCATGGGTAGCTTTTTGTAAATGTTATGCCAATGAATGCAAACTACAGGTCACATTATCCATCCTAGTCTGTAAGAAAACGGGTTCCACATTACATTTTTGTGTCATACACACAATGAATCTTAATTGATGCCACCAGGTGAAATTTTTTGGAGCAAGTTGTTATACACACAAAAAAATACATACAATAACATACCAACAAACAAATCATGATACAAGGGAGCTGAATGTGGTATAGAATACTAATACTGACTTATTAAACTTGCAAAGCACAATAAAGACATCATACAAAGAATATACCGACAATGACAATAGTTAGATCATTTGTTTGTGGGATTGCAGAGGGATTGAACGACCAAACAAACCTTCAAGTCAGCCACATCGAACTAAAGGGATAACACACACAGAGCAAACAAAAGCTGTAAAACACAGTCACATTATAAGAGGTTGTGAGTGCTGACAGTGTAGCAGTTCCAGCTTCAGTTTGTCATCATACATTACTGACATCTTTACATAAACTGATGCATCAAGTGTCTCTTTATGATTTGAGAAACCTCCCCTACTACTTAGGGTAGATAAACCATTTAAAAAGCCACTTACTTACCTGAACAGTGCATTGGTACAAAGCTGAAAACAAATCTGTTTTTCTAAGCTCATGACATGTTTTTTGCAGGTATGTGGTTTTCTCAGTACAGCGGAAATAATTAACATGAAATGATTAATCAGGCTAATTCCACATCAGCTCCAAATCATTCTGCTATCATTTTTGATCTTGCAACATACATGCATGAACAGGTTTGCAATCCCTCACTAGCTTCCCATCCCCCTGAAATCACTGATAATTAATTTAATTTGTTGCCGGAGGTATCACTTGAACCTCAGATCTCTGCGATGGAGGAAAGTAATTTCTCATCCACCGGTGGCACCCTGTTACGAGACCTTCGTAAGGTTCTCACACCCGACCTAAATATGAGACGAGTGCTGCAATGCTGTAAAGTGAAAAGTGATGCCCCCTGCTCCTCCATCTCCCTCTGGTTCTCCTGCCTATGATGGGAAACTAAATGAAAGAGCCTTTTGTCACTGGAACCAGTAAGCTGAACGGAGCCGGATAAACCAACGCCAGATTACCTCTACTTTCTAACTGCTTTTATTCTAAATAGGCTAAAGTTCACACTGCTATTATATGTCTGGGTAAACAGCCCCGAGTTACACAAATATTAGGAGATGTCCACAACTTCACCTCACAATCACAGTCCTGCTGTGCAGTACATGCTGTTAACAGGCACACATTTTAATATTGTTGTCATGAGTTTTTGGAAATATTCAAGTCTTACATTAAAGATTGGCTGTTTGCATATAGTTATTTTTTAAATTCCTGCCACTGGGTCAGATTCTTCTTGGAATTAGATCATATGCAAACCTAGAAGAGCCTGTGTTTACATTTTCCCACACAAAGTTACAGCAAGTTGTACAATTAACCAGTTAAAAACAAGCAGGAGAAGATTTTTCTTTAGATGATTTTATTTTTTGACGTTATATGTTGTGGTCGTAGTGGTTGTTGTTGACACTGCTGCTTTTGTCCACATCTGACTCCAAAATCAACAAAATGTGAAACCTCCTTACAAGCCACTTTAAGTACAGTCATTAATGATTAATCATTTAGTGATTAATCACCATAAACAAAACATTTAACTAATCAAAAATATATTAATTGATAATTAATTGTTACCTTAGATGACATTAATTGCACCTCATTTAACATTGTTTTGTCTGGTGGAGCCATTTGTTGGATAAGGAAACTTAAATTTAAACCTTAAACGAGTAAAAAGGAAGAAAAAAATGTTCTTAGTTTTAAGGAAAATGCTTAACATTTGTTACCCTGAATTCATCTTTAATTCAGCCAATTCTAAAACTACTGTGGTTTACACTATTATATGTATCTTTAAGCATTAAAATAAAAACACTAAATTTGTGTTATATACTGTATTTTGTGGAGTTGCATCTTTTCAACAATGTTCAAACCCAGAGAAATCCATAATTCATTCACAGTAACAGTTTGTTTCCTGTTAGCCGCTAGTTGCTATAACTTCCAGTTAAACACAGGATACATCAGATATGTCAGAGAGTGAGGGAGGGAATCGGTAAACATGATTAAAAATAATGTGAATAAAGCTTAATAATACATTACCTCGCCCATGAACATGATTTCTGCCTGAGTTACATCAGATAGATTTTCATTAGCAATGGCTGCTGTTTAACAGTGAAAATAACAACTCCCATGATCCCACACTACTTCAGGTGTCATCAAACTACATCTTTGTTATTGTTTAAATGGGAGAGAGACTCAGGAGGCAGACTTTCATATTGTGCATTTAATGCAATACTAGTATTTGCAAGTCAATTAAAGAAATTACACCAGAAAGTTACTGGTCATTACTTTAAAAATCTTGACGAATTTCCCTAATGAACATGATTTCTTTGTTTTCTTTGTTGTTTGTGGACATCAGCTTTGTCTCTACTTTTATAACTGAATGTATGTTTTGAGCAGCATAACTTGCTGAACTGAAAGCCCAAATATGATGTCTTATTTTAAAGGGTCGACTATCATTCTGAAGAAGAAGTTTTCCGCCTCTCAGTTTTGGGACGACTGCAGGAAGAACAGCGTGACTGTTATCCAGTACATAGGAGAGGTCATGCGTTACCTCTGTAGCACACCAAAGGTAAAATGATTTTTTTTTTCCCGTTTCCAGCTCTTCAACAGTGATGTTCAGCCTTGCAGAACTCAGTACTGCAAAAACTTATAACTCAGAGGTATCACAATATTTCAGCATTGAATAATTTTTGCAAACAAAGGATTTTAAAGTCTGACTATTACTAGTACAGCACCAGCATCTCTTTTTATTACCAGCTGTAATAAAAAGAAATTGAATACACACTGCTCACAAAACCAGCTCAAAAGCATCAAGCCGATCAAATATGTATCAGTATTCTGTACTGATTGCCTATTTCTCGCCTCAATAACGTATTTTGGTGCACTGTGTAGCTGTAAAACTAGAAAGTTACTCACCAGGCTGCCATGTTGAGAATGTATGCAGGAAGGACAGCGACAGAGAGGGACTCACATACACTAATATGGACGCATGGCCGGACCGAATATCAAAACAAAGAATGACGAAGCTCGGATTACAACACACACAGAGGGAGTGTGATTTCATTCTCTGCACAAGGCAACTTGTTTTCACCAAATCTTTACATAGCAAATAGTTGTTTCCTGACATCTAGTGAGGCTGAATATCGCATATAGCACCTTTAAGTATCAGTTATTCCAGATTTACCCCCTTTTGTTATCATTGTAGTGTAGAAAAGCCTCTGCAGCAGTGTCCTGATCATGTGACAGTTCAAACTCTCAAATGAAACACAAACCAGTGGTGTTATTTTAGGGCTGGCAAAAGGCTTATAATAAACTTCACAGTGATTCTCTCTCAGGGGCAGGGAAACTCTCAATTTAAGGACCACTTAAGTGTGCGCAATTGCAGTTTCAGTCATCTTTATTAATCCCAAAGTAAATTCTTGTGACAGAGACTGCTCCAAAATTCCAGTAACATAAGAATAAAATCAAGATTCTATTAGATATGGTGTGAAATATAAAATATAAAGTGCATAAGAAGTAACAGCAAAAACAGTGCCTAGTAGAACAACAATAAAAGTAAGATAAGTTAAGTAAAAAAATAAACCAAAATAGAAAAAATGGTATTCAGATGACATTGAAATTGGTCAAATATCTTGACAGATTGATATATTAGTCCGCTTAATAACCTTTATCTATTTTTTGAAGGCCAGTTCTTCAATAACTGGAGAAATTGCCACTTAAACAAGCTCACACAGGGTTTTTGTCAGGGCGCTGGGGGCACCGTGTCCTTTCTCTACCATCTTAACCTCTGTAAAAACTCCTCCACGCTGCAGACATCTGCAGAGACAGAGAGCGCTGCAAACCGGCTGCAGCAGGCTGCCATTGAGTCGGTCAGAGATTAACTTTCCAAATCTGTACATTCCCACTGTGCAGCACAGCTGGCTAACCAAAATAGAAATCATTAAATCTCAACTATCAGGTTCCAGCCTTCTGCGTCATTATCTGTAGGGGTCTGAGCAGCAAGAAACATGATGGATACACATAAATACCATCTGCTCAAATGCTAAATATGCATTTTTAAAGTAGTAGAATGACTACATGCTTTTTCAGATCCCTTAAAGATGTATCTGCTGTATTTGGGAGTAAACACTCTGCCTACATGTATGGCCATTCAGAGTATCTAATTGCATCACATGAAGTGCAGTCTCAATTTACTGCGTGACCCTGTGGCAGTAAGAGGAGGTGGTTTGTCTGTATCTGGTCACCTCTAGGAATAGATGCTGGCCTTTACTGAGGAAGACCATATCAAGTAACTTGGCAGCCAAATCACCCTTTACTAATATGTGACATTAGGATCACATTTATGTCAGTGAATGTTATCTCTTATACTGTATTGGTTTGGTTTTTAGAGAGATGTGTACGGTGAACTGGTTTCTAAAGTAAAATTCTTATATGACATAGAACATATAGGATTAGGCATATTTGGTCAGAAATCCCAATTAAGGGCCTAATTAGATGATTGATTTGTGTTTATTATTAAGAATAAGAGTTCGTATGTGGGTTTATAAGCGGTGCAGTCTCACGATCTTCAAAATGCTGACACTCGATGGTTTTTTGGCCCCATTAGTCCATTCAAATAGTTCGACTATTTAAAGGTCTAATGTGTAAGATTCATGGGAGTTTATGGCAGAATATTGCAGAAATAGAATATAATAACCAGAAGTGTTATAACCCGACCAATCGGTTGAATGATATTATTGGCCCAATATTGGATATTATGCAGATTGTTTTTATTTGATAACTTTATAAGCAGAATTTGATGTATATTTGATCATTTTTCTTAATTCAGGTTTAATATGTACAGATATTTTGCATGTTTTGTGTTTTTAATTTAGATTAATTCATAATTATTAAAAGTACAGTTGAAATTTTACCGTTTTAGTGCCCTAATAACATTTTGGACAATAAAGTTCATTGTTAAACTGTAAAATATCCTGCCTCCATTACACCATATTCTCTATATTATATTTTGTATCAAGAATATCAGCCTATGTATCAATATTGGAATTTTTTACTCCCCAATATTGGTATTGGTATCAGCCTTAAAAATCCTGTATTGGTTAAGCCTTAATAATATATTTTCATTTGTGTAAAACCTCCTAAAAATAAGAATTTTTGTGTTTTTGTTACCTTAGAATGACCTATTGAATGACAGATACTGGATTTTGGGGTCGATGCCAATAACAATATTAGAGAGTTAAAAAAAAAATCTGATATTGATAAATTGGCTGATACCTCAGTGATCTCTCAAATGTGCTGAATCAAATACTTGTGACAAACATATATAACAGAGGCAGGATATTTGAAAGACTAAAAACTTTCTAACTAATAAGTTAAATTATAATAAGAAAAAGGATCAAACATACATAAAATGCTGCTGACTGTATAAAACTGAAAAAATAAAAACAAACTGCATACAATATTGTATTGCTTATAGTTTATATCTCCAGAGGGTGTGGGTCCTCTTCCTTGGAGTTTTACGGCCACCGTAGATTCTCCTACGCGCTTGAAAGGGAAAGGTTACATGAGCCGTTTGCAAATTGCAAGGTCACCACCTGATGCCACCAAATCCTACACACTGGTCCTTTAAAGGAATTAGGTATCACCACATTAGGTATTATCTATTGCTTGCAAAATGTTTAATCATTTTTATTTTTATTTTTATATAAATCTGCAGAGAGAAAATGACAAGGACCATAAAGTGAGACTGGCCATTGGTAACGGTGTGAGAGCAGAGATATGGAGAGAGTTTCTAAATCGCTTCGGGAACATTCAGATCAAAGAGTTTTACGCCTCCACTGAGGGGAACGTGGGATTTGTCAACTACGCAGGAAAAATTGGAGCCATTGGACGGGTCAACTTTTTGCATAAGGTAAGAATGAGCTCAAAAACATCTTTGCTTCTGTTAACATTGTTTTTTATCATTTACAGACATTTTTTGGGTGTATGTAAAAATAAGTAACTTAATTTTCTCAGCCCACAAAGGAACACTTAAAGGACAGATATCTCCATTTTTATTATTTTCCTCATTTATGTTTTTTGTGCTTGTAATCCAGGGAATATGTAAGGTTTACCAGTACTGACAGATTTGAACCCACAATCACAACAATGAGGCAGTAGAGCTATAAGGACAGTCCAGTTTACTTAACACTTCAGGCAGAGTTAAAACCAGGAAAATCTGTCACACGGGCAAACAAATCCAACGAGGGGCAAGTATGGGATCTAAGGTCTAAAAACAGGCAGGCAGGATCAAAAAACAGGTAGAGCAGACAAAACAGAAAAAATTACACAGCATGGTTTGTCTAAAACACCCAAGACAATCTGTCAGAGGGTAAGGGCAGGTGGACCTGTATATATCCTGAGGAACTGATGAGGGAATGAGCCACACGGAGGAGATGGGCAGGGAAAACCAGGTGAAGGCAATGAGCAGATTACATGGACCAGAGCAGTCACATGCCACTTCCCTTGACCACACTGCATTCTGGATGAAAACAAGTGCTGTTAAAAATACAGAAGACTAGTGTCATGTTAGTTTATCGTAATGCCACAGCAGACAGACGACTGAAACAGCAAAATAGCGACAGATGGCAGAAATACATCACCTGGAGGTTCAATGAGGTACTTGTATATGTCAGGATATACCACCTCCGACCACTTGAGGGAGTCGTTCTTCTACTTTGATGGAGGCAGGCACTCATGAACCCCTATTTCAGCGTTTCCCAATCCTGGTCCTGCATTTTAAGGCGTTTCCCTGCTCCAACACACCTGATTCAAATGAGCAGGTCATTTTCAGGCTTCTGCAGAGGCTCGATGACGAGCTGATCATCTGAATCAGGTGTGCTGGAGCAGGGAAACACCTAAAACATGCACGGCAGTGGGTCCTGAGAAACGCTGCCCTGTTTCTTTATTTTTGTCTGTGTAATGATGCAGATTGTTGATCGACAAAGACATAGAATGATTTTCCACCCGACTTATCACATCAAAAGTGATTCAGTTTTCTTATTTGATGCGTTTAAACTGGCAAAGTACCCGGATGGGTTGCACTGATCTACGGGCTGAGAGGGAGGCGGGATCTGAAATGAGAGGAGAGTTAGTGATGAGACATGAAAACAAAAAACAGATTAAGACAAACTAAGAGTTGGAGGGATTCGTGACAGAATATCAATCAAACTGGTGGTGGACTGTTTTGATAAGACATCTCTTTATTTAAGTGTTCATAAATAATGTGATAATCAAATTAGTGTTAGTTTATTCATTTTTGGACTGGTTTTAACCTGTTGTTGCAAATGAATTCTTCACTTAATTCTTTATTAGAAGAATTCAAATTAAAAATCAACAAATTTGGAGGTACGTTATTTTCACTGGACAGGAAGGGTATGAGAAACTGTAATCTGAAAAGTAACTATAGCTGTCAGAGAAATGTAGTGGAGTAAACACTACATTTGGGCAGTATAGTACAACTATGAATAAATGAACATAAAGTGCATTAAATGTAAATTCTCAAGTACAAGTACCTAAAATTTGTATTTAAGTACAGCACTTGAGTACATACACTTCATTACATTCCACCACTACTAAAAAATATGTGAATTAAATGTTTCATTCTGTTGTTATGTATTTGGCACATAACGCAGCATTGATGTCTGATGTCTTCCTCCTGCAGAAGCTGTTTCCTTACACTCTGATTCAGTACGACACAGAGCGGGATGAGCCGATTCGAGATGCTAACGGCCTCTGTGTCGAGGCGTGCAAAGGTGAAGAAGCTTTTACGCACCGTGACACTCGATGTTACATCTTGTAGGCGGTCAGGAACCCCAGTGGTGGGGCAACGTGTCCATTCATAGACGATGATAGTAAAATGCATGTGTCTTGACTTTCTCCTTAAGGTGAGACAGGACTGCTGGTGTCGAAGATCACAGACATCGCTCCTTTTGTCGGTTATGCCCAGAATGAAGAACAAACGGAGAGAAAAAGACTCCGGAACGTTCTCAAGAAAGGAGATCTTTACTTCAACAGCGGAGACCTGATGAGGGTCGATAAGGACAACTTCATCTACTTTCAGGATCGTGTAGGTGACACGTTCAGGTACAGAACTCCTCTGCACCATGATTTAATTTGGAAGCTTATTGTTTTTCAGCAGGCTAATTATTTATAGTTCCATTCTGCAGTATCATCCATAGTATCAGAGGTGTGGACATAAGTCACATGACTTGCACTTGAGTCAAGACTCCAGTCACAAACTTGATGACTTTAGACTCAACTTGACTAAATCAAAAAATATGTGCGCCTTGACTTAGACTCATGACTTTGTTTGTTCTTGATCCTTTTCACTTCCTTCCCCCTTCTCTCAAGCCCAAAGGTGAACCAATATGTTATTTTAAAACTTGGGCACAAATCAGTTCATTTCCTGAGTCAACTGACATTAATGCTATTCATTCCCAGCAAATTGAAGCTCAAGTCCCTTCAGTCCTCAGATCCAAGTTGTTTTGAGTCAATCTGACAGCATCTAACTACTAATGTTGTGTAACTGAGCGCCAGTTGGAAAAAAAAGATAGTAAAGACGGTCTGGTTCACGTACAAAAACTGTAAGGTGATCAAGAAAATAACGAATTGCAGTATGCAAAATGTGCAGGTTGAAAATTACAAATGGAGATGCAGCAGGTTCCAATTTTGTGCAACATTTGAAATTTGACAAAGAACGGTAGCAGCTACAAGCAAGCTAATGCTTAGCTAACATTAGCTTAACAGCTAAGTAACTTTGTAAACCAATGAGGCTGGAAGCTCAGTTTTACAGTATGACTCGTTTAGGTGTTGAAAATCAAAGTTTAGGACTTGGGACCTGCCTGTCTTGACTTGGAACCTAAGTGCAAAAACTTGACTTGTGACTTGCAAAACAATGACTCGGTTCCACCTCTGCATATTGTACAACTGCAAATTAAGCACTTGTGCAAGTAGAAACAATGATCACTGATGTTTTACTGTTAAAGATGAAATGCATTTGAGCTAAAAAATCACTATATGAAGTGAGGAAGAGCGGGAAAAGTGTCATTGGTGTTTTAGTTTCTGAAGAGATGATCTCCTTTCTTGTTAATTTACTACTGATTCAACAGAATTTCTGCCACTTTTGGTAGAAATTTCCACATAAAAAGTTCTTCTCTCACAAATGTCCTTTTGTTTCCTCAGTATATTTCCATTAATAGCCTCTTGCCATTTGAAACACAATCCATGATGACAATCCAATCTTTCTACCAAACCTATCAAAACTGGAGAATTGTACTAGACAATAGGAACATTTTCTTCGAGCCCACAGCACAATCAGTTATCCCGAATACATATTTAATGCATTTCCTGCTATTTTTCAGCGGTCCTACAACACTAAATTCCCCTGCATGTTATTCACCAGGCTCCTTGAGAAAAGCTTTGAAGTACTGTTGATCATATGCGTGCAAAGAGAGGGCACGTTTGGGGTTCCTCACAGGCACAGACCTGTAAAATAAACCTTTGCCTGTGGTTAAAAAAAAAAAATAAATAAAAAAAAAAAAAAATCATTGCTATAATGTTGTAACTTGTTTGAGCCCACAGGTGGAAAGGTGAGAACGTGGCAACAACCGAGGTGTCTGACATCCTGACGATCAGTGATTGTCTCAAAGAAGCCAACGTTTATGGAGTTCAAGTGCCAGGTGATGGTCACTTCCTCTTTATGTTTTACCTCTCACTATATTTAATAAGAACATCATGACTTCCACAAGGCATAAAACTGAAGAATTGATGAATAAGTTAATAGCAGGTTGTGCTCTGTCTGTTTCCATTTTGTCTGGTGCTGTAGGGCATGAGGGCGGATAGGAATGGCAGCTGTCACTGTGAAGGAAGGTGACCAGATTGATGGAAGTAAAATATATAACCATGTGGTCAGCTACCTGCCCTCCTATGCCCGACCTCGCTTCATAAGGATACAGGTAATTATTAAATAATTTTATTTCACACATGCTTTACTGCATTGTTCTTTTCTCAAAAACTGTAAATAACTATTGTGATCAATGTTCATGCCATTTTGTCAATACTGGATTATGCATTTTGATGTGTGTTTTTCTGCGTGGCGACAATGTCACTCAATCATAATGTTTAACTCTTGATCAGCCCTCTGTACACCTCTGTAAAAACAGTCTCTAAGTGAAGGCAGCATGATTCTCAATGGAAATTGTTCACTGGAATCATACATTTCAACATAGTGATAGAAAATACACGATTGTCTGGTTGACAGAGGCATACAACTGCGATTGTTTGCAGCATGTGATCAAAAGCAGATGATTATAGTTTGATACAACTTTATTGTTAGAAGGGTAAAACCCCTAAAGGGATAGTTCACCCAAAAATGAAAATTCAGTCATTATCTGCTCACCCTCCTGCTGATTGAAGGTCAGCTTTAGTTTTTTGAGCCCACAAAAAACTGCTTGAGTTTCACAGGAAAACAGTGTTGCAGAATGGTGACCAGTTTTCAAAGAGAAAAAAAACAAGAAAATAAAAACATAAAATGCCTCCGTACTGCTCGTCTGGTGTAATCCAAGTCTCCTAAAGCCATGAATGCAAAAACAAGCCAAGCTGACTAAAAATCTTCACTGTAGATCCTCAGTTTAATTTCTTTATCATTGAATGAATGAGTCTTACAAGAAAGTTGAGAATCAAGCCAGAGACCCAGGAATTAAAATTCCTTCACTTTCTGGAGTGGTGTCCCATCTAAGAAATGATCAGATCTAGTGCCAAACAACTGACTATAAGGCTTCTTCTTATTAAATAGAAGTTTATTAAAGGAAAATCATTTTTAATGGCATCAAAATCAGCCTCTAATGTACACTGAATTTTTGAGATGTCAGTCTTGGAAGAATAAATCACAATACTGTACCCAAGTGAATATTATTGCACTTCTTCCGTCTAGAATGCCGTGGAGGTGACGGGGACTTTCAAGCAAATGAAGGTGAAGTTAGTGGAGGAGGGTTTTGATCCGGGACGTATCCAGGACCCTCTTTACATCCTTGATGATCGGGAGAAGAGTTACATCCCGCTGACAGCTCAGGTCCACAGTTGCATCATATCAGGAAACCTCAAACTCTGAGTCGACTCGTGGTGCACGCTGTGTTGGTACTTTTAATAATGAACTTCCATCTCAGTGACCGAACAAATCTTTTTAAATAATACTCATGTCTTTTGTGGGTTGTAAAGTAATTTGGAGACCTTTATTAAAAGCATTAGATGGGGATGTAGGATTCATTTGTATTTGCATATCAGGGACCACAGTCAGTCTGTAAGGGGAGGAGGAGGTTTAACAACGTGACTGATAGCAGTGATTAGTAGTAGTTAGTAAATAGTACATTTACTAACATGATGACTGCTTTCCAGTATGAGGACAGCTGCTTTTACTTAATTCAGGCAAATAAAGGTGTTGAAATGTAATCAGAATTCTTTGCTTTTAGGAAAGATGTAAAGCATGTAATGGTTTGAGAGTTAACAAATGAAAGTGATTCTTACTAGTTTGCATGTGTATGTCTGATTTAACTCTTAGTTACAAAAATGCAAAGACAACTTTCAGGTGTGACAGACCACAAGGTGGAGACAAATGCTCATGCTACCAGTGTCTCTGTCCTCAATGCAGTAGAGCTATACTGCATAGTACTGTTCAAATGTTTGTAATCGTCTTCCGCAGTGAGATAGCTGAATATTTTGTAATGGTATTTACAAATTCATGTTTTTTTTTGTTTGAAGTTATTGCAAAAAACAACAACAAAAAAAACAAACAATATATTGTACAAGAGAACAAAAGACTGTACAATGGTTGACTAAGAGTGTAAAGTTCAGAAAGAAACAATGATACCTCTGAGAAACAGTTAAATAAGATTATTATATGGCTTTGTTGAATACTCAATTCTGATTGGTCAATAGGGAGTTCTGCAGTCTGCTGCTATGACTAACAGGCTGTTGCTGTGGACCCAGTACTGATTATAGACTCTGGAGGACTTTGCAGAATCAATAAAATAATTTTTAAATCAATATCTTGTGTCAAATTGTTGATATAATTGTTGATTGTTTACTAAGTTGCTGTGTAATAAACAGGATAAAATACAACGAGGGGGTGATTATTGCAAAATAAACCCTGACAGGGTGATGCAGGACTCCAACCTGAAGTGGAGTGGTCCTGAATCAGCCTGAAGGGATATATAATTTTTTGTTATTGAAAATATTATTTTCTGGTATTAGTATATAAAGAGTAAGAGGGGGCAGGACTGGAAAAGATTTCAACTTCCTCCTATCCATTTTGAACATGAATGGAATTTAAGTTGCACAGTTGTTACTGACATATTGCTGATAATCTTGTTAATTTCTGTAGAAAACAGGAATTCTTCTTTCCTGGACGTCTGAAATTGTCTGAAAGTATTTTCCATTTTGTCTTTCATCTTGTCCTCCTCCTTCACTGAGGAGGACGAGATGTGACAATGGATGTATTAAGGAGTCTGGATACTCTCTTGTGTCACATGCAGCTGTACTGTTATAAAGCGCTGTACGCTGCTAGAAACAGGTTGAAAATCTGTCAAATTGGGGAGAAAAACGGGAAAATTGTGACTCAGGAGGAAACCGAAAGTGAGTGATGAAAAATTGTAAAAACTGTGAGGGTTGGTGAGTGTGACTAGTCTCCACAGCTCTGGGAGTTTTCAACCGTCAACTGTAGCCTCTCAGACTCGAGCCACATGCACAAGAGATCTTGCGATATTTTCACACGTGCATCCATTAAGAGATATACAAAGTCTTGCGATACATCAACGCCATGTTTACATGCTACCTGGGGGCTACAGTTGACATTTCAGCTAAAAACATGGTGTAAATGTTGTCTTGTGTGGTTAAATTTTAATGTTGCGGCTCACGGACACTTGGATTACACCACACGAGCAGGATGGAGACATTTTGTGTTTGTTTTGTGTTCTTTTTTTTTTACATTTTATCCGTGGTCACCATTCACTGCCATTGGCTGCAACCCTGTTTTCTGCTGAAACTCCAGGATTGTTTTGTGAACTGAAGATCTTCACCCATCCTCACATCAGCATAGGGGTGAGTAGATATTGAGTGAATTTTCATTTTTGGGTAGAATATCACTTTAAGGTCTGGGTCTGTGCAGGCCAATCAAGTTCTTCCAAAGCAGACTAGAAAACCATTTCCTTATTGATTATGGCATTACGTTGAAACATAAAAGGGAGGTTCCCCAAACTGTTGGCATAAAGTTGGAAGCACATCAGTATCATTATCTGCTGGTGCATACAGCTCAGATTTCTCTGAGTACTGGAACTAAGAAGCCCAAACTATGAAAAACACCTTTGCCATGTATGCATTTTTGTTTATTGTCAGTGGTTGAAAAATATGGTCAGATTTCTTTCAGGGGGACAAAGTCCTTACTGCAGTTAAAGCCTGTATGATATTGTCAAGGTCAGTCAGTTATTATCAGTTACACAGCAGTTCAAATGTCAATTTTTCACTCAGTAAACAATGATAAAATAATCCATACAGGAAAACTATAATAATATTTATCAGACCAGACATGTCTGACCTAATAATAATTATTATTCTTTTATGATCTGTTTATGATCTGTTTGCTGCTTCGGATGAAAAAGATGATGATGTTAACAGGAAATTAATGCCTGTAAAAGTCAACAAGCTTCTCTTCACTGGGACTGTTTTGGTTTAACAGTGACAGAAGGGAGTGATTTTAGGCTTTAGGTCATACTTATTAATGGGGACCTATTATGCTTTTCCTTATTTTCCGTCATACTGTAATGCTCCAGTGTTGGATGCTCATATTAAACGTGGCCAGTGTGTCAAATAAGGAAGCAAACAAGTAAAACTAACAGAGCTGTTGCACGGGCTGTGCAAAGTGTGTGCCCACACAGGGCCTCACACCTCTATAAGGTCTCGCACCTGATGCAAACAGGATGAAAATCGAGGTGAATGCCCAGCCCCAGAGCATGCATAAGGGACTACGTTATTGTGACAGCGGACCTTCCTAATTGGAAGCAATGCAAGAAAACGCGGGTGGATGGAGGGCGAAACGCCGCTTCCTAACTGGAAGCAATGTGAATGAGCAAAGAGCTGATTGTTTCTGATCTTTTTTTTTTTTTTCAATGAGGATGCCCTAACCTGCCTCGTGTGTCAGCAAACAGGCCGAGTGACGTGTCACGTGTTTGGAAAAACACTCACCCTGGTTCTGTTTTAGTGATGTTTCACACACCTGCTTCACCTCCGACATATTTTATCTGGTCAAAAAAATGATGCCGACATCCTTGAAGTTTCTATTTCCTGTCATCAAAGCAGTCAACAGGGAGGACGAGACACTAATTAACGAGGTTGAGATCTTTTAGATGATCCACATGAGCCTTTTTATGGGAATATATAATAAATGGATGAGGTTTGAAAGGAAAATGGAGTGGTTGGGAGTTAGAAGTATGTTAACTGTCCTTCAACTATATAGATACAATACATAAAATTACATAGACAACTTAAGAAGATTACGTTTGTTATGAATAGACACTTAATCATCTGCAGAGGGAAAAATGACAGGCTGCGCTGCTGTGGCATCGCTCGTTTTATATTTTATATTTAATATTATCAAAATGCATCACACTAAGATTACACATGCAGTAATGCAGTAGTAGTAGAATGTGTGTGTGTGTCAGTGACTCATGCACATGCATGTGAGCAGGGCCTTGCACATCAATTTTGCACGGGGGCTTGCACGTCCTTGCAACTACCCTGAAAAGTAATCCTAGCAAGCAAACACTCAGGTTTCAGACTGCTTTTCATGACTTGAGGCAACGGGCTGATGACAGCACATCAAGTTTTTCTTGATATATTCATCTGCTTCAGACACAGCCCGGCCCGGCCCACCCGGCTGAGGACTGTTTGTGTTCAGTATGTCTGACAGAAAGTTTCTGATGTAAAGGTATCTTTACTGAAGTAGCTAACCACTTGTGCTAGCTAGTCACCTAAAGTTTAGGCGGGAAAGGAAAGGACATCAGAGGGCAAACCATAAATATGATTCAGTTTCACCAAAATGAATGAAGTTAAAGTGTTGTACGCTTTTGCACAGTTATCAGACCCCAGGAACACTCTGCTCAGCTGCATCTATCATTTTTCTAACTGAATTTCTCTCTTAAACAGTAAACAATCCACATTCATTTCAGTGTTTCAGTGAGACAGTAAATAGAGGAGCTGCATTAATGGCTTGTACAAGACATATAAGAATGTTTTTAAACTGTGAATCATACAAAGCTACTTTAGTGGAGTCCCAGAATAAAAATTTAAAGATGGAAATGAACATAATCCCCTTTAAAGTATAATTTTCTCTCTTTTCACACTAATTTTGGTTTAAATTACAGTACATGTCTTCATGATGACAAATGACTTTTGGAGCTATTGCTTAAGGGGGCAGTTGGTGTGACTTTTGGAGATATCTGGACTAAAGGCCACTTGGCCTGTGGTGCTCAAAAGCCCCCCCCCCCCCGAGTTTTCTCTTTCCAGAAATCATGACCCAGTTGCACAAGACTTTGTTGTGAGCGGGTTCATGAAGCGGCTATTGTCCTTCTGCAGCAGAATCTATCAGAACTTCTGTCTTCTGCTAGAAAGGGAGAGGTTCCAACAGAAACTGCTCACAACAACGTCCGTGGATTATTTGGGGTAACTGGGTCATGTTTTCTGGAAAGAGACTTTGCTGTTTTGTTTTGTTGTTTTTTTTTGTTTTTTGTGCTTTGAACATCACAAGCTGTCCCATCTATTGGTCGATACCTCCAAAATTGTGCAACTCACACCAAAACTATCTAGATGGATAAATAGCACTACAGGCTTTTGATTATGGGGTGAACTGTCCTTTTAAGTTCTCAATAGGGTCATTAAAGTAGACATACTAGAAAATATACTGATGACTAATACACTGCAATGATTGTACAATAGCTCCATGCTTTGTGAAGTAATTTTAACACTTTCCAAGTGCAATTATTTCCCAACCGGACCGAATTTCTATATTTCTGTTTCTATTTTTCCATGAGGAAATGACAAATGAACAACTTGAAGTTGTTAAACATCTAGAGAAGCTGGATTTGGTATTGAGTGGCTTCAATCCCATGATCCTTAATGTCTGTATGAAACATTGTTTTCACATTTTTATAGATAGTAAATGTTATAAAATATATTGTTGTAAACACACACAGACTCGACTGTATTTCCGAACCTCTTCTTTACTTCATGCTTCTCGTTCTACAGCTCTCAACAGGTCAAGCACAACACAACACTGTTAACACACTCCACCTAGTGGTAGGAGTTATACGCATACATCACATCTTCCCCCTTAAGATTCTTCATAACCAATTTACTCAACATTTCTACTTATTGACTTATCATTTCACAGTTTAACAAGTCAAAACTTGGTTTCAAGCACATATAATAAAACATTATGAAATACTGTTAGGAATGCACTTTCTAATAGCATATGTATATATATAATTCAAAACTGTGCAGCCTCTGATTTCAACTGAAATTTACTTTACCCCTCATAAGCAAAGCACTTCTCCACCTGAATTCTGAAAAATTAAATAATTAAATGAACTTAAAGAGCTTCAGCTACACTCATCAATACTTCACATAAACGTAACCAAAAGTTTTTTTTTTTTTTTTTTTCATTAAGTGACTATCACTACATACAATATTTGAATGCTGCTCATCACTGAGAATAACGTTTTGGTGGTCTAATTGGCCTGCCACACCTTGACCTTTTAACTGGTTCTTCTCTGTTCACAGTTGGTGTCACAGTCTCTTTCAGTGGTGTTGTCGCTGGTGAATGCAGTGGTGACTGTGCAGGTGATGGCATGGGCCTATCAGTCTCAGCAGGTGTACTGTTGACTGGATACCCGTCCTCCATATCTACAGAGCGTGTTTGTGGAAAAGTCATTTCTCTAGTTTTCAGCAGGTGTCCCGATTTCTCCTGTAGGTATTTCCATCTGCCGTTTGCACTATCAGCGACCTGGGGTTGTTGTGTCTTCCCACGACGACTACTGGCTGCCAGTGATCTTTGACTCTTACTCTCACCTTCTCTACCTTCCATCAGAAGTGGTAACCGTCTTGCTCCTCTGTCAAAGTACTGCTTTTGTTTCAGCTGCCTCTCCTTGATGCTGTTGTGAACATCCTCATACAGCTGTGGCTTCAACACCTGTGCTGATGTTGGCAGTTTGGTTTTCAGTCTCCGACCCATAAGCAGTTGGGCAGGGGACAGTTTCACTCCATCCAAAGGTGAGTTTCTGTATTCCAACAGAGCAATGTAAGGATCACTCTGACTCTCTTGTGCTTTCTTCAGTAAGTTCTTTACTGTTTGTATTGCTTGCTCACTTTGTCCATTAGACTGGGGGAATCCCGGGCTGGATGTGGTGTGTACAAACTCTCAGCTCTCTGTAAATGTCCTGAACTCAGCACTGGTGAATTGTGGACCATTATCTGACATGACCTCGTCTGGAATCCCATGTCTAGCAAACATCGATTTGAGGGCTGTCACCACATGCCGGCTGGTTGTCTCTGTGAGTTTAGCAATTTCGGGGTATTTTGAATAGTAGTCCACACACAGCAAATAATCACCTTTCTCATAGTGGAACAGATCTACTCCAACTTTTGCCCAGGCTCTCTCTGGAATGTCATGACAGATGAGTGGCTCTTTAGTGTTGTTCCGCCTGAATGTGTTACAGACAGCACACTTTAACACAACATCTTCAATCTCTTTTGACATGTTAGGCCAGAACATGACGTCTCTCGCCCTTTCTTTACATTTGACAACTCCAAGATGAGCCTCATGGACTCTCACAAGCATGTCTGCTCTCAGGATGCTTGGAACGACAAGTCGTGTGTTCTTAAAGAGTAGACCATCAACACATGTAAGTTCCTCTTTGAATGTCCAATATTTTCTGATGCCTGCTGGTACATGTCGTATTTCTGCTGGCCATCCTGTTTGAACCATCCCTATGACCATCTGCAGTTCTTTATCAGCTGCTGTTTGTGTTCTGAATGTGTTTCTCTTCTGTGATTGGTAGTTGAGCTGTTAGTTGATGTACCTGTAGTTCATCCTCCAGTAGTTGCTCTGGTTTCTCTTTCAGGTAAGCTTGACTTAGTGTGTCAGCAATGTAGAGCTCCTTTCCAGGCTTGTAGCTGACCCGCAAATCATAAGGTTGGAGACTCATCAACATCCTCTGCAGTCTCAGTGGAGCGTTCTTGAGTGATTTCTTAAACACAGTCTCTAAGGGTTTGTGGTCTGTTTCCACATGCACTGTCTTGCCATAAACATATTGTTTGAACTTCTCACACCCATACACAATCGCCAAGAGCTCTTTTTCGATCTGCGCGTACCTTTTCTGACACTCAGTCAGCGCTCTTGAACCATAGGCCACCGGCTGTCCATCCTGGATTAACACTGCTCCCAGGCCTTCAGAGCTCGCGTCTACAGACAGTGTTATATCCTTTTTCACATCAAAATACCTGAGCACCGGGGCTTCGCTCACAAGCATCTTCAGCTTTTCAAAGCTTTTCTGCTGCTCAGACTCCCAATGCCAAGATACATCACCTTCCAGGAATTTCCGGAGCGGCGCACTCACATCAGAGAGGTTTGGAACAAACTTTGCCAGATACTGAAGCATGCCTAGAAACCTCAGCAGACCTGCCTTGTCTTCTGGTTCAGGCATTTCTTGTATTGCTCTGACCTTCTCCTTGTCTGGTTTCACTCCCTCTGCAGACAGAATGTGACCGACGTATGAGATCTCTGTCCTTCTGATTTTACATTTGTCTTTGTTTAACTTTAGATTGATGCTTCTGATCCTGTCCATCAGCGCTCTCAGCCTCCTGTCATGCTGTTTCTTGTCTTCCCCCCACACTAAGATATCATCCACTATGTTCATCACTCCCTCCAAACCTTCAAGTTTCTGTTAAATGCACTTCTGAAACACTTCAGGAGCTGACGACACTCCAAAAGGAAGTCGCAGGAAGCGGTAACGTCCATACGGGGTGTTAAATGTACATAGCTTGGAGCTCTCTTCGTCCAACTGTACTTGCCAAAAGCCGTGATTGGCGTCCACTACAGAGAAAACCTTTGCATTTGGCATCTTTGCAATGATCCCTTCAACTGTGCGTAGTGGATAGTGTTCCCTTTTTATAGCCTTGTTGAGATCTTGGGGATCGATGCAGATTCTCAGTTTGTTGGGCTTTACCACAGTGACCATGCTGTTCACCCAGTCTGTGGGCTCAGTCTGCTTTACGATAACTCCAAGATCCTCCATTCTATCCAGCTCTGCTTTTATTCTGTCTTTCAGTGCTATTGGCACTTTCCTTGGTGGGTGAATGACTGGAGTGACATCTGGGTTGAGTTGGATGTGGTGCAGTCCTGGCACACACCCTAAACCAGTGAAAACATCTTCATATTCACTCAAAATGTCAGTATTGTCTTTTTTGTCTACACTGTACACTCGCTTGATTAGTCCTAGTGTTGTGCAGGATTTTCTTCCGAGGATAGCAGGTAAGTCTCTCTCTATGATCTGGAATTCCAGCTCATATTCTTTGTCTTTGTAATCACACTTGAGCTTTGTCTTGCCCTTTGCTGCAATCATGTGGCCAGAGTAAGTGACTAGCTTACATCTTGACTTTTGTAGTACAGCATCTTTGTTTGTGATTCTCTCAAAGTCTCTCATTGACAGCACATTGCACTTAGCAACTTTATGTGTTATTTTTGAGCTGTTGAGTCCATTTGTTACTGTCACTGTTTGCTGTTGATACTGTGTACAACTGGAACTTTTCATCCGTTTGCTCACTTGCTTTGATCTCTATACATCCCATAAACATGACATAATCTTCTTCTTGTATCTCATGTACTTTTTTCTCAGTTTTCCTGGGCTTAAACTGTTGTTTTTGTGACCTGCACATGCGGCTGAAGTGGTTCTTTAATTTGCACTGGTTGCATATTTTTCCATAAGCTGACACTTCTTTGGTTCGTGGTTGTAGCCACACCTCTTGCATTCTCCTTTTTCTCTCTCTGTCTCATAGAGTTTGCTACTCGCTTTGTTCGATTTGGTAACTTTTATCTTATTCACAGCTACATCTGTTTCTTCGTGTAGTGCTTTCATGTGATTTTGCGTTACCTCACTTGCTCGACAAATATCCACAGCCTTTGTCAGGGTTAAATCCGTTTCTCGGAGCAGTCTAGCTCTCACGGTGTCACTGTTTATGCCACAGACTACACGGTCTTTTATCAGTTCGTCTGTTAGCTGTGCAAATTCACAATCTTTTGCCTTGTTCTTAAGGTCCGTCACATAGGCATCAATTTTCTCATTTGGCCTTTGGACTCGGGTGAAGAACACGTGTCTCAGGTAAGTGATATTCTTCCGTGGCTCACAATAGTCTCTGAACAGTTCCTTAAGTCCGGTAAAACCATCCACATCCTCATCAAAGTCCATGGTATTAAATACCTTTATCGCTTCATCTCCAGCAACATGAAGGAATGTCGCACATTTCACCTTCTCACTCTTCTCCTTGATTCCCATCGCGATGAGATAGAGTTCAAACTTTTGAATCCACGTTCGCCAGTTTTCTGCCAGATTTCCCTCGAAGCTCAGATTGTTTGGAGGCTTTAACTGTTCCATTTTCTCTTGTTTTATCTTCTGACACCATGTTATAAAATATATTGTTGTAAACACACAGACTCGACTGTATTTCTGAACCTCTTTTTTACTTCATGCTTCTCGTTCTACAGCTCTCAACAGGTCAAGCACAACACAACACTGTTAACACACTAGTGGTAGGAGTTATACGCATACATCACAGTAAACACAGGTGTTACCAATTCCCTCACCCAAACAAGTACCCTTTCTTTTTGGTGTGGTAGAGCTTTTCCAGTGAACCAGCATGCAGTCAGCATTCAGTCATACTGTTTGACCTGAATGTAACAGAGGCTTCAGTAGTACCAACACCTGGTAACACCTGTGTTTACTAAAGGAGAACAGACATTTCATTATCTGTATCTGTATCTGTCAACCAATAAAATGATCCTTTTCTGCACTTGTTGTGCCTTCAAAGCATCAAGTTATTTTAATATAGGCAATTACTGAAACACATTTCTGCACGTTTCATCTCCCTTTTACTTGAACTCTTTTCAGTAAGGGAAGGGAGGGCTCAGTGGTGGCAGAGGCGAAAAAAATAGGGCACCAGCATACCGAAAGTTGTGATGCATTTATGGTGAAAACAGTTTAGATTAATAGAATATTTTTATCATGTGTCTTGAGGAACAACAACTACTATATCTCTGTAATAAAAACACTCAGGGAACCATTAACTATTAAGCCATTTATAAGCACAGTAGAGGCCAACTCATTTTGTAAGACAGCCTGTGGCACTGCATTGCATTTTATCCACTGAAAGGTCACCGTAGAAGAAACATTTTGTCCACTGGAAGGGCATCTAGAAGGTTTTTAGTTTTTGAAAATTTTTTTGGTGCTTTGAACGCAAGCTGAGTGCCATCTACTTCCATTATATTCAAGAGAAGGCCAACATTTCTATGACCGATATCTCTAAAATTCAGCATCTCACACCAAAATTATCTAGATGGATAAAAGCACTACAGGTAGGAGGAAAATATATGTATTTTGATTATGAGGTGGACAGTCCCTTTAAGTTTTTGATAGGGTCATTGAAATAAACATATGGAAACATAAAATGATTGTACAATAGCTCTGTGCTTTGTAAGGTAATTTTAATAATCACTGTGCAAGTGCAGTTATTTCCAGCCCAGCCCAGATCATCTCTGAATGAATCACTGGTCTACAAGGACCCTGATTTGGCAGCATTCACTGCAGTGCAGGGAGGCTTGTCCTAACATGATGATAACGTTCAAAGATGTTGTCAGCAGTCAGAAAACTAGTTTCCACCATGAACACACAGTCCATGAGCACTTTTGTTACACTCCCAGAGGAATCGGTTCAAAGTACAGTAGGCGGGAACTTAAAAGACCTTGGCCTTTATTCTGCTGTGGCACACTGAAATCTGAACCTCTGAGGCCTCTCTTTACAGCAGGTCTGACTACTTTCTACTGAATATGATTGCATATATTCTTTACACCGCTCTTGCGGGATTGGCAATTTTGCCATTATTGCTTTATCTTAAAAACCCTTACTTTTTGCAAGATATGAGTTATGCAATTACTGCAATTAAAATCGGAGTACAGCTGAATAAATTCCTGAGGCGGAAACCGTTTTACAGTATTGTGGATTGTTTTCTGGACAAAGTGGCGAAACAGCCGCATAAGAAGTTTATACTTTTCGAGGAAAGCTCCTACACTTACAGCCAGGCAGACAAAGAAAGCAACAGGGTGGCCAGAGCTCTGTCCACACACGTCCAGCTGAAGGAGGGGGACACGGTGGCTCTCTTCCTGGGCAATGAGCCGCATTTTGTATGGATCTGGCTCGCACTGGCCAAGCTGGGATGCACAGCTTCTCTGCTGAACTACAACATCAGATCCAAGTCCCTGCTGCACTGTTTCTCCTGCTGTGAGGCCAAGGTCCTGGTCGCTGGTGCTGGTAAGCTGGGAAAATAAGACTGAGATAGACTGTTATTCTCGGTGTGATTATGAAATTAATGTCAGGTTTTGTCCATTATTTTTTTTAATCCAGTGTTGAAGAAGAAAAGCAAGGTGACAAGTCCTTAATATTGTCTCTAAAAACCTGCACTTAAATTTCAGACAACACGTTTCTTCAACACATGTTCAACTTACATGTGTCTCGTGCATGAATGAAATTCTCTTCTTTAATGAATTATCAATAATATCAGATGTTCATCCTCCTGTGAATATGATCTTTGTATGGCTCACAGTTAGAGTAATTTCTTTAAACATAAACACATAACATTACAAGTAACAGTCACGAGTCTGTTACATTAAAAAAAAAACAACCTGACTGTGGTACATGCCGTACTTTGTGTTTTAAAAATCAACTTATCAGTGCTCTCTGGTGGACAAACAATGTAGTGGAGTTTTGGTGTTCCTCTACTGCAATAAGTATAAATTAAACTTTTACACTGTAAAAAAAAGTTGAGGAAACTTTGAGGAAGCTCAAACTCTTAAGTTTTGAAATAAGCTAAAAATGTTTGGCCGAGCTATAATCTTTTGCTGAGATAATTTACTTTTCTTCTTTAGATAAAAATTAAAATTTTTTGGGGTGGGGGGAGTAAAGAAGAAAAGTCATTATCTAAAAAAAAAAAACTGTTGGTAAAACTTCTTTCAAAACTTTGAGCGTTTGAGCTGACATTATTTAATTTTTTTTCTATATTCAACTGTTACACTTCTCATATTGTATTTGTTTTATAACTCATCAGTACAGCATTATTTATATATATTCTTCTCTGCATTATCCACATATCCAAAATAACAATTACATTGCTTGCATTCATATAGTTTGACAGTGTGACACTGCTAATGACTGTTAAGAACTCCCCTCACCTTGCCCACTGTTTTCTCTTTTCAGTTTGCTCTATTTATTTATTCAGCTATACTGTCACTACATTTACATGCAGTTGTGCACACACCGTACTTCAAATACCTCAAGGCTGCCCTCTAGGGTGCACTGGAACAGCTCCCCAGAAGGCACATTACCACATTTTGTCCATTTTAAGGGCACTCTGGAAGAAACTTTACCATATTTTGTCCAGTGAAAAGGCAGTCTAGAGGGCACATAATTATGCTTTGTTCATTGCAAGCTCAGTCCAGAAGCCAGTCTTTTTAATCTACCTTAGGGGCAACCAAAAGGTCACTTTTGCAATTTTCCAGTGGGAAAATTGAGGAGGCTAATGTCTATGGTGTGAATCCCCCAGTGGGAATAACCTTAAATCACAGTGTCTTGATGTGTTAATCTTACTGCAGTTGATAGCACTAAAATATTTGGTCACACCACATTTTACAGTACACTAATAAGACCAAGCCATACTTTGTGTCAAACACAAAAACTAGAAATGTGTTCTTTATTAGACAGTATCAGACCCTTTATTAAACCATTATTAGACTTTATTAGCGGTAACTAGGGGCACATAACAACAGAACTGCACTATAAACTCAGATGGAATCACATATCTGCTACCTCCCCATTTAAAAACGATACATGAACCAGATCAAGCAAATATCAAAATTATAGAGGTAGAGGAATATTGTGTCTACTGGTGGCTGCACAGACTTTAAAATAAAGTGTGAATGAATTTCATTCAAATAAGTAATAATATAATAATAATATAAAAGTATGCACTTGTGTAAAAATGTACTAAAATGTACCATAAAAGTAACAAGTAATGCTCTTAATGTTACTACATTTTGGAAATCAATTTTTTCGCACATAATAACAAGCCACTTTAGGTTAAAGAAACATTTCCATTGCATTTGTGCTTTCCCAAATACTGTATTCAGATTCATGTGCATGTCTAGTGTTTAACCTACTATTTCATGTCAAAATGGCTGACATGAAACAGGTGTATTGTCACTGCATTGACCTCCCCGAAGCCACCGCCTTTTATCTTTTGTCTGTCTCTCTCAGACCTGCGAGGAGCCGTAGAGGAAGTGCTGCCCACCTTGAAGCAGCAGGGCGTCCGTGTGTTCGTCCTTGGTGAGGACTGCAATGTGGACGGCATTGAAAGCCTCTCGGATAAGATTCAGCAGGCCTCAGACCAGCCTCTGTCACCTCAACTGAGGGCCAACATTAACATCAAGAGTCCTGCGCTGTACATCTACACCTCAGGAACAACAGGTGCTCTGACCTTCACCTTGAATCCGTGTTTATGTGTTTAGTGTGCAGGCCTTGACTGACACAAGTAGGACTATAAAAATGTGCTGAGAGACTGAGGACGGTTGCAACACATTTTGCATTCCTCTTAATAACTCACACAGTCTATGCCTGCAGGCTGTTTTTTTTTTTTTTCTTAAAGTTATTTATTTATTTATTTATGGCCATTTTTGCCTTTATTTGATAGTGTAGCTGAAGAGTAGACAGGAAAGGGGGCAGAGAGAAGGGATGACATGCAGCAAAGGCCCGCAGGCAGGAGTCGAATGAGCGGCCGCTGCAGAGGACCAACAGTCCCCCATACATGGGTCGGCTGCTGCAGGCTGTTCTAGTTCTCACTTGTCCTCTCAGCTCAGCGCTACCATACTCTCTGACCAACAGCAGCATCCTGAGCCGGGGCAGTGCCTGTCACTCTGCAGACCATTAAATTAGCAAAATATACAAACCATATGTGATGCCCAACCATGTGGCAATAGTAGAACACTCATCCATCCATTGAGTGAGTGTGTACGGGTTGGCAAGTCTCATCCCATTGGTTTAAGTAGTGACTGCAAATATTCAGAGGATATTTTCTCCAGCCATTATTAAAAAACAAGCCAACAAATCTTGCTCGCTAGTGTAAACTAACGTGGGAATTTTTCAGCCTCCACCCGAGCTCCATCCCCCTAACAAACGACATCATGTTTACCAACAGAAAAGGTGGCTATAATATAGTATTATTTATTTAGTGATATTTATCAAAAAACAGTCATTGAGTTTTATGCATATGTTTTATGCATAGAACATAGCCCTGCCCTGAGTCAGTGTACAGATGTTACAGATGCTTTTCAGTCTCTTTATATTTCTGTGTGAGACACGAAGAATGGAACAATTTGCAATGCAACAAACCTTTATTAAACATGAACTATCCCTTTATGTGCCTCAACAATTACTTGTTTAGTTGATCTGAGCGTGGTCTGTTTTGTGTGTTGCAACTGTCCTGACCCAGTCAGCAAAAAGTTTGTCAAAAATACAGCTCATGAAAAAAATACTTTCATACCTCAAAAACAAGTTTTTATGGTCAATAAAGGCTTCCTTTTTGGGGGAGCAGACAAACTGAGCATGTGCAGTATAACTATCACCACATATTTCAACATATTTCTGACTGAAAGAATATGACCCCGATGCCACCATCCCCATTCCAGCCTACTCCTGCTTTTATTGGTGATATTATCTTATAGGGCTTCCCAAGGCAGCTGTAATCAACCAAGAGAGGGTATGGATGGCGACTTTTCTTCTGTCTGTTGCTGGCGTGCGCTCAGATGACATCATCTACATATACCTGCCTCTTTACCACAGCGCAGGCTTTCTGATGGGACTTTGTGGAGCCATAGAAAAAGGTGTGGACTCACAGCATCATAAAACTACAAAGCATGATTTCCAGACTGCATTCTGAGTTTACTACAGGTTAAACTAACAAGTATATGACCTGAAATAACAGGCAGTTTAGATCCGATTGTGCTATTTGTATGTCAAAGTCCTTAAGGTCTTCTTAGGTTTACAGCACCGACTGAGCTTGCAGTGTGAGATAATACTGAAAATCCTTTGTTTCATTTCTAGGCATCACTATTGTTTTAAGACGTAAATTCTCTGCTTCCCACTACTGGAATGACTGTAGGAAGTATAATGTGACTGTTATTCAGTACATAGGAGAAATTATACGCTACCTCTGCAATGCACCAAAGGTAAAACTCAAGCTGAAAACACGCACTTATATTGTTCTGACTTTATAACTGACAATGTTGATAAATCTGTTTGAAGCTTCAGGAATTTTTCATGAAGTTTGCATCATGATTAGCTAACACCTGTAGCATTCACATACATTGCTTCGACAAAGATTAACCAGATGTGGTGTTCATTACCCTGGTCTCACCTCTCCTTCCCTCTGCTCTAGAGAGACAATGACAGAGATCATAAAGTCCGACTGGCTATAGGGAACGGGATAAGGGCCGATGCCTGGGCCGATTTCCTGCAGCGGTTTGGGGACATTCGCATCTGTGAATGCTACGGAGCAACAGAAGGAAATGTTGGCTTTGTCAACTACGTTGGCAAAATTGGAGCTATTGGCAGGGAGCATTTTATCCACAAAGTAAGATGGGGGAATAAATGCTGTTTACAGGGGTGTAGTGCTACTTGTTTTAGTACCAGAGCGCATCTATGACGTACGCATTGCACATGCTTAAGTTGTGTCTTGTTTTAAGTCATGTAACCACTGTTCCTATAGTCCCAAGTTAACATACATTAGCCAATTAACTGACCGCACGATCACATGTAAGACTGACTTTATGAATAGTTTTATCATGTTGAAAAACTTGCAGCAGTCAGTCCACATAAATGCTCATTCTCTCTCTGTCTCCCTCTGCTGTGACTGCAAATCTGCATTGAACTTTTCTCATCAGTATAGAAAACAGCTGGAAAGAGACGCCTCTTACAGCAAACAAACAAACAAACATACAAACAAAAAAAAACATCTGTCTGATCAGGGCCATGCACGTCAGTGATGATTCAATCTTCAAGTTCTTAAAAATACAGATTATGCTAACTGTGAATATTCTATTTCCTCAATTAGAGAAAAGAAAAGAGTGTTGATCTGGTGCACTCTGGCAGCAAAACACTTGTAGCTGTTGATTTGTCTCTTAAGCAAATAAGTTTCAGTATTTCGGGTCAGAGTACAACTACATTGCACTGAATATTTTTGGGTCTTTTCTTATTTGCGCTTAGCTTAGCAGCTAAATCAGCAGTATGGCTAATGTTAGGTGTGTTAGCCTCACCCTCTGCGCTTTTGCTGATGGTTTCTGAGGTGGAAGGAACATTTGGCCAGTTTGTAGTGGTATGCTTAAGACTGGCAGAACACTGTCATAACCATGTCATGAACCTTTCAGAAAGAGTCTTTATGAATGTTGCCATTAAGTGTAATTCAGTCCATTATGCCATTTTTAAATTAAAGTTGACATTTTGACGTTGACGTGTTTTTGTCATGACAAGTTGACATGATCAAACTGTTTAGCTTTATGTTGTAACATATCACTTATTGAACATATTATTATACGTGGCTGGTTTCGATACCGGCCATCATGAGATGATTGTAAGTGCGTCATGAATATTTTTCTTGACCTCAACTGAAGTGGTGCCATTTGGAGTTGTCATAAAGATGTAATTAAATGTTAAAAGTCCAGTTTTATGACAACCACGTATGATAGTATAATGTGATTTTTAAAATAAAGATAAATAGCGTCTCTAAGTTTCATAATGTCAAGTTATAATAAAATCATAACAAAGACATCTCAACCAATGTCAACTTTGCCTTAAAAGTGACACAACTGACTGAATGACACCTGCTGACAATAGTCATAAACATTCATAAAAAACCATAACCATGTTTATGATGGTTTCATGACATGGTTACAACAGTGTAATGACCTGTCTTATGCACACCCCTTCCAATAAAGTGTTTCCGGATAGATTCCATAGATTAGCCAGCTTTTGTCAGTGCTGGGTAATTTAAATGTTTTGGGTTTTCTTTGTGAATAGGATGATTTATCTTTGCTAATAATATGTTTGATTCATGTTAATGTTTATTTTCAGACATATTTTAATCTGGGGGACTTCCAAAAAGTTATCAAATATTAATTTGGCAGTCCCTCCGCTGTAACTCAAGGTCATGGACCCCCTATTAAAGACCCTTGCAATATGTTATTGCAGGCTAACATTTAACATTTGTATTAACTTGCAGGGTTGGCTACATTGCTTTATCCAACCTTTACAGGTGCTAACTGCATCATAAAGATATAAATAGTGTACAGATGTATTATGAATTTAAATGTGTAAACACTTATTTTGTCCTTTCCATATTTTTATTCTTGAAATGCTTTTCAGGCAGCATATAAGTATGCCCTCATCAGGTACGACACAGAGAAAGAGGAGCCAGTCAAAGACTCCAAAGGATTTTGTATTGAAGTCCCCAGAGGTGGGCTAGTTTCCTCAAAAAATATGTCTCGCTCTTGAACCAAAAATATGTCTCTTTCTTGTCCTTCTAGCACTTACTAATACACATCCCATGCTTGTTGCTCTCACCCACAGGAGAGACCGGTTTGATGGTGGCAAAGATTGGAGAACGAGCACCTTTCAGCGGCTATGCCAAGAACAAGCAGCAGACAGAGAAGAAGACCCTGAAGGACGTGTTTGTGAAGGGAGACTGCTACTTTAACAGCGGTGACCTTCTAAGGATCGATGAAGAGGGATTTGTCTTCTTTCAAGATCGTATTGGAGACACTTTCAGGTTTGTGGGTGAAACGACTTGAACATTTTTGACAAATTGGGCAAATAATGGAGAGTGTTGGTTAGATAACATTGTCAAAGGCAGAACTGTTTTTGTTATTCTTAATGGCTGTTACTGGGTTCTCCCTGAAATCAGATGAAAAAGCCCATGTTTACATTTTCCCAGGCAAAGTTACATTGACTAGTATGTTAGTCAGTTAAAATGAAGCAAGAGGAGATTTTTATTTACATAATTTTATCTTTGATGCTATATTTTGTGGTAATAACGGTGGAAACGCAACCACTTTTGTCCACATGGGGCTCCAAAAATCAAAAAAATAAAAAATATTAAAGGATAAGTTCGGTTTTTTGACACCTGGACCTTATTGTTAGGATTAAATACGCTGGTAGACTCACCCAGACAATTTTGGTGGAGCTCGGAGCCGTTTTCGAGCAATTTAGATCCAGCCAACGGCGTTTTTTTCTCATGCCATAGTAGCGGACGGGGCCAGAAATCGAAGCCCCTAAATTAGACATTATCTGCTGCGAAACTCATGCAATGTCCACAACAACACCACCAGTTAGCCCCCATTCGTGGACGTGCAGTGGTTGCTCGTTCTCTGGCCAGCTGTTCGGCTCTTTCCCTCTGCATTAGGGTGACCAGATGTCCCGCTTTGCGCGTGATTTCACGCATTTTCTGTCTCTTTTCACGCATCACGCAAATTGAGACCATGTCCCGCACAACATCCCCCTCAGGCCCCAGCAATGAGAAGCCGGTGATGTTACTGCACTCTGGGCTGTTTGTTGTTGTCATAGTAGCACCGGACGTACGGCGTTTAGGCCCGCCCCTAATTTTCTCCGTGCTACCAACAGCTGAGGTGACAGCTAGTGAATGACACTCACATCGCGCGTTCTTCTTTGGAAATGGAGGAGGGGGAGACGCCAAACAAGAAGAGACGATGCAGCTACAGGCGGTGTCCCACTTTGTCCCTCACAAACATACCCCTTGTCCCTCTTTTGGTTTATTGGGACCTGGTCACCCTACTCTGCATCCTCCTTTCAAATAGCTCCTCGTCGGTGTATTCTGGCTCAAAACGATACGGCATCCATTATACTCAAAGTCGTCGTCAGACACTTCTACATCGGATAAATATTCCGCCATGCTGCACAAAAATAGCCGTGTTGCCGTGTAGCCTAGCAACAACAGCGTCTCTACTCAGCTGCGTTCCTGCGGCGCACGTCTATGTCACCAAAGTTACCCATCCTTGTAAATCCCCGGATGACCATAACAACGAAGTTGAGCTGACATGGTGATAACACTGGCCATTCATTTATAAAATGTAGGTGAAATGAGCGAGTTTCGCAGCAGATAATGTCTAATTTAGGGGCTTCGATTTCTGGCCCCGTCCGCTACTATGGCATGAGAATAAACGCCGTCGGCTGGATCTAAATTGCTCGAAAACGGCTCCGAGCTCCACCAAAATTGTCTGGGTGAGTCTACGAGCATATTTAATCCTAACAATAAGGTCCAGGTGTCAAAAAAACCGAACTTATCCTTTAAAGTTGCATGTAGTAGCTTTAATAATCTTAATTTAATTATTATTTCAACATTTTCTGCCAATGGAAAAGTTTTCCCTGGCTAACTGAATTATAATAAACTGTTCCACATGATAAATGAAAACATTGCAGCTAAGTTATGCGCAAACTGTTGTTGTGTTGTCATAAAATACAGGTGGAAAGGAGAAAATGTGGCAACCACAGAGGTGGCCGACCATTTGCTCACGGTGGACTGTGTTGAGGAGGCTAATGTCTATGGTGTGAAGGTGCCAGGTAATAATTATATTTAGCAATCAGCAATGACTTAAGCTGTGTAAAAGAAAGACTTAGATAACGATTATCAGAAAGATCTTATGTCAGAAAATCTCCTAAATATGAAATTTTAGTAAAAGCTTCAACCTTTAAGCACTGTTTGTGTCTGTTTGAGTCTCTTTGGGGTTTTTAAAGGTTTGACAAGAGCTTGTGGACTTATAATACCTTATTATACCTTACTTACCTTACTTATAATACCTAGGACACGAGGGAAGAATCGGAATGGCAGCACTGAAACTGAAAGAAAACATGGACTTTGATGGAAAGGCTGCATATCAACATGTCAAAAACTACCTCCCCAGCTATGCAAGACCACGTTTCATTCGCATCCAGGTAAACAGAGTTTTGAACAAACGGCAAAGAAACATGAATTTGATTGAAAAGCCATTCATTTTGTCTTTGGCAGGATGCACTGGCAGTAACTGGGACCTTTAAGCAAATGAAGGTGAAGCTGTCAGAGGAGGGCTTCAACCCCGCTGTCATCAAGGACCCTTTGTTCTACCTGGAGGACAACAAGGGCTACATCCCCATGACTCAGGAGATATTCGATTCCATCGCAGAGGGGAGAGTGAGGCTCTGAATGACTTCAGTGTTAATTTTTGAATAGTCAAACTCAAATTGTGCCTCTGATTTTTTGTGTTTTTGTTGATACAGGATGCTAAATAATGATAAATGACCCACAAATTGAGTGTTAATGCACAGCACATTTCATGGCCTACTTTACATTGTGTGGAGAATATTGTGTAATTAAATATTTAAAGGGATATAATTTTGTTTGAAATGCTTTTTTTTTTTGGTAAAGATTTGTTCTATTGAAAGATGCCCAATTTACAATACAATTGCATCACATAAAATATATGAACATTTCCATTCATGCATGCTTTCATGCAAATATACTTGTAAAAAGGGTTAATTATAAACATGAAGCATCAACTTAAATATATATACAAGTGAAATTGTGATAATGACATATATGACATTTTACATACTACAGATGATGAAGCCCTACTGCAATGTCCCCATGACTGCCAGTGCAGATTTCGCTTTTTTTTTTGTATAAGATTTTTTTATTTTATTAAGTTTTTAATAAAGTGTTTTTATATAGCACAGTCTTGTTTTTTTTAAAGATGTAATAGAATAGAGTAACTGAGCGTCCTTGTTAATCTTATGTTTTATGCATAGAGCTAATTAGATCACCTGTAATTGAATTTAATTCCAGCAAGTAACCACTGTCATGTTCAATTTCTCACATTTACAGTATATCAAACCAATTCTTATGAAAATCGAAGAATTTTGCGTTAAGTCTTAAGACTGCACATGCTCCACTTTAAGATGGCGACGGTTAGAGCCACCACCTTCAAAACAGCTCTTCAGAAACCTACGGACGCTCAGTTGACTATTTATTATACTGCACTGTAGGACATTTCTGCAATTTTTACAGCATATTACTGTAAAATGAAGATGTGTACTGTATGATATGTGTACAGTAAGTTGCTGTATACTTATAATTGGTGGGAGAATTTAACAGTAAATGTATTATTATAGATTAATCTGATGTCTAGATGGGGAACACCAGACCCGTGAATAATCTCAAACCTTAACACTGATCTAGGGAGAGTTTAGCAAATCAAGAGTTCCCCTCTTGACCTTTATTTTCCTCGGCTGTCCATAAACTACAGGTTATACTGTATGTAAGGATGCACGATATGGATTTTTTTTTAGCCGATGCAATAATTACCTGCTTCACATGGCCGATACCAATAAGATAATAAATGATTTCACATGTTTGTATTTTTGAAAGAAATTCATATAACTTGTGGTTTTCACTTTAATTTTAAAACTAAAATTCAGTACTTCACAGCTCTGATCAAACCAAATCTGACTGACACCACTATTACAACGAAAACAAAGAACTCTGACGTTATGTTATTTTTTTCACTAAAAAAACTTAACAAACATAATTTTACTTTTATAAAACATTTTGCTTAAGAATTAAAGTGAAATGTTTGACATCATCTGTCAAATCAGATGTGATACATGGCAACATGGGCGTGGGAGTCAGGTCAGTATGGTGCTCACAAAAACATGGAATGGATTAGAAAACATCAGGACTGGAGTGACTCTTGAAAACAACTGCAGAGGCAGAAAGAATTTGTTCGAAAAACATTTTTAAAACAAATTGTCTCAAACCATTCAGTTAAGATGAAACTGTGCAAGTCACTTTGAATTAAGAAGAGTTTTAATTTGGGACTAGTTGTGGTCCTTTTAATGTTCATTTATTTTACCTGATAAATAAATCCGTAATTTATCTGTTATCATTAATGCTTGTTTATTACCTGGCCCCTGGCCTCCTGTCATTTTGCAGAAGTGGACCTCAGGCAAAACAAGTAGAGTCCCTGGTTTACAGAATGGTTTAAAAGCGCTGGAAATAATTATTATTTTGTGGTTGTTCATCATAGTCACACAGTAGTCAGCTAAAATATGAAAAAAAAAAGATTTATAAGTGAAAAAGAACAATAAAGAATAAAATAATAAAATAGAATGATAAAGAAATAAAGGAGAATAAAATATTCATAAATAAAAAATTCATAAAGATAGATGTTTGATATCTGATATTGGCTTTATTTAAATTCTTTATGAAGAAATATTATTATGTTTTATTTGTTTTCAGTTAACGAGTTAATGAAATGCCTATGAATTATACATATTTTCTTATTCAGCTTTCTTTTCTTGTCATTTCTTCATAATGCTTCTGAAAAGTTGCAGACCACATGCCAAGCTCAATGCTTGGCATGTGGTCTGCAAAGTCCTTTTTAAGCAGTGTCCAGATTTCAAAGTGACCTGTCCCAGATTATTAAATTCAGGCAGATTTCTTCAATTAAGTTAATTAATTTTTATATTGATTTTATGTAGCCAACTTTATATCTGGCCAATAAAAAAACAGCCTTTGGCTAATTCTGGCTAAATTTAATTTAATTAATTAATTTTAATTTATAATTAACCCCACCCCCTCTCACCTGCCCATCCTGAAAACTAATCACTCACTGGATTTCGAGTAGTCGGCCCACGTTTCTTCCCTTATAATGGAGGTAAAAGTCACGTAATGATGTGTGAGTGCCGGCTGGTACAGATATCTTGATGATATATTCTGGGAAGGGAAAATGGAAGAACTCTTGGAATTTGTGTCATTTTTGAATGGTGTATACACTGATCTAAAATTCTCTCTTGAATATGACCTGCAACGTGTATCTTTTCTTGATATGTGGATTGAGTTGAAGAATGGAGGCCTCATCACCACACTATACAGGAAACCCACTGACCGTAACACTTTCCTTCTAGCTAGCAGTGCTCATCCTAAAGCCTTAAAGAATGGCTTACCTAAAAGTCAATTTTACAGACTGAGACGCCTTTGCCATTCTGATGAAGATTACACAGAAAAATCCTTGGAAATTAAACAACGCTTTCTAGAAAGGGGTTACTCTGCTCAGTGTGTTGAGGAGGCCTACCAGGTTGCTCTATCTAAACCTAGATTTGTCTTATTGACAAAGAGTATTCAGAAAGAAAAACCTTTTTCTGTAACCTGTATTACCACCTTTACTCCTCAGGCCCACATGTTTAAGAATACTATCCTTAAATATTGGCATATTCTGACCTCAGACCCAGCCCTCATTCAACACTTCAAAGATCCACCGCTTTTTGTTTACAAAAGAGGACCAAACCTAGAAATAAATTGGTTAGAGCCAGTATACTACCAAGCCCCAGACAGACCCTCCTGGCTCCCCTCAAACAAGGAAATTACCCTTGTGGTAACTGTGCTCAGTGCCACAATACATCGAAAAGAATACTTTTACACACCCCAGAACAGGGAAAGCTTTTCCAGTAAGAGGAGTCATCACATGCAATACCAAAAATGTTGTATATATGCTTAAATGCACCTGTGATAAAATCTATATTGGTAAAACTATTCGCCCTCTGAAACAAAGGATTAGCGAACACAAAAGTTCAATAAGACAAAATGATATTAATTACCCTGTTGCCTGCCACTTTAATAACCACCCCATCCTATCTCCTCCTCAGGTTCCAGGGAATAGAACAGGTTACTCTTCAGAGAGGGGGTGATGTTGACAGGCGACTATGTCAGAGAGAGCTATATTGGATCCACACCTTAGAAAGTTTGCAACCACTGGGTCTCAATGAGGATTTTGAAATGAGTGTTGTACTTTAATTCAATCACAATAGACTTTAGGCTACACTATGCTCTATGATGGTCATTACCTGATGTTTGCATAGAAGCTGTTTCTTCTTTCTATTGTGCTGTTGCAATTTACCTTGGTAAATGATTTTGATGTACTGATGCATTGATGTATTGATGTAATGATGTATTTATGTTTCTTAGTTTCAGTAGACCCTGTGTCTAAGGCTGTATCTGATGTAGGACTACAAGTTTCTTAACTGGACTACAATCCCCAT
Organism: Lutjanus argentimaculatus; assembly: GCA_034769285.1. NCBI lineage: Eukaryota > Metazoa > Chordata > Actinopteri > Lutjaniformes > Lutjanidae > Lutjanus > Lutjanus argentimaculatus. Next base: position 33,338,988 of record JAWZSL010000002.1, read on the forward strand.
GATATCCTTTTAGCCTCAGCCATATTAACACAGGTGTCTGGCATTATGCAATCAAGTGAAGTGTTGGCCAGAACCCTCTATCTACAGCCACATTCACTCGGTGTGCATGCCTGAAGAAGGTCAAAGACCGAAAGCTTGCAGAAATAAATTGATGATTGCACAGTGTTGTGAGTGTGCGGTTGCTGTTTTTTTGTTTTGAGTGCCGGCTGGTAAAAAAAAAAAGCTGAATCAGCCCTCCGAAAAGCTCAGATATCTCCGGAACCAGGCAATCAATAACCTCCCTCCACGGTACAGTGAGTTGGTGAAAGCCAGGTCTTCATTTTCCCCTTTTTTGTCATTTAGTTTCTTCTTTCACAAACTTTGGGGGTTTGATTTTCTATTTGAGAGTGAACCAAACTGAGCTATTGTCAACTCTAGAAGGGAACCCTTGATTTGTGGAACTCACAAAATTTGTGTGTTTGTTTCTTCATTATGCACCTTGTACAAGCAAATTTTGTTTTAAATGTGAGAACGCTATGGTTAAATAAATATGGTCAGAACACACTCAGAAAACACTCAGTTAGGGTTGTGAAAAAAAACATGGTTTGGGTTAGAAATGATCACTCTCACAAGACCTTTCATGGGTCTGGGGTCCTCTTATTGGGTATACTTCCATGTTTTGAGTTTGCATTAGCGGGAAATCCCAAAGTGGAGTTTTCGTGTACCTTATGAACTGACTGAGAGTGAGTGAGAACTGAGTGAGAACTGGACTGACCTAGTTTTGTTTCTTTAATATCATGTTTGAAATTTAATCTGACGGTGTGGGTTTGTTTAAGGCAGTGCTTCTCAATCCTGGTCCTCAGGCCCCCCTGCCCTGCATGTTTTAGGTGTTTCCCTGCTCCAACACACCTGATTCAAATGATCAGCTCATCATCAAGCCTCCACAGAAGCCTGATAATGACCTGATCATTTGAATCAGATGTGTTGTAGCAGGGAAACATCTAAAACATGCAGGGCAGGGGGGCCTGAGGACCAGGATTGAGAAACACTGGTTTAAGGAGAGTTTAATTACTGCCTCGCAAGAAGGCGTGAAGAAGGGCTACTTGGTCCAAATTTTGAGATACTGAACAGTTCTATTTGCTGTTTATTGCTGAAAAGTGCCCAGAAAAGTGATGATTTTCTGTTGAACTCTTCAGAGTTTCAGGGAATATTGTCCTGCCAATACAGACGGGACAAGGAAAAACCACATATACTGAACTGACTCGTGCTGCATTGTCACCCTGATTATTTGCTGTGACTATTTGTGTTCTGTTGGTCTGGTGGTTCATTTTTATCAATAGTGGGTTTATGACAGAGTGTATTCATTCATCCATGAGGGTGAATGACCTTTAAAATCTCAAACAGGAAATTGTCTGATGAACTCTGGCTGGCACCATAAAAACATAAAAACAATAATTAAATATTTTGCTGACAATCAGTGCATCATAGTGATGTTGAGCAAAGGTGGAAGTAAAAAATGACAACTATTCAAACCACTATGATCTAAACATCTTTTCATAGACGAGACCTCATTCAACAGAGTTTTCAGAATTTAATTTCTCACATCCATCTTTTTAGACATGTTTTCTTCTATTATTCCAGTTTACTGACCTTCATTTTCTAAACTGTCAGTTGATCTGTGCTGCAGACTGTCATCACTAACATGGAGGTTAAATGCCCCTTATGTGCATTCTGTGTGTAGTCAATCCTTATTTCTTAATTCATGTTCATTATATATGTGTGCTTTTCTCAATTTGCATTTTAATGCAAAGTTATTTATAATCATTGCAAAAAATGTTTGTTTATGTATATATGCTGTTCAAAGAATATCAGCTATATATTTCATGTAATTATAGAAGACACAGATGAAACCATGATTAATTAGTTTAAACATTTTTTAAATAGGCTTTTATTTGTTATGAACCCCATAATCTATGTGCACACACACACACACACACACACACCACACACACACACCACACACATATATATATATAATTTATCATGTTGTATACACCCTGGCGGGCAGTGCCAACCTAGGTTGGGGCACCTCCTCAGGTGGTGTGTGGCCCCTTGGTGGGAGCACCTCCGGTGAGGGTGCTACCGACCTAGATAGGTGCCTACGATGTCGGTGAGGGCGCCTCACCTCGGTTGGGGGGAGCTACCAACCTTGGTGAGGACGTCTCTTCAGGGTGGGGGTTCTGGCCTCGGTGAGAGCTGCTGATCTCTGGTGGGGTTCCTCCTCTGGTGAGGGCCACCTATCTTCAAGGTGGGCGCCTCCTATAGTGGGGGCTGCCGACCTCTGTGGTGTCTGACATTTGTATGTCAATGATGTGACAGTCCCAATGAAAATCGACTCTGGAGCACATGTGAACATTCTGCCAAGGAAATACTGTCAAAAACTGAGCATAAAGCCCAAAGTGAGACCTAAGAAGATGAATGTTACGTGCCACTGTGTGTGCTTGTGTGCTTGCTCTCCTCTGCCCAGGTACTGCACCTTCCCCCTCTGTGTGGATGCAGTGATTGGCAGCAGCTGTAGCCACTCTGCAATCAGGGCCTGGGAGATATAAGCTGGGAGAGTGCAGCAGTTAAGGGCCAGTGGGCCATTCAGCAGCCGTAAGTCTGCATTTCAGGGCTTGTGGGCCATTCGGCAGATTGCCGGTTTGCATTTCGGCAGTCTAGTCTTGCAGGAGCAGGCTAGACTGCTAGTATTGGCGTGTTTTGCCCCCTAGTTTGTGTTCTGTGCTTTGCTAGCTCCCCAGCTGGTTAAAGTACTTGTGTTTATGTTAATCATGTGTCTTGCTAGCTCCCCAGTTAGCAAGATACTCGTTTGGGCGCCCCATGTGCTTTGTAAGCCTCGCCAGCTTGCAAAGTACTCGTTGTCTGGGTCTTCTGTGTCTGTGTTTTGCTAGCCACTCCGGCTAGCAAGGCACTTGTTGGCTTTTGCTTAGTTAATTTGGTGTTAACTTAATTTTACACATTATTTGTTAAATAAAAGAACGTTCGTTTACACTTTTGCCTCAGTTCTCCCTTCTTCCTTTTTCACCCGGGTCAAGTTTATTTATTGTTACACCCCTCATCCCCTAGCACCAACTTGGGGGTCGTAACAATGAACTTGAGAGGATTTAACGACCAACCGAACCCAACAAAGGGTGAGTTCAGAGCCACTCTTTAAGGAGAAGGATGCACCTTTAGTGTACTGTTTGATCTAGTTGAGGAGGATAGCCAGCACATTTCAGGTTTAAGAGCAAGTGAAAGCTGGGCCTTATAAAAAGAGTTCATATCACTGATAGTGCTCTAGTGACCCCTAGAGGCACTACTGAAAAGCAGAAAGATAAAGAGGCAGGATCCACAGCAGAAATGGTGAGAGAGCATAAGGATGTGTTCCAGGGTTTCACCCACCTACCAAACCAGTCCAAAATACAGTTGAAAGAGAACACAGAGCCATAATATGTGCAGCAAGAAAAGTGCCAGTGGCCCTGAAAGAAAGACTGAGAAAAGAACTGAAATTTCTGATAGACAGAAGGAAATGTGGAAGACCTACAGACTGGGTTATTTCATTTGTTATTTTGGAAAAAAACAACAACAGAGATCTAGAACTGTGTATAGATATAGATTTGAACAAGTGGATCAAAAGAGAGCACTTAAAACTGCCAACAAAGTCAGACATTACTACTACAATGGCCGGAGCACGCTTTTTTCCAAACCGAATGCCTCTTCTGGATGAGGAAAGTGCAAAACTGTGCACGTTCAACACACCTTTTGGCGGACACTGCTTTCTGCGTATGCCCTATGGAATTGCTTCTGTTTTTCACAGAAGAGTACAGAAACTGTTCGATGAGATGGAAGGTGTAGGAGTGTTTCTGAGTGATTTGGTCATATGGGGAACTGACAAAACTGAGCATGACAAGAGGCTGAGAAAAGTTACACTTCAATGAAGGTTGCTATTGTCAAAAGACCAAAAGGAAAGAGTGGCTGGAGTTGGGTTGGGGTGTGATGCTCACCACTGGGCTCAAAACAACAAAAGGTTTCATTCTCAGAGCTCTGATAATCAGTGCAAAATGGTTGGTCTCAACAGAGAAGCAGACACTTGAAGCATGTGTTTGAAGTAAGTGCTCATATACTTTGTCATAGTATGAAACACATAGAGCTGTTTATGCTCACATCCTGAAAAATACTGATTAGAACATGAGGGAAGAACTGTAAAGGCATCACTGAAGCTGAAAGAAAACATGGATATCAGCATTTCAAAAACTACTATTCACATTATCAGTAAACAAATTCCTGGATTAACTTGCAATGTATAGAAAATCAGGAATTTGGCTGAAAATATATCGTAAAATGTAAATTAAAAAAGAATGCAATGGTTTGCAAATCACTATGTTCAGTTAAAGTTCAAAGATTGGATATTTAATGTTCAAGTCTGTAAATATACATTTATTCTAAATTTGATGCCTGTAACATGTTCCAAATAAGTTGGGACAGGGACATGTTTACCTCTGTGATACATCACATTTTGTTTTAACAACACTCAGTAAGTGTTTGGGAACTGAGGTCACAAATTTTGAAGTTTGGAAAGCTAAATTCTCTCTTATTCTTGCTGGATATACGACTTCACATACTCTGTGGTCCAGGGTCTCCATTGTCGTATTTTGTTTTTCATAATGCACCACACATTTTCAATGGGAGACAGGTCTGGACTGCAGGCAGGTCAGTCTACATGAACTCTTTTACTATGAAGCCACGCTGTTGGAACACATGCAGAATGTTTCTTGCTGAAATAAGCAAAACATATGTTTTTCCGGCATTGCATTTTGCTCTAAAACCTGCACTTTCTGCATCAATGGGGTCTTCACAGATGTGATAGCTACCCATGATGGCATGGACACTAACCCCCACCACCCCAGATTCATCAAATTCAGAATGAGTGTATACTTACAAAAAAACAATAGAGATTATCAAGATGATCAATTTGAACATTAAATATCTTGTCTTTGAACTGTATTAAAATGAATTTGGTTTGAAAGGGATTTGCAAATCATTGAATTCTATATCTATTTATGTTTTACACAGCATCTCAACTATTTTGGAGTGAGGGTATTTTTACTAATTATAAACCAAACGTATTGTAGTGGAAATTAATGAAACTATTATATAAATAAGAATAAAAGTAAAGCAAATAAAACAAGTACACATATATATTTGAAATGCTTTTTAATAAAAATATTTTTCTTAAAATGTGATTGGACATGAGCAAAACAATCCCAAATCACTGACACACATATAGTGATCATTCATCTGTCAAGAGCTGACTGTGCTGGCTCAGCATCAACACAGCTGGTACCATGGCTGATTATCAATAGCTCAGTTTCTGCATGTGTATGAACTACTGAACACTGCTTTCAGGATCATTATAGGAGCTCAGGTGCAGTGGCAGTTTCAAGTGGAGTAGGAGAAGGCGCTGTGTTGGCTACAGGAGAGGAAGACATACAGTTTGTTCCTCTGCAGGTGGAGGTCAAGTGTTTTTGTGCTGTTTGTGAAACCTTCAGAGGGCAGCACACCTGGTGCCGCCCACACTGCACCCACGGGTTGCAGAAACTGGGCACGCTGTAGAACTTTGTCAGCTTTTTCAGGACTTGTTTACCCAGAAGATTTGAAGGCATCTCTGTATTCTCAATCACAGGATCGGCTCCTGCTGTTGATGGCGTGGGGAGAGCACCTGCAGCATGTTGAAGATCAGGGCTTGGTTCACAGTTGTAGCCAGACATGGGCCCGAAGTAAGTGTAAGGCAGAGGCTCGCTGTTGCAGCTAAGAGAGCGCATTGGCCTCCTGGATGGATTCCAAGCCTTGTCAATCCAGAGCTCCACAGACTTATCCAGCTTGGAGACAGCGTCCTCTTTCTCCTTGGACCTGGTGTCCGAGTTGGGGTCTTGGTTTCCTTCAGCTCTTATAACCTCATCTCTTCTGGATTTTGGTTCGTCTATGTTTTTCACAGCCTGTGTCTCAGCCAGTAGAGTGGAAGCCGTTTTGGAGATGATGCTCCAGTCCCTAAGGATGTCATCTGCGGTAGTGAACTGTGAGGTCACCGTAAATCGGATGATGCGTTTGTTGTGAATGTCTGCAGGGATGAGGTACATGGTGCCTGAGCGGGTCAGTCTCCGCAACAGCTCCTGGGTCAAAGCATTTCCTCCCTTGAATAAGAAAATGTCACAAAATATTCATAAATGATGCAGGGCTGAAAAACTAAAGTCTTAGAAACAAAACAAAAGCATTTTCAGGAACATTAATTCAAGGTTTCAGGTCTGTTTAATGAAAACAAGACTAGTCAACATTCAGTAGCTCACCCTCAAACGAAGTGGAAAGGTTACAACAGTGGAAAGGATATATTTCTCACCACTGAAAAGCCAATTCGCTTAAAACTCGATTTAACATTAACAGTTTACTGAATAGACAGTCCAAACTTGTGTTACATACTTTCAGACAGAAGACCACAAGGCCAAGGTGCCTCTCAGCAGGAACCTCAAAATTTGGGTCACTCCTTATGTGAGACTCCAAGAGCTTTGCCATCTCAATCCCCTAAAAAAGACAGACACAACATATATGTGAAATTGAAACTTTAACACAAACAAAATTCTGTGGGTTGAACTCCTTACAGTATGTTTATGCAAGGTCCCTCATTTGTCTGGGGTCCATGCAGCCAAGCTACTGATACCCTGTTGCAGAGGTTCCCAAACTTTTTCATGTCAGAGACTCCCAAAGTAGATGCACATTAGACCACAGACCTTTTGTTTTAAGGAATCCCATAATAAAGTCTTAATCAGTCCTTGATAAAACTAGAATCACAATAAATTGCAAACTACTAACAAAACTGCCAACCCTATTTCTTCCCTCGTTGTTCTAACTTACAAAGAATGGGATAAAAGTGTGATAAACATTCTATTCCTGCTTTTGCTGGGGACGCCCTTCAACACACTCAAGGACCCCTGTTGGTTCCCGGACCCTAGTTTGAAAACCACTGCCCTATTGATTTCTTATGATTCTTCTTCTGCTTTCTGGGCCCTAAAAGTATCTGTGTCTCAGAAACCATAACAGCTACAGTTCCCAAACTTGGAAGATCTGTAGTGCATGGTCTAAAGTCAATGGCGCAAGTGGATTTAGGGAGTGTCCAACTCCACTTTGCTATTTAAGTGGCACATAATCAGAGTGCAGAGTTGTATTCAGTCTCTTAATTAATCATAGGTGTGTTTTGGGCATAACATGAATTAAACCAATCAGATTGTTTGGGTGCCCCTGTGGCTCAGTTGAATGAGTATGTGACCCATGTACTGAGGCTATCAGTCCTCTGCAGCGGGTGCTGGTTCGACTCCTGCCTGCGACCCTTTGCTGTGTGTCATCCTCTCTCTCTACCCCCATTACTGTCAACTCTTCAGCTGTCACTGTTAATAAAGGCAAAAAAACACACTCAGATTATCATCCTCATTCCCTTTAAGAGCCAGGTGTGGCTGCTTCTAGTGCGTTGCTATTTAAATTATGGATTCTGCAAATTGGAGAAGCTGAAGCCAAAATGAGCCACTTGTAGTGATGCAGGCACTGTGGTTATTGATTAATAGTGGATGGGCTGCAGGTGAGCGAAGTAAGGTGAAATGTCTCTCTACTTAGCGGACCCTGTGTGTGCACAGCAGCATGACTGATGTGCATAGAAATGTTATGTTAATTATTGAAAGCAGCTGCTAAAATCAAGTAAATCATTACAAAAGAAAATACTTCAGACATCAGCACAACACACAATAAAGAAATCACCTGGAAAGCTTGCTCTGCTCAGCATGATTCAAAGGACAATTTAATGATAGAGAAGCTAATTATTAGAAGATAATTTTCTATTTGCTTAATAATGTCACTGCTGCAGGAAATATTGTCAATATTTAAGCACCATAACCTAAAAGCCACAGTTGTAAACTTGACAGGAGGGAGAAAACAGAGGAAATATTTTTTTAGACAGCTCTAATGGAAGTCAGGATTTATACTGCTGCTTTACGTGTGTGAGACCTTCCGGATTTGTAATTTAAACAATGAGGTTACAGCTGCTGTTCCTTGCACATAGAGATGCACAGTGTCTCTCTAAATGCACAGACATGTCACTCTATTTCAGGTGCATCTGTAAACGTAGGTGCATCTTACTATACTATGAATAGTGTGCCCTTTAAATAGCAGGAAAATACTGTACCATTAACTTCAAGCCAGGTTTTTGTTGGTCAGAGGCACAATTGCTTTCTGTTGCCTTATTGTAGCAATGGGCCAACAATCTGCCCAACCATACCTCATTCTGAGACCAACACAAAAATGTCAACTGTCAACTGTCAACTGCTTTGCACTGGGCGAAAGAGAGAGCCCTTGAATGATGTGGTGGTGTCTGTATCAATGAACAAGCCCGGCACATGTGAAGTGATTGCTTCATGGTGTACGGAGGTGTGTGGGAAGCCATGTCTCCCTGTAGCACACTTCGTAAGTCACCTTCTCCAGGCATACAAGCCCCTTTTAGATCCAAAGGTTGCGAGTTTGAACCCTGCAAAAGAGCTATGCTCAGTGGAATCAAAGGTGAAAAAAATTTTGACGCTCACAGATGATTCCAGTCTGTTGATTGAGGCTGCAAAACACAGTCCTGCTGATAAGACCCCTGCCCACCTCTCTACCTCTGTTTTTAACTATTAATCAGCTCAAATCTTCAGCTATCATTCACATTTCAATTCACAATTCAACCTTTATCACACAAACAAACAATACATACAAAAACAACATGACACTGATTTGAGTGATTTTTTTACACACACTCTATGTTCATGTTCACTTCAAGAGTTTTTGATTCAGTTGTGCTATAACTGGCCCTCAAAGTTTGCTCAGATGTGGTTGGCAGAGTTCACTTTACAAAAAATGTCAAATATCCTACACACTTTGTGCTACTGCAAGGAAATTTACTGGACAAGGGTGGATATGATGGCTGAGTGGCCATGACAAATTTGGTGCTATTTGGCCAAGAGCAAGGAGCTGTAGCAGCATCATCAGTCATAATGTTCCTGTTTGGCCTGTGTCATTTTGTTCAAAGCATGTCGTCAATGACTTTCAGTGTAACTCATTGTCTAGACTGCAAAAATCACATCATCATCGTGCTCGCCTGATGACAGCGTTCATCCCACACTGAAACGTCTGCTTAGATAGGCCCTGTATTGTCTGCACATTTCGAGGTGCCCCGCAGTAAATGAACAGCCAAAGTTTCTGTGATGTGTGGAGTTTTTCTTCAATATGTGTGAATATTCCTGATCTATTTTTCATTAACACAATGCATCAGCACTGCAGTATGTGTGTGTACAGTGGGTGTGGATGAGAAAAAGAGATTAAAAAAAAGAGAGTGCTGCTCAGAACAGACAGGTGTTGTGGCGATTAGAGCAGAGAGATTAAAATTTAGCACTGAAGTTGTCTAGTGGCAGTAAATGTACAGTTTCCCCATGAATAAACACTGCAGATAAAGTCCAAGAAGTTCCTGTATCTTGTTTACCAGCTTACCACCAAGTGAAGGAGAGACTGTTGGATTAAACTGGAGCAGAGTGAGTTGCTGTGGAGCACACGCTGCTCTGCCTACATTACAAAATGTGGATAAAATATGCTTCCAATATCTTTTCACTGGGTATCAACCTCCTATTTGTGTGCATACTGTCCTAAAGCTTAAGCTTGCATTTACTTCAGTTAGAGGCAGCTGGGACATGAGACACATGCAACTGGGCAGACAGCTGCACTGATAAAAATGAAAGTGTTTCTTTTGCATGAGATGTGTGAGTGAAAAACCTGTCTGACTCGCTTGCGGTCAAGTCCCCTCATCTAAGCATACAGAAGACCTGGGTTCAAGTCACAGGCTGATCAAGTCCTTGCCTACTCTTTAAGCTTTTCCAGCTGTCTGCTTCTTCTCTAAAAACTTGTTTCTTGGAACTGGTCAATAGTGGCTATAAATAATATTTTCCCTAAAATACAAACTGAATGCCACTTACATGTTTGATATGAGCCTGAAGGTTTTTCAGTCCAAAGGAGCGCATAACAAACCAGAGTTTGATAGAACGGAAACGTCGGCTGAGGGGAATCTGCCAGTGCTGAACAACAGAGGAAAGTAGTGTCATTGCATGAGATGATTCACTGAGATAACAGAATCTTTAATTTGGTGAAGACATGACAGTGTCATACCATGTAGTCTGTGGCTAACTGTGAGTTTTCATGTCTGAGGTAAACAGGATCAACAGTGAACGTCTGTTGGAGCTTATATTTATCCTTCACCCTGAGAAAACAAAAGTAAAACATATAAACCAGCATTCATCACATAAGTTTGGCTGTAAATGTTTTTCTTTAATGTCAGACCTATTTTCATAGATATGTTTTTCATTCTATAGAAGTGAGTTAAGGTGTTTGATGCTCTTACTCACCAGAAAGCGGTGCAGTCAAAATGGACCATCATCCACTTGGCAGGGTTGAACACAAAAGAATGAGCAAATTCGATGCCCTTCAGGGACCAGCGGAGCTCAGGACAGACGTAGGCTGAGCCAGCGTACGCAGCGTCAACATGGAGCCACAGTCCCTCTTCTGCACCTGTAAAAAAAATATTTTAATACAAGGACTGTAATTCTCTATTGCATCTCAATGTATTGACTTCACAGGAAATGTTAAACCAGACATTATTGAGAGTAAATCTGAGGACGTACAGACTGGTCCCAGTTCAGATAGATTGTCGAAGGCACACACTCCTGTAGTTCCCAAAGTGGCACAGAGCTGAACAGGAGAGAAACAAAATCACAAATAAAATGTTACATTTAATGTCAATATTTGTTGTATAATTTAATTATTTAAAAGATACATACCGGTGTTCCTTTGATGTTTTAGCCCAATAAATTGTACATAATTCATTTTTGATATTACCATTTTATTTACCATATTTTCCATACTGTACTTTTTTTTTTTAAATTTAGCATTTTTTCGAACTTCTAGGCAGCATTGTTTCTATTTCATTTTAATATACTGTGAAAGTGAATATTTAGCTATTTGCAGTGGTGGAAGAAGAACTGCTGGTTTAACCTGTGAAAATGTGTTGTATTTTACAAGCTTATATGTTTGTTTGTTTGTTTGTTTTTTGGAAAAGCTTATTTTGTTAAGTAACAAGTAATTACACCACTCAGGTAAAGGAGGTAAAAGTACAATACTTCCCTTTGAAATATAATGGAGTACAAATAAAATGTAACATACAATGGAAACACTCATAGTGGAAATACTGGCTATTTGTCTAACAAAGTCTAAAACAAGAACAGTAGAAAACTCCCTCATGGTCCCCAGAGGTCTGAAGGTCAGCTGCTGGAAATCATTACAGATGTTAGGTTGTTGGGAAAACAATAAATAAGCAGGGCATGACAGCAAGGACATGAATTTCATAATGTCTTCATTATAAAAGAAAAACATACAGGAACTTAGTTGAATCAACTAATCTTTTCTCATTAACATAAATGTACAAGTTTTATTTGTTCAAGTCGATTAAACTTAAAATTTCTAGTGTTTATTTTCAGAACGTTAGAGCTTATGAAAATTAGTTCTTATAACGTGAAGTCTTTTGACTTTTGATTTTTTTATAGTTTAAAGAAAGAAAATATTCATGATGAAAACTTGCTGTGTGTCTAATACACTATACGATATTTGTTTGTTTTCACAATAATGATGAAGGTTAGTGTTGATTTCAGACCCCCTAACACATAAAATTAATTAAATTCACTGCAAATTTAGCATATTGTCTTTGTGCCAATGCTGGAAGAAAGACGCTCAAACTGGAGCAGCAGCAGCTTGTAGGTTCTTTGTGTGAAATTAAAATTTGACTCTTTAAACTGAGAAAATGTAAAAGGAAATAAAAATTGTTTGTAATGTCGTCAGTGTGACTGAAGGGTTTTTGGTCCAACTCAGCAATATCTAGATTGCTTGTTATGAATCACTGCAAAATTACTTCAACTTGTCTTTTCAAATTCAGTCAACTCCAGATTCTAAGGTAGCCTGGACACCTGCTAACCTGCTATTCTTATTTCAGTAAAAGTGCATCAATTCAATTTTTCTAAGTATTGTGGGTCTGACATCATGACAACCATGTGTTTTCCAGATTTTTTCCCCTGGAGCTGAGCTGATATTTTCTCTTGGTGACTTGGAAAGGAGGTTAAGTCTGATGCAAGACAATTACATTTTGTATTATATTAGATATAAAAATGGTCCACCTGAACTGGTCACAGCAGATTAAAAGAAAGGGATGTAACTTCAAGTTGTTATAATACACAAAAATAGACACCACTAGCCATCACTAAAGCAGAAATCTGGGGACTCATTCAAAACATAACATTACAGCAACTACTACTGAAATATACTTTGCAGGTATGATTCTTAAATACTTCACATAAACAGCCCCATGATACCCAGTGTCAAATACCTACCATAACGGGGACCAGTCCCCTGCACCGGTCCTCTTGTATGGCTTGTTTCAAAGTGTCTCCTCTCAGGGACAACTGCTCATCAGTGGGCAGAAACCTGATCCTCACCAGAGAGATCAAACCTGCCTTCTCAACTGAGGAATGAGCCTATAAAAGCAGTCACACATCAAATCAGTTTCTCTGTTTGTTTCATCTGATTGATGGGAGCTTATTGGACAAGAAGTGGTGACACTGACCTGATCTGAAGCGTAGGCGACCAGTCTTGAATTTAGGACTGAGTCATCCACATCCTGGTCGAGCTCAGCCCGCAGCTGCAATATTTTGTCTTTCCTGGCTGCCAGCAGAGCAACCAGTGTGCTCTCACTGACGGTGCTCTAACAGGAGGGTCGGGGAAGATAGAAAGATTATTAGCTCACGGTTACCACAGAGATGAGGGTTTCTGGGTTTAAAAAAAAAAAGTAGATCAAGGAGTCACAAACCTGCAGTATGCCTCCGCCTCTGCTGTCAGGATGGTGATGCAGGAAGAAGGAGGGGAGCCCCAGTGCTTTACACAACCAGTCCAACACATTCATTTCCAGTTCTGTGCAAGCTGGACTGGAGGCCTGATCAAAACCAGCACAGAAAATATCATTTATTTAGATGCTATGACTTCATTGTTGTGATGTTTTTGCTGTTTTTAATGCGGTGAAGTCAGGTAATTTGGGACACTTGATTACTAAGAAACCACCTAAATTTCTGAGGACTATATGGGAGTTTTACTTTTAGAGGTTGTTATGGATCTTTGCTATATTTCAATTAAGAAAACACATTGCCTAGTAAAATACGTAAAAAAATGCTGGACCTTCAAACACCACCACCACCACCGCCACTTCAATGATATGTTCAGGTAAAATCGGACGATCACTGATATTTAAAAAGGACACCAAACAATTCACCTTAATTGAAGAATAATTGTATTTGTATAGTATATTTGTTTTTAAAGGATAAAATACACTCAGTAGTTCAGTCATTCATTCATTAAATTGTCTTTTTCTTCTATTTATCTATCACACTCTTTATTCTTTCCTCCCACCACTGATTACACTTTCCTCCAACTTTCCTGGAAGCCTAGAAACATGGCACTTTCACTTCAGAAAAAGATCAAATTTTTAGCTTATTTTCCTGCCCTGTTGGGTACTCACACAACTCTTTCACTTAAGTGTACTATGAAAACCTAAAAGTTAATCAAATACAACATCCTGCACTCACTTTTGGTGTTATAACTTTTTTGTTTTAGCTGCGGTGCTGTTATTTCCAAGAGAAAATCAACACAAGATGACAAACATGGCGAATTTTTCAGCGGCTCTTTTTTAAAATTTCAGTTTCTTATTACATTGAAAGTTCGGTATTTTGCAAGATTTGAGCAAAATTGCCTGTCAAGTGTTCTTACATTCAAAACTCAGATGAGTCATATTCTAAAAGTTACACATGGCACAACTGTGAAAAATTAGTTTGGCTTTTCCTGGCTTAAAATGGCTTCAAAATAAATATTCCATTAAAATATATACATAATATAATGCAGTTGCACAGGCAGAGCTGCTCAGCTCTGCTGGCAAGTTGATGCATGCCGACCTTTGTTCACAACACACCATGCAACTGAGTAGTTTTAACAATTTGACTCTTTAAATTAACATTTTATGACAACAATTCAGCTTAACTGAACAACGATTGTGTGTCATGCTTATTTGTTTTTTAAATGGCAAAATCTATTTATCAGTTCAGTTATAATTCATTAAATTATCTTATTCTGGTGTTCATTTTTCACACCCTTAATAATGTCCTCCCACCATTGGTCATTTTTCCTCCAACTTTTCTGGAAGCCTTGAAACATAGTGCTTTCATTTTAGTAAAATATCAAATTTTAGCTTATTTTTTTGTGCCACTGGGTGTTATATAATATTAGAAATACAATTTTAAAAAGACTTCTTCCATGCTCTGGGACCAGTAATTTTTAAAATCTTTGCTGTCTCCATCCTTGTTATCTTAGACCAATCAAAATGTTTCATGTAGGACAACGGACATTTGTTGCAACAATGCAAAGACATATTTGTTAACTGGCTGCTAAAATTAATAGCGTCTCATTTTACCGGATGTCCTAAATTGCCAGACTTTACCCAAGTGTAGTCGAGAAAAAAGTGTTAGTTTACCCAGGTGAATCCAACACAGTTGATGGCATCAGCCAGCATGTCCCCGAGCATAGAGGGCCATGAGGTGAGGCTGGGGTAGTAGGCATGCATGTGGGGGCTCTGCCAGTGAACCACCTGGAGAAAAAGATGAGAAAATACTTGCTTCCTTGCCATTGTTTCAGATTACTGACATGCTGATGGGTGACATTAGGAACTTACTCCTGGCATGATGACTTTCTCGATGTCGTTGAAGATGCTCTCCCAATCCTCCGGCTCTGTAGGTGCAGTGTCAGGGAGAAGCTCCTTCATGTAACCTGGCTTCACATCTGGGATCACCTTCCTCTCCCTGATGGAGCCCAGGTACTGAGTGATGTAGTCCACCAGCTCTTTACCTAATCAAAGAAACACACACTGTAATAGGCTGGACACAGACAGAACAAATCAATATTGTAAAATGAAACCTCTTATTACCTCTGCGATTGTATTCCTCAGCCTGCATTGTTATTTTAGATGAGAGCTCTGTGAGTTAATTTGTTGCGTGCGACAGGTGGCTTCAATGATGCTTTGTGTATTCAGTGGCAGAGATCACAGAATTATATAGACCCATCTGTGAAGGACACACCCTAAAATGATGACGCATTGAAAGTGCAATGGAAAATCTGCTAGTCTGACCCTTGTCTAAGCGTTTGTCTAGTCTGATCCTGTGTATTAGTCTGACCCTTGTCTAATTTTTTGTACTTTTAGTCTGACCCTTGTTTACCTTTTGCACTTTTATCCTCGCCAGTATAAGTTCATTTAACGTGTAGTCTGGCACTCTGCTGTCTACATCTACGCATCTCTACGACGCAGCCTTATAGTCCCTCTCTAAGAAGGGGAAACTTACAACGATATCTTGCTCCCCCTAATATAAAAGAAACTTCTGCAGACTGCTTGCACTCTGTATAACCATCGACCTTCTTGGAAGCATAAACTACAGAAAGACAATTTCTCTCTTAAGTCTTTATTTAAAAATCTCACCAATTAAAATGTCCACAACAAAAGCACCAAACAATTGACCTTCACAATTTTTTCCATCACTGGAATCATTGGTCACTCATTGACTCCACGTTTGTAGTAATTATTTACCTTCTTATGATGATAATGATCCATTCACAGCTCAGTGATGAGACTATTTAGCATTTTAGGAAAAAAATATAACTATAAGTGATAGTTGAAATAACAATGCAGGTGCATCAGTTTCTCTGCTCCTGGAACAAGGATTCTCTACATAAAGAGGGGACATCACACTTTAATTTATATGTGTATTTATTTTACTTATGCTGAAATATATCAGATATACAGTATGTGCAATATATTTCAACAGCTTTTCTGTTATTTAAAAATGTTTTAACATATTTTGACCATATAAACTTGAATCTAGGAAAAAAATGATATAATAGTTTGATAATGTATCAGAAAATGATAAACATTTAATTAAAAAATAATGTCTAGACTCATGTGAACACAATCCCTTTCAGTCATCACTCGAGATCCACTGGAAGAATGCTAGTGGTGTCTGCAGAGAGCCTGTCATCTGCCTGTTTTCCTTTTCAATCAGTCTTTTAATGCACCAAGATTATTACAGCTAATTTAATATAACTTTTATCTAGAGTTTATACATTCCAATGACTATTTTTTTTATTTCATGATTTAATTATATAGCTATATAATTATTTGGTGCTTTGAGGGCCACAACAATTACATGTACATTGCCAATTAATATTTGGTTGGAAGGTAAAAACACTTTCCCAGTTTAAATCGATTGGGTAAAAGCAGTGTTTCCACCCGGTCTTTAAAAGCACCCTACTTTTGCTCTTCTATACCAGTGTTTCTCAATCCTGGTCCTCAAGTACCCTGCCCTGCTGTTTTAGATGTTTCTCCCTGCTCCAACACACCTGATTCAATGTCAGGTTTATCAGGCTTTTGTGGAGGCTTGATGATGAGCTGATATTTGAATCAGGTGTGTTGGAGCAGGGAAACATCTAAAACATGCAGGGCAGGGGTACTTGAGGACCAGGGTTGAGAAGCACTGTTCTATTCAGATACATTGCTAAGCTAAACTAACAGACCGCTGCTTCAGCTATATATTTACCATACTGTGTGATGCAAATATGAGAGTGGCATGACATTAAACATTCTGTGCTATTTATTTAACATTCTGTGCTATTTATTTAATATTCTGTGCTATTTCCTCCTCTCATCTTGGCGGAAAGCATTATGGAAGATGGCTGTTAGAACTAAGCAATATTGGTTTTAGATGATGACTCCACACAAACAAATAAAGAAGTTAAGTATAGGGGAGAATAGAGAATGAATAAACATGCAATAAAAGGCAATAGGATGATGAGGGCAAACCCATCCATGTCACAGCTTATCAATGCCTTTTAAACTCTGACAAAAGCTGCGGCAGCACCTGGACTGTTCACACACTGTGCTGTTTGCTGTGCATTGTGCTCCACATGTGCGAGCTCTCCTCTGGTTCTCTGGGGAAGCCAATGGTTGGACGCATATCTGACCATAATCCAAACATGCTAAGAAAGCACACATCAATATTTCACCACAGAGACTATGATGGGAGGCAATCAATTCACTTCACTGATTCAGTGAAGCTAATAAAGCACTACAGGATGTTTATCTAAGCTATTTGAAACCACTTATCCTTTTCATTAATATTAAAACTGTAGATTTAATAAACTTAGATGTTATGTTCAGAAGTTCATTTGGTAGAAATAGTCTGCAAACTGTATATGCATTATTTATCAACACTGCATACAGGTGATTCTTCAGACACACATGTCAAAAACATTTTTTATTTTTCTGTCCAGCATCGATAAAATTTTGGGATGTGCATGCTTTCAGGTTTTTTTGATGACAGACTCTGGAGGGGCAATAAAATGTTTTTTTAAATCAATAAAATTATTTTGCATTAATATTTTGTGTTGATTTTTTTAATTAAGCAGCCATCTAATAAGCAGGATAATGTGAGTGGATCATTATTACATCCTGCATCACCCTGTCTGGGTTTTTTTTTGTAATAATGGCCCACCCACTGTACATTATCCCTTATATAATGTATAGAATAATGCAGCTGAATGACGTTGCTCCCGACATAGTGCAAGTCACTCTCCTTTAAATATCAGTTATGTTCCAAAATGTACAGCAAACCCAATGTATTTTTTAATTTAAGAAAAAAAAAACATCTAAGACAGCATGTTACTGGCTAAAATAACCAATGTGCATGAAATAATGGAAATATACATAACTTTTCTTTGTTTCTTTTATCAGCTGCTCTCTTAACAATAGTATCCGCCATTAAAAAACCCATGGTAGATCAAGCTTGCTATTAAACTCACAATTAACACATGAACCGTGTGTTTGTTTTCCACAAAACATGATTTGAAAGTGTATTTTTGCAAGTGCTCTGAATTACAGCTGGTCTTAAACCCATGAGTTCTTTGAATCAGAGCAATAACTGCTGCACAGACTTTTGATCCCACTGAAGGCAGGAGGCCCTGCAGCAGGCAATGACCAGAATAATGTGCATGTGTGTTGTACAATACACAAAATAAGTGTTATGTGATATGAAGCAGAGCACACTGCGAGTATTGTTTTCCTTGTGTGCCTTTACATCCGTCAGTCTGAGCCTGATGAAAGCGGGTTTAATCATAATTGTGCAACTGAAGCTTGAGCTGTGCCTCGTGACATCAAAGTCAAAGTGCCTCCTGATGGATCCTATTCTGGTGCTTTTATTTAAATAACCTGAAAATATCAACATGACATCAGTCGATCACAAAGAAAAGCTTGATAATTCAAACCAAAAGTCAGAAACAGGAGCAGAAAAGACACTAACTAATGATGAAACTGTCTATGAATAAGGGTGAAAAACAGGAAGTCATTTGATCACTTGCGTGTGTGTGTGTATTTGTGTTTGTACGTGTGTGATCAGTGGATGTGGAGCTTGTCTGCAGATGATCTTGAATACTACTGGATCAATCAGCCTGTTTTGTTGTGCACATCCAGGACTGTATGCTGATGGGCCTCTGTGAGTCAGAATTCATAAAAACCTTGAAAACCCCCTTTTTTTGCTCCACGCTTCAGGTTCAACTTCAGATTATCCCATTCTTGTGAATGCAGTATCTCAAGAGCATCTTGAGGGAATTTCTTCAAACTTGGTACAATTACCACTTTGACTCAAGGATGAAATCATTAAATTTTAGCAAAGATCACTGTCTCATGAAGGCAACATCTCAGGAACACTTTGAGGAAATTTCCTCAAAATTGCTACAAGTGTCCACTTGAACTTAAGGATGAGCTGACTAGATTTTAGTGGTCAAAGGTCAAGGTCATGGAGACCTCATTAAAAGGATATTCCACCATTACATGATAATCCACTCAATATTGATGTGACGAATGTAAAAAAAAAGAACTCAAAACAAACACAAAATGTCTCCATCCTGCTCGTGTGGTGTAATCCAAGTGTCTGCGAGCCGCGACATTAAAATTTAACCACAAAAGACGCCATTTACACCATGTTTTTAGCCAAAATGTCAATTGTAGCCTCCCAGGTAGCATGTAAACATGGCGCCGATGTAAAATTTCACACAAATGTCTCATGGGATAAAATGATGAGGTGAAGACATTTTATATCCAAAAGGTCAAAGGTCAACTTCACCATGACATCATAATGTCCAGTTCTCTATCAGTTCTCTGTACTCCTCTGTAAAACTAGTCTGTAAGTGAAAATAGCATATTTCTTACTGGAAATTATTCACTAGAATCACACATGTATAGTGAGAACTTCCACTTTGCCAAAAAATACACTTAATAACATTTGGTAACTCCTCAAAGTTAGGTAGTTCCATACTGAACTCCCTCAAAGTTTTCACCATGTATATTAGATGAGTCTGGACAGACATGAATGTAAACTGTAACTTCACTGGTTGCTGGAAACACACACCTGTGAGGCAGTAATTCTATTTTTTGATCGTGCTGTCCACTTAACTATGTTCTTTCACTTTAATCTTGTGCAGAATTTTAATTATTTTGTGTTTTTAAGAGGGCAATACAAAAAAGACAATGATGTCGCCTATAAATGTGTGCAAACACAACACCTTCGTCCATATAATGATTAAACACAATATAAAAACTTAACTGGTCTTTAAAAAAAGTTGTACAATCAAACAGTAACCGACTGTTAAACATTAATGATACATGGATTCATTTCAATGCCACTTCAGCCACAGCCACAATGTGCTGCATAAGCCAACAAGTAATTCAAGTTCCATTTAGGTTTTCAGGCCATGTTGTTCCACTGATATGACCGTTTATGTGTTAAAGCATTTTTAAGTGCTTGTGCCTTTTCTTTGATGAGGGCACATCCTGTATTTCACTTTATGAGACTGCTGTTTTACCCCTGGTATCAAAATGCTTATACAATATTAAACATAGGTGGAAAATGAAAAACTGTGAATCAGTTGATTTTCATTGTGAATTCGAAACTGTATCCTGCCAAGGGCCAAATTAGACCCACAGGCCGCATGCTGAATGTCACTGCTGTAGACTGTATATACAGGGTTGTGGTTCAGGTTGTGCAAGAGCACAAGGCAGGGCTAAAAATGGGACATGGCAGGAATGCATCTGACTGGTATATGAACAATGCAAACAATCTGAAACATGCGATGAAAGCAGTGATACTCATCTTGTGGGGAGTTGGTCCCTGAGCACTGCAGAGTCACTGCACGCTGTTCCTTACAGAATGAATCTGACTGTATAATTGTAATCTGTGATTGTATGAAGTTGGTCTTTACTTTTACTTTTACATGTTAGTAACAGAGAGAAAGTTGATCTTTCAGGCTGAGCAAAGTGCAATGGGATCAGATGGTGAGTTTAGTTAAAGAGGAGCAAAACTTATGCAGACATGAGGGTAATTCTGATCCCGTATGTGTGTATATCATAGGAAAATAGCTTAAATATGTTGTTCAGTCTGTATCTGGTTAGAGCAGTTTATGTTTATGGCTTGCATTTAAGAATCATTCTAACATTTCAGTGATTTCATATTTGGAGGTTCCAGCTATGTTTAATGTTGTATATACTGAAACTTTTCCATGTCAAAGACCCCTAAAATATATGCACATTACACCACAGACCCCCAGTTTGAGAGGATTTTGTCATAAGCAATCCCATTGGACCACAGTTTAGAAATCGCTGTTAGAAAACTCTTTTAAATGTTTTACCAAAGCAAGTACAGCTAAAATGCAGTTAGTTAATGCAATAAAACATAAGAGAGAGCATGTCGAATGAGCTAAAAAAGGGGAAGGTTTTTTTGAGATTATTTTATTTTATCTTTTTTTGTTTTGTTTTGTTTTGTTTTGTTTTGTTTTGTTTTATTTTATTTTATTTTATTTTATTTTATTTTATTTTGTTTTGTTTTATTTTATTTTATTTTATTTTATTTTATTTTATTTTATTTTATTTTATTTCATGGTGGAGGTGGTGGCGGTAGTAATGAGAAGGTGGGACAGGACCGAGAGAGTGGTCAGTGAAGCAGAAAATGATCTCCAGGAGGTGGCAGCACTGCAACAGTCAGGATGTCAGCTACCGCTAAATCTGAACGCAGAAGAAGAAAAGGAGGCGGAAGAGGGAATCAGAAATCAGCTGTCAAAAAAAGTAGCTAAAGTGTAAGCAACGGGTGAGAAAGAGGTAATTTTTACATTAACGTCGTTTTATCAACAGTCGGCCTCTATATATGTGTCGGCATCGTCACCAGAGGACATCTTTTTACCGCTGAATGCGTTTATAGCCGTGACTACACCTGTGTTGTAGTTAAATAGCTCACAGAAGCTAACCTAATAACTGCGTGAGCTCGGAGCGTAGCTTGCTAACAAACGGAGCTAGCTGGCTAACATCGAAAGGTAACAAAACTTAAGTTAACATTTTATTAACTAAATGGCGTGTATATGTCGGTTTATGGTCTGTATTCAATAAAGTTCCCGTTTGCTGGCCAGCGTGGATGCAGTCAAGGCAGGTGTTCGTGGCTAACGTTTGCTAGTAAACTGTTAAATGTTGTCGTCAGTGTTGACATATCCTGCGCCAGCTAACCACAAGCACAAGCTACCTAATGTTGGCTAATATGCTAACAGTGAGAACAACACTCTACGATAGCTAACGCTAGATTTAACGCTAACTTATCATCGATATGTTATGTCTGCAGCTTCCCGTATCCCCATTCTGGCCATTTTTAAATGCTGCATGCTAATGCCAACTTATGCTAAATGTTAGCTAACGTCACGTCAGGGATAATGTACAGTGAGCAGGTCGTTATTGTGAAATAAGAGACAGGACCCCGACGTGGGTACTTACAAAAAATAAAAATACACACACACACAATTATAATTTGGCACCCATTTATGTGACACAACATATTAATTTTAAAAGTTCTGGCTTTATTTCGCAATAGTAACCTACTCACTGTAGCTAATAATTTGACACAAAAATAATCATTTTAGTGGGTTAACAATTATTTTATTGTTCCTCCAGAGTCTTTCATCAGAACTGTGTCCATAGCAACGGTCTGCTATACAGAAATAACTGACCTCAGAATGCTGTAATTGACCAATCAGAAGTCGTGTATTTAACAAAACCATGTAATAATCAGTAATAGATGTGGTTAAGAGCTGGGGTTGTTGAATGTTTCAGAAGCAGCGTGTGCTTACTTTTTTTTTTGCTATCACAAACATTTGTTTCAGAGATGTTCAGAGCTGGTATACAGCACTGACTGGTCGTCTGCCTGTGAGCTCTGACTGAACACACCCGCCAAGATGCCTGCAGTATCCACCGGGGTCAAGGAGCTGTACCTGTCCACATCTCTGGGTGACCTCAACAAAAAGGCTGAAATTAAACCAGACAAGACAAGCACCAGAAGGTAACATTAGGTTTCATGTTTACTGGTATTAACCCAGCATGGCATATAGTAATTAAGTGACACCAGTGATATAATTAAAGCTTTAAGAGGTTTTCGAAGTGGGAGGCGGGCCTCCCCAGAAGGACTCCAAACAGTTTCAAGGGTAGTAGACCTTTAGAGTCATAAGGCTCATATATGTTATACAGTGCTATATAGGGCAATACAGTGTAAAAAAGGGGAAAAGGTGAAAATTTGTCACAAATTGGGAGAAATATGGGAAAATTGTGACTCTGAGAGAGGGGAACACGTGATTCCCCCGGAGAAAGTCAGAAGGGCTGGCAAGTATGCTCGTGACATAGAGGAACTGTTAATTTGTCACTGCTTTAACATCACTTATTGAGGGGGAAGAGATGGGATAAATGCTACAAAGGTCTCCAGTCAAATCTTAACCAAAGACATTACAATCACATGGTGATGAAAGTTTTTTTTTTTATTTGCTGTGTTGCAGCTATGTTCAGAGTGCCTGCAAAATCTTCAAGGCGGCAGAGGAGTGTCGCCTGGACAGGGATGAGGAGAAATCTTACGTGCTGTACATGAAGTACTTAACAGTATATGATATCATCAAGAAAAGACCAGACTTCAAGCAGCAACCGGTACAGTTAATAACTGTACAATTTTAACTTCTTTCTGCTTTTTATTACTAAACCAGATGTGTAGTGTCTCTTATGTAAAGATGTGTTGACTAGTAGAAACGTATCAGAAATTGAAGTTAATTATTTCTGAGTAACTCTTTTCTATTCCAATATACACAGGACTATTACATGACAATGCTCGGGCCAAACAGCTTCAAGAAAGCCATTGAAGAAGCTGAGAAGCTCTCTGAAAGCCTTAAACTCAGGTTAGAGACTTTGGTTGTCTTAGATTGTACACACCTTATTATGTAATTTATATGCTGCGAGGTATGACACCTGAACAAGAGCATGTGATCACATTTTTTCTATTTCACTTCCACCAATCTTTTTTATTTTAAACAGGTATGAGGAAGTTGAGGTTAGAAAAAAACTTGAGGAGAAGGAGAGACAAGAGGAGAAGAAAAGGAGGGAGGAAATAACAGAGAAAGATGCTGGTCGAGGTTCTCCAAAAGCAGCAAACAAGAAGGACAGCAAAAAGGTAGAGATGTCAAATAATAAATAGACTGTCATAGTATCTGCATGTTAAAACATATTCACCTGAGGTAGAAACTCACTTCCAATGAGAAGTTCTTCAGTCTGTGTGTGTATAAACATTTTGCAATGATGTTGAGGTTGTCGTTTTTGATTTAGCCTAGGAAAACATTAAGCACACATTTGTGTACCTTTTGGGGAAAAAAAAAAATCTGATTTAAGACATCAAACTTTTCTCTGCCCAGTTCAGAGTTGCTGTATATTTTAATATGAATTAACATGGTTGGCTTCTAATTTTAATTTACACTCACTGAATCCACAAAGTTTTAAGTCTACAGTTCACATCAGAGGAGTAACAACAGCAACACACAGCTTAATTACAGAGTACCAGGTACAAGGTTCATTTATTTATCATTCTACAGCACAGGGTTGTAGGGCTGCACAATGAATCAAATATTTATCTTGATCACGATTATGCCTTCCCACAATTAATGAATATGATTGACTGTGATACTGATGTTTAAAATTTGTGCTCCGCTAATAGAAATGCTGGAAGTTGCAGCACCAGTCCAGAGTAGAAGAGTAATATACAACAGAAAGAAACAGGCAAAAGTAAACTCAGATGTCTGGAGCAGAAGGCAACACACTAGTCCCTCAAAACAAATTATCAATCAAGTATTTTGGAATTTAGGGCAGGTGATGTTCATCAAGAGCAAACCGTATGCAAAGAGTGCATGAAAGTTATGTCTGTGCCGCAAAGCAACACACCAAACTT
This sequence comes from Lutjanus argentimaculatus, assembly GCA_034769285.1. NCBI lineage: Eukaryota > Metazoa > Chordata > Actinopteri > Lutjaniformes > Lutjanidae > Lutjanus > Lutjanus argentimaculatus. The sequence goes on from JAWZSL010000002.1 coordinate 33,363,539, forward strand.
GTTCAGCCACCTACAAAACCTCCATAAACTGCAGAGCGATGAATGCATGAAGGCCAAGAAGAATAATGCTGCTAAAGTTAGCTCACTGACTCCCCGCCCTTATCCAGTGTCACCTCCGATGTACATAGCGATGACGCTGTACAACGCATGTGTGTGAATGAAGCACAACATGAAAGTGAAAGCAGTGCTCTGTTGATTTAACTGTAGGTAAAATGTATTGGTATAATTTTATTTATATTTTGCTCCTGTGAGGTGCACATAAGGTCCAGTGTTATGCTCACATTAACAGGAATGAAGGACAACATGAAAGTGAAAGCAAATGTGAAAGTACAATACAAATATTTTGTCTCTAAAATGAATGAATAGTGATGATACATAATCATGATCTCAGTGTTGATCAGAATAATTGTGATTATCATCAGTCAAAGTTGTATTGTCAACATATTAACAAGATTATTGTTTTCAGCCTCCATTTTGTTTTGTTTCTGTTTGTCAGGTGAAAGGGGAACAGAATGAACTGAAGAATGCAACCTCAAAACGTAAGCAGAATAACACAAAAGAGAAATTTCCTACCATTATGTTTTGTTGTAAACCCATGAAGTCCTTGTCAAACTTGCTAGTTTTTACAATTGTTCAACTTGTGTTGATTTGATGACTTTATCTGATAGCTGCAGTGCCAGCTGGTGGGATCACAGCTGAAAAACTTTTCAACATGATGAAGGACCAGACAATTGGAATAATTGTCATGGACGCCCGCAGCCACAAAGACTTTGAGGAGTCTCACATTCAGGTCCCAGCCCAGACCTGCATCTCTGTGCCTGAGGAGTCCATTAGCCCAGGGTGAGAAAGTCATAGTAAAATTGTAGTGTAATCCAGTGTTAGGAGTGAAAATGTGAATGAATCTCAGTTCCTTTTGTTATCATGTTTTTTCCTGTTCTCTTTGTGTCTTTAATGGTGTCAAACATTGAAAGAATCTCACCTCCTAAACCTGACCTCATGGTCTGGAATGTCCTGACTTTTCAGAATCACTGTGAATCAGATTGAGGCAAAGCTGCCGGATGTGTCCAAAGACCATTGGAGGCGGAGAGGATTTGTGGATTATATAGTCCTGCTGGACTGGTTCAGCTCTGTCACTGACCTTAAACTGGGCACCACCTTGCAGAGCCTCAAAGATGCCCTCTTTAAGGTAACTGTGTGCGTCGTTTGGCCTTTGTGAGCGTGAATAACAACAGCAGAACTTTCCTGTGAGGTAGAATAATGTGTTTGCACACTCTGCAGTGGGACAGCAATCACCATCCTGCGCAGTGAGCCTCTGGTGCTGGAGGGAGGCTACGAGAACTGGCTGTTGTTTTACCCCATGTACACAACCAACGCTAAAGTTCGGCCCCCTAGACAGAATATCATCAGCACCTTCCCTCAATGTGAGTATCACCGACACAGCATGGCTCTTTGGATTCATTAGTACCTGGGTTTTAATTTGTTACAGGGTTTGTGTTTATGCAGCCACTATTTCAAGAAATTATGGAAGCAAATGAATAAATTGGTAACACAAAGTGGGATTAATTCTGTCCTAGAGTTTAATAAAATGTTATACTTAAGCTTTCAGATTCTGTATTTCTGGAAGTGGCATCCCACGTCATGCTCTTCTGAATTGGACCCAAAAACACCAACAACCAACAAATCAAATTTAAAAGTTACTAGCTTTAAAGGAATAGTTAGTATTTGAAGTAGTGTTGTTTGAGGTACTTATCTATGGTCAGTGTATTACCTACAGTTGATGGAGCGTGACATGGCCACAGTTTGGGGAAACGGAGAGAAATACCAGCACGGACGCTGAGCAATTTACTGCTGTGGACTGGGTTTGAGTCACACTTAGTCACATTTTAGTCACTTGCTGAAAGGTCCATCCAAAAAGATCAACATTAAAGTGTACGCTGTATTTAGAACATATTCTCTGCTTTACCTTGTCGTCAGACAGCCTTTCCTGATGGCAAACCAGCATTACATAAGCTAAATATTGCTCCCTCCAAAGCAACCAGACTTCTACCGCTGCCTCAATCTGTTGGTTTGTTTGTGTTATTTTGTGACTTTGGTATTTTAAAAGGAAAGTTCAGATTCATCAAAAATCGCACAATAAAACGAAATTACTAACTGAGCGGAAGGTAATAAATATATACAGTAGTTTCCAAAGCAGCTTTTAGTGGCTCGCCTGATTTGGTTCTTAAAATAGATGTCACTAGATTAACCATGCTGAACATAATAACCAGTTACGAATACGAATACGAATACGAATACGAAATACTTTATTGATCCCCAAGGGGAAATTCATTTGTCTGTAGTCTCATCTATTTGTATAAGAATTGTAGAGTCTGATGGCAGTTGGTATGAAAGATCTTCTGTATCTCTCTGTCCTACAACGAAGAGAGAGAAGCCTTCCACCACCATTATTTCTTTGGTCCATCAAGGTGTTATGCAGTGGATGATCCATGTTGCTTAGGATGGCCTCCACCGTCCTCATTGTGTCTCTCTCCACAACTTCCTCCAGAGAGTCCATCCTTACTCCGATCACAGAGCCAGCCTTTTTCACAAGCTTATCCAGCCTCCTTGCTTGCTTTTTTCCCAAACTTCCTCCCCAGCAGACTGCAGCATAAAATAAAACACTTGCCACAATAGACTGATAAAACATCTGCAGCATCTTACTGCAGATGTTTAGAGATCTGAGCTTCCTTAGGAAAAAGAGGCGGCTCTGCCCCTTTTTGTAGAGTGCATCTGTGTTAAGGGACCAGTCCAGCTTGTTATCCAGGTGTACACCAAGATATTTATAGTTTGTTACCACCTCGATGTTCACTCCACAAGTGTTCACAGGCTGAAGAGGGGGCTTGGATCTACGGAAATCAATGACCATTTCCTTTGTCTTTGATGTGTTTAGTATGAGGCAGTTTTTATGACTCCAGTCACTGAAGGATTTTATCAAATCCCTATATTCAGATTCCTGTCCATTCCTTATACAAGCTACAATAGCAGTGTCATCTGAGTATTTCTGGATGTGGCAGGACTCAGAGTTATATTTAAAGTCTGCTGTATACAATGTAAACAGGAATGGAGCCAGGACAGTCCCTTGTGGAGCCCCTGTGCTGCTCATTAATGTCCCAGAAAAAACAGTTCCCTAACCTGACAAACTGTGGCCTTTCTGTCAGGTAATCCGTGATCCAGGAAACAAAGGAAGAAACCACTCCCATCTCTATGAGCTTGTTTTTGAGTATGTTGGGTTGGATGGTATTAAATGCGCTTGAAAAGTCAAAAAACATAGTTCTTACATAAGCACCAGATTCTTCCAAATGAGAGAGGGAACGGTGGAGCATGTAGAGTACTGCATCATTCACTCCAATGTGTTCTTTGTAGGCAAACTGCAGGGGATCGAGTTTGTCTTTGACCTCAGGCCTCAGAAGACGTAGAATCAGCCGCTCCAGGGTTTTCATGATGTGTGAAGTAAGGGCCACCGGTCTGTAGTCATTTAGTTCAGCTGGACATTTTCTTTTTGGTACCGGGACAATACAAGATGTTTTCCACAGAGCCGGCACCCGCCCCAGCTGTAGACTCAGGTTGAAGATTTTGTGAAGAGGTTGGCACAGTTGGGCAGCACAGTCTTTAAGCAGCCTTGGACACACACCATCAGGGCCAGCTGCCTTCCCAGAGCAAAGTCTCCCAAGCTCCAACCTCACCCCTGTCTCAGTGACAAACAAGGGTGGAGGAACAGGTGTGTGAAGAGGAGTAGCTGCAGTCGCGGAAATGTACCCATGTGGAGGAGGAGGTGGAGGCGGAGTCATGATGGAGATGCCCAGATGTTGTTGAAGAGGAGCCATGGTGGAGGAACACACTTGTGGAGGAGGAGGAGGAGGAGGAGGAGGAGGAGCCATGATGGAGATGCCCAGATGTTGTTGAAGAGGAGGCATGGTGGAGGAACACACTTGTGGAGGAGGAGGAGGAGGAGGAGGAGGAGGAGCCATGGTGGAGATGCCCAGATGTTGTTGAAGAGGAGCCATGGTGGAGGAACACACTTGTGGTGGTGGAGGAAGAGGAGGAGCCATGATGGAGATGCCCGGATGTTGTTGAAGAGGATGCATGGTGGAGGAACACACTTGTGGAGGAGGAGGAGGAGGAGGAGGAGGAGCCATGATGGAGATGCCCGGATGTTGTTGAAGAGGATGCATAGTGGAGGAACACACTTGTGGAGAAGGAGGGGGAGGAGGAGGAGGAGGAGCCATGATGGAGATGTCCAGATGTTGTTGAAGAGGAGCCATGGTGGAGATGCCCACATGTTGAAGAGGAGGAGGAGGAGGAGGAGGAGCGGCAGTGGAATGGGATGTGACCTCAGTGTCAAACCTGTTGAAGAACTGATTGAGTTCATCAGCTCTTTCCACATCACCCACGATTGGCTGTCTTTTCTTTTTGTTGTAGCCAGAGATGGTATTTATTTCTCTCCACACCTCACGGATGTTGTTATGATGTAAATTCTTCTCTATCTTCTTTTTGTATTCCACCTTTGCCATCGTCAATCTCTTCTTCAGCTCATGTTGCACCTGTTTGAGCCGTTCTTTGTCACCCTCTCTAAAAGCTTCCTTTTTCTGATTGAGGATTGCCTTTATGTCACTTGTGATCCAGGGTTTGTTATTGGGGAAACAGCGTACAGTCTTTGTAGGTATGACTGTGTCTCTACAGAAGTTGATGTACTCAGTGAAACAATCAGCCTGTCTATCAATGTCCATACTGTTCTCATCTGTTTCCAGAAGCACATCCCAATCAGTGCGTTCAAAGCAGTCCTTTAGAGCCTCACTAGCCTCAGGTGTCCATTTCCTTACAGTGAGTGTAGTTGTAGGTTCCCTTTGCACACAGGGTTTGTAACAGGTCTGCAGAAGAACCAAGTTGTGATCTGACCTGCCCAGTGGTGGTAAGGCAGTATCTCTGTAAGCTTCTTTGACATTGGCATACAGCAGATCAAGGGTTTTGTTTTCTCTTGTAGCACAGTTAACAAATTGTGTAAATCCAGTCAGGTGGGAGGAGAGGGTAACATGGTTGAAGTCTCCAGATATTATTATAAGTGCCTCAGGGTGTTTAGTCTGTATCCTAGCAACAAATTCATGCAGAATTTCACATGGAACATCAGCCGTTGCCTTGGGAGGGATGTACACAAGTATTGTTATTATATGACCAAATTCTCTTGGTACATAATATGGCCGCATTCCAACTGCCAATAATTCAATATCTGGACAGCATATCTTCTCCTTGACAGTAATATGTGCAGGATTACACCATCTCTGGTTCACAAATAAGGCCAGTCCTCCTCCTTTTTTCTTGCCACTAGCCTTTGCATCTCTGTCTGACCGTATGAGAGTGAAGCCAGGTATATCCACAATGGAATCCGAGATGTTATTATTCAACCAGGTCTCAGTAAAACACATCAGGCTGCACTCACGGTACACTTTCTGAGTCTTCACCAATATCTCCAACTCCTCACTTTTGTTGGGCAGAGAGTTGACATTCCCCATGATGACTGATGGCAGAACGGGCTTGTATCTCCATTTCCTTGCCTTTAACTTTGCACCAGCACGGCAACCACGAAAGCTCCTCCTTATCTCAGCTGGAATAGGGTAATATACTCCAGATTTGCTCCATTTCAATGAAAAAAGCTCTTCTTTCGAATAAACTCTTCTCTCCACAGAAATATCCATCAGTAGATGTAAAAAAATCAGATAAAAAGCGACAAAAATATAACAAAAATAACAAAGATTTTGAGAGCTACCAGACTTTGCTGCAACCTGTAAGTGCGCAGATTCTAGAAAGTTATTCCAGCTCAGAACCTGTAATCTTCACCAGTAGCAGTGTAAAGCCTTGTGATAAGTACAGTGACATAAGCATGAAAATAAAAATGAAATAAGAGCTGGATTAGATAAACTTCTTTTCTTTGATTTTTCTTTTCTTTTCTTTTTTTTTTTTTGTTTTTGAACATGTGAACTTTAGTTACCCATCCCTAGAGGAACCAAAACCTCCGACCCCGCCTCAACCCGAGCCGCAGATTATGCCCGAGCCTCAGGAACCCTCTGCTCCTGTGCTGGTGAACGGAGTTTGCACCAGCAGAACCCCCCACGTCTAAAACTTCAGTGGTTGCTGACAGGTTTGCCGGACACGGTTGATTCATCCGTCACAAGCTCCACAAGTTCTGGGCTGGAACTTAACAGGATGGGTCCTGCGGCAGGCACATCCACCCAGTCACCTGCAACAGCCAAGGCCTTCCCACAGGTATTGTAACTACCCTGATAACTAGGGATGCACAGTATTGGATTTTTGTTGAAGTCTGATGCCCCAATACCTTTCAAACTCTTTTTGGCTGGTTGCTGATATTAATATATGCGCATATTTTCATTATCAAGTGTATTCTGGAATTAATATATTATTCTAACTCTTCTTATTGTGATGGCCCACTGGCAGATACAGATATAAAATACAATGGTTTTCAAAGTAAAATACATTGAATTTGAAAATTAGAATACAATGCTTTTCAAAATGAAATGCAGTGCTTTTAAAAATAAAATACAAGGGTTTTCAAAATATTTTTTCAAAACGTACATATTCACCGGGCAGAATAAGCATTTTCTTTTTCTGTCTCTGTTCTTCACTAATTCATCATAATGATCAGGATGACGACTCTTAAGATGGACAGTTGAATTTGTGATGTCGAAAGAATGTGATTGGCTCCTCATCACATAACCAGCGCTTGGCAATCAATGCAAACAGCCATTTTTAATATCCATTTCAGACAGTTCAAAAAACCTCTACACCGTGGACACGCTCGCGCAACATGCTCAAAATTAAAGCGTCATAAAATTTCCAGCCGGCACAGATATTTCATTTTGCAGCCTTTATCTGCCACTACAGATGACGTGCCAATAATATCTTGCAATATTGTGCTGATAAGTATTTAACCTTTGGACAATCAAAGTGTTTCTACACATCACTCATTTTTGTTTTATCCTCTTATTTTTTTGTCAAAGTTTGACCGCACCAAGAAACCCTCTGTCCGGGTGTCAGATGAACCTAAGCCCAGCCAGAACGGGTCAGCAAAGGACTCCACCCAGAATGGCCCAGTCATCCCTGACCGCTCAGTCAAACCATCCTTCGGTCCCAATGCTTCTCTGTCTAAAGAGGAGCAAAGTCAGATACACTCTGAGGCAGCGGCAGTGATGGAGAAGGCGAGGCAAGAGCAGGAGAAACGTAACCAGGAGCGTCGTTCAGAGGAGGAGAGGCGGGAGAGGGAACAGAATGAGAGGGAGTTGAAAGAAAGGCTAGAAAGGGAGGAATGTGACAGGAAGAAGAGGGAAGAGGAGGAGAACGGACACCAGGAGAAAAAGAGACTTGAAAGGCAGAAAGCAGAGGAAGAAGAGGACAAAGAGAACAGGGTGTGGGAGGAGAAAGAGAGGAGGGGGAAGGAGCAGAGCTCTGACACCCCGCCAAAGAGTATGTCCCTGGACTCGCCTGCTCCTAACCATATTGTTAGTGAAATTAAGGTGAGCCATCTTTCACTGTTAATCACTGCTACAGTTTGATGTTTAATTTCACACCAGTGTCCTGTGGAAGGTGCTTAAAGAAACTGAGGGCTCTGTTTAAACGATCTATAACTCATGGTCCAAAGTGCACAGCAAAGGCACACAGGCATTTAGGGCGATCCAACTCCTCTTTGCTATTTAAATGGCACACAATCTAATAAATTAAATGAGAGACTTGGCAGGTAGGGGAAGCAAATTAAGATGCTGAAAAGACCCACTGGTAGTGGTGCAGGCACTTCTGTGTGCAACTTTGTGCCTGGTGGAAGAAAAAGCCTCAAATGTTTAAGGCAGGTTTAACAATTTCGTCATTCACAGCACAAGCATCCAATGCAGTGAATCACACGGCAGGATCAGATGCTGACCTTAGAGTCCCTTAAAGTCTAATGTCTTAGATAGGGCTGTACCTGACTTAGAATTAAATTAAAATAAAACTGCATCATGCTTATAATTTAGTCAGGTTTCTGATAGCACTGTCAGCCGAGGAGTCAATCACAGTGGACGTCAGAAGAGTAGTCTGCCTCAAGTAGTCCGTTGTCATGCTACTTCCGTTTCTGTCGCCCTTCTCTGCTTCGATTACAGTTAGTTTTGTGGTTTGTGGTCATTTTTAGACTCCTAAAGTTTATAGCCTGCCATGCTGTTCCCCCTGCATTGCTTGCTACAGTGACACAGCTAAAAAACAAAAGCGCAGAGATTCAAATGACAAAATGTGACTTGACTTGGGTCCTTCTGCTGACTGGAATCATCAGTTCTCTGGGGCAGCCCTAGTCTTAGATCTGTGGCTAAAGGGAACTTTTGAAATCCTTTGTCGATGTATTACATTTTAGACAATGAGACCACAAATCCACGTCCGTACACTTTATAGACCCATAATCCATGAGTCTGATCCGATGAATTGAAGAATTTAAATTTGAAATTTCTGTTCAAAGTACTTGAGTAAAGAATAGAGCCCAAAATGCAATTATTTTTAAAGAAAACACATATAATAATGTAATAACTCTTTCATACGGCTGCATAAATATTCCACATTTGACCAAGAGACTGGTGGTTATCTGCAACTGTGGTTCCAAACACTTCCTCAAAACTATATAATCACACACAATTACAGAAGTACCAAATTATGTTAACTATCACTTTCAGTTCTCTTTGCACACGCTAACATGCACTGACTCTTTCAGACTGACCACCAGTGTGTGTTTAACTGTCAATCTGAGTGCAGTATATGACAGATCCAAGTTATAAACAATTTGATTAACTACATTTGGGCCTATAATTTGTTAAATTTGAAGAAATACCAGAGACATAAGTCAGTGTTGTAGCCATTCTCATATTTGTTTTGTGTAAAAGGATTCCAGCAGTTATCTTTGCCAATAAGAATTTTCTGCTTCACAAAAACAAGGATGTTTGGTAGTTTGTAGTCAGACATTTTTAGGATTGACAATGCCAGAGGCTTAAGAAATACTATATTGTAATAGTTTTTATGAAGAACTTTTAAGTGAAGTTGTGTGTGTTAATTCCACAGAGGGAGCCCCTCACCAGAGCAAGGAGTGAGGAGATGGGTAGGAGTGTACCAGGCCTTCCAGATGGTTGGATGAAGGTACCAGTTGCTTAAACCTGAAATATGTGGACTTATTTGGACTTGGTTATTTGGAAAAGGAATATTTATTTCCTAATACCTGATATTCTGTATAATTTTTCCCTCCATTTCTGGCTAGTTCCTTGACACGGTGACTGGGACCTACCGATACTACCATTCCCCAACCAACCGGGTCCACCTGTACCCTCCTGAGGTCACCGTTCCCCAGACCCCACCCTCCACGCCACCGACAGTCAAACAGAAACCACCACAACCAGCAGCGACGGACGCCAACCGTGAACGAGAGCGAGAGCAGTCCAAACTGAAACGCTCCTACTCCTCCCCCGACATCAGCCAGGACCTGAGAGAGGAAGCCCAGAAGAAGGCCACGGCCCCGACCACTGCTGTCATACCCACCATCAACAGAGAGACCAAGTAAGGCACATTTAGACATATTTTGACATGCAGCACACAGAATCAGTGCTTACTGGGTTCAGCCCTCTGTCAGTTTCAAGGAAACTAAAAAAGAAGGAAGTGTCATTACATCTTAAACCAACATTCTGTGCTCTAACTGGTGCCACTTCTGTTGAAGTCTACAGGAAATGCATGGAGAATTACAATAAAACCCAAAATATCATGTGTGACTTGGTGAAGAAATACTTCCACCAAATCAAAGAACACACTTCAGAGAATAACGTATTGACTGATTTTTCTAAATGTACGCATTTGTTTACTTGCTGTTGGTCCACAAATAGTATCCAAAGATGATAATAAGCATACTTTACAGGGCTCAAATTAAAATGCTGCTCACCATGGCAAATTTTGCAAGTGAAGTGTCCCTTGAAAATATTGAGTTTAGGATAAATAAATACTGTTATCAAAATCTGTATTATTCCTTCCCTCTTACTTTACTTTTGATCTGTAGGCTGCTTTAGCTAATAATAGCTAATGTTGTGATTCTTTAAGGTATAGTTCACCCAAAAATTAAAACCGCATTGCAGAATCTCCCAAACAATACAAGTGAATGGTGACCAGTTTTCAAACATAGAAAGCATGAAATGCCTTCATATATCTCGTCTTGCCTAATCCAGGTCTCCTAAAGACTCAACATGCTTATTCTCACACCACACACACCCAGTTCAGATGGTGTGCATACCATCTGAAATAGAGATATTTAGCTTGGCATTCTTGGCATGCTTGGCATGTTGGGGTTTTAGGATTACACCAGGCTAGCAGTATGAAGGCATTTTATGTTTTTTTGCTTGTTCATTTGTTTGTTTGTTTGCATTTGAAAATGATCACCATTCACTGACATTGTTTGGGAGATTCTGTAATGCTATTTTCCTGTGAAATTCCAGCAGTGTTTTGTGATTAAAGATTTAAACCTGACCTTCAGTCGACATGAGGATGAGTAGAAAATGACTGAATTTTCAATTTTGGGTGAACTATCCCTTTTAAGTATTGCAATTCTACAAGTATTGCGATTTTTGTTTGCGTTTTTAACAGTAGACCGTGTGGAAAAATTGAATCATACACTTCTACAGACTGTATATTATGATTCATATTTCCAAGAACAATGGACAGCATGTCAGTCAGTCTTTGAGCTTTATCTTGGCAGCATCATTTCTATGCTGCATGTAAAAGTTGTAAATAAAATACTTTTTGAATTTGACTTCAATTGTTTTTGCTCATCAAGCTAGTATGATAAGAAAATAATAAATAAGATAAGAAGGTAAGCCAAATTAAATCTAGCTCCTGAAAACTGCACACAGCACTCCATCACTTGGATTGATAGCCTGTGAAACGGAGAGGGGAGAGATGGAGTGGACTGTCCATTCACTGTGTTACTCTGCTGAGAGCTTTCAAGTGTGACAGCAGTGACTTAATGACCCCTCCTGTTTTAGTCTCCTTGTACACAATGTCCTGTATCTACGATCTAATAACATAATCTAGATGCACTGTATTCCTTTGGATATATTACACATTGTATTTCCTTTAGTGTTACCTCTGCAGAAACTAGTCTGGTTTTCTCTCATTGTGCCCTTCTGCCCTTCAGACCTGCATCTAATAAACCCTATCCTAAAGTGGAGATTGTGCGGCCTTCAGCTGCCAAAATTCGGAACCTGAATCCTACATTTGGAGGTCTGGGTGCATCACTGACTGGCCTTCGTAACTTGGGCAACACATGCTACATGAACTCCATCTTGCAGTGTCTGTGTAACACCCCTGCCATGGCCGAGTACTTCAACAACAACTTGTACATGGAGGACATCAACAGGTCAGGGGCCGGATAGGTCGAATTGCTCTCCATACAGAATCAGGTATGAGGGAAATGTTTGATGTCTCTTTTTCCATTCTTTCCCTCTGCTAGGTACAACATCCTTGGCCATAAAGGGGAGGTGGCGGAGGAATTTGGTGTGATCATGAAAGCCCTGTGGGCTGGTCTGTACAAGTGCATCAGCCCGCGGGACTTCAAGATCACCATAGGGAAGATCAACGAGCAGTTTTCTGGCTACGACCAGCAAGACTCACAGGAGCTGCTGCTGTTCCTCATGGATGGACTCCATGAGGACCTCAACAAGGTAGTACACACACATAACCACAGGTGTGGCTTTCCATTAAAAAGGTATCAATGTCTGCTAGGAACAAAAAAAAAAACAGAAAAGAGAAACATTTATCATCTAAATATGCTCACCATTAATTAAATATTGAGTGAATAAATACAACTCCGATTCCAAAAGAGTTCTGACACCCTGTAAAACATAAAGAAAAACAGAATGCAATGATTTTCAAATTATTTTCAACCTATATTCAAGTGACTACAGCACAAAGAAAAGATATTTAATGTTCAAACTGATTAACATTATGCCAAGACACATTCTGCGTGTGTTACAACAGCGTGGCGTCACAGTTAGAGTTCAGGTACTAGACTGACCTGCCTGCAGTCCAGACCATTGAAAATGTGTGGTGCATTATGAAGCGCAAAATACGACAATGGAGACTCTGGACCACTGAGCACGTGAGTCATACATCAAGCAAGAAAGAATTTAACTTTCAAAACTTCAAAATTTGTGTCCTCAGTGCCCAAACACTTAAAAGAAAAGGTGATGTATCACAGAGGTAAACATGCCCCTGTCCCAACTTATTTGGAACGTGTCGCAGACCCTGAACTGTTGAACACCTGAAGTCATATATCAAGTAAGAATGTCAAAGAATTTTACTTTCAAAACTTCAGCAATTAGTGTCCGCACTTCCAAAATGCATGCTGAGTATTGTCAAAAGAAAAGGTCTGTAGCACACTGGTAAAAATGCCCACTGTCCCGGCTTTTTTGGAACTTGTAGCAGGCATCAAATTCAGAATTAGTGTATAGTATATAGTGTATATGTATTTACAAAAAAGTTCATCAGTTAAAACATTAAATATCTTATTTTTTGTACTGTACTCAATTAAATACAGGTCAGAAAATCGATTTTACAAATCATTGCATTCTGTTTTTATTTGTTTTGCATAACGTCCCAACTTTTTTTAAATTGGGGTTGTACGTAATTTATTCCTTTCCACCATGGCTTTCTAAGGCTTGCCTTCTACTACCCCTGTATGTTGTTGCACATTTGTCTGTTAACAATAAAAACTTAGTCCTTTATCATTTTCCTTCTTTCTGTTTTTTCACCTGGTTTCATTTTGATGGCAAATTAGAGAGTAAGTAAATAGCTGTGTGTCCTTCCTTGGTCCTCCTGCAGCCGTGTGAGTGTGGCGTGTCTGCATCTGTCTGGTCTGATGCTCTGTCAGAACCTCTGTGCATGTAGACCCAAGACATGCCTCATTGCCTGTGTCGACTGATTTTACTGGCTTCATGTGCATTTGAATGGGGGAGAGGACTGGGTTAATGGATACAAAGACAGAAAAAGATCACCTCATAGCTTGATATTTACGTTTTCCATTTTTTTTAAACTCCCTAAAACATCAAAACCTTTCGTGTGAAGACCACTGTTAAGTTGTCAGAGAAGATGGTTCTTAGAAGAACAGGTAGCTTAGAGTGACTTTGACACCGTCTCCACCTGAGGCTGAGTTGAAGTAGTGCATTCACCCCCATTTTACTAATCAATATATTCACGTTTCCAAAATCTAAAGGATGATGTGCCAATTAGGTCGCTGATGACGTCCATTTCTCATGACACACTCTCCATCTCATCATGTCCCTTCTGTGTGATGTTCAGACCTGTCTGCCATCAGGCTGGCCCAGTCCCAGTCCACTTTGTCTCTCCAGGCTAATTGATAAATCAGTCAGTCTACTTGACGAGATATTAATTAGCAAGCGTTAACCTGCCTTTCATATCTTCCTGCCTATCATACTGAGAGTGAACTGGCTGAACTGCATGCTAATGAGGCTGAAAAGATTAGGTAGATCTTGAACATAAAGGTTATCACTTAGAAATTCAGTCTGTATTACTCATTGACTTTTGTTCTTTTTGATGCTAAAGTCTAATATTATGATTATGTATTAGTCACTGAGCTTTAAGGGATCATGAAGGCAGGTTTAAAGCTGCCGTTGTACCTGTGTACCATCATGTTGTTTTTCTGTCTCTGGCGTCAGGCGGACAACAGGAAACGGTACAAAGAGGAGGAAAACGACCATCTGGATGATCAGACGGCGGCCGACCTGGCCTGGAGCAAACACAAGCTGCTGAACGAGTCCATCATTGTAGTGCTGTTCCAGGGGCAGTTCAAGTCCACTGTGCAGTGTCTGACCTGCCACCGCAAGTCACGGACATTTGAGACCTTTATGTACCTGTCGCTGCCTCTGGCCTCCACCAGCAAGTGCTCCCTTCAGGTCAGTCAGGCATTAGACATGTGCATCAAAGCTTGTGGAAGGTTTTTTCTCTGTTTTTAATGTTTGTGATAAGTTTTAAAGGGATAGTTCAGGTTTTCTGAAGTAGAGTTAAATGAGATATAGTGCAGTAGTCGGGTGTAATACCTACAGTAGATGGAAATCGACGCACCCCCAGGTAGGAAAAGCAGAGAGGAGTGCCAGCACGGAAGCTAAGCAATGTACTAAAAAAAAAAAGCCAACTAAGTTTGCTTGTCTTATTGTGTGACTTTGCTGAATCCGAACTATCCTGTTACAACACCAAAGTCATACAATCAACACAAACAAACTAATAGATCGATGTTACACTAGACCACGAACTCCAGTGTTCTGCACGGTAAATGTTTTACGCGATATGAAGGCTTCAGTTTCCTGTCAGAAACACTGCCTGATGGCAAGGTAAAGCAGCGAAAATATTCCCGAACTATCCCTTAAAGGTATAATTAGTGGGATTTGTCAGAGCTGTTTGTAAATGCACCAAAAAGATAGTTTATTGTGTCTCATTCCCAGGACGTAAAATACCAATTGGTGAAAGTGTTGATTGAAAGGGATTATGTTTGAGTCTGTACATTTTTTTCTTTTTTTAGGAATATGTTGCATATTATGCTTTTAATCTTGTCAGAAAGTTTTGCTAGTTTCTTTACTGAGGCATGTAGCCACTCAAAGTAAAAACATGTCCTTACGAGTTTCCTTTACATTGCACTTAATTGATGGGAGCAGTGAAAAACAATTTAAATGATTAAATTTAATGTGGGGACAGCAGAGTCCACATTAATGTGAACATTTACACACTGCTTCCACCTGTTTACACTGTAGTGCTCCAGACGTTGACTGCTATCAAATAAGTCTTAGTTTCTTCATTTTGACAAACACAGAAACCTTTATTGAACTGCATCCTGGAGGTCCCAACAAACATAAAAATTAAGTTTTATGACCTTTTTTTTGCCTTTTTTTAAATTCTTGGCTAAAATGTTTGCTGCTTCTTGGCAGGATTGTCTGAGGCTGTTCTCGAAGGAAGAGAAGCTGACCGACAACAACAAGGTGTTCTGCAGACACTGCAAAGCCCACAGAGATTCCACCAAGAAACTGGAGATCTGGAAGGTCCCACCCATCCTCCTGGTGCACTTAAAAAGGTCTGTACTTATAGTCGCAT
Source organism: Lutjanus argentimaculatus (assembly GCA_034769285.1). Classification (NCBI taxonomy): domain Eukaryota; kingdom Metazoa; phylum Chordata; class Actinopteri; order Lutjaniformes; family Lutjanidae; genus Lutjanus; species Lutjanus argentimaculatus. Next base: position 33,378,734 of record JAWZSL010000002.1, read on the forward strand.
TAAAAATGATGTAGACTAAGACCAAATGTCACTTTTAATAAAACTTTAAACTTAAACTTTTTAAACTTTTATTTTTGCAAACTTGCAAACTTCTACTGTTTGGGGAAAAAAGATTTGAACACTTGAAAGTATTTCTTAGAAATTTTGAACTCATATTTTTGTCATTTTTCTCTCACGTTGACATTCTTTTTCCTTTAATGGATATAATTTTCCACAGATTCTCCTATGAGGGTAGATGGAAGCAGAAGCTGCAGACATCTGTAGACTTCCCTTTAGACAATCTGGACCTGGCGCAATACGTCATCGGACCTAAACAGAATCTGAAGAGATACAGCCTTTATGGAGTTTCTGTAAGTAGACATGAAAAATTATTTTGTAAAGTGTTTTTTTTAAAAATAATAATAGGTGCATATATGTATTTATTTTGTATGTATTTTTTTATTTGTATATATACAAACTATAGAGTTATCTGGTATATCATCCATGAAAAAAAATGATAAAACCATTTTAAAAAAACAAAAGAAATTTACTCATACAAACAAAGCAGTGTAGTATTATAACTTACTTAAGGCTGGACAATATATCAATATTATATTGATGTTGTGTTATGAGACTAGACATCATTATAGGTTTTGGATAAAGTTATATTGTGATATGTCATAAGTGTTGTCTTCTCCTGGCTGTTCTATTTTATCCCCTTGTCATCAAATCCACATTACTGATGATTGTTGATAAAAAATCTCATTGTGTTAATATTTTGTGAAAGCACCAACAGTCATCCCTCAAATTTCAAGGGATATTGATTAATATTGATATCAAGGTATTTGGTCAAAAATGTTGTGATTTTTGATTTATAGTCCATAAACAGTCCTGACCAAGCAGGTTGTCCTCTTAAGTTAAGTACACATTTAAATCTGCAGCCTAGGTTTTTTTACACGTAGGGCTGTACTGAATAGTTCGAAGCTTCATTCATAACTTTCCTAAATCAACATTTGAGTGCTGCACAGCTTTTTTAAATGTATATATTTGTGCATAGTGTGATTCAAACATTTCCACTAACTCCAGAGCATTGTCAAGTAAAAATTTACTGAAAAAAGATTGCATTCAGTCACATTTTATTTAAAGAAATGTTCTGCTTCAGTCCATATTTATTGGCATTAGCCTTTTAAAAATTTCTGTTGTCGTCAAACACTGTTTTCTTGGTGGCCTGGTAGCTCAGTTGGTAGAGTTTAGGCCTACAAATAATGATTATTTTCATAGTCGATTAATTGGCCGATTATTTTCTTGATTAATTGTTTAATAGTTGTTTGGTCTATAAAATTTCGACTCCTGCCTGCGTGCCTTTGCTGCATGTTGTACCTCCACTCTCACTCCCTTTTCCCGTCCTCACGTCAGATGTCCAGTCAATTAAAGACATAGATGCCAAGATAAAAACAAAAAACAAACAACTGTTAAATCTCCTGCCTGCCGCACACAAAGGAAGGCATGCACCCATATTAATGAGGTAGCAGCGATCTCACAGCACCATAAATTAAATTTATACCAATGAAACTGAGTTATGTTCATTAAAAAAAGTTGATTTGATTAAGAAAAGGCTTGCTGATTTTATCTGACAAATTCAAATTTAGGATTTTGCTTGAGGATTTAAAATAATTTCTTTTAGTCTGGTGATGCAAAAAAATGAAGACAGACATTGGAAGCTTCATTCGAAAGCCTCAATAGAATCATCGAATGTTAAAAAAAGACATTCAGTACAGCCTTATTAGTAAGTAAGAATTAAATTTCATGATTATTTAGCTCTTTAGACAAGCTTAACCTTCTTTTTTTCCACTACCAGAACCACTACGGCGGTTTGGACGGCGGCCATTACACAGCCTACTGTAAGAACACCCCCAAACACCGCTGGTACAAGTTCGATGACCACGAGGTGTCCGACATCTCCACCTCCTCCGTCAAGTCCTCCGCTGCCTACATCTTGTTTTACTCCACCCTGTGAATGGAGCTGTAGGACACAAAGAGAAAACACTCCACCGGAGCTGCAACGCTCGAGCCTAGAGGTTATTTATTTTCCTTTTTAAAAATCACAGCTCTGAGGACCTGGTGCACGTAGGTGCAGGTTAACTAGTCGTGTTTGTGCACGCGAGGACGTTCTCGAGCGAGTGACGAGGAGATCCTCAGATCGGAGGAAGGTGCAGGCACACTGTGCAACGCTTCAGCTACTAGAGGACCCTATACCTGTTAAAACATGCCGTCTGTTCGTATTACTGATAATCTAGAGACTAAACAGATGCTCCTTTTACTCTGATTTCTCTACCTTGATGGTTGTGTTCGTAGGGCTGACAGCAGATGCTCTTCACTGTCATTTCTGTTGCACTCAGTGTGGATGGCCGTATCGCAGAACTGACCTTCAGCTTTCTTGTACTGTGCATACACCAGGGTTAACAGTTAGATGGCATGTACATACTTAACAATGCTGATGTTGCACATTCAGAAATGTAAATACTCGAGGGCAAGGTGTTTATCTGTTAAGTGACCAAATTATTATTTTTTTTTTCTCTTGAAAGTAGCAGCCATCATAGTCTCACCATAATCATAAAGACAAACCACGTGTTTTAGGGGTTTAACTCTATAGCCTTCTGATGTTTAACATGATCTTAAAGATGAGACTGTGAGCGTTAAATTTTCTTCCTGAAGGGAGGAAAGGGAATTATTGAGATTGTTGCTTATTATTCATATTAGCCACATTCTTGCACTTACACAATATGCAATCAGTTTAAGTTGTTTATGTAGAACACATTGTTTAACAGCAGACATTAATACTCGACTCAGAATGCTTTAAAACGATACTGATGCTGAGATCTTGTCTGTCTTGCTCAGTTCAGCCAGTGACAGAAGAACCTACCGGCTGCTTCTATAAAAATCTGTTGTTGAATTTATTCTCTGTTGAACACATTTAACTCTTTAACTTTATAATATTCAGACTATTTAGTGGAAAAAGTTCTGGGAACGTGTTTCTAGGAGGCTGGAATTTTGATTTACCTGATTAAGTTTATTTCTGTGTTTAGTATTGATCCGGGAGAATATGGAGACTTGAAAAATTGACCTCATTCACTTTCATGAGTGTGTTGGTGTCAAGATTTGCTGCCTGACTGACTGACTGGCCGACTGACAAGAGCAAGCACAAAGTATACAGATATGTTGGGTTTTTTTTTTCTGAATGGACCAGAAATCTGAGGTGACAGGATTTGACTCTCTACTTCCTGAGTACAGTTTTATTGCCTAGCATGAGATCATTATCTGTTTTCTTTTTACTTGTACATGTTGATTTTATTTCTTAATTCTCTGAGAAAAAATTTGTTTCAGATATAACGATTATATTAACCTCAAACAACTCATATGACTATTTATTAAAACTGCTTCAAATTAGTGTTTGCGTTTGTGTCTGACTGTTTCAGGAAGCACTGGGAGAAGTTAACCTTCAGGACTTTCTGTCAGAAGGCCTTTCTGGCAGAAAGGCTTTAGGTTGATGACGCATTATAACGAGCAACAAAGAGCATCTCTGGGGCAGTTTGTGGTGGAAGAATGGGTTAGACTGAGATTCAGCAACGTGCGTCTCTTTTTCCTTTCTCCAGTGGCTGCCTGTGACTTTTACAAATTATATGGAAATGAATTAGTTTTTTTTTTAACATTTTAATTTTCATCCATCCGTTTTGTAGACCTAGAGTGATTCTTACATTCCCCAACTGTAATATGGATAGCATATACACCTAATAAAAAAGAAGATTTAATATTTCATCAACTAAAATGTGCGTCACAGCCCACGTCTGTGGCTCAGCACTTCTTCATCTAAATTTTACTGGTGGTTAGTCTTGAATTTCTCTTGGCTAGCTATGAATACCAAATCCAAAAGGAAAGGAAATTTTCTGAGGAAAATAGTTAATTTAATAGTTGTAGCTCCAGACAGATTTGACTTATTTTTAGACTTACTGAACTTGTTATTTTAATTTTTCTTTTTTATTAGCTGTTTAAAGTTTTCAGTCGCAGTTTGGTTTGTTTCAGGCCCACAGCTACTTGGTTAGGACAGACAAAAGACTGAAGTGTAACGCCATCTGTTAATCATAAGACAATATGTTGTATAAACATGACATACAGTTTGCTATAATAATGGCACACAAGTCAGTGCTGGATCTTTAATTTTATTTTGGAGTACAGGTATGGAGAAGATAGCAGGAAAAAAAGATGTATAAGAGTGTGCATTGGACTTCTTCATCGTTGGACTCATGATGGGCAGTTTAAACAAAAAGTAACGAGAACCAACAAAAAGGAAGTTAAAGTTCAGTCCCCTGATGGAGTTGGCCTACTTTTTGGAGAGCTCACAGTCCATGGATCTTTGGCTTTTGAAAGGGCTTGCGGCTGTAGAGCAGCATGTAGGCGTTTGGAGATTGTACAAAGCTGTCCTGGACCTCTGTGACCACCGAGTCGTCAAAACAGTGCCAGGTCTGGGTCAGGGCATTGTGGCACAGAGCCGTGTAGTGACCCATGTTCAGATTACCTGTGTGGTTCTAGAGAAGGAAAGAGTTCATTTACAGGAAAAATCCCCAGGCAGATAGAAAGGAGGAGATTTGAACAAGGTCAAAGCTTGATTGCTTTCTATACTGTGAAAAAAAATGTCATCCTAAAAGCCAAAAGAGCCAGAAGTTTCAGAAAATGAAAATCTATGACGATGAACAGGAAAACTTAGAACAGAAGTGCGACCAAGTCAAGTCCCAAATCCTAAATTTTGAGTTTCAGGTCCTAAACAAGTTATGATGTGCTCTTCACCAAAAGTAATGTCATTTTAACAACAAAGCCTCAACTTGCTGTTCTTTGTGCAACTTCAAAGGTTGAACTAAGTTGGAAGTTGTTGCGTCTGCCTGTAATTTTCAAACTAGACATTTTGCATACTGCAGTTCAATTTTTGTTGACCACTACATAGTTTTTGTATGCAAATGAAATTATATTTGGTATCATTTTTTCCAATTGGAGCTCAGTAGCGTAACGCTAGTTCTTCAGGTTTTTTTTCCTGCAACTTGACTGGATGCCCTCAGATCGTTAAAAAAACAAAACAAACAAAAAAAAAAGTTGATCTGAGGAAGTAAGTGTTGATTTTTAAGTGTAAGCTGTCAATTATTTTCAAGTCAAAAGGCTCAAGTCCAAGTGAAGTGATGAGTTATTGATGTAAAGTCAAGTCTTTTTTTGGATTTTATCAAGTCTAAAGTCTGCATAAGACTGTTACATCTGTACACATTACAACAACACTTTGTAAAAAAAAAAATAAATAAAAAGCTTACAGATTTAAGTAAACAGCTGTTATTGGCTGATACAGTTTACTCCTGACAAACTACTGGGCTGAGGATATTTCACCTTCAAAGTAAATGAACAATAATTTACCAAGTAAGTTACCTAATATGTGTGTGTGTGTGCTGACTCACCACAACAGCATATAGGCAGTATGAAGAACATGAGGTGTTCCGTACAGAGCTGGATAGAAACGGGGCGAGATCTATCTTTGTGGAGAAGCAACATTTGTCCTCAGTTTCACCTGGTTCTTCCCCTTACAACCAAACCTGCAGAGGACACAAAGATCCCATTGGTTCAAGAAGATGTTATTGGTTTACAGCGAATAATATTTCTGATCATCTCTGCGGTGATTTATTCAAAAAAACGTGCCAACTTTTCGGTCACAACCTTTCTCAAGACAGGTGATATCTTAAATGAATCAATGCGGAGGTGATAAGTGTGTGTGGGATTTGATTTTTTTTTTCTTGTGGACTTTTGGAAGTTTTGATTGCCTGCAGCAAGTGGAGTGCGTGTTGCCTTCTACTCATCTCGCAGCAAACAGTAGCCACAACAGTAGCTCTCCAGAATATCACAGGGTGTTTAGACATAGTAGCACTTCATAATAGAATACATAACTCATGTTGGTGCATAAACAATGCATGACTCCTCTTGAATTAATGCATGACTATACACGATGCATTGTGAAGGTTTGTGGCTCAATATTAATACACGCTTAAGGCACTGTTAGTTTCTGTGCTCAATATTTAATAAGTCATAACTTTATGAATGTTTACTCACGGTTATGTAATCATAATTAAAATGTCATCAAATTAGTTTTTTTCTAGTATTTTTAGACTTTCTCGTAGTTTCCACATATAAATCCGTTCCTCTCTGACCTCTCATTCACAGGAGCGTTTCTGCCCACTGAGCCGCTAATTAAATGAAAAGTTTTGGTTTATCAATTACAAACTTAGTTTAACAATTTTCCTCCAACTGTTCCAATACAAACCCAAGCTTGCACGATGTTGCCACGACACTTGTCAAAGACTCTTTGTATTTTGTGCCTGAAGAAAAGATTCATGAACTGTCTTGTTTTTGATGAGGCTGAACAAGACGCTCTGGTTCACAGCTAATATGATGTTATTGTCCTACAGCTTAACTGCAAGTCGTACACTGAATGATGATTAAAGCAGACAGTATTGTCAACTGCTGTTTTCAAGGGCAAGAGTGGAGTTTGAAACCAATGCCAATGTGGACTTTTGGTCTTTAAGTTGCTCTGAGGAAAAAAAACCCCCAAACATCTACATTTCTGTGACAATCAGGCAAAGTTCATCTTCTTATGAAGATCATGTGAAATGATTGAAAGCCCCATACCAGCTATTGGCTGCATTTCTATCAAAATTTCCTGGAACTTTAAGTCCCAAGAACTACTTTTTAAGCAACTAAAAGGGCAGGCAATTAGTCTGCTGACTTATGAAAAAGCTGCAGCTGTTTTGACACATACTCATTTTTGCATGTGACTATAATGACTGTCGTTGGTCCATCTGTTGTATGCTTTCTTCTGTAATTCATGAGAATGGTTTGCAATCACATTTGTGGCTGCAGATTCTAAAAAAAAATGCAGGTTGAAATAAAATGCTGCAAGTACTCAACCAATCACAAATATTCAGCGCAGGCCCCACTCCCAAACTTCAAGTACTTTTGTAAATTAGGAGCAAAGACTTTCTGAGGTGTGAAGTAATGTCCCTAGAACTTAATTTAGACCCTGGTCCCTGCGGCAGAAACGCACTGCCTTCAAAGGTTCCTTGTCCCTGGGTAAAGGTCCTGCGGTGGAAACATAGCAAGTGGACCTTGTAGGTGAGATTTCATGCATTTGTTAACAATAACTAAAGATTCGTTGATTAAACATGTACATCAAACATGTACCCTGTTGTGTTACCTTTACAAATAATGTTACGTTTCTACCCACCGTTTCAGGTGCAACATGAGGATCTCGGGAGGTTTTTCCAGACAGGTGAGGACTGTTGTTTCTCTCCTCAGCCCACACACTGAACACAGTATCTGCTCTCCCCCGGTCAGAACGGTCTGCTCAAAGAACAGAGACAGGCAATCCTGCACAATGTAGAGACACGACTGTGAGGAATACAACCTGCAATATCATTAATATGACACGCATGCAGACTGGACGGTGGTTTAAATGGTGCACAATGGAAGCTGCAAACCCTTCAACTGTTTAACGGTACCTGAATGGAGCACTTGATGATGTCTGTTGGAATGGGTAGTGACAGCACAGTAAAGGTCTGCGTGCTGTGCGTCTGCTGATCGCAGTGCATGCACAGGGTCATGTAGCTCAGCTGGCCCTCAAACAGATGTGAGACGATGGTGGACTCCCCTGCCGCAGTGGCACAGTTTCTATTCTGGGCTTGTCTCGGCTGTCGTATCGAGGAGCGCATCTGCCGCTTGGCAACCTTGTAAACACACACAGATTTACTCTTTTTGCAGGTGTAGTGATTTGCCACAGAGAGGTACGTGGTGAATGATAGGTGTAGCTGCACCTTTCTCAGGTTGTCATGGAGAGCATTGAGGAGAAAGAGCAGCAGTTCCTGGGCGTCTTGCTGGGAGTAGTTGTTGAACTGCGGGAGGATGGAGCACAGCACAGACCTGGCCTCCACAGGGGCGCAGCTGGAGCTCCGTCCCATCCACATCTGCTCCAGCAGGCGCACAAACACCTCGGCCACCCGGCACTTACACCTGTGTAAACAGAGGTTAACCCACTCGGAAAATACAACTGTCAGCATTCAAGTGACGCAGAGAGAGAGAGGTGGTAGTGGTGATGGTGGTGGGTGGTGTTACCTCGCCAGCTCTTTGCGAGTGTCCCGATTGAGGAGGTGCTCCACAAGGGGCACAGTGGAGCACAGACACTGTAACACAGCGTTTAAGTAGCAGGAGTTTCCGGAGTTGTCCAAACCACAGACTCCAGGTCTGTTCCACCTGTGCGGCCTCACTGCAGAGTTGTAGCCTCGTTTCTCAGTTTCCATCACTTGACCCCCATTGAGAGAATCTGACCTGCAAGATCAGGGACAGGGACAGAAATCAAAACCATCCACATTCCTGTACAATGTTGCACTTTGTATCATGATTTAATATAGTAACAACACAAAAAAAAAACACAAACATAATCTGTTTTTTATTGCTTAATAAATCAGATAATCAATGGGAAATTATTTCCTATTCAAATGTATTTTATTAGATAAAGATTTCTATAGATATATCTATATCACAATAACAGATAAACAGTAGGGTAAACAGTACCTTAGGATGACCACAGGTATAAACAGTGATAATTTACAACAATTTTGAGAATTAATAATTTAATAATTTATCAAATAAAAATTTCAAACATTTGCTGACTCCAGCTTTTCAGATGTAGGACTTTCTCAGTTTTAAATAATTGTACATTGATTATATTTGTGTTTTAGACTGTTGAAAAATTGTAATGAACGATTAACGCCCATATTAATTACTCATGGAACTAATCATTAGTTGCAGACCAAACAATCATGTTCCTTTACATCTGGAGAACAAGATTTAAGGCTGGAGCATCTCTGTAGCACCAGAGTACTTCATTTATAATGATATGTTGTGACTCATTTTACTTTTATCAAAAAAAAAAAGCAGCTTCTTTGATTTGGATATTGCACTTGGCCATATTGCGATTTTGATAACATTTTGATTTATTGTTCAGCCCTAACTGAGACTACTCTGTTGTTACTTTATATACAGTACAGTGTGCTGTATCTTCTTACTCTTCACTTACACTATGTACATAATATGTTAACTATACCGTTAGACTCATAAAAATAATCCCTTTAAAATAACTCTTATGACCCACTGGAAGTGTTGGTGGTGTCTGTATCTGCAGAGTTCCTGCCCTCTGCCTGTATTTCCTTATTCTCTCATTATTTGCCTTTGCTTGGGATCCTTTACTAACCAAAAGCCTCTGTATTTAATGTCCTGGGAAAGAGACTCAACAATCAACTATCCTTCTGGTGTGTTTCCAACAGCTCAAACAAATTCCACTGATTTGACCCCTAAACTCTGTATTAATATAAATTAATAGAACATACATTACTTCTTGAACAACTGTCTTTTAATTAAATGACCCAAAATGTTCACAATCCTGAGAAATTGTAATCCCAAATTTCATTGTTTGATATTTTATTGAATTCAGCTAAACCTGCACTGAAAGTAATTGAATTGAATTCAAAATAATGCAGCCTTTCACTACGGTTTGCCTTGATACAGATATTTTTAGAGGTCACATAGTTTCAAGTATAGAAAGTTATCACTGCACCACTGTACCTTTGGTTTGCACTCTTCTAACACTCTGAAGGACTATTAATAGCCTGAATTGAAACACAACAAACAAACAAACAGGTCAGACTAACCTTTGCTTAGAAGACTGTGTTAAACTCGTCTCTTGGTACGAAGTGCTGTTCAGCCGCGGCAGAACCGGCACAGTGACACTGCTGTCCACAGCCAGCTGAGAGGCCAGAGTCCTGGTGAACTCTGTCAGCTGGACCTGCCTGCCGAGCTCTGGTTCTGCAGAGTGTGGAGCACAAATGTGTTGATGCAGATTATGTGTAGCGTCGCCCAGAGGCCCGGCAGAAACACGTCCACCGCTGATCCCTTCAGGTCTGACAGAGGAAACAGAGCAGGGCCGGTCCAGCCCTGCAGGTGGGCTATAAGCTGAGGCAGGGAATCCTCAGATATTTGGTGTTGATGTGGCACGGTGGGTGGAGATGATGTTGGGTCCATGACAGCTGGAACGAAATCAGTATTGACCCCTAAGCTGGAGAAGATGTCTGTGAGTCTGCCGTCCATCCAGGCGGAGGTGTCCAGCTGAACCAGGTATCTGTGGCTGCAGAACGGTCTCAGCAGGTGTCCAACCACCTGCTCAACCACAGGCTTCCTGCTCTGCTTCTGGAGCTGCTCCGGACTGTACAGAAACACGTTACAGATGAGCCCAGAGCTCATGTCACAGAGGAGGGCCAGATGTAGAGAGGAATCACCCTGCTGGTAGGAAAGTCTGTATTTCTTCACAGCCAGGTTGTGTCCAGGTGTGTATAAGGCCTGGTAGCGCCTGGTGATGTGGCCACAGAAAGCAGAGAGGGCTTCCAGCTTGTCTCCATCCTCCAGTCTGCTCAGAGACAGGAGGTTGGTCTGGAAGCTGTTTCTCTTCAGGACACCCTGCCATCCGTCCAGTTTTCTGGTCAGCTCAGACCCGAAGCTGCAGTTCTCTCCTACAGACAGACCGCTCTGCAGGACCACAGAGAACCACGTCAAGGCCTCAGAGTACTCCCCTTCTGACAGATCCGCACTCTGCTCTTTGCTCTGACGGTTAGCACCCGTCTTCACACCAGCAGCTCTCCTGATCAGCTCCCGATGGCTCCTCTGTCCAGCACCTCCAGCAGGAGCTCTCTGGCTGTGTAGTAGACCTGATACGTGGGCCCAGTCTGGATCCTGGCGACCGGCCTCACTTTTTTGGACCTGAAGATGTTCGGCAGACACAGGTTGTCTCTCTGGGAGTCTCCGTGCAGATCATCCAGCAGGTGGCACTCCTCTTTCATCCAGGTGCACTCCCTTACAGACAAAGCCTTTGCCTTCATCTTTTAGCCTCTCTGCCTCGTCTAAAAAAAACACATCCTAAAAATAGTGACGGTAGCTCTCACAGCTGAGATCAGGAACCACTATGACTTGTTAAAAAACACAACTGCACTGTGCTTGAAATTTCTCTGTGTTGCCGGTTTAGTTAGAAGACAAAATGAGAAGACAGAGAGCAGTTCACTCGAGGAGTTTCTCTTGTCCTATAGAGTGTCTGATGGACTGTGTGTACTGTACATGTCTGTACTCTCAGGTGAAACACACACTCATGAGACTGTGCTATTGAGGTAAATCACCAGGCGTCCACCGCAGCCAGACAACTGTGTCCTGGCAACTTACAAACACAACACTTGGATCACAGTGTGCTCTCATGACACGTTCTTGTCCTCTTGTGTGTAGTTTCAAGGTTTGTCTCCACATTTAGCAAACCATTTAGAAGCCAAGAGAAGCCCTGTGTGTTATCTGTGTGCTTCATAGTGTACTGTCAGTCATTAATCATTGTTTAAACAATCTTTCATACACCTCACTGGATGCAGATTTTAAAGCTTATGTAAGAAATACAACACCTGTACAGCAGCTTTTTGTCTGTGTCTGTGACAGAACACAGCAACATCCAATCGCATTTTTTATCCTTTCTTTTCTTTATTTTTATTTTACACAAAAAGTTAACAAAAACATACAGCTCCAAGCTTGATAAATACTAGCAGAGCCCAGCTGATACTGAATTTTTGTGGCTAATACTGATATCAATATTAGACATAGATATATCAACCAATATTCTTACAGAATATATACATAAACACACGTGCAGTGTTTCCTCAGACACCTAACACTGACAAAGATGTGTAATGAAGGCAGTTTACAGGTCGCAATAAATCTGACTGTCCAAAATGATAACAGGGTGCTGGCATAGAAGACTTTCACTGGTATTTTTAATAATCATAAATGACTATAAATTTAAAAAGTAACAAACAGAACAATAAATACAGGCTAAACGTATACAAAAAAAAATAAATTGTTTCGTAAAAAAAAAAAAAAAAGTTTAATTTCAGCACATCAGTGAACATATGTTGGCACTGATACAGACCAGTTTAGTTGTGATAGGCCAATATCAGCTGATCATATTGATGAATCAATATATTGTTTGGGCTCCAAATAGATACTAGCTGCTAAACAAAAGTACTTGTCAAACAAAAGAGGAAAAACAGAGTCTGCACACTAGATTAGTATACCACTGTGTGATGTTTCAGGTGCAAGTCCTTCTGCAGACGTGACAGAAATTCAGAGACACACAAGTGCCCATCCAAGGGGGTCACCTGACAGGTCATGTGATCACAAAAACAAAATACATGAAGTCACGCTCCGTGCAGGTGTCCTGACCAGCCCTCTCTGGCTCTCCGCCCACGAGCACTGGTAAATGTATTTTTTGGAATACACGACCAAGCCAGAGGCATCAAAATCAGTGATTGTACCCAGTTCTTTGTGGTTGAGGGTGGGTGATATTTATCCCAGCATCACATGTGCATGCAAATGCATGAAAAGCCCGTTTCGTTGGTGTGTCTTGATGTTGGAAGGGCCTACTCTTCTGCAGTGTAATATAATCATATGTAAATAAAAGATTAGCCCCATCACCAACATTCAGATACGGCACTGGAGTATGTTATAACTCCCAAATTGATTTAAATGTAATTTACCTCAGACAAAATCTAGAAAACAGCTAAAGTCATTAATGTTTTTGACAGTGTTAAAAACTTGTTTACATCAGTATATGCATGTAAATAAAAGAGCAACACGGTCATACTGTATGTTTTCAGTTAAAATCAGTTGAAACTCAAGCAAACTGTTCAATTATTTGTGGATACTCCTGTAGTTAAACTTGCCTAGGGGTCTCTCACAATGGCAGTCTGAATATGAAAGGCTTTATATTTGCAGCAGTGCTATCACCTGTCCTGTATTTATCACCATCATAGGAAAAAAATTAATTAATTGATTTTTGGTTGAATCGCAGAAGAAGTGCTATGTCATATTTCAGGGTCATGTTTCAGGGTCTGGGAGACAGAAGTGTGTTAAATAAAACATGACAAAATGTCCCAGCAGGACATAAAAATTGTATCTTTCAGCAGTGGTGAACTTGCTCAAACAAAAGGGGCCATTTTACTGCTGCAAAACAAAAGCAGGCCTGTCTGAATTTGTGGATAAAAGTCATGAAGATCTATAATTCAACAACTCATGGTCTGTTTTCCTCATTCATGCAGCTTCGTAACTTGCAACAATATGTTTGGTTTTGGGCAATGTTGTCTGTGTTTGTGTCTTTCTCAGCATCCAATAGAAACCTTCCGTTTGCAGAGCATGAATGCACAAATTTCATTGAGATTTGGAAGTTTCCCAGTACAACCACAGCCAGCCGACTGGAGCAGGCCAAGGGTAAGTGCCTGGCTTAACAGCACATCAACAGTGGCAATGAGGGAGAGGAAAATGTGATTAATTTCCTTTGCCATCCAAGATTTGTAAGCCCCAGAACTGGCGGTGCACCTTTTGGGATAAACATAATAATCCCTCTTGCAATATCATCTGTTTATATTTGCCAGGCTGCTGATTCTCCACAAGGGGGAGCTGTTTAGTCACTCAGATCAGCCAACCTTTGTCGCCTGCAGCACGAGGAAACTAACAGCAACATCTGATGTCGCCTCCTACAGGTAAAGAAAGTCATAACCACCACAATGTCAACACTTCATAGCAACAATGTTTTTATTCCACAACTCATTGGCGTAGCCACGGGTGTGCCAGGGTGTGCCAGTGCCACCCACAGAGCCAGCTGGCACACCCAAAAAACTGAATGCATTTTTTTTATATATATATATATATAGCTTTTCCTAACATGTTTGACTCACCAGTCGATCAATTTGTAAAAATTGCCACCAGGCGATGCGTTGCGACACCTGCACTGGGCATGTTAACTCGTTCAATCAATAAAAAATTGTAATCAGGCGAAGCGGGTTGTGACACCTGCACCTGGCAACCAACCTAATGACCTGACTGTGATCCCCCGCCCAGCGAGCACTGCAGGAGCGATAAAAGTGTTAGTAGCTAGAGTGCTGCTAGCAATGAAACAGAGTTCATTGATAAATTATTTTAAAAAACCAAGACTTGACCTCCAGGAGTCAAGTTCTACAACCGAGGAGGATGTTTCCTCTCCATCGACAAGCAGGCCCCCAGCAGCGGCTCCTCCGGCTCCAACACAGGCTGCAGCTAACGACAACTTGGCAGACGTTTCCATGGAAACCACCGATCTCTCCGCGGTGGACGAGCCTCCATGCCAGCCGAAACTTCAGGCTTTCCCCTGCACAGAGGCTGTCAGTGGAAAGAGGAGGAATTTTTCCGCTAAATGGTATGCCCGCTACAGTTGGTTGGAATACAGCATTAAAATGGATGCGGTTTTTTGCAAGTCTTGTCGCCACTTCAGCACAGATATTAAGGAGGACAGATTCGGAAGAATAGGAATGAGAGACTGGGGACATCTAGGTCAGTTTTGTGTGAAACATGAAAAAAGTAAAGCTCACTCTTCTGCTGTGGCCCGGCATAAAGGTTACATAGAGATACAGCGAGCTGGAAACAGTGATATCCTACATCAGGTCACAAAGGATAAAGAAGAGCGTTTCACTGACCTTATTGAAAGAAACCGGGCACACGTAAAAGTTGTCATTGATATTTTGCTGTTTTGTGCAAAACAGGGCATTGCACTGCGTGGTCATAAGGAGGATACTGAAAGCCTGAATAGAGGAAATTTTCTCGAGTTATTCAAATTGATTTGCGATTATGACCCTGACATAAAAAAGCGCTTTGATGAGCTTCCAAACAACGCAAAAATGATGAGCCCTGACATTCAGAATGATATCCTTGAAACTGCAGCATCTCTACTCCTCCGAAAAATTAAAGCGGAGCTGCATGCACAGACAGACACATACTATGCCATTTTAGCTGACGAATATAAGGATCTCTCAAAGAAAGAACTTGTTGCTGTCTGCTTAAGGTATGTGTATAACGGTAACCTGAGAGAGAGAGCCGTCGGATTTGTCGCGACAGATGACATGGCATCATCTGGCATCACACAAAAGATTTTGGAAGTACTGAAACCCCTGCAACTGGATCCTGCATTGTGTGTCGGTTTCAGTTTTGACGGAGCAGCAGTTATGTCCGGTGAGAAAGCTGGGGTGCAGGTGCAGCTCAAAAAAACTTTTCCCCATGCAGTGTATGTACACTGCCACTCCCACCGTCTTAATCTGGTGCTTTCAACAGCTTCCAAAGTGTCTCCTACTGTGGCCACATTTTTTGATGTTTTGAATTCACTGCATCATTTCATGACCGGAGCCAACAGACATGCACGATTTCTACAAATCCAAGAAGAACTTCACCCCAACGCACCCCGTCTGGAGCTTGTGCGCTCCACGGATATTAGATGGAGTTCAAAATCCGAGTCTGTGAGTCGAGTTTTAACATTGTATGATGTCATATTAGAAACACTGAGTGAGTTTGCGGAGGGATCAGGTCAGACCAAAATAGATGCAGAGTCTCTCCTGCAACAACTACAGACCAAAAGATTCATTTTTCTTCTTGTTGCTTTTTCTAAACTGTTTGGTGCAAGTGATTTTGTGACAAAAAGCCTACAGTCCCCATCTGTGTCAGTGACTGACTGTATCCACATGATTGAGGGCCTCAAAGAAACTTTCGCTGCTTTCAGGAGTAACTTAGACGGGGAATTCGAGAGAATAATCAGTCTAACTGATGACATCATGAAGAAAAACGATGTACAGAACTGGGATGTAGCAGGTGTACGCAACAGAAAGCTGCCTGCCAAGTTTGCTGACTCGCATGTGGCCTCTACAGTGGGCAGGTCTGCACCCATCAGGAGTGATTCTGATTTGAAGTCCTTGTGGATTATGATCCTTGACAGACAGCTGATCGAACTGAACAACCGCTTTCAGAATGACTCTTATGGAATAATGAAAGCTTCTGCATCCCTGCTGCCTACATCAGATGTGTTTTGCCAGCTGGACTTATTGCATGCACCGAGCAGGCATTATGGACTTGCTTTGGAGGACTGTGAAGTGAATGTATTTAGGGAACTGATCAAAAGGAAAGTGGACGGGGGACATCAGTTCCCATCCATCATTGAAGTCCTAGACTCTTGTGACAGAGACGTTTTCCCCAAGATGAACAGTTTGCTTCGCATTCTCATTTCACTGCCTGTTACAAGTTGCTCTGTGGAGCGCCTTTTTTCAGTGGTGAACAGGATTAAAACCAGCAGCAGAGCTACAATGCTTACTGAGAGACTTAATAGCATCTCATTGCTCATGTTCGAAAAAGAGCTTGCAGACAAACTGGACTCTGACGAAATAATAAACCTGTTCAAGGCCAAGCCACGCCGCCTTGCCTTGTGAAACTGCAAGCCGAAGGTGGGAAGTTCAGATGCTTAAATAATATGTACATGTGATAGTGTGAGTAAGAAATAAATAGGATAAGATAAACAGGTTTACTTATAAATATTACAGGAAATACATTTGGAAATTGTTAACAACTCATTTAAATCGCGTTAAAAACGTGTTTAAAGGTTGAAAAGTTATTATGATGTATTTCAGAAGTTGAGAATGTGTTTGATTATACAAGTTAAATGCCAGCCAGTGATTTTGAATGTGTTAGTCTGAATTTATTAGTTTTGCCTGCAGGCCTGTGGGGGGAGCCCTTGCCGCTCTGCCTTAGGCAAATTATGAAACTGGCAACATTTTCCCCCTTCAGAGGGGCATTACATGCACACAGTAAAAAAAATATTCTATTTGTTGAGAATAAATTTGGCACACCCAGTGTCTTTTTTCTGGCTACGCCACTGCCACAACTAAATACAAATGAATTTCCCGTGTTGCAATACACCGAGGGTACAGTTACAAATGCTGGTCACTCATTAAAAAATGTGTCTCACTTTACATTAATAATAAACCATAAAGTCAGTAGGCATAAATGTTTGTAAATCATTGTTAAAGAGATTAAAGATTGATAAAGACTGATCACTGTATAATCTAAATTATAAAACACAGATTGCATGTGTCCTGTAGTAAAGGCCACACCTTCTCTTCAAACTGACAACGTTCATGTGCGGTGACACTCCTGGAAGTCACAACTCTCCCTGTTTTCAGAGGAAAGTGTTCCAGTTTTACAAACATTTACAGGTTTAAAATTTAACAGACGATGATGACGATGATTCTCGCAAGCTGTGTTAAAATATAATTGATGTAATTTGACTGAATAGAAGGTGGACCTTTTATTTTTTTTTGATAAAAGTTACTCAAAGACACAAATTAATTCAGCTTTATTCCATACTCAATCATGCTTGCTTTCAAAGCAGCATTATCGAGCAATTGATCTTATTGCAGACATGGTGAGTGAAGAAAGGAGACCATTAAATAATTTAAAAAAATAATTATTTTTGCTGAATTGGTCATATTTACATAAACCAGCACATTAAATGAACAGCACGGTGCATCAAAAGTAGCTTTTTAAACTATTTTAGAGTACAATTTATCAAATAATTTCTTTTTTTAAACAAGAAATGGTTTACAGAAAACACACATGAAGCACAGTTCAGGAAAATATTATATATTATTAATATTACTTATGAATTAAATTTAAAATATCTGTTTATTTTCATGCAACAGATTGAGATGCCATTTAAAGGTCTAATGTGTAAAATGTACAGGGATTTATTGGCAGAATATGCCGGAAATGGAATATAATATTCAAATATGTATGTTATCTTAAAACAAGCCGTTTAAAACCTCATGTACAAAAATAGCAACCAGGAAAAATAAAATAACTGCACTGCTCTGCACAGTCATTGCATTGACAAAAGTGCAGCAATTGTAGAGGCTATTTGCACACATATGTCTACATTTGTCTACATTTGTCTACATTTGCTGGTCATACTTGTCCTACCAGTTGATGGTGCAGGTTGGACTTGAACTGCAGATCTAGAGGAGCTGATGTTAACTTGCAGGTATGAATGAAATATGAATTTTTTGCATTAGCATCAAGCGCAGCAGCGTTCTCGTCTCACAGAGCTCCTTCCATCAGGGGCAAGATGCGTTCAACACATAAAGTCTGGTAACTTTCAGCCAAATAATTCAGCCAAGATTCTGTGTATTGACACAACACATTCTTGTTTGTACAGACTTGATCCAACTTTCACCATATGGGAAGAGAAATGTCTGCTGGAGGCTTTTATTTTGGCTTTGGCACAATTGTCAAATTCCAAGCTGTTTGGCTGTGAAATATTGCAGAAATCTTTGGCAATAAAGACAAAAAAACAAGAGGAATTTCTGAGCATTGTTTTGCCTGATTATGATCAAAGTTACAATATTAGTACATGTCCCTGAAGTAGCCTACCCATGTTCACTTCACAACAATCCAGCTATCTCCATCATTAGCCTAAAGTTCTCCTGGGATTACCTGTAACCTTGAAAAAGAAAATATTTGCAAAGGGGGGCCTTATTACAGACACTTCCTGTCTTAAGTCTTAATATATTAAGAGTCTAAAATTGGATTTTTTCCTGATTTGGTAGAAACAATTTACTTACTTTATATCAACCTCAGGTTAGGAATCCTAAATACTCAGATGAGTTAGAGGTTTGGTAACATCTGCTGAGAATCAAAAGATGATCTTTGGGAAATGTATAACAACGCTAACTTTGGAGATAAAACAAACAGAGTGGGCTAACTAACAGACAACCTCCACTAATGTTTGTTACTGTTGCGAACACTAGTACCATAGCTTATGTTAGCAAACACTACCCTCACCTGCTGTTAACTAACACTACGCTTAACTACTGCTGGTTCGCACTATTGTTTGTTACTGTTAGCTGCTGTTAGTGAACACTACCATTAGCTAGTTAGTAAGTTATCTACTACTACAGATGGAAAAGTGAAAGCTAGGACTTATTCAAACCTAGTTATCCTAAGCTAGGAGAGTTTGTTTAAGATTACGGGAAGTTTGGATGCTTATACATTTCCTATCTTAAGTTAGGACAGGAACGCTGTGCACTGTTCATCTGTAATGGCCTTTTCATGAATCAGGCCCTTATCCTACCATGGTGGCCAAACAGTCAAGATAAGATCTTTTGGGGTATTCGCAATGCCACTAACTTTGGAGATGACAGAGTTGGCTAGCAGACAGTCGACGCCATATCTGGTGGTGTGTAAAAGCAATGAAAGGCAGCCACACAGTTTAAACAAGTTAGGTAACATTACTGTTAGCAAACACTGCCATTAACTAGGCTACTGTAAACTACTGTTAATAGTAAGTTAGCTACAACTACCACGGTGGAAAAAGTTAGGACATCCTAACAGTTATCCTAAAGTTTGGAGAGTTTATTGTGGAAAATTTGGATGCTTGTATTTTACCCTAATTGCTGGTTACCAAACACTTAAGATAGGATCTATAAGTTAGGAAGTTTCTGTAAAACGGCCACAGTCTCCATAAGGGTATAGATAATGTCAAGGTGCAATGAGCAAAGACTAATTTTTACTTGGGGGGGGGAAAAAACAACATTTTAAGCCACAGCGTCAAATGATATGACATTAACACTGCACATTACTGCCGTGCACATTCAGGTCTAAACAAGTCTCAGCATTAGTCTGTGGTTAAGTGTTTTTTCCACAGTGAGTCTACTGAGCACAGGGACGTCGTGACAGTACCCTGCCTTCTGTCGTTGGGGGTGGAAGAATCACACAATTACCTCGAGGGCTCTGGAAGCTCTCTTGCATAAATCAAATCCACTTTCAAGCTCAAAATATGTTAATCCATTAATATCAAAGGACATCTTCACTCCTTCAGCGCGCCCTTTGAGCTTTGTGCTTTTCCTGAAATAAAACCTTTTCATTTTATCCTTGGAAAACATAATCCAGTCTTCACTGTTACAGGGTGTGCTTTGCTCTGTGAAGTGGCCAGTTCATGTCACCCACACAATGAATAAGAAAACACGAAGGAGGTGATTTTATTTCATGTAGGAGTCTCAAGTGATACGTACGTAGGCGATATTTCGCAACAGCACTCAAATTATATCCTGAGAACACGATTCTAGCACCTGAGCTTTTTTTTTCCCCTTTTGATGCCCAGCTGGTGAAACTACTTGTTGAAGTGAGAAAACACAGAAACCACAACCCCTGCACGTTGAGTTTTTCAGTAAATTGCCCCTGCTCTTTGGAAAACAGATGAACAAATGCATGAAAAATAGGCATAACTGATGAAACTGTTAGAGTTGTGGTGACCTTTTCACGGAACTCTTGCATTAAAGGAAACTGTTGCTTCACGGTTGTGAGACAGCTGATTGCAAGCTACTGTCTTGTTTTGCGTGTGGAAAAACACACGCAAGGCTGATCCACACACATTATTTCATTCAGGAAAGGCAGATTTAGCAACAGTTTAATCTTGATTTTGTTGCAGTTTAAAGGACCAGTGCGAAATATTTACTGGGACTTATTGGCAGAATATGGAAGAAAATGAATTTAATATTCAGAATAATATCAGCCAAAGGCCAGAGTTGTACTTGCTGTTTAACCACTTGTTTGTGTGTCCATATGCATAGCGTTAATTTCTGTGGATGCACACAACCATCGCTCTAAATAGACTCAGGTTACGCAAGCTGACTATGTGTAGGAGTGTGTATGGGAATGCGTAGTTAAAAGCAAGCACCAGCAGAGAGACTGGAAAAAAAGAGTACAACAACATACACAAATCTCGTGAGAGTTTCGCAAATCAAGGGTTTCCTTCTAGACACAACAGAAGAAAAGTATTTCAGGGTTCCCGAAACTCTATAACACAACATTAAAAACAGACTACGATCTCACTAGTAAACATAATGCATAGCGAAATGTGAATAGTCAGGTCGGGCTATGAGATTTGTGAAACATACAGTTTAGGAACTTAGCTCAATCCAGTGCTAAAGGTAGCTCAGCCGTTTGTATAGCAGACAGATGGGACGTAGCTGTTGAAGCTCTGTGCTTTGCCTCGCTGTGCCCTACCTCATTGTGAGTCCGGGACAAATTTCTTATAAGTTCAGCAAGCAAAACCTGATGCAATGTTCATATGGCCACCTGATTATTGTTTTAAGGCTGACTTGAAAAACTGCAAGCCTGTTCTTTAATATCAGTATAACATCATTTAGTTTTAGTGGTGGAAGATGTACTCAGCTCATTTACTCAAGTAGAAGTGATAATGCATTGCTTTAAATATACTTTGTTAGAAGTAAAAGTCTGCATTTAAAATTTGAATGCAAGTAAGTAATGGTGGGTGAGGGTAGGTGTTTGCATGTGCATTTTAATGTAAAGTTCAGTGCTACTATTATATTTTTCTTATTTCTATTTAATCTATAGCTAATATTAGACTAGAATAGCTTTATTTTGAACAACCAAACAACAAAGTTAACATTACAATAGAATAGGGTAGGAAGAAGTATGGTACTTTTCTATACATAAGCAATTAACTTGATCATAAAATAGTCCAGCGATCCCCATTCACAAGTTCAATAGTTGTCTCTGTGTTAATCTTCATGTTACGAATACAATGTTCATTCTCTTTAAACAAAGTGCATGCATAATCTTTATGTACAACCTATTTGCATAACCTCTGTTCATCCTGACCTTTGTTCGGTCCTCACGAGATCGTTGCAACATATTTTCTCAAATTAAATTAAGGTGACCAGTTACTACAGTTCTTAAAACGTTGTGAAGTAAATAGCACAATATTTTTTCTCTGTAAAAGTAAAAGTATAATAAGGAATAAGGTGTATATATAAGGTAGCATAAAATGCAAATACTCAAGTAAAGTACATCCTCCTCAAAATTACTCTCAAAACTTGTATCATTGTATTTTCTTTGTCTCTGACAATGTTACAGAGTAAATAATCTAAATATGTCAGTGGAGGTGAGACGTCATTGCTGACGCTCCCTCGTTTCCTCTGTTTATGACCGGTGAAAGGTCGCAGGAGTTAGTCTAATAACACACAAACACACACCACACGGACATCTCATAATGACATCTTGTCTCGCTCAGCCACGTACTGACTGTGGGAATTCTTCCTGCAAACATTCATTATATGCATTAGACACACAAGCAGTTATTTGCATCCTCTGTAAATTCAAATTTCATTTTGAAGACTCAGCAGGAACATTGAGTTACTGAATTTTGCAGTACAGCCATAAGTGCTGATGCTGCTCACTTCTGTGCACTCTGGCAGGTTTAGTAACACACACAAACACAGAAAACAAGCACACACACTTGCTCTGTTATGAGGAACAAATTCACCTCTTTGCTGCTGTGCTCTGGTTACCAGCATGTTCACTAATTCATGAGCAGTGCAAATAAATATGAATAAAAAGGCAAAATACACCAGTGTGAATGGAAGACATGATGTGTGAAACTGCATTTCTTATTATAGCTGTGGTGTCTCCCAGAGAGTCTGTGGAAAAATACATTCTGCCAAGTTTCTGCCAGAAAATACACAGCACTGTACATCATTGATTGTAGACAGAGGTGGGAAGTAGCTAAGTACAAATACTTTATTACTGTACTTAAGTTTTCAGGTATCTGTACTTTACTTGAGTATTTATTTGTTTGGCAACTTTCTACTTTTACTCCCTACATTGGAACAAAAATATCTGTATTCCCAACTCTCATTTTCTAAACAGGCCCATTACTTTAGTTTTAATGCATCCAAGGAGAATTGATAATTATTTTATTTTGCATCATTGTGCATCATCTGCACAACATCAAGACTGATTTCAGCCTAAATGGATGGAGCAATAACACAGAAAAGATGATTCCTTGGTGTGTCCATCAGTGCAGATCACGCACGGCAGATGTAACAAGATGAAAATAACGTAAACGATGTAGCAAGATGAAATGGCAGAAAACAAGTAACAAAATAGAAACAACATAAAAGATGCACCAAGAGGAAAATTACATAAAAGACATAATGAGACAACAACATAAAAGGTGCCACATGACGAAAACAGCTTAATGAAATGAAAACAATGTAAAAGACGTAACAAGACAAAAATGGCACAAAAGACAAATAACAAAACTACATAAATTACATAAACGTCATAAAATGAAAACAGTGTAAAAGATATACCAAGATGAAAACAATGTAAAAGACGTAACAAAACAAAAACGACTCAACAAGACAAAAACAATGCAAAAACGTAACAAGACAAAAATGGCGCAAAAGATGTGATGAAAACAACATGAAAGACATAACAAAATGAAAATGAAACAAAAGCGACATAACAAGACAGAAACAATGTAATAAGGCGAAAACAGCGTAACAAGATGACAAAATGACTTAACAAGACATACAACGGTGTAAAAGATGTAAACAACATGAAACAGACAAAGAGGGAGACTTGATCATAGAGAAAAGGTGAGGCTCAGTTAGCTTTGCACAGAAACTGCTGGTAGAAATGTTCTTCAGAGGGCAACTTTTTGCTTCGTTTCAGGGCCTATACTTTTACACTTTTACTTGAGTAAAGAAGTTGGATCAGTACTTTTACTTTTACCAGTCTTTTTTTTTTTTACGCAAGTATCTGTATTTACACTTGAGGAAGGAATGTGTGCACTTTTACCATCTCTTTACATCAGCTGTGTATCTGTATCTTTGTCTGAAACTAAATTGGCTGTGTTTTTGAGTGAAGCTGCTCAGTGCAAATGTCCACGCCCTGCAGAAGGTCAACTTTGTTTTGGAAAATACATGAAACTGTGATTGTGGGAATATATGCAGGCCTCTCTCGTGCCTGTGGTGCTTGTAAAACTGGCCACAGTGTGGAAAATGAGGACAACTGAAACTCAGCCAAACACTTGCAGACCTGACAGCATTTCCTGGTAAAGTGCATTGACCCCAGATATGTTTATCTGAAATATCACAGTTGTTTTACAGAACCTGGAAGCCACCCAAAATTATATATGTATATTCATATGTTGCATTGTACAATGTATCCTCATTTCTGCGTTGTAGTGCAACTGACCCTTCAAAGCCCGGCCTTTTTCGTTCTGTGGCCTAATCACAGTTGAGCAAGCTTGGCAAGCACGTCGGTACCTCCTTTACCGTTTCCTGTACTTAAATGTGCTCTGTACTACGCTCAAAACACCAACTAACTAGCTAGCTAATCTAACTGTCTAGTCAGCTAGCATTTTGCTAACAGCCATAGACATGTTTACATACTCGCCACACGGGGCATTGGGTCATATGTTGACATTGCTGCCATGTTTCCAAGGTCAAAACTGACCTGTGAACAAATACATGTGAACAGGGGAGCTGCTGTTTTGCGATTTCAATGAATGCAGTTGTATGCACGGGTTTCCGATCTATATGGAGTGAGAAAAATAGTTTTGATTTTTTTTTTTCAAACTTTCTCCACATAGATCACCCCCTTGATATGTGTCTATACACTTTAGCTGGCTAGTTAGTTAGCATCTTGCTAACACAAGCTAACTTAAGATGCAACTGTATATGTTGTTTTTACAGAAAATGGAGGTGACCAAGACACCAGGTTTGCTCTGCTGTTATTGGAACACAGAGCAAAAAGGGACAGGACTTAGGCAGAGACTTAACTCTGAACCATAATACTGTTCCTAATGTTTATTAATTCATTCAATCAATCAATACTGCTTTCAATACTGGGTACATATACGAAAAAACAAAGAGCAAAACAATAATAGAAGACATTTTTCTGTGTGGAGAAAGTAATAATAACGATGAGTTACACACTAAAAACACTGCGTATATAAATAAAGCATTGATGCCATACAGGGTAAATTTTATCCAGTGTGACTCAGAAGGGTTGTTTTGATGCAGTGAGTCAACGGTAACATAAAAACAACACAAACTCTGGGTCAGCTTAACCCAGTATTGAATCACTATTATATTGACCCACACTGGGTAAATTTTTAACCAAGTGTTTGTTTTTTGCGTGTACAGATAAACAATATAAGACAGATAACACAAAACATGCCACCAAACCAGAATTAATCAATAAATGAGATTATAAAAATTATGAATTACATTTCTAACTGGAAGTGCGAAGACCTCTGCCGATAGTCCAGTCCTTATGATACAGTATGTAAATCTGCAAGAGCAACCATATAAATAGGTTTATCATGGTTATATTGGGAAAAACAAAAAACAAAAAAAAACTAAGGACATTGCTTATTTCTTACATACCTGCTGCATTTGTTTCTATGAGTTGTCTTTGAGGTAGCTGTTATGTTTAGTCAGAGCCAGTGTTGGGGAAACTACTTTAAACTGTAGTTAACCAACTATAGTTATGTAATAATGAAAAGTAATTAAACTACATATTAACTCTTAAAAAAATAGCTTGTCAAAGCAAAACTGCTCTCAAAAAAGTAGTCCTACTGCATCCAAACTACTCATGGGAAATAATCAAAATTTGAGTCTGCAAACTCATTTTGTTACACGGTAAACCATTCACTTTAATTATGATGGGTTTGCGCACGATTAATTCAGTTATTTTGTCATAGGCTGTTGTTCTAATTGACTTATCTCAAAATGTTAACACTAGAACAGCCAAGGCTGCCATTTTGACCATTTTCAAATTTATATGTGCAGTAACTTTGTTGAATTAAACACACAATGCTGCTGGTACCTGACTTTTCCTAAGAGTCCACATTTTCATCTCAAGGATTTTTACATAATTTACACAAAAGACAAAGAAAATTTGATAATTTTTTTTAGGCGGTCATATAGACTGAAAGGAAATGGCCACTGTTACCTTTTTAAACAGCTGAGATGAATCTGGGTTCTTAGAACTACATCGTCTCTGTCATGAAACTCGCAATGTCTCGAATTCCCATTTGCCGTCATTAAAATGAAAATAATTAATTAATTACACTAAATTAAACATAAAGTAGGGGAGACTGGGGACGCTTTTTGTCCAGCACTTATAATTCATGACTGAATTTTTACGTTAAACCTCTCAAATTTTGAAACAAAGTACATTTACTTATTACAGGTAGCAATATTTCCTATATCCTTTTTTTGGTTTTATTTTTTAATCATTTCCAGCCTTTTCCAATAGGATTTGTTATTACCAGTGTTAAAATGTTTATAATCTTTGCATTTACTTTACATTTTAACTGTTTCTCACTCTGAGTAACTCTAAACTCTTCTAACTCTTATCACTTTGAGATTAATCTAAAATTTGAATTTCAAATCACTGATGGTTGTTGTCCTACAGAAAATACTGCTGTGAATACATGCAATCATTACAGTTTACTACATGTGATGGCGTGCATACTGATGAATACATAATTAAACTTTACAAAATTTAGATTTTGGTGTTATGTCTTTTTCCACAATCCAGCTGACAAACAAACAGAACCAAAAACATGATCTCACTGGGGGAGGTAATAAAATAAAAACAATGAAAATGACTAACACCACCCCAAAACTTTATGTTAATTAATGTTCAGATTCTAAAATATCCCAAAATAGCTAAAGAGAGCTCATACCACGTTTAAAACTTGTCATATGATTCAGTATAGCAGATTTTGAGGTTTTTGAAAGTACCGTCCTCTGGAATCATTTCCTCAGGCTGAATAATTGATCATGACTGAGGTCACTTGACATGGTCTAAAATCAGCAGTCCGTCTGTTAGCTAAGTCTTTTATCCAACACACATCAGATGATTTCTGTTGAGGGGAATCTTGTGTTTTCTTTGAGCTTTCGCAACAAGAATTTAAATGTTTGACATTCCAAAGTGAAAATAAAACCTTTGTTCTCTCCGAGCTGCATGGTAGGGATGAAAAGCAAATTAATTCTTGGTTAACCGTCTTGTTGCTCCATCATAATAACTTCTCTGCATGGTATAATATTTTGATTACGCAGGATTTAAAAATGCCATATTTTGCGGCCTCCATTTGTTTTTCACAAAAGCAGAAATGTTCCATCACAGAAGCTCTTCAACTAAATTACATGTGTCTGCATAAATGTTTTTTACCAGGAACATCTGTTGCTACTCTGCAAGCAGGGAGAACATTGTGTAATGAGTACATTATGAATATTAATAAGCTTTTAGCATGATTTTCTTTGAATGAGGGCACAAATTGCTGTGGTAGCCACCGTTGTTTATCACATCAGCTCCAGAGTACTTTCACCTAACTGAGGACTAATGCATTTTTCTCAAACTGATCACTCTTTTGCGAGTTACACAAAAGTGATTTGCTGCAGTCACAGTGAACTTTCAAGTACATCAGCTCAAAGAATAGGTTCACATTTTCATGTCAATCTGGAAACAATGCTGACAGTGACACCTTTAATGTTCAACTGAAATATTAGTCACTGTAATCATTCCTTCAGTCCACACTGGCTGTGAAGACATCTAATGTGATTTAACAGAGAAATCTGTAACATATTTTCTGTAATAAATCACGAAATTACCACAATATGTCATCAGAGATCAAGGAAACATGAAAAGTTGCAATATTCACTTCTCTGATATCAGCGCTGCAGTCATTCCAGGCTGGAACAAACTGTTTTAATTTTGCCTGATTCATGTAAATTAGAGATCAAATTCATGCAGGATGTTCACTGAATGTGTATGTACCTACTCATGAGTCAGTAGAAATCATTAATAATATTGTAGAAACCACAATATGTTAATGAAGTCTGGCAAACAATGAGAAAAATGAGCCACTTAACTCAGAGTTCAGTGTGTATTTTCAGAGCAGTCGGCTTTTGTTTTCAGGATAATGGGCTTAACTTCACATTGACAGACAAGTGACAGTTATAAACAGCTGTGAACTTACAGTGGAGGGTTTGTTGTTGGTCCTGCAGAACTCCTGCCGCCTGTCAGAGCTTCCCTGAGTCTGTGGAGGAGGGGGCAGGGGGAAAAAACTCGCTTCAACCCAGATCGTACATTAAAGGGGATTTCAACCTATTTAATATATAGTCAATAGCTCTTTTAACTTTTGCACATGCAATTGCTACTTATTGTTCCTTTAAATGTGAGAGATGGAGAACAAAATCCAGTCCTTGTTCTGCACAAAAGTTACTTCTACACATTCAGCAGTAACAGACAACAGTATCATTAATTTGTATTTCTGTTCACCTGGGGAATGTTAGTCCAATAGCCACTCAGTTTTAGCTCTGTTTTTGGTCTCCACCGAGGGAATATCTGTCTCTAAATCTGCTAAATGCTCCGCAGTGTTTGTGTTTGGTGTTGACAGGTTGTGTACAGTAGGTTCTTAGACCTTTTTTGCTGAGAACAGCAGTCTGCTGTGGCCAAAAACAACATTATGAGAGCAGTGAGAGCGAAACAAAACAGTAAATTTGAGCTAAATAATGAGCTGAAAATTGTTGTAAAGCTCCATATGTCGAGGAGAGCTGCAGATTAACGTGACAGTTCTCTGTAGGTTCAGCACTCCAAGCAACACCTTCATTGTCATATTGTTCGCTCATTGTTATTTGATACACTTCTCACTTGAATGCATGCAGAGAATTTTTACTCTTTATTCTGAGATTAGTGGATGAAAAGAGCAGCCTGTTGTATTTGCTCTCCTGTGAGGAATCTCTGAAGAAAGTTGAATTCACAGTGGTGGAATAAGGACTGAAAATTTGTACCAAATTACTGAAATAACACTCAACTGCAAGTAAAACTACTGGTGTTCAAAAATACTTAAGTAATTATTCTTTTCAAAAATAGCTACTTTTAACCATTGATGTTTAATGCTTTATCCATTGCAGAAACAGGCTTTCTGTTTCTGCAAATCTTCAGTCTAAATTAGTCCCAAATCCTGCTCTGTTCAGCTCTGTGGTCACGCTCACCAAACCTCTGCCTGAAGCAGCATTTTTGTTTTTTTCCATTCATATGTCCTGGTTTTCACTGGCCTATTTACAACCAGATAGCCTTACTGGCTGCAAAAATGCAGATGAAAGATTTGGATGTTGAAAATTCAAATTGTTGGCTGCTCAGTCATGAATTATGATTTTAAAATCAGCAAAGTAGATTACATAGTGTGATGCATAGATTCTTGAACTGTGGTACAAGTAACACTGCGTATGTTAGCCATGATTAGTTTCAACCAAACTATGAAGGCAGCGTAGCTGTAGCTGATAACAGTCATTAATGAATAATCTTTTTATTAGGAATAAACCTGCCTCCTGTGTGAAACTGTAGCTGATTAGGGTAGGTTTATCATAATGGTGGTGCTCTGAGAGCCTAATCGTTTCTGCTGTGATTCATTACTTCCACCCCTGTGAATTAGTAAATCTTACCTCAAAACTAGGGATGCGCAGCTCCAATACTCAGTGTCGGCACTGGTCTGATGCTGGCTTAAATCACAGGATCAGATATATAATCCGACAGGAGACATTAGCCTAAATTATCCTATAAATGCTTAACTAAGCTTGCCATAGCACCAAGGAGCAGCATGTGTCACAAAAACAGTAGCTAAAGCATGAGTGAGACCTGTCAGCATTTCTGTCATCATGTCAGCTGTGTGGAGATGTATTAAGCTCAAGGATCAAAAAAGAAAAACAAGTGCCAATTATTTAAATTTAATTTTCCACGTTAGAATGGTGCTGACCGATCAAAAATTCTGCTAAAGCTTCAGTATCTGACAAAATCAAATGAAAAGAAGCAGCAGTATTGGTATAACTGAGTCATGTTGTGGGCTGCACTTCTTACTTCAAGGAAGTAAGTATATTTGTTTCACAGCTTGAGCAGGATGTTTTTTAGACATCTAGGTTAAGCAAAGTGCATCCATACAAATTAATTATTAAAGGCAGAGTCTGTAGGATTTGTCTGAGCTGTTCATGAAAGCACCAGAAAGATAGTTCATCGCTGTGTCTGATTCTTAGGATGTCAAATACTGACATTTTGAGTTGGCAAAGTGTCTTGAGATAACAAATTAATGACAAATGCAGGCAGAGGCCATGATCTCTGCAGATGCAGCCTGAGTCTATACTTTGTTTTTAAGGAAAATGTTGCATATTATACTTTGAACTACTTTGTTGTTTAACAGAGGGAATAAGACGGTATTGAACGTGAAAATGTGGTATCGAGCCATCACTCGTCAAAACCGTACGTAGAAGTCGTATAAAACGATACGTCGTTCTGGTGTCAACGGTCGGGACGCTGTGTAACTTTGGCAGTAGTCAAAGCTTTCAAAGGGCAGGTCCATGAGAGCTGGTGTCTATTTATAAAGGCACTTTGTGTTCTAACTTTAGTGTGCAGCTCTGTGCATGACTCGGGCCTGAATATGGACACACATTCTGACACTGAGGAGCCATAATGAGCAGCCTCAGGTTGGAGCAGAAGATAACTATAGGAGGCTTGTGCTTTGTCTCCACGCTTACTCAGCTGCACTGCAAGACTTCTGCCAAGCAGGTCAACGCATGTAACCGAGTTATCTCAGTACTTTCCATGGGAGGAAACTCTGCAGAAGCTTAAGGAGTTCCTGAAATCTCCCAACATTGAGTTTTAATTGGCCTTCCAGGAGAGAGAATAGCATTCATGACCTTGAATTAGTGGGCGATGTGTTAAGCGTCTGTCAGCTGATGGGTGGTGAGTTGAGCTGCTTATCCTGGTGTTCCTGGATTTTATTTTTAACCTGACGACACCTGACAGACTCGGGACCTCTGGGGAGACCTCAGAGGGTGAGGGATGACTGGCAGTGGGAGGGAACATGAGAAATACAGAATACTGAAGCGTAATTTGCAGAAGTATGTGTGGAGGAGGTCGCAGCAGACAGGGAGGATGGAGTTTTGTCTCATGACAGTGGTAATGAGGAAGCCTGCTGACATCAGAGTAGAGATGCAGACAATTAAATCATCACATCTTTCTGCAGAAAAGAGAACTGAAAGACAAAGATGCCGAAAACATATGAGACCTGCAGACAGACAGTGAAAATGGCACACGACAATTTGATTTTGACCTACATTTAGTCTTCAGGCACTCCTCTTACTCTATCTCTTGGCACAAATCAGGTACCTTAGCTGTGAGTATTCCAGCGGGGTTTAATCACTGAGGCTGAGGATTGCATTGTTACCCAGAGAGCAGGATAACAACACATAGCTGGCCTCATTTTTCTCAGCAGGAAGCAGGAGCAGTGAAAAACTCAGGCCCAGCTGCAGCTGATTATAGTGATACAACCAGCTCCAACCTTTGTACCACAACATTTCTCTCCCTGTTAAACTTAAGAGCTGTTTAAAAGAGTCACTGGCCTGGTTAAAGAATTATTATGCACATCATAAACCAGTTTTAAACCTGTTTGGCTTGTGGACATTTAACTTTTAAGAGCTAGTTTCATTTGCTGCACTTGAGTACAAAGGCACTTGTACTTTACTTGAGTATTTCCATAACATGCAACCTTAAACAACTAAGATTTTACTTATAAAATACGGAATCGGTTTATTAAAGGCACTGTAACAGATTAAACTACTGACCAACAGGGATAGACTCTTAATATTTTAATCACTGGACCCACCGGCCACCAAGCCTCTAAATTTGGTGGCCAACGTACATTTTTGGCAACCCAAATGTCAACTTATTATAAAGAATACAGTAAAAGCACCTGAACACAGCCTTCCTTAACTGTGACACTTGAGTTGTTTGACTGTGGTGTTTCCTGGAGGCATTGTTTCCAATGAAAATCAAGCCAGACTTCTCTAGTTGCTAGTTGAGGAAACTGGCAGCACACACCGCAGCACATGTCAAGTTCTAGCCACTTAAACTTCACTCCTAAATTAGAGTTGCTGTTTAGTTTTTTCACAGTCCACCTTTTGTGTTTCTGGTTCGTTTTAGCAGTTTGAGTAGGCCTAGTAAACCAAGACTTCAGTGTCCCCGACATGTCAGTAGCGAGCTGTTTACATAAACTAAAATGGTGAAAAGGAATCGAGATGTTTGTGGAACTGTGGCTATAGTGGCAAAGGCTCACATTGTGAGGATACATAAAACTACTACATGGAATATTTGGTGGCCCCAGAGTGGCGATTTGTGGCCATGAGCCATAGTTAAGGGAATAGTGCATCCACAAAAACAAAACAAAAACAAAAAGATTCTGCAACACTGTTTTCCTGTTAAACTCGTGGTTGTAAAAGCAGTGTTTTGTGGACTAAAAAAACTAAAAAACTAAACCCGAACATTCAGTCTTTAGTAGTGTGAGTAGATAATTTTTTTTTATTTTTGGGCGAACTATTCCTTTAATATCAAACCCTGGGCCAGTATAGATAAAACTGGCCCCACCTCAACCAGCTGCGACATTAATGCCGTCTCCTTGTCGATCGATGCATCAATAGTGAATGACTATTTTTACATTTAACTATGTTTTGAACGCAGCATCTTTAAGTAATAATTAAGTGTTTTTAAAGCCTGGAATCACTATTATTGTGAGACAAAAACTGTTTAAATATTGTCTGATTTGACAGATTATGTCAAAGCATTTAATTTAAAGTCTTCAGCAAAATGCTCTATAAAAGACAAAGTATTTTTGTTAAGTTTTTTGATGAACTTTACAAGAAAAAAATGAATGACCATTTGAAGAGTCAAACCCGTTCCTTGTTTTTGTTGTCACAGTGATGTCAGATTTGGTTTGATCAGCTATGAGATATTAAATAATTCATCTTTGTTAACGACATCTCAGCCTTTTATACCCTCAGGTGTGTGTATTCTACAGGTTATATGTACTTTTAAAATGACAAAATGTGAAATTATCATTATAATTATCTATCATAGGTCATGAAAAGCAGGTAATTATCGACTGTCGTTACAGGTGAAAGAAAATCCATATTGTGTATCCTTAATGTTTTTCATACTTTTTGGCTCATGTAGCAATTTATTTATCCTGGACTACAACTGATGATTATTTTCATTGTCAATTAATCTGCCCTTTATTTTCACGATAGATCATTTTTTCTATAATGTATCAAAAAATACTCATCACAATTTCTCAGACTTTCTTTTGTTCAGCCAACAGTCCAAAACCCAAAGACTCTTCATTTACTATCATAAATGACAAAGAAAAGAAGCGAATCCTTACACTTAAGAAGCTGGAGCCTGCAAATGTTTGACAGTTTTGTTTGAACAATGACTGAATCGATTGTCAAAATAGCTGCCAGTTTTCTTTTGATTGTCTTATCATTGCAGGTTTACATTGATGATCATCTATGAAGAAAGACGCAGACTGTTTCATGCACCTCTACACACACTTCGGTAAGAAAACACTTTGCCTTCACTCCAAAGTATCACCCTATCTCAATATTTGAGCATCATACATTACAGGAAACCTACAGGCTTTATGCTTTTGAGTAAATTCCAGTCTGACAGTCACTTTAAAAATGTCACTGCAACTTGCAGGAAGCCATTATTTCCACACAATCTGATGTCGTCACCTTGTTGAGTTCGCTCTCTGATATTTAGAAATACGCACAGCACAACTGCCTGTGATGGGACGTGAAATTGCGTCAGTGTTTCTACACCCGTTTCGTTGTCGGGAAAATGCGCCAGTATTGCACAACAGCCAAAATGTTGCAGCCAAAGCATGAAAATGTTGACATTAGTTATGTAATCCTGCTCATTTTATACCTAAAAGCAGGTGTGTACCAAGCAGACAGCTCTGATATATGGCGGCCTGAGTCAGAGCTACATTTAGCTGATGATTCAAGGCGTGTGTTCCTGGCACTCAGTGTAATTTAGTCTGCATACTTAAACATTAAATGTGGAGTCTTAAGGTGTCGGCGCTGGTCAGCACTTCTTCTCCACCAACAAGGATCTTGTGGCTGTGCGGCTGTGTATGAGGTCAGAGAGTCAAAGGAAAGGACAGACGCAGGACAAACTCTTTGCCAGTAATTTTATTTTGAGATATTTTGTAGAACAGGGGAACCAATGATTACAAAAAAAAAAAAAAAAGTTCATAAGTGTTCTACATGCTACACCTTAACCTAATTCATCATGCTTGCCTGGAAAAAGTACATAGAAATTTAACAAAAAACATACAATTAAAACTGACGTACATTATACTCACCATTAACTTTACTTTTGATGTACCTTTCTCTTGCCTCCATGCACGCAATTTTTTTTACATTACATTTAGATAAAAAATTAAGACTTTTAGGCGCTTCTTTAAACCATAAAGCAGTTTTTTCCACTAAAGACAGAACGCACCTATAAATAAAAAAACAAAAAATGAAAGAAAAAAAAAAAGAATGATATCCATTTGGACAATATTGGTGGAAAATGGAAAGCCTCAACTTCTTTTTAGAACAAAACAGATGAATTTGCATCCTACCATAAAACAAAAGGAACACTTACACGCCCATATAGTGCCGAAATGAAAATGGAAGTCTGTCCAACTCCTCGATCTTCAATAATCACATTGAAATAACAACATTTTTTGATAAAATAAATATCGCACATCTGCTAGAAATAAATAATGATTACTGAAACACCTCACTATGTTAAATGCTAAAGTGAGACAGATTTCATCTACGCGACCACTTCATTTCATGGCATGAGGATGGTCATGTGTGTAAAGCACTAGTGCGGCTTCGAGTGTCTCTCGCGGCTGTTACCTTGAGGTAGATAACACATTTACATTAACGCCTACGATAATGGTTGCTGCTGGCATCATGTGTCAGATTTACAGTATGAAAAGGGTTATTAAGGAAGCTTTCTTCAGGGGAGAAAAAACAAAAAACAAAAAGAAAAATTAAAAAAGGGCATCCCATCCCATCTTTTTTCCTGTTGTATCCCATCCCAGGAAAAGGGTGTTTGAAAGCACTTTAAAAATGCCTACAGCAATGTTAGCGTCCACCATCCTTCCTTATGTCACACCCAAACAGCCAAACCTCATCTTTAAACCAATCGTCCATCTTTCTCTAAACCAACTGACCCTTCTTAAAGTCCCGCCCCTTTTTGCTCCTATAACAACTGAGCAATCCTGGTACCTCTGTCCACTTTCTCCTTTCCCATTTTAAGCTAGTTAAAGTTAGCAAAATGCTACTGAATTAGCTAGCGTGTTAGCCAGCAATAGCTAATGTTAGCAAAACCCTGTTTCCTGTACTTAGATATGTTATGTGCGAGGCTATGTTGAAAAGAAACCCTCATCTTAACAGTTTAAAGACGTTGCTGGCCTGTAAAAGTGAAGTATAGTCTCATCTTAAGCTGGCTAATGTTAGCAAAACACTTGCTAATCTACAGCTAGTTAACTAGCATCTTGCTAACATTAGCTAAAAAAAGATGGGACCCTGTAGGTTGCTTTTACAAGAAAAGGAGAAACTTAACCAAGGTTCAAAGCTTGCTATTGGAGCACAAGGTGAAAAGGGGGGGGCTTATGAAGGGTAAATTCTCTCCTGCTTTCTGTTTGTCTACAGTACTTAAGTGTGCGAGTGACATGCCAGTTTAGCAATGAGGGCGTAGACATTAACCCATGAAGGCCTGGTGATCAAGGCTCAGAGTGATGACCAAAACTCTTTAAATATAATAAATCACCCTCTCAACTCTTAAAAAAAATAATAATAATAATAATTAAAAGTAACCATAATAAAAAAGGTATGAAATGATTCAAGTACAATAATATACCATATTATTAAAAAAAACATAAAAACAAAACTGCCTAGATTCTGCACTGTGAGGGAGGATATATTGTATATTTCTTTAATTAAGATGCTTGAAGATGCTGCTGTAGGTTTTGTGGGCGATTTGTGGCGAGCATTTGACAGCGCAGGGGGTGAGGGATGCCTGGATGGATTTTAGAGGCAAGTCATCGGTGCTGTCAAAGCCGGGCAGGGCCAGAGAGTCCAGCTGCACATTGAGCACGATCTCTGTGTTCCTGCTGAGGAAGCCTTCGTCCAGCTCTCGCACCTCCGACAGCTCTGTCTCCGAGCCGGCCACAGTCTCTCCGACACCCTCCTCCTTCCGGCTGAACAGGCGGTCCAGGTAGCTGGTGTAGTTGCTCTCCTTCTGGAGGTGGTCCTCTTTGCGAATGTCCCAGCACGCCTCATCTATCAAGCAGCCGCCCTCCTCGACTCTTTCCCCAGAGCCGAAGCTCTCCCAGGGCTGAGCGGGCCAGGCGGCGTCCCCCAGCCCTCCTCCGCCGAGCTGGGCGAGGTTTACCAGGCACTTCTCCTCCTTCTCCTGACTTATGGACTTGGACATGGAGCCCGAGCGGGGAGCATCCAGCTGGGAGACGGAGGAGTTGAGCTCGTTTAGGAGGCCCACCTCGTTGAGCAGGGCCACATCCGGGCAGGGCTCCGGCTGCAGGCTCAGTTTGATGGTACTGGCGATGAAGGAGTCGAAGTCGAAGCCTTGGTTCTGCTGGCTCTGAGGCTTCTCCGTCTGGTGTTCTCCTGCTCCCTGTCCTTCTCCACCAGACTCTGCGTTTTCTCTGCCTCCTTCAGCGCGATCTGTGCCTTCACCAGCCCGTTCTTCTCGCACTTGCTCTTGGCCTTGCGGTCGGCCTTCTCCTTGCTCTGCTGCTCCTTCCAGTTGGAGAGGTCGATGATGAGCTTGGGCTCGTAGTAGTGGTTGACTTCGCTGTCCCGCCAGATGAGGTTGTCCAGATAAGAGGGCGACACAGCCTTGTAGTTACAGGTGTGGCTACACTGCAGGTCACAGTATTTGTTTTCGTGGTGGTCGTCGTCCTCCCAGGATCGCTCGGCAGGAACAGGGTGGAGTAGTCAAAGGACGGCTCATCCAGGAACTTCTCCCGATCTCCATCAGCATATTTACGAGGATCCACCTGGACACAGATGACGGACACCATTTAGCCTTTGTTATCTCATCAAAAAGTAAATTTAAAGCTCCTATAAGGAATTTTTAACTGGTTATGAAACGGTTTGGTCTATAAAATGTTAGGAAACGGTGAAAAATCGATCACTGTTTCCCAAGGCCAACTGACATTCTTAAATAATTAGTTTTGTTCACAAACCAAAGATATTTAGTTTACTGTAAAAGAGGAGTAAAGACACCAGAAAATATTCACATTTAAGATGCTGAGAATTTTGACTTTATTTTCTTAAAATGATTAATCCATCATCCATAAAGCATTCAAAATGTATTTTGAAGGAAGCAGAAATCAATAGAGGAGAAAGTAAGTGTTTTAACAGGAGCGTACTGTACATGTTTGTCAAATTTTACACACACCTGGACCTCCTCCTCATCCGTCACATCGGAGAGTGCCCTCGGGTCAACCTGAACTTCGTCTGGGTCGTGGGTGCTGTGCAAGTGCCAGTCAGCCTCTGACAGCTGGCTCTCATGATACCTAATGGAGCATGAAAGACAGAAACTTAAGTACACCAAAAACAGAAGCACAGAATGACTCAAAAGAAGCTCCAGTGCAGGATCTGAGTCTGCATACAAACCATTAATCGACTAACATTACTGTTTAGTCAATAGGGCTGGGATGATATGTTCATCTCCAATTCAACACGACTATAATATTTGGGTGCAAATTCCATATGGATTGTAAGTCTACAAGTAATTTGATTTGTTGTTAAAATTTATTGTGATTTGTTTGCTTTGTTTTACTTTAACAGTAAACCATGGGAAAAACTATTCTCAACTGAAACTCGCCTGGTCACAGAGAGCAGGTGTTCGAGAAGGAAGTGAGCAGACATACCTGTCCCAGGTGTGGCTGTGGCTCTGGTCCATGAGCAGGATATCATCTACTTCGTCTTCGATATGGAAGGGGTGCAGAGAGACAGGCTCGTCTAGGGGGAAGGAGTAGTCAGCCATATAGGGGTGGGCCAGGGCCTCTTCCGCAGTCAGGCGATCCATGGGGTTAAAGGTCAGGATCTTCTCCAGGAAATCCAGAGCTGCAGAGAGGGAGGACAATGAGATTATCCAGGACACATGCCACGTGACGCACACAGACAGATGTGACCCTGACCGGTCTCTCTGGTCTGTGTTTGAGTACTTGTGAATGAATAAATAAGTGGCACTCACCCTGGGGACTGACGTCAGGCAGCAGCTTGGCCAGCGGTGTGTGAGGCTTGGACATGTCATTGCGGATGAAGACGGGGATGACGCTGTGGAGCTCCTGTCGGTCCTCCTCTCGCAGCACAGGGATGGACTCCAGGATCAGCTGCATCTGCTCCAGTTCGTGGGCTCCTGAAACACCGGGCAGGCGACCGGGCAGACAAACATCAGACACTTTCTTCGAAGGGTTACACAACATTCAACATCTGCATGACTGACTGGGTTTGTTTTGAGCGAGGCTGAGCACAGCAGATCATGAGAGCAGCGATGTTATTTGCTCTCAGCTCAAGGCAGTTTCAACAAACAAGAACAGCAGTTTCTCCCAGATGCAGCTGGATTTGCAAAGGAGAGCAAATAGAATGGAAAAAGCAGACTGACTCTGGGCTGATCCTGTCTGTTCTGAACAAAAACATGTTGACGAGCACGATGATCAGACCTGTGCTCCATATTTACCTCATCAAAGGCACCAGACATGCTTCACAAACTACTTGCCACTATGTTTGCATATGAAGGGGTAACAGTGAGTCACATGTCTGAAACTGAGTCAACACTTACCAGCAAAGAGGGTTTTCCCTGTGAGCATCTCAGCAAAGATGCAGCCGGCGGCCCACATATCGATGGCTTTGGTGTAGTTGTTAGGAGAGAGCAGCAGACGAGGAGATCTGTACCACTTGGTGACGAGACCTTCAGAGAGATGGCCCTGTGTTAAGAAGGAGACAAGACATTTAGTGGGAACATTTAATTAAGAACCATATTTCCCAAAAAGTACCCTTGTTTATGAACTGTTGTGTGTTGAGTGCTAAAACATGGTTCCTACTGATTCAGTTCAATTAGGTTTTATTTTTTGTTATTAAAATTTGCTAACTGTCTTGTATTTCAGGGTTCAATGTTAATGTTTTTTTTTCACTTGCCCAGTTGGGAAAGAGGGTCAGAAATGTATTTGCCCAAAGATATTTTTTACTTGCCCATGTACGAATTGTTTTATTCATTAGACTAAAGATGATTTCCTTGTTTAATGTTTAATCTACATCTAAAACTTCTCTAAAATGCCAGAAAATACTAAAAAAATGGCAGTCCAAGTGTCTCAGACTCAAAGATGATGTCTTTAAATGTCTCCGTTTTGTCAGTCTAAAATCCAAGGCTTTCAGTTTAATATGATGAAAAATGAAGAAAAGCTAGAAATCTCCATATTTGAGATGCTGAGAACAGCATTTTCTGCCATTTTTGCACAAACAATTATTTGAGTCATTAATCAAATTACCAAAACAGTTTAATTCTTTTTCACCACTTACCACTGAATTGGAAAGATTTACTTGCCTGACAGTGTTTTACTTGCCCTAGGCAAGCAGGTAATCCTTATTGTTGAGCCTTGTATTTATTTACATATTTAAGTATAATTTAAACTGTTGGCAGTTATATTGTTCAATATCAAGTCTAAATTATCTTAGCAATAAAAAAAGCTATTGCTGAATTCCATTCTGCCATTTTGTGTTTAATTGAAAAAAAAAAAAAAACAAAGACAAAAACATGAATCGATAGAAGCACTATTTGAAGAACCGTACCATGTTAAAGCTTGAAATCACATGAAACGAGCCTGTGTTTACTTTTTTCCAGACAGTTATAGCTGAGTTGTACATTAACCAGTTAAAAAGAAGGAGAGATTTTTAATTTAGATAATTTTATTTTGATGTCTTATTTTGTTGATATTATGGTGGAAACATTACCACTTTTGTCCACAGGGGCCTCCTAAGTCAACAAGTTTCATGTAGTGGTTTTAACACCATATGGGGAAAAAACAAACAATACCCAACCCTACAGATAAATGTGATCAACATTACTTCACGTGCCTCCATGTTTGCCATATGGCACTGCTATTAACTCAGTCCCAGGGCAAACCATGCCTGCTGGTCCATGGTAAACCTCATAACCCTGACCCGTCTCCTTGACGAACCTACTCTGTGCTGGTCACGTACGCAACACAGCAAGGAGACAAAGAAGCCAGAGAGAAAAGACAGATGAAAGGGGGAGATCAGACACGTGCAGGCCCTGTCAGCAGTCTGAGAGAGCGGGATAATCCCCCGTTGCCACACACTCCACTCACCAGTGACACACTAGTGACACCAATCTGCACTCCACCCTCACACGGGCCAGGACTACTCACAGGGACAGGAGGACACTGGACACAAAGGACACTGACCTGTGTGTGCATATGTGTACACACTGGGATGTGGGGGGAGGGGAAGTGGTAAAACAACACCCTCACTGCCCTCTCTCCCCCTGCCACATGCAGTGGGAGTTTGTGGTTTGAGACCAAAATGGTCTCCTCCTCACCACTGAGCTAGATCCTGTTTCTGCCCTAAGTTAGCCACATATACTTGATGTCACTCTATCCTGGAGTGTATCACCACACTCTGCACGGCCTTGTTTTGATGGGCCTATAAATGACACGCTATGTAGGCGGTCAACAGAAATAAGGGTGGAGGAAAATAAAGAAAATGATTCTTAGATTCACTGCAATTCTCTCTTGAAAGATTATCAATCGATTCAGAAAAGTCAATCAGAAATTTAAAACCAGATTATCAACTTTATGATCGCCTGTAACTATTTTGTAAGACCAGTTTGTGCTTTCCTTATAGCCGAACCAACTGGATGGTGAAACACAAGGGATGTAAACTTGTGCATGATGTTTACTTTCTAAACTAGGCTACTTCTTGAGTTTTTCTGATGATGGCTGAACATGACCAACTGCAGATCGATACAATCTGACCAGCATCCCCTGGTGTAAAAGCTAATGTATGGCAGCATTTTGTCTTCTATGAAGTTGAAGAGAAAAAGTAAAGTGAACAAGAGCCACACTGTAAGCAAGCTGTGTCTAGAAACAAAGCATATTTGAATGATCCATAATTTTAGTCAAAGTTTCTAAGTTTAGTTAAAGTAAATTTAAAAAAAAAAAAATCAAATAAATCATGTATGGAAACCAAACTTTTTGATGCATCAAAATGAATTGATAATAGTTTTATAATCACATCACAGCCCTCTGAATCAGAATCTAGGGCTGTTGCAATAACTGCTATTTTGAAATACGGCGCTACTGACAAGCAACTGCAACAACCACAATGCTCAGATTTTTCCCCCTTCTTGTTTTAAACCTCAGTGCATGTTAACCTGTTGAACTTTGTGTTAGCATGTTGCTAATATGGCTATGTGAGGCTGGGGCTATGCTGAAGTAACATTGTAATATTGAGGGACAATCAAGAGAAAATGAACATTAGGCCTCACAGCCAACTAAATGATGAGTAGTAGGTCAGATGCCATAACTGTTTTTACATGTTGCTTTTTGGGAAATTTTCTACTGTAGCGCGAGCTGTGTTAGCTTTGTTGTTGTACAGAGGTGGCCGGTGCCCCATTACTTCATTTGCCATAAATAAGTAACCTGCAGCTAATCTAAATAACTGCAGAGGAAATTACGTCACCACAACAACCCTATCGGAATCAAATCGTGAGGTGCCATAAGATTCCCGCCCCTAGACAAAACTCCCTCCTTCAGATAACCAGTCTAGCAGTGTCTTCACCAGGAAGCTTGTAATTCCCCTAAACCTTTTTACAAGGTAGCAACACATGCAAGCAGGTCACACCTTTGGCTGAAACTTACACAGCTGTCCAGCACCCGCTCTGAGAATCAGCCAGTAAACTGTCTGACCTATATGAATGTGGTTAAAATGTAGAAATACATGCAACCCATCTTAGCAGAGCAGAGCATTGCGACAGCGATGTAGATTAGGTTAGCCTCAGAGAGTGCCGGGTCATTGCGTAAGGACAATTCTGTGTACGATGGACTCTGAACTAAAAGGAGCAGATTAGAGTTTGCCCACCAGCAGAGGACACAAAGTGCATTAGGTTAACGTTCCAGCTTGCCTCTTCACTTTTACTAATCTCTAAGTGAGCAACTCGCCACAGGCAGAGACACAGGCATTAAAAGCATCGGCCATCTCTATACCTCTGGCAACAGTTGGTGAATAACCTAACCACCTGATCTAAATCAGACCAGGCTGACATTTAATGACTCATAACAGGCTCCCTTGTGGTGTCTGGCTGAGGTTAGTCACAGCAGCCTTTAGCAGGTCTGACCAGCTCTCAGTGAAAGATGGTTGCTGTGCTGCTTCACACAAGACTAAAATGATAGATTTCCTCGCTGGCACTGAATGTGTTTTAGTCTTAACCCACCCACCCGCCCACCCACACACAAATCATTTCACTGGCAAACCATAAGACTCTAAATAGCAGGATAAATGGAGCTTCACTGCAGCCTCACAACACAGTGGACATACGGACCTAATTAATGGATAAACAATTTATTTCAGTCGGATTTATGGCTTAAGATCACCATAAACTATCCTACTTTTGCTTCTTACAGTCAATAAAATAGTTGCAAGAAGCTGCAGGATCTGTTTTAGCCTTTTGGAAAAGTAAGCAAAACCACCTCTCTGAAATCCATTATGTCGACTCCGCAGCATTTTTCTTGTTAGATCCAGAGAAGCCTGGTGCCAGACAGGCCTGTTGCTGGCTGAATAATTAGGTCAAATGTGTGTGTGTTCATGCAGTTGTGGTTTGGAGTTTGTGTGGGGAGAGAGGACCTCAGTGAACCCTTTACCCCCCACCCTTCCTATAACATTCCTGAAAGCTTCGTGGTTATTATCCCAACAACATTGCAAATGGATATAATTTTATGCTGAGCCACAGGCAGACACAAGGTCCTAAACTCCAGGTTTTTTCCCATGTCAGACTATTTTGCCTTTGAGTAAAAT
This sequence comes from Lutjanus argentimaculatus, assembly GCA_034769285.1. Lineage (NCBI taxonomy): Eukaryota > Metazoa > Chordata > Actinopteri > Lutjaniformes > Lutjanidae > Lutjanus > Lutjanus argentimaculatus. The sequence continues at coordinate 33,421,558 of JAWZSL010000002.1, forward strand.
GCAAACAGACTATTTTCACCGTCAGTATATGTATGTCATACACAAGTTAGACAACTTAGATCAGGCCTATTAAATCACTTTTTCAAAGGGCCAGATTTGAAAAAAGTTTAGATTTCCTATATCTGACCAAGGAATTAAAATGTGCAAAACAATTCACCTTTTTAATTTTTTCTCCACTTTATTAGTTTTCATAGGTGCAAACACCTATAAACTTTAACTGTTAGCAGGTTATTTAAATAAAATCATAACATTGTGTTTTTTTCATATTTTTAAATGATCAAAGGCCCAGATTGAGGTCACTGAAGGCCCGATTTGGCCAATGGGCCACAAATTGAGTAGGCCTGACAGTTCCAGTAAAATGATTTGACGTGAAAACTAGACTGCATTTCCCCTCTAAAGAACATGTGTTTCCACACTGAGCAGATGTCATACCACTTAGCTAAGGCACACATTAAACGTGTTAGACCATCCTGGAGTAGTTTACAGCCTCAGCTAGCCTCGTTTAAAACCAAAAAACAGCTTGCTTAAGCACAACCACTGGTAACCAAAATGGGCGAGTGTTATGTGTGTTCCTTCTTTGTCTTGTTTAAAAGGGCGGACTACAACTGTAAATGAACACAGCAGGCTTTAGATCGGCTTCAAATAAGACCCTGAGCAAAGCTCCCACAACAAGACAAAGAGCTGGCTGGGAAAAGGAGGGGAATCTGGGTTGGAGCAGTTGGATGAGTGCACGTGAATTCTTGTCATTCTTGATCCTGAGCCACCACCAGGGCTGGCCTTACAGTTCACACAGGCAGAAACGACTCGCTTTCTCAAAACAATGGAAAGAAGAGAAACACAGGTACTCTTAGAAAGCTTTGCACAGCATACTTAAAACAAAGCCATGCAGAATTAATTAAAGCCTGACAGAGATCATGAGGAGTTATTTTTATTAACCCCAGCAAAGACATAAAGTTGTATCATGGGAGGAAAAAGTGAAATGCCTTGTACCAACACCATGGATGAATCTAGATCCCTTATTGCTGAGACTATGCCAGAAACTGAGGTTCATTGGCAAAGAGCACTTCTTTATTTAGAAACAACGTTATTCAAATAACATGCACTCAGCCACCCAGCTGCTCCGGCTCACCCAGCCAGCTAGAAGTGGAGGGTGGTTGTGAACGCAATTTTGCCCCTAGTGATTCTGCCCTAATGTCTCGCCAGCACTGAAACCAACTGTTTTTTATGCCGCTTCACTCCACTGGGCACCACCACAGAGTTGTGCGAGGGTGATGGGTTCATGGGTTCAGATGACGCACTCATCTTTACTCAAGTGTCTGAATGGTGGATACATGTTTTATTTCCAATATATTTTTAACAATAAATGTCCCACATCATTTTATCTAAAGTTTCTATTATGAAGCAGCATAATAAGAAAATGTTCAGTTTTCATCAGCAGTAACTTAACGACTCCTATCCAGCTGAAAGTGAATGCAAAACTCTAAAATAAAGCAGACATCTGATAGTACAAACAGCGACGCAGAAGATCAACTAAACTTCAAACCAGTTTCATTCAGTTAAAAGCTTCAAAAGTAGAGTTGAAAACACCTTTCTGTCTGACCTCCTGCACACACGAGTTGAGCATCAGCTTTCCAGTGCACATCAAGAAAAAAGATTTTAACCAATTGCAACATATTAATCAATAATCTCGAAATGGCAGTAATTGGCCTCATATGACATTGTTTTGTCTGGCGGAGCATTTATTGAATAAGGAAACTTAGACTTAAAATGAGAAATAAAAACTAGAAAATGAATGAATGTGTTTAGTATCTTGTAGGGCTGTAACTAATGATTATTTTCATTATCCATTCAACTTGATCTTGATTAACTGATTAGATGTTTGGTCTTAACAATATCAGAGAATGTAGAAAATAGCTTAAGGTGTTGTCCTCAAATGTCCACAACCAAAGATATCCTGTTTACCATCATAGAAGAGAAAAGAAACAGGAAAATATTCTTATTTGAGAAGCTGAAATCAGAGAATTTGGCTTTTTTTTTTATTAAAAAAAATTACTCAAAACAATAAACCGATAATCAAAATAGTAGTTTATTAATCATTGCAGCTCTAGTATTTTGTTAATTATTAGTAATTAATCAATTATTACTACCAGTTAATGAAAATGCCAAAAATCTGCAAACCTTAAAGGAAGGCAGTCTTGTCTACTGGCAATGGATGAAAGGTCCAATCTGCTACTTTAAAAAAACCTGCATATACACATTAATTTTGGTGTAAAAACTGTATATAGGTGCCTTGAAAACGTGTCTGGTTGAGGTATCAGTGTTCCTGCCTCCCCCCCCCACCCACACACACCACTATTGTTATCATAGTCACAACAGACAAAACACTGTTTGGAAAAGGAGAGCAGCGCCAAAGCCTATTAAAGTCAGTCTGACAACACGACTACAGCGTTTGTATCCTTGACAAAAACTCCGCAGCAGTAGTCTGCTGCAGTACTTCGGCAGACAATAGTCAAACACAAGAGAGCTGACCCCCAGTCAAGCAGCTTTTCAATACCCACTTGCCTGCATGTTTCCCCATCAGGAAAAACTGCTTATGTAGAGGGGAAAAAAAGCCCACATGGCAAACCCTGCTGTAAGGGCGGAGTGCTGAAACACTGGTTAGGTGGGTGTCTGCAGTGACTAAACTGTGTGAGAAACTCTCACTTCTTTCCGGCAACTGTGAGCTCTTTGCCTTCCTCTTGGTGCTGCAGGAGGACCTATTGTCTCAAAAGAAATGACTCATGTGAGAGAATATAGATTTTACTAAAGCGTAGTAGTGGTGGTGAGCTGGAAATGAGCATTCCGGGTAAACAGTTCTGTGTAAAGCTGTCTCACAGTGGTGTATGATGTGGCTGTGTAAGGGATATGAATGAGGCTGTGCCAGCCAGAGGGATCACATCACGTGAGCCCACTTCAGACCCTCCGATGACTAATCTGAGACACGTGTAAGCATCTGACTGCCTCGAGCTCTACGGAGATCCAGCAGTTATACAGAGAGGGAGGGAGAAGAGACTTTCCAACCTAGATTTCCCCTCACATCACACCACCATATGGCCTTCCGACTGGAATTTCCTCATCCCTTTATAAGGTGACGGAAAGACACCAGGGCAATCCAGGCCTTCCACCTGGCTACAATGAGACAGGGTCATCTATACTACTCTCATACTAAAGATAAAAGCAGCCTGCTTTATTGCTGCCATTACACTGCTTTGCAAAACAAAATAAAGGTTTATAGAGAGCATTACAATGTGTACGTTCAACATTTGGTGTTTTAACATCTGTCTTTTAATGCTCAGGTTTACATTTTGCTGGCATCTGATAAGAAACATGGAAAAAAAGGGCCTTTAATGACACCCATTTTCACAATTCTACGAATCATGGGTGTGTAAATGAAGCAATGAGGGGATAAAATGTGCTCCCAGATATAAATAAACCCTTACATATTTTAATGCACCATGTCCATAATGGATTTGCTGCAGTCTTGAGCCTTTAACATTATCATTACAAGCTGACGAAATGCTGTACTGTGCACGCTACATTCAAACACTTGCCTTTTTCCCCCACCTGGGAATGTGGATTATCTTCATCTTTGTTAAGCCACATTTATCATGAACCCACTCATTTGTATATTTAGACTTGGAGACAAGCCCGTTTTCAATTCTAATTGTATACACCCGTAAATGGAAAAAAAGAATAGTTCCCAGGGTTGTTTTCCACTGCCTCACTCTTCTTGATGGGGGAAACAGGCGTTACCTCAAGGAACCACATCCCGTCTTGTTTACTTCCTGCTGTGAAACTGCATCACCCTGGGGAACGCCACATTACTGGGCAATATTATAAATATCATGTGGCAGAACAACAACGCTCTTTGGGCCTAAAGTGTGCATTGTTACTACTGCTATTCTTAGAACTCTAGTCTACGCAGTAGGGCTGTCACGATACCAGAATTTTTAACCATGATAAACTATACTCCAAGGCTCAACAATAATGACTGCCCACTTGTCTGGGGCAAGTAAAATGCCAGTAAAGGGCTAGTAAATCTGGCAACTCACTTGCCCCTTTAACGATTAATGGATTATCAAAATAGTTTAGAGTATTTCTTTATACAAAAAAAGGCTGAAAATACTGCTTGCAGCCTCTCAAATATGGAAATTCCCCACTTTTCTTCATCAATTATCATATTAAACTCAATATCTTTGGGTCTTAGACTGACAAAATGAGACATATGAAGACATCACCTTGGACTTTGAAAAACTGGGCTGGACATTCACTATTATCTGACATTTTATTGGCATAACAGCCCTAGATTAAACATGACAATTGACTTTAGTCTTTGTTGTTATTTGATAATCATTAATAAATGCAACAATTTGAACAGGAGAAGGTAAAAACTGACTTTGAGCTAATGGATTTCTGACCCATTTGACTGACCATGTAAGTGAAATGAAGTGTGTATGGTTATTGTAACATTTTAAATGTGCGGTATTGAAAAGCACTTAAGTATTGATACATAAAAAAAAAAAAAACAGACTCCAAATTTTCCATGAATACAAGACTGGTCTTACCTTATGAGAGTAGTGGGGGTCCATGATGCGGGCCAGCCCAAAGTCGCCGATCTTCAGTACCAGGTCCTCTGTGTTGACAAACAGGTTGGCAGGCTTGAGGTCGCGGTGCAACACGTTGGCAGAGTGGATGTACTTAAGGCCCCGGAGGAGCTGGTACATGAAGAGCCTTGCGTGGCCCTCAGAGAGAAGACCCCTCTCCAGTAGCTGACATAGGTCAGTCTCCATGTACTCCTGCACAATGTAGACCGAGTTGACCTCCGTCAGGGACACCACATCCTCCGTTAGCCTGCGTCCGTTGGGACCCAATGTCTCAAACACCTGGAGACAAAAAAACAAAAAAAAATAAATGCCAGGTTTCATTCAAATTCAGAAAATAAGATGAATATTCTTTGCTACGTTGAGCACAATCCTTCCAACCTACCTTGACAATGTTGTCGTGGTCGAGGCGTCTGATAATCTTGATTTCCCGCAGGGCATGCTTCACACTCTGGGGGTCAGTCAGGATAATTTTCTTCACAGCTACGCGCTTGTCACAGTCGGTGTCAACTGCTGAGAACACAAGGCCGTTCCCTCCGTAGCCGAGAGGCTTCAAGTCCATGTAGCGAGAACCCAGGTCGAAGCCGTGGATGTTCATCAGGGACTCAAACTTCTCTGCCATGATGACTATTTTTGGCCTTTTACACCAAGCTTCTGCTAACGTTTGGTCTGTGGCCTGTCTCAAGTCCAACTTTAACACCAATGGAGGAATTTATGTGACAATTCCCCCACTGCTTCAGAGGCTGAGCTAGCTCACCCCTGTACAGACGACTGCCTAGTCCCCCCCTAGTCCAGCCGTCACTGTCAAATGCGGGGCACTAATGTGTAGTCAAACTTTCTTCCCATCTTGAATAAGGAGAGAAAATGTAAACGTTTAATTCCTCCTCCAATCCTGGATGTGTGGATATCTTTAACTGAACAGTTCTAAGTAGACTAGTGTTTATAGACTGCAATGGAATGGGCTGGAATGGGGCCAATTAAAAAGCACTGGGACTATGTTAAACTATAAAAGCATGTAGTTGCATCCTTACAGTGCAGATACATTCAGTGTATGACTGGTCCTGAGCAGCTTCATATGAAATGTGCCTAAATGCACCGGTTTTTTTTGTGTTTTTTTTTTTGTTTTTTTGTTTTTTTTTTTGTATGTGTTTTAATTTTCCTGTCAAGTCACCTGATCTATAAAATTGAAATGAGTCTGGCCTTTAAGTCTTCAAAGTAAATTTTCACCCTCAATGATCAGGTGGCTCAAGCTCGCCACAGTCGCAATCAAAACTATCCTCCATTTTACTTGGGTATAACCTGAAAGACAAGAAAGAAAAAAGCAGGAAAAAAGGGTAAGATAAAATAAAGATAGTGCCATAAAATAAAGGATAAAAGTTCACCCCAAAATCAAAAATACCAATTTTTCCTTTAACATGTAATGCTATTTTATGCATGTAGATCGTTTTGGAGGTATTGGCCTTCTTGCGAATATAATGGAACTTGATGGCACTTGGCTTGTGACACTCAAAGTGCCAGCAAGCACTTAACAGCAATGTCTCTTTCCAGAAAACAAGACTCATTTACTAAAGATAGCATATAAACCTTGCGAGCAGTTTCATGTAGGAACTACTTTCTTTCTACCAGTAGCCTGTAACCTCTCTCTCCATGAGTAGATGCACACTTCCTTCTGTGCGGTGACGCAGTTAGTGGGTGTAGTTTGGTGGAAAGACAACAGTTCCCACATGAAAACGCGCAACGTTTGTGGATTATCTTAAGTAACTGATCATGATTTCTGGAAAAGACACATTTCCGTTGAGTTTTTTCAAATGTATTTTTAAGCCAAGCGCCATTGAGCTCCATTATTTTCAAGAGAAGGAAGCCATTTCTACAGCAGATATTTCCAAAAACTCAGCAGCTCACACCAAAACGATCTGGAAGGATTAAAACAGCACTATAGTTAAAAGGTGAAATGTGTATTTTTTTTTTTTGATTTGGGGGTGAACAATACCTTTAAACATGTAACAAGGTGTTGTACATTCCCACAAAATAACCTATCATTTTTGTCTTATCTCACCCTTATGACGGATAAGATATGATGGGGATTTCACAGAAGCAACAGACAAACAACAAACAGTCTCATTCACCAGCTTCAGTTTAAACGTGGTGTCAATGGAAACTAAACCCCCCTCCCCCCCCCCCCCCCCCCCCCCTCCTCCTCCTCCTCCCCCCCCCGCCCGGTTTAACTGCTTACTGATCCGGTTTCTGGGTATCGATAAAATTATAAGACAACACACAGAGATTTAAGATCATCATCAGGAGTATGTTACAGACCACACATTTAAGATAAAATAAACTGCTTTTATTCAGGATCTTCCACATGTTCACACCGTCTATTTCTGGCCTTCAGTCTGTGACTGGCTGGCGGAAAAAAAAAAAAAAAAAAAAAAAAAAGCCACGAATGGAAGCTTTCTGACAGACGTTCGGTTTTAATTTATCACATAACCTCAGACGCACATAAATCATACTGTACATAGAAAACCAATAACCCGATACACCGTCTGTTTTATACGTATAAAACATAACGTTAAGAGTGAAACCCGCCGACAGCAGCGCGAACAAAGGAGCCGTTGTTGGCGGAGCCTCCTGACTACGTGGTCTCACAGCACAAAGCCGACGTCGGTTAAACCGCATTCAAACGACCGCAAATCTTACGGTGAAACGGCGCACAATGTAGTAGAGACGTGTGAGAAATTAAATGGTGTTACTTACAGTCCTTATCCGTCGCATTAGTTTCGTTATGTCTTTAATCAAACCCGGAGGAGGTTTGACCGCGCTCCGCTGCTCTGCTCTGCGGATCTGTTGCAATCGCCATTTAGGCTGGGTAGCTCTATGAAAGGCAGCGCTGACGTCACGGGGCTCTCTTCACGAACGGTCGGAAATAACCCAACTGATCACTTCCTGCGATCGTACTTTCCCTTATGGAACTAAATTCTCTGTTAAAATCACTCTGATTCGTAGACAAAAAAAAAAAGGGAATATTATGGAATGTTTTACCCTGATATGTACCCCTGTGTCCAACATTCTTCTATCAGTTAGACTTGTAGTCAAGACCGCCTAAACCGAGACCAAGACACTACCAAGACCAGAGAGTATCAAGACCAAGACAAGACCAAGACCAAGACCAAGACAGACCAAGTCAAGACCAAGACTAGTTCAGCTCAAGACCGAGACCGAGACCGAGACAAAAAAAAAAACTAGTTTTTTGTCATCTTGCATGAGTTGTAGAACATAAGCACCATACTGGGTTCAGCTGCTTAGTGTGCTATTAAGGACTGACATGACTATTAACTAGTCCCAAAGTCATCTAACAAAATAACAAGCCTCCAACACCACCCTGCACCTCAAAAAAAGTCTAATGAATGGTAAATATGTCACTGATTTAAATTGTACTTAATTTGTAGATGAAACGTGAATTTTAAATATTAAAGATACACACAATTATCAACTTGAAATTGCATTATTTACCATTATAGTAGCCAAATTACACTGTATAATATCAGCATCACTGAAATGGCATAGGCCTAATGCTTAATCAATCACAACGATATGCAAATATTATTCAAAGGCCAATGATGCCATATATTTATTCAAACAAGGCCATTATAAGCACAATACTGTAATTAAATACATAGACACACATGCAGGTGCACCAAAAAATGCATTAAATCAAATGCAAAATACAAATAAAAAACTGTACTTCAAATTGTACAAATCCCTTCGAGACCACTCGGCCAGTCTGAGACATTGCGAGACCGAGAGACCCGAGACCGAGACAAGACCGAGACCAAAGACTGTCGAGGCTGTGACAAGACCAAGACCACAAAAAAGTGGTCTTGAGACCGGTCTTGAGACCAAGACCGGTCTCGAGAACTACAAGTCTACTATCAGTATAAAATATTCCTTTATTAGTGCCACAACGGGGAAATTTACAGCATTACAGCAGCAAAGTGGATAGCAAAAATATAAAGAAGCATCAATAAAAAATATTAAGAATAAAATATAGAAATATAAGCAGGAGGAAATATAAAAAAAAATATGAGCAATTTAAACAGAGGAAATGTAAAAATAAAAATAGGAACACTTAAACAAAAGAAATACAAAAATAAGGACAACAAACTGGGGAGCTACAAAAAATAGCAACAGTATTTATATAATTATTACTATTACTATATACACTGTATTGTTATACTATTATTGAAAAAACATCCCGGTTATTGTGACAAGATGTGATGATATTTGGGGGTAACCATTAAGTTTGCATTAAAGGTATTATTATTAGTAGTATATGTTATTGTTATTAACTTTTACTTTGTTAGATTAACTAAAATGATCAGTTATCCACAAATGATATTCTGAAGCCACTCTCGGGTTCACTGGGTTCATTACTGCTAATTTAGATGCTGTAAACTAGTTGTCAACCAGCATTTATTGCTCTATCTAATTTAAGTTATAGGCTATTATTTACCTTTACACTTTATATGAACATTTTCACGTGTTTTCCCACGATCCCAGAAACATTATACCCATATTTTCTGTCTCATATTTCTTTATTAATCCTTTAAATATTCTTATGTTGGGAAAATTAAATAGTCTACAAATAAACGGTAGGCTATAAGGATTGCATTGACTAGATCCTCGTGATATGTAAACGAATGTGGTCTTTTTAATAGGAGCATGTAAAATAGCCAATGTAAAATATAGAATTAAACAAATAAAGCTAAAGCATCGATCTTTTAACAGTGCATATTTATGGAAGTCTTACATACTGTTATATATCAGATATACACTCGTGAACTGTATCCGAGGCCAGATTAACGCATTCCGGAGCCAGTGGTTTTTTTTTTTTTTTGTTTTTTTTTTGTTTGTTTTTTTCAGTTCTTGGATCTCCGAGCCGTAGTTGAAAGCAGCAGGAGTCATTCAAAACAGAAATTTGAGATCACGTGTCAGCGGTAGATTCAAAATCCAACGCAGGTTTACGGATGAAATGATAACAGCATAATACAAATGCCAGGAATGTCTGCAGTGAACAAAAAATCCCATAAAATATGTTTATGAGTAAACACAGTCCTTTCAAAATAAAGTTCCGCCACAGGCCAATTAATAGTACGCATAACCCTTGTTGAAACAGAGAGCATAGATGCAAATTAAGATGGAAAGATGTTTGCTTGAATAATTTTTGCTATCACTATATTGCTGAATCCTAAAATGGCCTATAAACAATACGATCTATGATAAGAGAGAGGGAAAGAACATTCTGTAACCTGTTTATTACCAACGAGTGATGAAAACATCCGGAAACTGGTTAGGATTCAAAAATACTGCAGACCAAGCGCTATGACAAACATAGTCTTACCTGAATAAGAGATCCCACTGTTTATTTTTTCTTCTTTGCTGTTTATTATTTCTCTACAGTCTCTTCACAGGCTATAGTCGGATCTTTCTCCTATTTTTCATCCATGCGTTTGCGTTGTTTTTCTTCTTTGCAAAATCGGCTGTTGTTATCCGGATTACTCCACGATATGTTTTCCCATTTTGCTTTTGTTTTTTTTGATGGGAATTAATGTTGTTTTCGGATTTGCATCAGTCGTTTCAGTGAGAAAAATCGCTCGGACAGTACAGTCACTGCGGCTTGCGGATTTAGAAAGTCCATCTGGCACCGAGATGCTGATGCAGGGTGTTTCTCATTAAGCGGTCCGCCCTCACATCTGATCTCCATGGGGCTTATTACACATCCCGAGCAAAACAAAGTCAACAGATCGCAGAATTAAGGCACTGTTTTCCCTCAGTTTTTTTTTAGGTCCGTCATTCACACTGCGGCTGGTGTCCTCTCTGCATCTCTCTGTGTATGGATACTGTGAATGAACGCAGGGATGGATGGAGGGGCGGGCAGCCGCAGCAGTCTACATCAGCATCCGCAGGCAGACCATGTGAGAACCCATGTGTCCGAGAATGCAGATGCCTCCTCTCCCTCTCACAGGCCGGGATGGGCTCTGCGATGGAGAGCAGGACCTGCATGCGGACCGAGCCGAGCGGGATGCGACACACTTGGACAGGGACAAGCTACTGTGTCGGTTGTTAGAGAAATGTTGAGAAAAGACTTGACAGCCTTTCATACATCTGCCTTTTTACGGTGATCGTGATGTCGTAGTTTATGAAAAATATATCAATCCCAAAGCTATGATTATTATGTAATCATATAGAATTATACTATCTCAAATAATTGGCTTTTTTAAATAAAAGACAAAGAAGAGATGAGTTATTAATGCAGTATAGAGCCTCTATTTCAATTAGGCTACATGAGATAGACTACTGTATTTAAGGCACTCTAAGTTAATCTATTTGCTTTCAATAAAAATAAAAATAACGAATGAAGTAAGCCTACTTTAAAGGCATAATATGCAACATTTTCCTATGAAAAAACAACGTGTAGACTCATAAACATAATCCCACTCAATCATCACTTCTGACCCACTAGAAGTGTGTGTTGGTGTCTGTGCCTGCAGAGAATCTGCCCCCTGCCTGTATTTTCATATTTTCTCAGTCTTTTTCCAGTGCTTGGAAAGCTTTTCCAATCTGAAACGTTGGTATTTGACGTTCCAAGAATGAGACAGAATAATAAACTATCTTTCTGGTGCGTTTAAGAGCAGCTCGGGCAAATCTTACTGAATCTACCTTTAAATAGAGACGAGGAAGAGAGGTGTCGTTAATGCAGGAAAGAGCCTTTTGAGAGGACATAGCCTATAGACTCCTGTATTTAAGGTTCTCTGAATTAATCTGTTTTTCAAAAGAAAGGAAACACATAAACAAAACAGCTTTGTTCGATTTTTTATTCATTTTTGGTTTACAGTGAATACTGAGTAAATCAGTGGTTTCCAAACTGGGGTTCGGGGACCAACAGGGGGTCTTTGAGTGTGTTATATGAGGTCCCAGGAAGAGGAGGAATTGGAAATTTTTTAACTTTTATCACATTTTTTTGGAAGTTAGGAAGAAATAGGGTAGATTTTTTTTTTTTTTTTTTTGATTGATTGATTGTATTTTATAGTTAGGCTTGGTGATATGGACAAAATCAAACATCACTATATTTTAAATATTTAACTTTACTGTGACAATATTGCAGGGATGAAAATCGGTGCTTTCATAAAATACTGACACATTAAGATTTTTGGTAAATAATCACTAGTAATGATATAATGACAAAGTGTGTGAAGGCAAACAAGAGAAGAGCTACAACAGTCTGCTTGGAAAATCACGTCACTTTACTGTAATGTAGACTTTCAAACAAGGAGAAGACAACATTTATGCCATATCACAATATAACAATATCCAAAATCCAGAACGATATATTGCCTCACCCTATTTACAGTGCCCCTAGTTTGATCATTGACTGCCTATAAGAAGACTTTATATCTTTAAATCTAAAAATAAAAAATACTCAGAGGCCAAATCTTCTCAAATAGGAGGACTGCAGTCTAATGTGCGCCTATTGAGGGGGGTCCTTAACATGAAAAAGTTTGAGAACTCAGCTATAAGTTACTGTATTTAAAGACAGAATCAGTAGGATTTGTCCGAGCTGTTCATAAATGCACCACAAATATAGTTGCCTGTTATGTCTCATTCCCAGAATGTCAAATACAGACGTTTTGGGTCGGTAATGCGTCCCAAGCACCACAGCCACCACTGCACACGTCTAGTGGGTCATATATGACTGAAAGGGACTGTGTTTCTATGTGTCTGTGTGTCTATGCTTTGTTTTTTTTTTTAAAGGAAAATATTGCATATTATGCCTTAAAGGTACCCTGAGTTATACTATGTTTTCAAAAGAAAGGAATTACATGAATGAAACTACTTTAAGAAGTTTCCTCTTTTTAATTCGTTGTAGGTTTATGATGAATTTTTACAACTAAACCATGCTAAAATGATACTTATTGATCCAAGTTTTGATTCCTTAAAGGTCAAGATTGTTTTCTGATGAGACATTTTGAACCCATGTCCTCCAGCTGACCTATGCACTGCCACCACAAACTAAGACGACTTAAACATTTCTTTTGTTAGACCATCCATCCAGGGTCACAGGGGGCTGACATTGGGGTACACGTCTGGACAGGATCATCGCCATGTTCATCACAAATAAAGAAAATCAATCACACTCACATTCATATTCAGAGAACATTGTTGCTGACACGATTCATTCTCAGTGAACTCTGGTCCCCTTTCACAAGACTCACTGATTGCGTCTGATCAAAGCTATCATTAATAATTAAAAATCAGATTTTCTAGATAAGGTATTGGCACTTGCTTGCCTCATGAGCGCGCTTTGCCCTCTGCTGTTACTGTTCATGAATGAATGGAAGTCAGAAGGTAAATCTCGCCCGACCTCCCATGGTCATAAGATAGTTCCCTCACATTGTGTTTGTTTTGGAGAAGACGGTTAAAAAAAAAAAAGAAATGTTCCTCTTCGGTTATTTGTATTCCAATCACTAACATGTTGTTACAGTCTCTGCTGCAGACCTCCCTTGTTACATCATCAGACAAATGGTTGACATCCAGTCTTAACCCAGCACATTTCACCATGTAATTTAGTTGAGATCACAGTGGCATCCATTACTGCGGGCGCCGTAATGCTCATATGGTGCAAAACAAACATTTTACTGTTGGGGTCTTGTTTGTCTCCTTGTGTGTGACGAATGTTTACTTATGATCATCTACTACTGATAGTGGCATGACTCTTACACACATATGCACATGCACACTTTCACCCAGATAGAGCATCTGACCTCACTATAACACAAGAGGTATCGCCTGTTCTTTATATTTCACCTGTTTTAGGCAAAAAAAAAAAGAGAAATTTCCTCAACAAAATAGAATTTTAATGCCACTCACCGATGCTGAAATTCTCCTGAGACGTCCGGAGCAACATGGTACCCGAGTTAATAGTCCATCCACGAGAAATTATACAGTATATCCAAGTACAACAGGTAGACAGACAGGTGGAGACGTGTCAGCGCAGTCCAGTCCAGTAAATCTCCCTGTGTATGTGTGGGTATGTGAATGTATTCTCAGAGCTTTGGCGGTGTGTTATCCTACTCCATGTGCCTCTGGTTGTGAGGTGGAGCTCCATGGACAGTTAATATAGGCCAGGCTGGAGAGGGGAGGAGACTGCTCTGTGTATGGCCTGTCCTGTCAGTGTGTCAGACCGACTACCAGCAGAGTCCACTGCCACCACTTCTCTCTGTCTGTCTCTCTTTGACTGCTTCTTTCCTACTCTGCTTCTCTTTTTTTCCCCCCAGATTTGCTCTTAAATTTTTATTCCTTCATGTGTTCCGGTTCAAGCAGGAACAGGACTAATCTTTTGTAGCCTGTACTGAAATATGTTCCTGCGTCTGCAGGGTGAGACCTTTGCAAATCTAGTTGTGGTGACTCATGATTTTTATCTGTCAGCTTAAATCAGAAGATTACACCGTCCTAATGGGCTGTGAATGTTCTGCATTTTGTTTGGATTAGAAAAACCCTGCAAAACACATTTGAATGAAATGAAAAATACATGTTCATCTGGCCATAAACACGGCAGGTTTGGTCACGTAACAGCTCATACGTGGACTGTATTGTTGGTCATGTACACTCTTAGAAATAAAGTTGCTAAGCAGAACCATAAAGGGTTCTTCAGCTTGTCCCCGCAGGAGAACACTTTTTGGTTCCTAGTAAGACCTTTTATAGAGGTTTCACCTGGAGCAGTATCTGAAGGTTCTATTTGAAAACCAACATAAAGAGTTATACCTCGATCCATCTATGAAAGATTTCACCCAGAACCCCCCAAGAAGAACCATGCTACTGTGTAAAGGTTCCACCCAGGACCCTCTCTGGGGGTTGTAACTTTCTTTTAAGGGTGCTAACAATAATCAAGCCAGGGGGTTCTACTGAAAACCATTTCATATTACCAGGGTTTTATCTAGAACCCACTCAGGAAGTTCGACAAAGGATGTTTTGATGTTCCTATCCCAAGGCTTTCGTTGAGAACCCACACAGGGGTTTCTACTGAGAACCCTTTTATACTCCAAGGGTTTCATCAAGAACCCACACGGGGGGCTCTACCAAGAACCCTTTTCTATTCCAAGGGTTTCATAAAGAACCCACTCAGAGAGTTCTAACAAGAACCCCTTTTTTAAGGACCCACCAGGGGGTTCTAGATAGAACTCTTTCATATTTCAAGGGTTTTATCTAGAACCCTCTGAGAGGGTTCTACCAAGAACCCTTTTCTATTCAAAGGGTTTCATAAAGAACCCACTCAGAGAGTTCTAACAAGAACCCCTTTTTTAGGACGCACCAGGGGGTTCTAGACAGAGCCCTTTCATATTCCAAGGGTTTTATCTAATACCCACTGAGAGGGTTCTAACAAGAACCCTCTTATTTTCCATGGGTTTTATCTAGAACCCACCGGGGGTTCTAGATAGAACCCTTTCATATTCCAAGGCTTTTGTCTAGAACCCACCCAGGAGGTTTCACACAGGCCTTTTCCACCAACATGGAACTGGCCCAGTTCCATTTTAACCACCTAATTTTGAACTGTTCTGAGCATTTCCACTAAAAACAAATTGGGTTGGAGCCCAAAAAGTAGGTTCCTAGCTAGAAGCAAAAAGGTTTTCCTTGGGAACCAAAGTGGGCATGTCCTGTTCTACAGGCTATTGTCTCTTGGATGATCACATCCTTAATTGTAATGGTTCCACTCAAAACTAGTAGACACAAGGGCTGGTTCACCAGAGCACCAAGGTTCCAAGAATCTTGAACAGAAGTGGTTCGAGAAACAGAGCTTATCTGGTGGAAAAGGGCCAACAGAGAACCCTTTTGTGTCTTATAGCAACCTTGACTAACCCTCAGGGATTTCAACAATCTTTGAAGAACTCGTTCCGCCATAAAGGGTTTTTGGATGAAAACGGTTCTTCATGGAAATCTTAGTCTTACAAAGAACAATTGACAAACACTTTATTTAAAAAAGTTCTTAACAAGCAAATGGTTCTGGGTAGAACCTCAGCCCTTCAGGAAGAACCCTTTTGGAACCCTTATTTCTCAGAGTGTACTTTTACAAGCTCTCGGCAGTCAGGTGAGTGTTTTGAAAAGAACAGAACCTACAGTATATGTCGGTACAATAAGACAGTTTTATGTGTTTGCAGTTCATCCTCTGAAGAGGAGTGTCAGTGTTTTATTGCTGACTGTAATGGTCAGTATCAGTGGGGGTTTATGAAGCCGTGATTCTGCAAATGCCAGAGAGGGTTCCCTCCGGAGAACGATGCCCCACAAACCCACAATTCTTTCTTGAAACCCGTATGTGCTTTCTTATACCCACATGGTGTCTGCCACTCCACAGTTGTTGGTCTGCTTTTCATATAGCGGGTGTCTGGTATCTCTACAGACTGGCATGTTTGGACTGTAAGGAAGTATGTGCGTGTGTATTTGTTTGATATTTAAACCAGACTGCTGCTGGGTCTGGACCTGTTGTGTGTTATCAAAATATATGAACGGACGTGTAAGGAAATGAGGGCAAAGCTGTGGGGTTTGTGTTGTTTGCCGATTTTGCTTTTCCCCTGACTGCTCTCTTATTATTTCTTTCACCCAGTGGTGGAATAAGTACTCAGATCCTTGACTTTGAGATGTTGAGATATATTATTATTGTTATTTTAATAAATGTATACTACTAATCCCTGTGTGATGGGATATGATCGCTATCATTGTTTTATGGCCTGGCTCAGGTCAAACCATTTCTAAAACATGAACAGCAGGGTCCTGTTTCAGGGTTCATAAATTATGTGGTTTCGTACTGGTGAATAGTCACATGTACTCTATTAACATACAGTATGTATGTATGCATGTAACATATGTAGCACATATTGTAGTATGTAGTTCATACTGTAGTACTTATTTTATTTCATTTTATTTTATTTGCACACATAATACACAAAATACATTAATGAAGGAAAAAAGGCTTATACTAGGGACCTCCCCTCCTTTTAAGAAAAATCAAAACAAAAAAACCAACAACATAATACTGATCAAACATACCACATAATTAGAAAAACAATGACTACAATAGCATACAAGGCAAAAAATGAAAAAGAAAAAAAGAGAAAATAAAATAAAAGAATAAAACAGAAAATAGTCAATACACAAATTATCCAGTGAAAACAAAAAACTACAAAAACAATATGTTAAAAAAGAAGGAAAAAAGGAACAAGAACAAAACATAACTGAGTATGTGTAAAAAAAAAAAAAATTAAACATCATGAATTAAATGCATTGCCAATTTCCTTTTAAAAATCTCTAAAGTAGACGAGCTCTTGAATAACATGTGCTTTTGCATTCCATATCTGCACACCACGATATCTGAGAGAGAACTGCCTGTGTTTCGTTTTGTAAAAAGGAAGATGAAGATGATCGACCTGTCGAGTGTTGTATGAGTGAATTAAACGTAAAGAAGTTACGATAGGATAACGGTAAAGAAAAAGGCAAAAACAAGTATTTGTCTATAAACACACATAACTGATGAATATTTATGTCATATACTGAAAGAATATTCTGCAGTTTGTGGATGATTCTCTTTCTTGAGGAGATTTATATTAAAATCACCTATGAGGTAGCAAACTTTACCCTCTCCTGATATAAGTTCAAGAATCTCTCTGATAAGCGGTCGGTAAATACCTCCCACAATTACATTTCTTCCCCAGAAGGAAGGACATGACATAATTTCAATAAAAACAACTTCATCCACATTGAATTCAAAAGTCTCAAGATCACTTCTAATGACAAATTGATAAAAAAAAAAAAAGTGGATAAAGAGAGATACACCTCCTCCATTTCTCATTTCTCTCATGCAGTGAATGGCTTTGTAATCGAGCAACTCATATAATGAAGCCTCAGATGCATTTAGCCACTTTCTGTTAAAACTACGATAGAAAACTTGTGATCGAGACATGGGAGGTAATGAGTCAGATTTGTTCTATACATTTTAGGATCAAGCTCCATTAATGTTAGTGAATATAAAAACAAGAAGTAGAGCAGTGTGTGTGTTTCAAACCTTTTGATTAAGTGTTGAAAATGAGTTTCTTTAATGTAAGGTTCTCACGCTCTGCTAAGAATCAGAACCATTGGTTCTGTTCATTGTTGAATCTAGAGAAATCATGCATTTATTTTCTTTTAGAACAAAAATAGAGAGATTCATCTTTAACCTGTAATGTTTTACCATCAATTTCTGAGATTAAATCGTTGTAATCAAGACCACGGAAAGGAAACTCTGATGTACTGTACATTTTTAACAGGTCCAGTTTACCCACTCTAATGTTACTGTGATCCATAACAACACAGAAGAAGTACTGAGACAGTGAAAAAAAATAAAGAATGACCATGTTATCAAATCAAACCTTTCATGATTAGTGTGGTTGGGGAACAATGAGTTGATCTTAATGTAGGTATACAGTCACGCTCCTCCTTAAGATCAGGCCGCAGCTCCATTCATTTCTGTCTCACATTGTCAGTGGAATCTCCATTGATGAAGATCTTGATGCATTTAAGTTTTCCCCTCTTTTGAGAATTTCTTTGAGTCTGAGCAGCTTCATCACTATTGACCTTGTCCTATTAGCTTGCTCTTCATATTTCCCCTTGCGACGTACATATTCAGCCTCAACTGCTTTGGGGTCGAGCTCCGTTTTGTCAGCCAGCAGTTGTTTCACTTTCAATTCTGTGACTTGCCACGATTCACTCGTTTCTTCTGGGACTCGATCAATGATGATGTTGTTCTTTTTTGATTGACTCTCTAGATACTCCGATTTTCCAGAGAGTTTGTCAAAAGGGCGTAGACAGATGCAAACCCACTTGAAATGGTCTTGAGATTCATGGTATGTTCAGACAGTTTTTTGTCAGATCATCTACATCCTTCTGTAAGAACTGCAAACTGATCTTAATGTCGTGTAGATCTTTCATGATATTGTCCATCCTTTGGTTGGTAGAATCTATAAATAATTGAACAAAGGTCTTGAAGTTTCTTTTCTGTTGCTCAGTCAAGTCTTTAAAAAAGGATTTCTGCTGATCAAGCATCATAGATCACAGGCAGTGAATAGGAATCCTCTTCCTGGTTGACTTTTTTCGGGCCCATTGTGGAAAAAATTCCAAGTTGCCAAGGTAAAAATTAAACGGCAAAAACTTACTAGCTGATGTTCTTGAGGCGTCCTGGTGCAGGTAGGCCAGGAGAGAAGAGAATCCACACACAATCACATTGTTGTGAGTGCCATCCACGGCTTTAGATTAATTAATAAAAGATCTGATCGCTTGTCCGTCAAAACTGAGAGCTTAGTTTTGAGTATTTGCAGAGAATCCAGTAGTATATTTCTCTTAACTCCGACAGCTTGTTGAGGCACACATGCAGATAGCAGCCATCTTGAATCATATATACCACATACTTTAGTATGTTTTATACTATAGTATATAGCGGGGGCGGAGCTAGGAGTTGAGGAGATCTGGTGCTAAACCCAGGGACTGCAGCCAATTTTTTTTTTCTTCTACATGCAGCAAAATAACTTTTTTTTTTGCTTTAGCACCCACCAAAACGTTTTTGCACCTCTACTGAAATGTTTTAAGAATTTAAAGCAGACAAAAGGCACTGGAGAACACATAAATTCATACCTGTTAGTGATACAAACTAAGCACATTTACATCAAGTACTGTACTTATTTTGTACTTTAGTTCCATTTTTATTCAACTTTACACTTCTACACCACATCCCAGAGGCAAATGCTGTGCTTTTTAATCCACAAAGCTGAAAAAAGGCTGTTTCATGATTTTAGAGATACATGGTTCTCACAGAACAGTGATGCTACAGACATTTGATGATCTTATAGTCCATGATACATTGCTGTAGATTAAACTAGCCAACAGTGGCCTATAAAGTAGTTAAAATTAGCTCAAACTTAAACATCTACAGCAGTAAACATCAGTAACATTAATACAATAATATTCATCCAAAAACATCAGACTAATAACACTGACAGGGAACGTTTTACAGCAACATGAATGCAGCATGCAGCATGTTGGAAGCCTCCGGTCTCGAAGGCCCGTTTTCATGGAGCACAGAGACAAGCAGAGAGGGGATGATTCTGATGATGAAAGCTGTGATGACACTTAATGTATCTCGTTCACTTTCACGTTCACATTTCACACAAACACATAAAATGTAAAATGAAGTTGTTTTTCTGAGTTTTCTGAATTCTCATTCTCATGCAGATATTTTTTTCTGCTCTGTGTTAGTATTTACTGCTGTAAATAAATATTGAAACAGACAGTGTTTCTTGTTAGTTTTTTTCCAGTTTAGTTTTTATCTTTTAAATTAATCTTCTACACCTCTGCACCACTTTTAATATGCAATAAGAAACCACACTTTTTATTACTTTGGACACTGTATATTTTCATATAAAAGGAGCTTTACACAGAACCTTATCGGAGCTGAATACTTGATAATGACCAGTAGTGTTAAACATTTTATGTAGTCTTGATATGAGTGTGTACAAGGGTCATTTACATTTAAAAAGGTTGTAAATCTAGTTCAAGTAAACTTTAGCACGCCATAGTCAGCTTTAATCATATTAAACATAATTTCCCAACAACAAAATTGTGGCTAGTGAAAATGGTGAGTGGCTAGTAACTTTGAAAAACCACTAGCCACAGTGGCTGGTGAGCAAAAAAGTTCATGTCAAGCCCTGCTGTAGTATGTATTTATACTGTATATATATACTGTAGTATGTAGTTTATACTGTAGTATGTGGTTTATACTGTAGTATGTAGTTTATACTGTAGAATGTATTTATACTGTAGTATGTAATTTTATTATATACTGCAGTATGTATTTATACTGTAGTAGTATTGTAGGTTTATACTGCAGTATGTATTTATACTGTAGTATTATATGTAGTTATTTATACTGTAGTATGTGGTTTATACTGCAGTATGTATTTATACTGTAGTATGTAGTTTATACTGCAGTATGTATTTATACTGTAGTATGTGGTTTATACTGTAGTATGTATTTATACTGTAGTATGTAGTTTATACTGCAGTATGTATTTATACTGTAGTATGTAGTTTATACTGTAGTATGTGGTTTATACTGCAGTATGTATTTATACTGTAGTATGTGGTTTATACTGCAGTATGTATTTATACTGTAGTATGTGAGTTTATACTGCAGTATGTATTTATACTGTAGTATGTGGTTTATACTGCAGTATGTATTTATACTGTAGTATGTAGTTTATACTGCAGTATGTATTTATACTGTAGTATGTGTTTATACTGTAGTATGTAGGTTTATACTGCAGTATGTATTTATACTGTAGTATGTATTTATACTGTAGTATGTGTTTATACTGCAGTATGTATTTATACTGTAGTATGTAGTTTATACTGCAGTATGTATTTATACTGTAGTATGTAGTTTATACTGTAGTATGTGTTTATACTGCAGTATGTATTTATACTGTAGTATGTGTTTATACTGCAGTATGTATTTATACTGTAGTATGTAGTTTATACTGTAGTATGTATTTATACTGTAGTATGTGGTTTATACTGCAGTATGTATTTATACTGTAGTATGTATTTATACTGTAGTATGTAGTTTATACTGTAGTATGTATTTATACTGTAGTATGTATTTATACTGTAGTATGTATTTATACTGTAGTATGTAGTTTATACTGTAGAATGTATTTATACTGTAGTATGTATTTATACTGTAGTATGTAGTTTATACTGCAGTATGTATTTATACTGTAGTATGTAGTTTATACTGTAGTATGTGTTTATACTGTAGAATGTATTTATACTGTAGTAATGTATTTATACTGCAGTATGTATTTATACTGTAGTATGTGGTTTATACTGCAGTATGTATTTATACTGTAGTATGTAGTTTATACTGTAGATATGTGTTTATACTGTAGTATGTATTTATACTGTAGTATGTAGTTTATACTGTAGTATTTGGTTTATACTGTAGTATGTATTTATACTGCAGTATGTATTTATACTGTAGTATGTATTTATACTGTAGTATGTGGTTTATACTGCAGTATGTATTTATACTGTAGTATGTGGTTTATACTGTAGTATGTATTTATAGTGCAGTATGTATTTATACTGAGTATGTATTTATACTGTAGTATGTAGTTTATACTGTAGTATGTATTTATACTGTAGTATGTGGTTTATACTGCAGTATGTATTTATACTGTAGTATGTATTTATACTGTAGTATGTGTTTATACTGTAGTATGTAGTTTATACTGTAGTATGTGGTATTTATACTGTAGTATGTATTTATACTGTAGTATGTAGTTTATACTGTAGTATGTATTTATACTGTAGTATGTAGTTTATACTGTAGTATGTATTTATACTGTAGTATGTGGTTTATACTGTAGTATGTATTTATACTGTAGTATGTGGTTTATACTGTAGTATGTAGTTTATACTGTAGTATGTGGTTTATACTGTAGTATGTATTTATACTGTAGTATGTAGTTTATACTGTAGTATGTGGTTTATACTGTACGTATGTAGTTTATACACTAGTATGTAGTTTATGCTGTAGTATGTAGCACATACTGTAGGATGTAGTTTATACTGTAGTATGTAGTTTATACACTAGTATGTAGTTTATGCTGTAGTATGTAGCACATACTGTAGATGTAGACATACTGTAGTAGTTTATACTGTAGTTGTAGTTTATACTGTAGTTGTAGTTTATACTGTAGTATGTAGTTTATACTGTAGTATGTATTTATACTGTAGTATGTAGTTTATACTGTAGTATGTTTTATACTGTAGTATGTAGTTTATACTGTAGTATGTGTTTATACTGTAGTATGTATTTATACTGTAGTGTGTAGTTTATACTATTAGTATGTATTTATACTGTAGTATGTAGTTTATACTGTAGTATGTATTTATACTGTAGTATGTAGTTTATACTGTAGTATGTGTTTATACTGTAGTATGTAGTATATACTGTAGTATGTGTTTATACTGTAGTATGTATTTATACTGTAGTGTGTAGTTTATACTGTAGTATGTATTTATACTGTAGTATGTTTTATACTGTAGTATGTAGTTTATACTGTAGTATGTGGTTTATACTGTAGTATGTAGTTTATACTGTAGTATGTAGTTTATACTGTAGTATGTATTTTACTGTAGTATGTAGTTTATACTGTAGTGTGTAGTTTATACTGTAGTATGTATTTATACTGTAGTATGTATTTATACTGTATATGTAGTTTATACTGTAGTATGTGGTTTATACTGTAGTATGTGTTTATACTATAGTATGTAGTTTATACTGTAGTTGTGTTTATACTGTAGTATGTAGTTTATACTGTAGTGTGTAGTTTATACTGAGTATGTAGTTTATACTGTAGTATGTATTTATACTGTAGTATGTATTTATACTGTAGTATGTATTTATACTGTAGTTGTGTTTATACTGTAGTATGTATTTATACTGTAGTATGTAGTTTATACTGTAGTATGTGTTTATACTGAGTATGTATTTATACTGTAGTATGTGGTTTATACTGTAGTATGTAGCACATACTGTAGTATGTAGTCCATACTGTAGTATGTAGTTTATACTGTAGTATGTAGTTTATACTGTAGTATGTGGTTTGTACTGTAGTATGTGGTTTATACTGTAGTATGTAAGTAGCATTAAACATGGCGTCGATGTATCGCGGACTTCGTATATTCGCGACATGGATCAAAGTCTCGCGATACATCGATGCATGTTTAATGTACCTGCTACATGTACAGTTGACATTTCGCATAAACATGTGTAATGGCGTCTTTTGGGTCAAATTTGAATTCGCGCTCACTAGACTACTTGGATTACACACACTAACAGATGGAACATTTTAGTGTTTATTTGTGTTCTCTTTTACATTTTATCCGTGGTCACCATTCACTGCCATTGACTGAACCTGTTTTCTGCTGAAACTCAAGATTGTTTTGTGACTGAAGATCTTCACCCATTCACATCGGCATAGGTGAGTACATATTGAGTGATTTTTATTCTGCGTGAATATCGCTTAAGAACACTTGAACAACTTGAGTACATTCACAATACTTCTACCTGATGATAACTGTGATTTGATGCCTGCGTGTACATCTGTGTGTTTATGTGCCCCTAATGAATCTACAGTACATTATTATCACATTACGTGACTAATACCCATGGGAAGCCTTTATGGCAATGCTGGACTCAGCTGATAAACAACATTAATTAATTAATCACTGATTACCCTGAACGAGTGCAGTGAGAGCATTACATAACACACTTACATATGCAGTGAGAGTGACCAATATGATGTGATGTTCTGCTATTCCATACATCTGTTGTATACGGCTGTCTCACTGGACCCGAAGCCAAGGTCAGAATGGATCAACAGAGGCATGAATTCTTGCACCCTGTTATATAAGTGACCATTTGACCTTGCAGAGCTGTGTCATCACACACCAGTTTCACGTCAGATACACGAATTCAGGTATTTCACAGTGTTGTGAAAGATGCCTACACAGAGAAAGTGTTGCCTGCTTTCCCCTCTGTGATTGTGTCTACAGTCGCTGCAAACATGTTTACATAATGACATCCCTCTGTGGTTTGACTACAGTACAATGTGATAACTCACTCTGAAATGCTCAGATAACCTTTTTGTGCTCTCCTACACACGTATGATTGATTCGTTTCTAAACCTCTCTGTCTCGCTGAAATTTTTTGAGAAGGCCTCCTCCTCCTCTCATATCCATTAACTCGAGTGAACTGCTGTCTCATCTAACTGCTTTTCTGTTCGTTCTGCGTCAGCACCGAGGACATCCATGCACTGCTGCTCAAAGGAAAGGAAAGATTAGCGTAAAAAGAAGCGAATCTACACACATTCCTGCATGATAATTACGTCCCAGCGCAGGACAGATGGGATCTCATTCAGCAGTTTGAATGATTTACTCTGAGGGAAGAGGGGAGAGTGTTAGTGGGACATGACAGTGTTATTACATAACACTCAACAGTGCCACCACTGGCCTGGAATTACCCTTTTTTCTCTTTATAAGGTGACTTACAACATGTCTGCTGGATCCAAACGGTAGGGTCAGAATTAAATCAAATTAAATAGTCTTTGCATTAAAGGGCCAGTGTGTAGGATTTAGTGGCATTTAGTGGTGAGCCAACCTGTTCTCATTCCAACTCCTCAGATGCCAACATTTAGTCATCACCTCTCAGCATCTCATACTGATGCTCTAGTGAGCCTCTGCAATATATGAAAATTTTCATATTGGTACACACTGATAATTATCAATCATGTCCCTTGAGACTGACCTCATGCTGTGCACTCCAAAGGGTGGAAGCGGCTATGGTGATAAATTAAGTTTGTTGTTATTGCCACTCTTAGTCGGGAAGCTGGTCCCGCACAGTTTACACACAGCAGTGTTCTGGTAGTTGTGTTTCCATGCATTTTCTTGGGTCGGGATGGCAGCAGGCCCTCTCCTCAGCAACGCTTTCCATCTCAGCTGGGTCCTTCTGACGCGAAGGAGGAGCAGTTGTCGCTGTTGAGGACTCACAGCCTCAGCACATGGGGTAAACATTCTACCATCTGAGCCACCAGGCCACCGGACCTGTCTATTTTTATATGCACTCATTTTGCACACTGTTTCTGTTGCCTCACGTGTCGCTCCATGCTGTAGTCCCATCGGGTACCTGCGGGTACCAAACAGGTCACCCACAAAATGTTGTGTCTAATTGCAGGCAGCCAGCAGGTGAGAATAATAATATAACACATACAATGCAATAATATGTTTTTCCCCTGGAGACATCCAGAAGTGAAAATGACTGTGCAGTATTTTTGACATTTATATTTCCCTTTACAATAATATCAAGCCTATTTATTGTGAAAGTCTAAGACGCAACCTCTGACCCCACATCCTGTCAAACAACGGGACATCACTGTGTAATCTGACAGCAATGTAGGCTAGCTGCTGGCTAAAACGGATGACATAAAGGCAAAAATAGCAGGTGAAATAAATTGTGGACGACACATCGCTGAGGGCCAATTAGGAAGTTTGGGAGGATTTTTGGTGCACTCAAAGACTGTGAGAATAATGTTGTCACCGACTTTGATGCTTGTAAATAGTTTTAAAACTATTAACTTTATTAACTTAACTGTATTAACTTTTGATAGCTGCAAGCTAGGCTCATCGTCGCTATGGAAACACATTGATAGCTGCAGGAGCACAGGTGCTGTGCCGGTTGAGAACACAAGTGAGTGACAAGTGAGTGACTGTACGGGTGTTTAATCACTGGTGTGGGCTGGGTTGCGCTGCTCATACAGTCACGGTTCTGGGCCGGGGGGGGGTTCAAAGCCGGACCCGTGCAGGACTCTGCTCTAAACGGCTCATTCTAAGGCAATGAAAACACAATTCTTATTTCCACATGATTATACACTAATGAAAACATACTTATGAATATCATATTCCATTTCTGCCATATTGCATTGCCAATAAATTCCATTAAAACTGGACCTTTAAAGGCAGATTTTTTTAAGAAGAAGAAGAATCCAATTATCAGCATAGTGGCAAATCTTGAATCTTTGACCTGTTTTAACATTGTTCAGCATGCATAATAGCACTTTTGGAAGCCAGGAAAGTGAGAAGAGGGCAGAGAAGAAGAGACGGCCATCTGCCTTTGCTTTGCTGCCCTCTCACCATCTGCGAGTGGAGCATCCTAAGACCTACAGGGCTCTGTTTGTGTATCTGTTTGTGTATCTGTGTGTGTATGTGTATGTGTGTGTGTGTGTGTTTTTTGGGGTATAAGCCATCCTCTCTGTGATGTGATGTAACCTGTTTTGCCTGTTCCTCGCCCTCAGACAAATGATAAAAAACAATTCTCTGGATATTCTGCTGAGAAATGATTAAGTGATCTGGCAGGGACATTGTGTGTATTGTTTGTGCTGTGTGTTTGATGTGATTGAATTTGTTTGTATGGGGTCAGAGATAAAACTGAGAGTTTGGTGGTGATGTAAGAGGATCAGAAGCTTTGGAATCCGGATGTTTCCTAACAGGACTAATACAGAACACCTTCGTCGCCGGAGGTGATCGTGTTAATAAGACTACTCAACAGGTTCTGATAACAAACATGTTGTCAAAGTCACAGTCCTGGCAAAATTTCATAGATGCTGGCAGGGCGGTGTTGGATGGCATAACTGTGAATTAATCTGGTGTAAATTTAGATGTAGCCTTAATTAGTGCGGACAAGCTTGCCAGCACACATTTAGATAACTGGGGTAATTATCTTACAGTATGGTGTGTTGTTACACATCTTTGCAAACCTTATACAATATCCATAAACACTATCATCTTCAGAAATGACAAGAAAGTAAAAAAGGAAAAAAAACATCCACTGTCTCAAGCAGGAGATCACCCCCTTGTAAAGGAGTTAGCAAGAATGCTAACTTGCATTTGTAGTTCCTGGGCAGGTAAGAAAAAATAAATAAATAAATGAAAAACAAAAACAGAAAATCTAAAATTCTGTGCCTGGTTGCATAAAACACCTCAGCTAACGTTTCCCTTAAAGTTTAATCTAAGGATGCCTTAAGAAAAAACGAGTTGCATGAATTCACTACAAGGATTTCCTCAGGATGTTGTAAGGGAAAGTCCCTTAATCTCTCAGTCTTTGCCCTTTGCAACTTAAGTCGTCCTACCTATTTCCTTACAGGGCTTTTCCCGCTGCATATTCTTAGCCCAGGTCTATCCTTAGCCCTGGAGCGAGGCTACGATTCACACTGCGCTTCTACCAGCCGTGAGTTAAATGTCCACCGGAACGAGGGACTAATGTTTACATTCTAGAATGATGCGTAACTTAAACAGCTGTTAAACCCAATTTAAAATATAATTTTCAAGTCAAGAACATTGAAATTGTGCTAGGTTTGTTGTAGTTTCAGTTTAGTTTTGTGTGAAACCTCTCCGTGAACTGCATCTCTCATCTTAAACAATATACGTCATCAACATCAATTTCTCTGTTTCTTCTTTATAACATCATCTTACCTGAAGTGTTGTATCCAATGACTCCTGGTCCTTGTATCAGCCGGGAAGAGAAAGAACGAGTGACCAAATTCCAGTCCATAACACAAAGCCATCGTAGCTTCAGCAGCTGATGTTAGCTTTTATGGGTGATCGTGATCTTCTTTCTTGCTGTCACAGTATTTTTATATTCCTCATTACTTCATGTACGGCTGGTTTCACAGCAGATTTCTTGCATTGATTTTGTCAGCTATTCTCTAGCTTACTTTTTGCCACATCTTCTGCTCATGTGAATTTGTTATGGTTGAATTTACTTTGGACTGTGTGCTTATTTTCCATTTCATTGTTTGAGGAGAACAAAATGTTCATCATCTGTCCAATATGGCTTTCTTGGTTGTTGTTTTTTGTGTGTGTGTGTGTGTGTGTGTTCACTTTGTTGTCCGTTTTTGAGAAGCTAGCTAACACAGGCTAACTAAGTGGCTAAGAAGGGCTAAGGGCTAAGCTTTTAACAGGGACCCATAACAGTCCCTTAAAAGTGAAACAATTGGCAGAACATAAGACAATGGCTGAATTTGTGGTGATTGGAGTGGAGATACCAAGACACATTTTTGGGACAAAGAAAGCCCAGTGGACATTATGAGTGATGTGCAAGTTGTCAAAGAGTATAGCTAGCTAGCCAAACATTAACATAACTCATGTATTAATGTAAGCTATATGGTTTTATTGAAACTCATGACTTTTTATTGACTCCTATCAATGTTTAACTGTCTCCTTTCCTGCTGCCATAGAAATATTTTCATAGTTCTTCATTACTTCATCTACGGTTTTCACAGCAGATTTCTCACATTGTTTTTGTCAGTTACTTCTTGCCACATCTTCTCTTTGAGTTTACTGGGTGAATTTGCTTTGGATTATGTGCTTGTGCTTCCATATTCCTTCATGGGAACGACATCTTAGTCTTTTGTCCAGTTTGGCTTCTTTTTCTTGTTCTTTGCTCTTTGTTGTATATTTTGAGAAACTAGCCAACATGGGCTAAAATGTGTTTAGCTCAGCTAGCTAACAAATGACAGTAACACTGTCTAGTGACATTAAATAATGATGTGAGTGAAGTGTAACCATGGTAACTGAAGAGCAGTATGCCGTATGATGACAGTAGCTGTCATGAAGCTTAATCTAAACCATGTGTCAAACTTAAGGCCCGTGGGCCAAAATTGCCACGGCATCTCATTTTATGTGGCCCACGAGAGCTTGAAAGGAAAATAATTTGCGCAATATAGTTTTATGTTAAAGCAGTGGCACTCCAGCCAAGTGATTGAAGCTATTGACATTAAGAAAAATGCTTTGTATATTAATGTTCCTTAAAAAAAAAATAGGATGAATGTCTGCTTGCCATTATTTTTCCCAGACTTATATTTTCAGAGCTAGTTATTAATTATTAAGTTAATACTAAAACCAACAATCGAATACAGAGACAATTATGTAATGTGATAAGAACTAGACACATTTATATAGTCTTAAATTTACAACGGCCCTTTGAGGGCAACCATAAAATTAAATTAAGCTTGACACCCCTGATCTAAACGAGTCAGCCTAAGAGGTTATCTCCTAAGGTGTCCTAAGGTGAACCCCTTAGCTTAGGGAAATATTTTTCCTAAGGGACAAACTTAAGTTTGAAATTTAAGGTGGTTTATGCAAACGGGACACTGAGCAGATAACAAATCTGAATGGAGGTTCATTTCAACAGAATAATATTACAGTTCTCGGAAAGTCACCTCCAAAAAGTTTGATGAGGTTGACTGGAAACTTTTTTATTCCTTTTTAAGGCAATGAAACCATAAAGATTAAAAAACGAGGTCAAAGTTAGAAGCTGGCTCTGTTTTCTTCCACGGTGGTGCGACGGAACAAATCCAGGGGAAGGTCACTGATCAATGTCTGAGAGAGACCATAAAACTCTGATAATTACAGCGAGAACACACCGTCTACAGCAGGACAACAGACAGGGAGACAGGTAGACAGAGATTAATTGATATAAGAGAACTGCAGTTTAAAATGCTGTGTATGATATCTGCTATCAAGATGCGTGGTCATATCGCCACGGGACCTCTGTCTCTCTCTCTTTTTACTGACTACAAGGTCTTATTACTCATAATATTTGGGTTTCAAATAAGATCAAGGACATCATGTGGCATCATTATCAGCTCTTTGCTGTCTGAACATATTTCATAACTCGGTTTTATGCATGTTGTTGGTCCTGTATCAGATGTTTTGCCTGTTAATTATCTACATGTGTACTGTGTCAGTGAAATACTTGTATGTTTGCACCTAAACACTGGTGGGGTTTTTTGTGTGTATATCTGTCTGTGCTTGTGTCGAGGTCATGACACCATTCCCAGTAACAAGACCTGTGAATTAATTTTGAACAATTACATAACATCCCTCTTATCTCTCCTCTCAGACTTTCCTTCACAGGGACACATTTCCATTCGGTGACTTTTAGCAGCCCTCTCCAGCCAAACAGCTGCAGCATCGAGCCTCTTATCTCACGTCGGGTCACACAGCAGCAGTACGTATAGGATTGATTGTCCTCTTCTCTCAGAGTGTGTGTGTGTCGCAGCACTGCTCCATTAATCACAGACTGATCGCAGCTGAACCTGAAACTCACACAAATTGCTCAGCGTGTCAGCCTCCATCCCTGTTCAGCTTCCCATCAGCTAAACTCAGGAGGACTGCAGAGTGGATGGTGCATTGATGTGCAGCAATAATGGGGCTGGTGTCGCACGCAGCCAGTCGACAGTATTAAGATTACCAGCATGGGGTCAGGCCTTGTCTTTTAAATGTGGCAGCGGTCAGTGAATGGCGCTGCAGCTGCTCTCGCCGCCCTGCTTCCTTGGCCTCCCTGCATTGGCTCTGTGCGCCTGTCACTGCGGATCGATGCAGCACTCGAACAGGAATGTTCAGTTCTATCGGCTGAGTGGCAGCTCTAATGGGGAGCCTGTCGGGCCAATCTTGGCCTGACCTAGCCAAGCTGTCACCGCAATCTGCCCACTCCTGCATACAAATTATTGGAAAAAAAGGGGTTTCACGATGCTCCGCTTGGATTGGCTGTCTACTAGAGGTGTACAGAGACGTCATTGTTTGTATCTGTATCTTGTTCAGCCAACAAAATTATCAGTCTCTGTGTCTGTATTGGGATAGAAGAGGGGTCAGCAACCTGTGAAAAAAAATATGGAAATGAAAAACAGATGAAGTACAACAGATATTTTCTCTTTTTTAATGTTTTTTTTTTTTGTACATTTTAATTTTCATTCATCATTTTTGTATGCTCAAAGTGATTTTTAAATTCTGAAACACTGACCAGATAAAAAAAAGAAAAGTCTCACAGGAAAATAGAGAATTTAATAGTGGCGAGAGTAAAGGTTGCAGAACAATTTTACTGGAATTATGTTAAATTATTATTGTAAGATATATTATTTGTATTTTCTAACATAAAAGTCATTGACAATGCAATTGTTGTGCCTACAAAGCACCAAAATGATTGAACATTTTCATACATTTAACTATGAAATATATTTTCACATACTCTTACTGCACTTTTCATCTCTCTCGCTCTATTTTTTTAGCAAAACCAAAATTTATGAATTCCCTGAAATCTACCACCACCACCACCCCTTTATATTAAAAAAACAGAAACTGAAAAAGAAATGTTGGTTGTACTTTATTTTACAGTGCACAGTGTACAGTGTTCTACTTTGTATTGAATTAGACAAAAACTAGAAAGAAACACTCATACACTCATACTGTGTGCCTGAATACACACATGGACATGCCATTATTAGGAGAGGTGGTAGAGTGATGGGGCTGTTGGGAATCTGGCGCCCTGAGCAGTTGGGGGTTTGGTACTTTGGCACCTTGGTCGGGCCCAGGAGGTGAGCTGGAGTCTCTCCATGCTACCAGTCCACACTTCGTACTTTGGTCTGACCTATAAACTGTCCATCCTCTGTCTGAGCTTCTGCCATCCCAGACAGTATTGGGTGCTTTATTGGACCCTTTGTAGACTTTATTAGAGGGTAATTAGGGACACATTACAACAGAACTGCACTGCAAACTAAAGTGAAATCATTTATCTGCTAATTGAGACACACCTTCCTTGGCTGGTTCCATACAATTGGCAGAGTAGCCAGGACTGACGCCTACTCCTGTGATCAAATCCCATCATCTGCAGTACGTCTGTGCAGTCACCCTCGGACAAAATATTCCTCTACCTCGATAATTTTGGCCTTTTCTTGGTAGATCGAGTTCACATATTGGTTTTAAACGGGGAGGTAGCAGATAGTGCAGTTCTGTTGTAATGTGTCCCAAATTACCTTCTAAGAAAGTCTAATAGGGGTCTAATACTGTCTAATAAAGAACATATTATTTCTAGTTTTTGTCTAATTTGATACAAAGTAGTGTGCTGCAAAATAAAGTTTGACCAAAATGTGTTATAAACCAAAAGAATCTGTTTTGAATCGTAAACAGAAACTCTGAAGTTAAGATATATGAAAATATCCCTCAGTTGATGTGAATCTTGTTGCATTAAAGTGATTGATTAAGGTAGATGGAAACTTTGCCCGTGTAATCATGGAGCTCACTTTTTCTGAATAGTGATGAGCAACTTCGGATGGAAGAAATGTCTATTTTCATCACATTATTTGTGCTTTCCCCAATGTGGGTGCATCCTTACTATCTGCTCCTCTCTGGGTTCATCGCTGGTCACCTGCCGCAAAAATGCTGAGGGTCCTTATCTGAGACGGACCCTTCAGGGTTTTAAAGTCAATACGTCTTCCACTCTGGCTTTTTAAAATGGTATTTTCCAGTCTGTCACACGATGACGAGCAATCTGTGACAGTCAACTGATCGGCCTGTGTAAATGATCAATCATTAACCTGTACTCCTATGGCAGGGTGTGATAGGAAGGGAAATGGAAAAACACACTGCTGTTGTTGCAGGTCGACTGCACTGCATCCTTCCTCTATCAGGGGACACTGAACTCAGGTTTGTTTTGCAATAACATGTAATCCTGTACCAAGGAGTGCTGCAGCTCTCCTCTCGGACCCACTGAGGTGTGTGTTCATTGGGCAATCTGGACACTCGTGTGTGTGTGTGTGTGTGTGTGTGTGTGTACTTGTTTTCCCAGCTGCACTACATGCTCCACAGTACACCCTTGTGTGGGATGGAAGGTTGGAGCGGGGTTTTTTTGGTGGATGGGTCACTGCAGTTCAGTTCATGTCTGTTCCTCTGCACCGCCGAGGAATATGTTGCATAATTTAAATAAAAATTAAACAGGATTAGGGTTCTTCTTTGCATCTGTCATACACTTCTCTGTAGCCTGCATAACTCCTATCAGGAAGGATTAGATTGGGAGATTGGGTGGCGCAGAGCTCACCCAAAAAAATCTGTTTAAGAGCGCATCAGAATTTGGGATAGAGGGATTGTATCATTCGCCGGTGGTTACATAAGGGTAAATGACAGTGGAGCCCCACCATATCCTCCTGATCCATTTCTCTCTCTATCTGAATGAACACACCCCCTGTGATGTCATACCGTAAATGCTCCAGCAACCATGAGGCAGATCAATACGCTGCTACGAGTGTGTGTGGTGTGTGTGGACACGCGGTGCTCGGCTGTGTTCTAATTATAGCTGGTAATGAATGGATGACCGTGTGCTCTCAGATAAATCCAGTGCCACAGACAGGCCAAGGCAACGAGCCAGGGCTGATTTTTTACACCTCTGTTAAATCTGCCCTCAGACACTCAGGAATGTCTTCATCTAGATGCGAGCGATTACAAATATTTAGCCTCTTCTTCTCTGCATTTGGATCAAGAATTTGGCTTTTTGAACTCTTTTATCTTTTCCGAGAGTCAGATAAGAAGACTGATCCATTCAATATAAGACTAGAGCCAGCAGCTTAGCTTAGCATTAAGAGTGGAAACTAGGGCAAACAGTCTGGCTCTGTCCAAAGGTAACAAAATCTGACTGCCACCTCTTAAACTCAATAATTAACACACTATATCTTGTAAATTTAATCTGGGCAAAAATCCAAGGTCTACAAATGACAGTTTGTGCTTTTACAGAGGTTCTTGTGCCAGAGAATTTCTTCAAGATGGACATACTTTTTTTAGTTGTTGTTTATTTCCAATTTCTACTGTATGAGTAAATCATCTGCAATGTAAAACTAAAACTCATGATTTATGTGCTCATACTGTTGAGTACCAAACCCTGGTGTCAACATGGTATCAGGTTCACATACACCTGGTACCTACCAGACCGAATCACAACACAGATTACGGTGCCTCATTTTGGGGCCGAGCTGTTGATTGAAATAGCTTCTCTCTGGTGTGGATGTCACAGATTCATCACCAAAGGTACAGAGTTTACATTATTGCAACACTCACTGTGCATGGCCCTGGCAGCC
Organism: Lutjanus argentimaculatus; assembly: GCA_034769285.1. Classification (NCBI taxonomy): domain Eukaryota; kingdom Metazoa; phylum Chordata; class Actinopteri; order Lutjaniformes; family Lutjanidae; genus Lutjanus; species Lutjanus argentimaculatus. Next base: position 33,455,792 of record JAWZSL010000002.1, read on the forward strand.
TTCTGCTAGCTCGTAGCTACCTTAAACACAGTTAAAATGCAGAACTAAATGGTCTAAAGTGTTGCTGTATTTCTATTGAAAGGATTTTAACGCCGGACGGGACGTCAGTGTTTAAAAACAAATGTGTATGAGGTAGTTTTTTCCTCTGGTTAACAGATATGATCATATTACCGCAAAAGAACGTTTTATTTATTTGTTTGTTTGTTTACTTTTTTAGTACTGTAACTGATATTTAGTGATACATTTTTGTAGTTGGGATAGGTTTTATTAATTATGTGGATTTATTATGTAAATTTGTGTTTATTTATATATTTAAGTAAAACTAAGTTAGTAACAGTTAATATGTTGTTCAGTTTCAAGTTTAAATTCGCCTCATGAATGAAAAAAGCCATCCTTTAATGTCATCAACCATCAGTTTGTGCTTTGGTTCAGGCACTGTTTAGGCGCCGGTACCTTTTTAACACCTGTATCAGAACGATACCCAATCCTACCTGCATGTGTAAAATAGAAAATAAAATGGCCCATCACCCCTCGCAGATCAATCTGGTGATTGACAATTGTCAATAAAGATTCATTTGAAGCTAAAAGGCAGGTAGAGGTTTGTTTGCTAAGAGTTAAGAGCGACAAGGTGGTTATAAGTTCCTCCTTTTCTTTGGACTGGTTTTCATTGAGAATAATAAAGGTGTGATTAAGCTGTGTGTTATTGAAATGAATTATGAGGTATGAAACAAGGCTCAGGTGTGGAGTAGCGTGGGTGGTGAATGAGTATTACAGAGATGCCAGCTTTTGGAAAACTCTGCTGATGACACATTACACCTTTGCCATCTTCCAGCTCAAAAATTTTTGCATGAAAACCAGCTCTTTTATTTCAGCATCCCTCCAACACCAACCTAAACTGAACTGATGAAACAAGATGGAACTCGCCGTTCAGAGAACAAGGACCAGTGCTGGCGATCGAGGCCTGGACCATCTGCTGGCCTGCAGCTCGGTAAGCTAGTCATCCTCTCAGCTGTTCTTGAAAACCAGTCCAGTTTCCCTCTTTCACACACTCCAGGTTAAGGTTAGTACTGGATAAGTAGATTAAAACCCCTAGACTTAACTAGTCCGCAACAGCTAGCCACTAATTACACATTTGATGTTTGTCAATTTAAAACAATTTTACTAGTCAAGAAAGTCTCAAAGAAGCTCCGTTTGCCACATTGTGCAGGCCTACAGAGAAATAGGTCACTTGCCTCAGGGAATTGACTGATTTCAGTCAGAAATTCATCAGAATGTCCGTTTAGGACTCGCTCTCACCTGTACAGCAAACAAAGACCAACATAACTGAAATTTGGTTTGACTCTAAAATTAGTCATGTAATGTTATAGTACAGCGTTTCAGAATCTCTCAAACAATTGAAGTGAATGGTGACCACTTTTCAAATGAAAAAAAAACAACCAAAAGACCCTGATAAAATGCGTCCATACTGCTCGTCCGTTGGAATCCAAGTCTCCTAAAGCCCTGACATGCCGTTCACACTGTCACACCACACACACCCAGTTCCGACAGCGTACACGTGCATGTAGACATGGCTCCAAACTAAGGATCTACAGTGAAGATTTAGGTGTAAGTCATGTCTTTCAAGTCAACTTGGCATGTTGGGGCTTTAGGAAACTTGAATCACACCAGAAGAACAGTATGGAGGCATTTGATTTTTTTTTTTTTTCTTTTGTTTTTTTATGTTTGAAAACTGGTCACCATTGATATCCAATTGTTAAGGGGATACTGTTTTCCTGTGAAACTCCAATAGTGGTCTGTGGACTTAAAAAGCTAAACCCAACCTTAGCGTGAGGGTGAGTAAATAACCAAATTTTCATTTTTGGTTGAACTATCCCTTTAAGACCACTTTTTAAAGGACTCAGTTTCAGATAAAAAGGTCTCTGGATTTTATATCAAAACTGGTCAAGAGCACAGTTTTGGGGTTATCACAAAGTTGCCTGCATGTGCATTGTCTGATTTGTTAACTTCATTGCTGTGATTGTGTGTAAAACCTCCTCCTGAAAAAGCAACCAAAACCCTGACTCATTTCTAATTTGAAATTTTTGTTACAGTAACCACCTGTGACTCCTAACAGCTGCCACCCTTCCCCACCCACCTTCACACGCACTCCAAGAAAGTGAATGTGGGAGACAGGAGAAGAAACTGTGGCTGTCTGTGAGGAGATGTGAGTCAGATCTTCTGTAATAAAATTTGGCTGCCTAAACCACAAAGAGCTCATCCTCAAAACAGCATCCAAAAGAAAAAAAAAAACTTAGCAAATTCTGCAGCTAGCTGGCTAGGTTATATTTATGCTTTTGGCAAACCATGATGAGACAGACCACATAAAGCTATGTGGCTAATGTATATATAGTTATGTTACATCAATGTTAGCTAATGTCAGATCTATCAAATAGACACCATGGTACTCTGTCACTTGACTGAGACAGCTAGAGATGTGACAGCACTTAGTTTTGACTCAGTCTTGCCCTGTTTTGGTCTTGGTCTTGACTTGGTGGCAACTCCTCAAAGTTCTGGTCTTGACTTGGTGTCAATTACTCAAGGTCTTGGTCTTGACTTGGTGTCAACTCCTCAAAGTCTTGGACTTGACTTGATGTGAACTCCTCAAAGTCTTGGACTTGACTTGATGTCAACTCCTCATAGTCTTGGACTTGACTTGATGTGAACTCCACAAAGTCTTGGACTTGATTTGATTTCAACTCCTCAAAGTCTTGGATTTGACTTGATGTGAACTCCTCAAAGTCTTGGACTTGACTTGATGTGAACTCCTCAAAGTCTTGGACTTGACTTGATGTGAACTCCTCAAAGTCTTGGATTTAACTTGATGTGAACTTCTCAAAGTCTTGGATTTTGATGTGACATCAACTCCTCAAAGTCTTGGATTTAACTTGATGTGAACTTCTCAAAGTCTTGGATTTTGATGTGACATCAACTCCTCAAAGTCTTGGATTTGACTTGATGTCAACTCCACAAAGTCTTTGTCTTTACTTGATATCAACCCTCATGTCTTGGACTTGACTTGATGTCAACTCCACAAAGTCTTGGACTTGACTTGATGTCAACTCCTCAAAGTCTTTGTCTTTACTTGATATCAACCCCTCATAGTCTTGGACTTGACTTGATGTGAACCCTCATAGTCTTGGACTTGACTTGATGTGAATTCCTCAAAGTATTGGTCTTGGCATGGTGTCAACTCCCTCAAAGTCTTGGTCTCGACTTGCTGTCAGTTTAGGTGGGCTTGACTGCAACACTGGAGTCATGCAACTCAAAAATGGCATCAGAAATTTATATCCCAGATTGCATATTATTCATCGTGGGCTCGCACCCAGCATAAAATCCAAGTTTTCTCACTATCTTGATAAAAACATAATCTGGAAGACATTACATCTCTTTCAAAATGAATTTGCTGTTGCACATTATTATTATATAAACTAAATATGTGCAGCATATGGTGCAGCATTGATTTCTATGACAAAAAGAGCAGATATGATTGGGTAATCGCAATCCAATGTACTAACTTTTGTGCATCAGGACAGATAAGAGTGAAATCAATGGCTGTTGTTGTTTAATTGCATAACTGGTCTTAGTCATGCATGAGCAGCTGAACTCTGTGGGCTGTGTTCCTTTTCAAACTGCAGAGGAGAGCTGAGCAGCAGAAGTGTCTGATGTGAAGTGGCAGCTTAGTTTAATGCAGAAAGCACAAACAGACAGACAGAGGGAAATTCCATGTCCAGAATTATGATTATTTGCCAGACATTCAGATAAACATGCAAATTTCACTAGATGATTCTTTGAGATTCAGTTTTTCATCTTAAGGCGAATTGCAATCTCTATCTCTCTCAGCATTCTCCATCACTGTTTCTCCCGTTGTTTCTGTGATTGTCGACACCTCAGGATAATAGCTGCACATCTCATCCAAATTTTCTACTGCACATGACATTGTCAAACTGCACAGAAGGAAATGACTATGCTATACTTTCTTATATGGGTCTAATATCAAATTTGAAAGGTGAACAAGCACACTCTATTTAGCTTTTTTCTGGGTGAGGGCCTGAGGCTTTGTTAGCAAGCCTTTCGCTTCTGTGTGTGCACTGTTCTCACAGACTGTGGAAGAACAAATATTACCTCGCAATAATCCCATTCAAGAGAGAGGGGAGCGTCTGTGGCCTAGAGACAGGCTTAATGGATAAATTTATGCGGAAAAGAAATGGGAAAGTGCCAGTGTAAAAATGAAGATATAAATCTATTCTTCACAAAGGCAGAGCAGGGTAATAGGAGAAATGGGGGAAAAACACAATATAGCAGAGTATTTAGGTCACGGCAACATCTCCATCCAATTTTGTGACCATTTATTTTATTTTATTTTATTTTTTTTATTTTATTTATTCACACTCTATCCGATAAGAAATGTGCAGAATTTGATTATGTCCTATGCATCCTTATGTCCACAGATATGTTGCAACATATACAACAGAGGAACATCTCTGTAAAACAATAATAATGAATTTAAATAATAAGTAACTAGTAGAAGAGAAGGCAGAACACAACCATTGACAGACGGCATATTGTTATGAGATTTTTAAGAATTAATGTGGCTTTGAGCAGTATTTTTATTTAAAAAATGAATCATATGAGTCTATGTGTCGCTCGTAGTAAAGAACCAACGGAGAATTATCACACAATACTGTGGTAGCCCTCAGCTCTAGGGAGGATTTTAGTATCTTTCAGTTTATTGTTTTCCAGACAGCAACTTTACTCTTTTGGTTTGTTCTCACTCCTCTCCTAGTTGTTTTTGACTGCATCAAGCAGTTTTCTCTCCGCAAAAAAGCTCTAAAAACCCACTGTACATTATCTGCTCAGCAACAAACAACTTACAGGCCAAAATTAGCAATATAGCTGGTGAACATAGTGGAACATTTAGCAGCTGAAGAGCCAGATATTTTCCCCCAGGAGTTGGTGGAGACCAAAATCAGAGCTAAGAAGAGACTGAGATGAACTAATGGGGCATCAGAGGGACCTCACCAACTCTGACCTCAAAAGCCAAGATGGCTGCTCCATGCATCAATAGTAGTGAAAACTGTTTATTAGCAGTTCTGTCTTTTGTGCCTCATTAAATCAGTCTGACAAGGTTCAAAGTTCTACCTGTGGACATGTTGCTATGGTGTTTGTATGGTCAAAATACCGTATTATACAATGTTATCAAGCACAAAAACGTTTTTTTGTTTGTTTGTTTGTTTTTTACTTGTTGTACTCGAATGCGGTCAACTTGGGTGTGACGTCACTCCCAGCTCGAACATTCACCATGTGTTCAGAAATGCAAATTCAGATGATCTGCAGGATGTGTAAATAGGCAAATGTTTGCTAATTGGTTTACCATACAAACTTAAAAAGTGATAATATGTCTGTGTTGTGTTTACAGCTTGTTTACACTGCCCCAAAGTGCCCAAAAACAGCTGTTGGATGTTTAATACTAGAATAAATACACACACTGCCTACTTGTAAGCATTGGTTATTGGCTTGTATATTGTATATCAGTTCAACTTGTCCTTCATGCAAATCAGACAGTTCTTGTTATTAATTCTAGGCAAGCAAGGCAAGGCAAGGAAAGAAGTGTGTGTGTGGAAGACACATCTAAATATGTACTCTACATCAGGTACATGTTTGGCATTTGCTTTGTCTTTACAGATGTATGACCTTTAATAAATAAGATCTTACCCACGGTTACCTGCTGCCTTGCAAGAGAAAAAGTTTGAAACAGTCTGTGGTTGACAGTGAAGTTGGCAGTTCGTAAACTACACCTCAAGTGAGAAATTTCCTGTACTAAGAATTTGAAAATAGCAATATTAGCTAAAAAAAAACAAAAACAAAACAAACAAACAAAAAAAACCCAGTGCCTTTGACCCAGAAAAAATATATTACACACAATAAAACTGCTATATTGTTTGTGTATAATTCAGAAGTATTGGGTTGGCAAAATGAATGGAAGAGAATGACAAAAGAGGTTAGGGACAGGGATGGTAGTTGTTTAGCTTTTTGTGGATGACTTTAGATAAAGGCAAGACTGGTGATTAATGACAAATTCTACGAAAGCGAAATATCCCTTTTAAGGTTGAGGTTCAGCAGCTGTTAACACCAGTGCACGGTTTGCACTTTAGTTCATCAAACTTTGAATAAAAGTTAAATATACGGCCACACAAGAAGTAGAATTGCCTCAGTTATTTTTCGGTGTCGCTCAGTGTTTCGAGAGAGTTTTACTGGGGAAATTTTAAATTATTTGAATGCAAATTTCCATCATGCAGTTGTGTCAAGTTATAGTACCACACCAGCACAGTAATATGTTATTCCTGCCTTAGAGATAGTTCACTGAAAGTCCATAAATGTGGTTAAAGTTTTCTTCTCTACAAGCTGTCTGTATTTGATATTTTAGTAAGTGAAAACAGGAAAAATAATATTGGCATTTAAATGATAAATACAGAACTAAAACTTTAACATAATATATTCAACTGTAGTAAGAATATAGGCCGTGCAGTGTATCAACATGTATGAACGTGTTGATCCACCAGGGCCTTGTGTGTTATGGGAACTCTTCCTCAGGAGTACTAATGAGCACCTGAGAGCCAAACACAGGAAACAGTACAGGAGACAACAGAGACCGAGGTGACTGCAGCAGGTTGGTTGTTTGCTTCTTCTTCTTCTTCTTCTGCGTTCGTGCAGACAAACAAGCCTCCTCCCTCCAGACCGGCCTGTGTGTTGATTTGCCTTCTGCTGTGAGACCTGGGGCTTTACAGGTAGACAGCTGGGAGCGTGTCAGTGAATGTGCCTTACTTACTGATAAGGAAGCAGAGCCACAGAGTGTGAAGCAGCAGTCTAAAACATCAGCTGTTAAGCCCTCGCCGTCCTCTCTGCCCATCAGGTTTGGTGTGCAACCAAGCAGACAGAACATCTCCCACATGTTGGACACACATTGATGCGGGCTGCATACATGACAGGCTGAACAGTGTGTACTAGAAGCAAACAAAACTCAATCAGACGCAGTAGACACACATTCATGGAGCACTCTGACCTTAACGCACTGCAGATAAACCTATAGTGATGTCCTGAAGGTGCACTGATGGGAGTTCAGTTATATAATGTAAGAATATCAGAACAGACAGCACAGCAGCTCATTTCTTCAAGCAATATGTCCAAGCATCCATGCATTTATTTACCACTGTGTTATGTTATTGTAAACTACAGTGAAACAAAAAAATAATAATTGGCTCTTATTTTACATATTCACTCTTCATATGAGGAATATGCCAGACCAGTAAGCTTGCAAACCCTCATATGCATAGCTTAAATATATCATTAAATATTATGTGCTTTGATGGCTTTTTGGAATATCACTGATGAACATGTGGTCATATCCTCTAAAATCAGCTTTCATGCAAAAGTTCGGCCCCTTATGTCTCTCTGCATTGCACAGGCCATTTCCCATTGCCTACTGCAGTGGTTCTCAACCTGGGGGCTGGGACCCCCAATGGAGTCACAAGATATTTTGCGGGGGTGACCAGATGGTTGTGGAGGGAAAAAAAACCCCCAAAAAACACTGAGTCAAGTGCAAGAACATTTTCGTCTTCTTATCTTTCTCTTTTTTCATATGATGGGCTTGTACGAACATGCCACGTCAGATTCAGTAAACGCTCATAACATCAGATAATGTAATGACTGGCCTGTAAGGCATCAAAGAGGGGAAAAAAGAAGAACTTTAGAAGTTTGGAGATTAAAGTCCAGCTTTCAGTGATCCATAAAGGAAATTTTATAATTTCAACAGCGCCAACAGTAGAATTAAGGGACCTGCTAACACCAAGAAATGGGAAAAACGAGTGCTGTTAATGCCGTGTCACCTGAGGGTTGTACTGTCACTGAAATATAGAAGAAATGGTTCAATATGAAAATGGCTTAAAAAAGAAAAAAACATCTACCTGTGGCAGGACTCGATGACTCAACAGAAGGAGGGGGTCAAGGAGAAGTTTCATTCACAGAGATGAATGATAGAAGAGCCTAGTGCCATAACAGGTGATGATGCTGTCAGGCATTGAAGAGGAGGATGTAACCTGGACAGCGACTTGCATAAAACTGCGTGTGAAGGTGCAACCAATACACCTAACAGTAGGTAATAATTCACAATTTATTAAATTAATGATGGCTTTGTGTGTAAATTTACAATATTATAATAAGAATACATGTCTTCAGATCCTTCAAACTAATGAAATATGCAGTCATTAGTGAAGAACTTTGAAAGGAATAACAGCAGACTTGAGAACAAATCAGTTCGTATGTGTGGTTCTTGCATGAGGCCCACTGTGTCACCGTGGTGGACTCAGACTGTCTGATGGGACAGAAAAAATAAAAAGGGCACCAGCTGCATACAGTGAGGCAGCAGCGTATAATTCAGCATCCATGAGGGCACTTTGAGGTGTTTCTTTCAACATGGGGTCTTACCAACATAAATCATCATGTTCTGAGTGAACACAAACCGTAAGAAAAAGTATTATTTGCATTTTGTGATATAAAATAGCAAACTTAACAAACTACTCAGTCCAGCAAACATGATGGGAAATGAGGGTCTTATTTTAGACAGGGAAATGGTTTTACATCACCTATACCAGTGATATAATTTGCTTTTGAATAGATTTTATTTAGAGTGTTTGTGAGAGTCATAACTGGACACCACAGTTCTGCACGGGCCCAGTTTTGCAAACGTGGACCCACCCACACCTGCCAAGCTGGGTACCAGAACGAACCTGGCAAGAGCCATCACCGGTCACTTTATATAAGTATATTTTTTACATGTTGCACAATTTTTTTGCAGGTTACCCAGAAGTACTCAGGCCAGGAATTTATTTGTCACACACATACACAGACATTTTATTTTGGTGCGTTAATGCCACAGTATCGTGCTTAGTATACATGGAGTGACGCTTTCAGAAAAAGTATCCCGGCTCAAGATTCAGGCCAGCAGGAAACAGGACAGGAAATGGACACTGTGTCTCAAGGAGGGTCACCTGAACGTCTGACAGCAGCCAATCAGCCATCAACTGAGAAATGTAAGGTGCTATCATTTTCCAGCAGAGCCCTGAGCTCCCACTACACTTTGGAAATATCACCCTCATGTTTTGCAATACAGATTTTTTTTTGTGACAGTCACAAATACCAACCTGATTATTCTCAGAGGTTGCGACTCAAAAAAGGTTGATATCCACTGGCCTACTGTATCAAATGTGTAATGTCATACATGGAGATGTTTTCCAGTTTCCGAGCATGTCTTGATTACAAAACGTACATCCCAGATTAATCCCAAGGTTGATCTTTGTTCCAGATATTACACAACACTCATCTCACCTCATTGACAGAACTGCCTGCATCCTTGGAAAATGTGTTTTTTATGAGACTGCATAGCTTTATAAACAAGACATTTGATCTCTGCGTGGGTGTATTGCGTTATTGTGCTAAAATAAAAGTAATTTCAAAGAATGGTCAGTTTGATTCACTTCCACAAGAGGGTCTTTGTCAGTTGTTTCTGCCTCTGCTCATGAGGTTAACCATCTTCAATGGAACCATTCTTGTGTTATTGGGGCAACACTGTATCTGGTGTTTGATGCAATCGATCAAATGGAGCAAAACAACAAAAGTGCCAACAGCTACTATTATAGTGCCTTTGAGCAAGGCACTTAATCCTCAAGTCCACCACCGCTGTGCTTGCAGCTGTAAAAATGAGCCGAACACATCTTCAGATAAAGAAACAGCACATGCTATTTCTGCACTGATGTGTGTTTTTTCTCATTGCCCGATTTCACCTCTTCTTCTCTCCATTTCTTTTCCTCCAGTGCAAAAACTGACAGTGGATCCTACAGGGTGGTTTGGATCTTGTTCAAGTTTACAGAAGCTGTTGCTGGAGTTTCACAAACAAATGTCTGGATAGTTTAAAAAATATAATTAACATAATAACAATGGTTGTTTCTTACAGTAGTTTATTCTTGGTGTCCCCAGTCAGTAATCCATGCGCAAATATGTTGGTAGGATGAGGGTTCAAATCAAAGTCAGTTACACAAAGAAATATTTCTGAGTGAATTAGCAGAGGAAGGGAGATACGAAGCAGATCATCGTTGTCCATTAAAAGCCCCATCTCTCCAAATTTGCTCCAAATGGTTTGGATGAACTCAAGGATTAAGTGTTCCATTATGGATTTAGAAAATTCTGATATGTCTTTAAACCATTTAAAACCCACCGGATTATTTGAAAATCACCGTCACAAAGCTGGAAACAGGATTGTTTTTATTATCTATGAAAGAAAGAACTAAAAGTTAACTGTTTGGAGATACATGGAGATTTTGTTTGGCAGCTGGAACGCCTTGAGGAGCTCAGAAATTCCGACCTCTGATGTTGTCTAAAACACAACAATCGTGGCATCAGTTGAGGGTATGCACATGATGTCACAGGAGGTGGAGTCACCATGGTTACACCCACTGAGAGGCAAAAAGATGACTGAGTAGCAGCATTTCAGCTTGAATGGCACAAAACCGCAAGAAAACAATAAAATGATAGAGAGTGTGATTGACTGTACAAAGAGATTCAATAAGAAATCAGAGTGAGTTTTTTGCAAACCACCCAAACTTAAAGAAAAGAGAAGCAAAGTGGTCGCTTCAATTAACAGAAACAACTGGAATTCAGGTACTGAAACATGGATTTGTGGTTGCCATTTTGCATCCAGGATGTAGGATTTTTGGGTAAACTTATACCTTAATTTATAAACTGTATTGACCAATGTAATTTATTTATAAAAAATATTATAATATTTAGAATCTTTCATTTATATTCTGTGCAACAATCACTTGCATGTGCATCCTCTTTTTTTCTTTTTTTTTTAAATAAAAGTTATTACAGATTTTCACCAATAAACAGACACACACACACAAAAATGACAATAAGAATACACCAACATGGTTATTAACCAGACCAGAGGAGAAAGGGTGGGGAAGGGTTACAGTGAAAAATTACAAATGATTATTTTCATTATTATTGTCTTGCATGTGTACTCTATATAACACTTTTTGTGCATCCATGGAAATCCACACTGTAACACTGCTATATGCAAACATGCCCTGCAATAATGTCATAAAATAACAACATCTGTCCTCATACAATCTGAATATTCTTTGGTTTCCTTGTCGCTTTAATTTCACCAACAAATCCCATTTTGAAGTAACATTACAACCAAGTGACCACTTTTTTATGCCTTTTTTTGTTTGTGTATTTCCACAGCATTGAAATCAGGTGATAAATGTCAGAAAACCTGATTTCTGTCCAAATGTCAATGTCCATGAACCACTGTGTCTTTGACAAATTGTAAAGACCACTGTCGAGTCAGCTTTAATTTATGCAGATTATCGATTGTTTTCTCCCAGTTTCACAGTGTCCTTACTAAAGGCAGCCATGTTGCAGGATGTTTTGCCACTCAGCCTGACTGAGGGGCCATGTCCCGGTGGGAAAGTGACATCAGTGCATACCCTGTATAAATGAGAGTAGCCATACATCACATCCCCAAGCACACCCCCGTTTGGGTGAAAACAAGCACAGTTTTCAGTGTGTGGGTCAGTGACAAACGCTTCATCACAAGTCAATTAATGATGTTATTGAGTAAATGACGTGCCGATTTTGTCTGTAGTGATTTTTTACTGTGAGAAAAATATGTTGTTTCCCTATAACACACACCTTTAAATTGAGTTTGGTTTTAACTGTACCAAAACAGCAAAATAAAGTGTCTTAACAATATAAAAAGGGACAGATGTCTGAATTATATTAACTGAGGATTCAGCAAGGTAGTTGCATATGCCAGGACCCTGATAGCCCCTATTTCTTTATGTTTTTTCTGTATAATGATGCAGATCGTTGATCAGCAAAGACATAGCATAATTACTCACCTGACTGTCATAAGATTTGGGCTCCTAATAGCTAAATCATGACACTTTTTTTTATTTTATGTGTTAAAATGGCCAAGACCTCAAAATTTCATTGACCACCAGTCGAAATTAGAGTCATTGTTTTCACCCAAAAAGAGGTGGGGGCATGATGGTGGGGCAAAGTAACAGGATGGTTGCTCTCATCCACAGTGAGCTTACAGACTGTAAACAAGTTGCCTCACCCTCCCCATTTAAGTGTTTTTCAAGTTTAAAAACTTCAGAAACCACACCCTGAGAACGTAAACAGCTCTCTCTAAGGTAACAAACACACAACAATTCTTATTTTCAAATGATTAGACACTAATGAAAACATAATTATGAATATTATATTCCATTTCTGCCATATCTGCCAATAAATCCCTGTAAATATCACACACTGGACCTTTAATACTCTCAGTTTTATCAGCCCAACAGTAAAACAAGACATACGGTGGTACGTGTGACAGTGGCAGTGAGATGTCGAGTAAATGTGTGAGAACTCAATTTCTCTCCTGTGAGTGCACATGTTCCCACATGTGCTGATACAGCAAACACTTTCATCCTCACTCTCCCACGGCTGTGTGGCCCCTCGGCTCCTCCACTCTACTACAGGGGCTGCTTCAGACTCAGTGCTCGAGAACCTTTAGCCTACATACCATAAGAAGTGGGAAAGGCGAGTTATTCTGAGAAATAAAGCTGAAGCAGAATTACCGACTGCCTGTCAGACAGGTCGACACAAAAGAAATCCAGACAGTAACACGGTGAAACAGAAAAGAAAGAGAGGCCTGGGGAAACTAATGAGAGGGTTTCACGGGGGAGGAGGAGGGGGCTTTAGTCAAGGAGACATGTCATGGCCAACAAGAATGTGGTCTATCTGATTAATCTGGTAACAGGCCAAGGAAAGGAGGTGCTGGGTTTTGTTAGTTGCAATCTCAAGGTGACGTGGCAGTGTCTGTGTGTTACCTCAGATAATAAACAAGCATGAAACATACGAAAATAAGAGATGAGTGAGGAAAAGATTTGTCCTAGAGGAGGGGAGAGGCAAAGGAAAAGACAGACTGTTGGGGGCCTGGTTATGAATGGGACTGTCTATTTCATAACATCTTTTCTGAGAAGAAGCCACCAATTTGGAGTGGTTATTTTTAGGAGCTTTCCATTTGCATCATCCTGTCAGTGTAGATGAGAGGTTGCATGGGGCAGTGACCTGCAGCTCGTCTGCATCGTCATGACGGGATCAATAATTAAAGAAGAAATCAAAACAAAAAATGTAACAGAGATTTCAGGACAAATGAAAACAGCGGACTAGATGTGTCCATCTTTTCACATTGCCAACGCTCCTAACCAGGGGTGCGTTTAGTCATTTTGGAGCGTGAGGCAAACACAGTCATGGGACCCTCCTTAACTTTTGTTCTCTCCCCTTTTTCAATCCTTGAATAAAAAAATAAGTCATAAAAGTAAACTTTAATTTATGGTGGAGAGTGAAGGAGTCAGTCAGTTGGTGTTGCAGCAGTGAATACTTCTGTATCTCTTGGCAGACGGCACAGGGTGAACAGGTTGTTGCTGGGGTGGGTATTGTCTTTTAGTATCTCCAGTTCCTCCTTTTTTGAGCACCTCTGCTGTAGCTACACTTCATTTTTTTCAACACTCTGTACACCACGCCAAGCCGTTTATTTACACGAGCTGGTCACCATCTTTCTGAATCATTTCTGCATGTGTGCAGTAATACAGTCCTTCCATGATTTCACAGGCTTTTCTGGGGGATTGTTGCGGCCTTAAACATTTTTTAGCCGTTCTTTGCAATGAAAATGCAGGAACAAGTAATAATTGTGGAAAGAATGATGATTTTCATTAAAAACCTAAAAATTCATCTATTTATTCTTTTTCCTAATCCCGAGTGAGTCCCCACTATCAGAGACATGGTGTTCTGTTTAATGTAGCTTCTACTGTGTTTGTATGTAAATATAAGTTTAGTGTGTTCTGCTTGGATGTTATATGTTAGTTTTTTTTAGTGTGCTTGTTTTTCAGTACCAGTTTTTCTGCACGTGTACGCAAAGACATATTTCTGCCTTTTGCACGCAAATGATAGACAATAATGTATTCTCTATTTCTATTTCTAATCAAACTTCAGCTTATTATTCTAGTGAGAATAAAAATGTTCTCTGTTTCCAAGTAAACTTCCCAAAAAGACTGAGGATTACAAAAATTCTAACAAAATATGCTTTATTTGTAAAGTAAGAAGTGCACCTGGGGGGTTTTCCAATCTTTCTGAGCTCAAACTCAGTCAAAACAGCAAGCACAAAATTATAAAATTTAAAGAGCACAGAGCTTTAATAAATGTCAATAAAAATGACAAATCTTGTGTTCTTTTTGGTACCCATACTTTTGCATTTGCATTGCATTTGGACTGCTATGAGAGGGGAACTCGTGGAATGCTACAATGATTGGTCAAATTTGTGGAAAAGTTGCGGTGATTGTACAAAATTGCAAGGTCGTGCAGAATTCATAGGGATTGGTTGAATTTACGTTAATTCTGGAGGGGCTGGGAATAGCATTTTAGCATATGGATTTTTAGAAAGACATAGTTAGCAAAAAGTTTTAAAAAAAAATCTTTACTGTAAGTTTATGAGGTATTTGGTAGCTTGTGGTTTCAAGCTATTGCTGACCTTTGCCTAATGGTGGTAAGTCTGCTCCTAACAGCCATAAATGAAAGAATAAACATGTGAGCGAGTTATTTTCTGAAGAGCTTCACACAGAGATGACTGTGCAGTGACTGAAGTGGAAGCAGTCGGCTTAGTTCAGACAGTTTACTTTAGAGAGCGCGAGGAAGTCTTTGACTCTGCTGGGGAATCTTAGTCCTCAACAGAATGTGCTGCTCGTCCCTTTCAGGCTCGCTGTGGGGATTCCTCACTAAGACAGGGACAAGACCTCCCAGCATGCAACAGAGCCTGCTAGCATTTGTTAATTCAGTCACTCAGTCAGTCAATGAGCCATTCCCCTTTCCGTGGTGAGAAACAGTGCCACAGTGCGAAATACTCCATCACAAGTAAAAGTTCTGCAGGTAAACAAGTCTGAGTACTAAATTTTAATCAAGTATAAAAAGGACTTATGATGATGAATGCTTCCTTTCAGAATTTTTAAATAAATTAACCATTTTAAAATGCTGTTGCTGCAGATGGGTTGTCTGACTAAATCATTATAATACCGGGGAGTTTAATCTACAAATTGAGTCATATTGTTGTTGTTGGGTGAAAATCTTGCTATGCTGAGATCAGTTGGATTACATACTCATATACAGTTGGAAAATGTTTTGTTCCCCTGAACATGACATGAAATACATGCATTAGATTTTATTAAACCATGGTCTGGATGAATACTCTTTTCTGATTGGCCAGCAGGTGTATTAAAACTGCTTAATGCACACAATCCACAACCCAGCTTGTAACCATAGCAATGTTAAAGAGCACAGCTGTCAAGTCTTACTTGTTATTAACTGTGTCAAGCCAGCTGAGTTAGCAACTTGATAAACTGGTGACCAGGAAGGAAAACACACCAATGGCTGATTTGAACATTTCCTTTCAATCTATTTGGAGAATACAACAATTTCAAAGAACGGGACGCAGCCAAGGAGAGAGAAACGGAGAAGAGATCGAAGAAGAAAAGAAAAAAAACAACTGAAAAACAGCACAAGGAACTGACACCCGCAGAGCTTAAAATGACAGAGGAAGAGAAGAATGAATGAACATAATGGGCAGTTAATATACTGAAAGACATAATATACTGAAAAACACGGATTTGGAAACTCTGCTGTCGTGCTTAATGCCTCGATTCAGTCCCCTGAGGCTGGCAGCGAGTACAAAGTGGCAAGTTTAATGAGAGCTGGTATCAACCGTCATATCACATTTCAGTATAATAAGTGACACACAGATCAAGTGAAGCAGGGCTGTCTTTAAAGTCATGTTGCAATTCTACAGGAAAAGCAGGTGTCAGTTCCATGTGCTGCTTTTGCGTTGTTTTTTTTTTTTTCTTTTCTTTTTCTTCTCCATTTCCCTCTCCTCTACTGCATCCCATTTATACTGTGACTCTGCTTGATTGTAAAAGGGACCAGAATTATTCAACAGTTATGACAACAATTATGAAGCTGTTGCTTCATAACTTTCGAATATGAGTGCAAAACTTTCACCCGAAATATATGAGAGTGCTTTTATTTCATATTGTTGGCAAATGACCATGGTATAAATGGGATAATCAACGAGTAGGTCTGCACTAAATGGTTTAATTGGTTTTCTCTTTGCGGAGGCAAGCACCCAATGCAAAATAAAGGGGCGCAGTTTGGGAATGACAACTTGTAGAAAGCTTCTGGTTTCATGGCAACTGCTGGCTCCTTGTGAGTTGGAGCAGGAATTACACTTTGTCATCAATGCTGGTGCAGTTAGATAAATTTAGCAAATTCTGTGGACACCTCGGCAGTTTAAGTGAGATGGAAAATCCGCCACAGAAAAAAACACTGTCAGGTTGAGGAGAAAAGGATCAACTCTTCTTTTTTGGACCTCGAAGGACAGATTACGTTTGCCATAAGCTGGGCACACGCTGTATGATTTTAGAAATGTCGTTGTTTAATTCCAGCTCCTACTGTACAAATAAATCATCTGCAATATAAAACCAAAGCTCAAGATTTCTTTGCTCACACTGTGGCAGATGGCTGGCCACACTTGAGCCAACTCTTCTCCGTGTTTCTGCCACTTTTAAAAGAACGTTTTTCCTCACCACTGTCGCCTTAGTGCTTGCTCATGGTGGGACTTGTTAGGTTTTTGTAAATAATATTATAGACCTGCTTTATATGAAAAATGCCCTGAGACACACAACGATGATACTCTAAGTTTTCCTTTGTACGTCCATAGCCCAACTCAACCAACTCAGTCCTCACTTGTGCATCGTAATGGGCTGAGCTGTGAGTGTTAATATAATGTTGAAAGAGAAAATCCCTCCACAAAGGTATGTAACCTCATAGATCAATCCTCTTAACTGATTAAAGCTTTACCAGAGGTTACACTCCATCAGCAGCCATCTGCAGGTCAACTGCTGATGGAGCCTGCTGTTATGGAACAAACCAGGTTTATTAGGACAATCACAGCTGTTGATATCTCAAAAGAAATAAAGCAAATGAACTTTTAAAACAAGATTATTTAATTCTAAGCATTGCACAAACAGGAAATTATTTTGAGTGCAATTTGGGCTAAAAAAAACTGAAACAGATTCTTTGCATTCGGCCATGTCAGAGTGACAATGCAAACATACACATGTAATCTACCAACACCAACCATTTTTTAAATTTTGGATAAATGAGTTGGACGCAATCACACTGAAATTTGAAGTATATTGTTACTTTTGCCCCTCTCTGTCGGTACGACAGTAACACAGGTGCAGCGTTTAGATAAATTAAAAGCAGATAAATAATAATAATAAATAAACAGCTAGCCTAGTCACTTGCAGATCAAACAGTGACATCCTATTGTTTGGCAGTATGTGGGGTCAAAGGTTGAATCGTAGGATTTCACAACAAAATCCTCACGATCAGACTTGATATTCAATTCAATTCAATTCAAAAAACTTTATTTATCCCCGAGGGGCAATTCAAGAGCACGCTGAGCAGTTCGAGTAAAAGCACATGTAGACAACAAACACACACACGCACACACACCCACACATACAAAACCACAAGTATGAAATAAATAAATAAATGCAACTTTAAAGTGCAGTGCATGAATGTCATTTAAGTCCAATCCAACCCTCCACCCAGTTCATGCTTCGGAGGTAGGTGGTTGGGTGGGGTGAGTTGGAGTGGTTGGATGGGGATGGGTTGGGGGGGTTGGGTGGGGTTGGGGTTGGGTGGGGTTCCACACAGTTCGTGCTTCGAAGTGGGTGGTTGGGTAGGGGTGGGTTGGGGGGTTTGGTGGGAGTTGGGGTGGGGTGGGGGGCATCAGAAAGGCTGCGGGCCAGCAATGGCTGTGAGTTGAGCAGGAGGACAGCTCTGGGCACAAAGGTTGCCCCTTCCTGTCCTGCAGCCCGGGCATCGGAGAAGGACTCAGAGAGATATTACTGTATAAGTGGTTTTAAATGTCAAAAATACTGCACAATCATATTCATTTCTGATTCATCAAGGAAAATATTGTATTGCATGTGTTACATTATTGTTCTCACCCGTGCCTGTACCTGTTACACAACTATTTTGTGGTTACCCGACCGGACGCAGAACTCTGGCGCTGGCAAAACTAATTGAATTGGGCTGATTTTCAGCTGTGGACTCAAGAACGGGGTGGACTTCCTGTGGACTTCACAGCATGTTCCTGACGTCTGTGTTACAAAAGAAAAGTGTTGCAACCACTCCCCCTGCTCTCCCTACTCTAAGAAACAGCATTCTGATGTCATTGATCCATTCATTTTCAAGCTCCATTCACTTCTAACAGGAAATGAATGAAAACAACTTTTGTTTTCTCTAAATTCAACTTCTTGACCCACTTTGGCCTCTTCAATTATCAAACTCTTTTCCTGTGTGTCTGCACTCATGTCGCAGTTAAGGAGACTCAAAGTGGGTCAGACCGAGCATGTGAGGGGCCCTGAAAAGAGGCTACCCAGCAGGCTAGACCATTGTCCCCTCGCTCCAGGTATGAAATGAGTGTATGTGTGTGTGCGCGTGTGTGTGTGCCTTTGGCGTCTCTCTAATGCACTGGGTGTTCTCATTCAACGGATGCTCTATTTGTGGAAGTATCCATGGTGATAATGATTTGCAGTCACGGAAAAGGGGCGGATGGACAAGTGGATGTGTCTATTTGGCTCACATGGGTGAGATCTCCGCTCTCCCTGTCCTGCCAGTCTATTTACCAACTCAAACAAGAGCTGGGGCCGGGGGAGTGTGTGTCAGACGGGCATGAGGGTTACAAGGGTAAGGATGGGTAAAAAGTCCCAGAAAACCACAGAGAATGAGAGAATAAAAGCAGGGAAAAGGAAGCACAGAGAGTTTAGGGAGTTCTGACAGGACTGAAGGGTTGACACACAGAGCTCCAGTCAGGCCCCAAGGGTAATTCGGATTTGCAATGAGACACGTCGCTGTACATTCCCAACATGACTAAAGCTGCTGTGCTCTGCTTTCCCTGCTTTTCTACAGTATAGGACATTACATAACCAGCAGACTACGGCATTAACAGCGCTGTTTACGAAACATTTACTGTAAAGAGAACAGAGCCTGCTCACAAAACACACTGTACAAACCCAAAGAGGAAAATCCTAACATTATCAAACATAATGGGAATGTTTTCTTATATAGAAAGAGACTGACTGGACCACTGATTATACACTGCTGCAGCAAACATATAGGGACGTCTGAGAGGGGGAGGAAGGAATGGGGTAAACCGGTAATAACCTGAAAGCAACTGTTACCTGGAGACTATAAATGGGACTGGGTGCAAGGTTAACATAGACTTTCTCTCACACACACACACTTAAAATCATAACCAGATTGTATAATTCCCACTCAGTCGGGGGTCTGTTTTGAGCGGGGTGGGGAAAAGGTGTTAGTTTCAGCAGAAACCGGTTCTCCCTCTCCCTGCAGCAGCAGCAGCAGCACTCAGCAGTCCACTGCGGGCTGATTTCATAACTGCAGACTCCAGAGAAGAGAACAGAGACAACAGAGGCCACATCATAAATCATCAGCTAATCAAAGGAGTCATTTCAATGAAAGTGTCCCAAAGGGGTTATAGCGTTACCCCCGTGGTGCCCTGCATGAACAGGGATGACGAAACAACGCGTCACAGTTTGCCTGGATACTTTGTAGTTTCAAATTTGTTCCAGAGGATTGAGGGATCCTACGCCATCAAATCAAAGCCATCAAATTAAATGATAACTTTTTGCCTCGTTTGCATTACATGGCATATAACAGAGTAACTATTTCAGATCTCTTCGGACGTGTTTCAGTGTTGCTTTGACATCAAGGTCTCGAAATATGTGAGTTGCTATAGTTGCAGGCCCGGAATTGCATAATTTTAAGGGCAAGGCCACTCGCCTTTTGGTGTCGTCAATTTTTTGAGGACACAAAGGCCACCTGCTGGGACAGCAATGACATCAAATAAAGCAATGATTTGAAGTCCACGGAAATGATGTAATGCATGTAAATTAAGTGCTTAGAATGATTTTATTATTATTTTATTATTCAAAGTTTTTTTTTCTGATTTGCAAACCAGTCAGAGGTAAGACTGTATAAATAATGTCATACTAAATAGTGTGTGATATATAAGGAGTGAATATCTTAAAATAATTAAAAATTCTCAAAATAGCCTTTGTGACTGTCTCATCAGCTGGTTAATGATGCTGATCAACCAGTTAAACACCCCCAAAAACTCAAAAGGCAGATTTAATGAAACCTACTAGGAATCTTGTGAAACTGAAAGCACAACACCGACATAGTGTCAGAATCACTCCAGCACTAAAGATAACACTTTATTTTGAGATTATAACTCATTAAAGTGGCTTACATGATCTTTTTTTCTCATCACATTGGTGGTAATGGGCCTCCATAGAGAGAGACAGCACATCCAGCAGCTCAGTGAAGAGGAGACGAGTGTGTAGACGAATCTGCCATCTTGCGGCGCTGACATTGCTGTGGGGGCACGTCCTCTCTGTCACTCTTGGTGTCTGCTGGTTGGGTCTAGAAGGGAACCCCAAATCTGCAAGACTCTCGCAAGATGGTTAATGGAACTTCCTATGACGGCTCACATTCATCCCTGCTCAAACTGTATGGAGACGCCACTGCAGCAATTGCAGTTTGTTAACTTCTGGTACTTGCCGGATTTGTCTGTATAAGACGGTTTGTCACTGTAATCAGAGACTCCAGTCTGCAGTGTAAACCACAGAAATTTAGAGTAACATCAGGCATCATGATTAAAAAAAAAAAACAACTTTATATCACATCAAAACTTGCAGTTCATATTCACGCACTCCCTTTCTTGTGCTCGTCCACACGAACACTTTTCTCTCTACTGTGAATCATCACACATACCAGGCTCGAAATCTAAACCACCACTGGTTATCTGTGTAGTGTTTCACTTCTTGTTGCCCTCAACAAAAGACAGGGCGGGGCAGATAATATTTGAGGGACATAAAGGCAGAAGGGGTGTGAAATACCTGCCGTGGTTTCCACCCAAACTACCAGGAAGTACTTTTCAAAAAACTAAAAGGTTCCTTCAGTCTGTTGTTGTCTGTGTTTCCACACTGATCTAAAGACCTGCAAAGATTAATCACATTAGTCTGCTGATGTATGAAAAAGCAAGTTTTCACACATCATGTTTGCATTCAACTATATAACAGCGATGGTGCAGCATGAAATAAAATTCTGCAACTATTTGACCAATCAAGAATATTCAGTCCTACCCTGAAATTTCCTGTATTTTCGGAAAGTAGTACCCTCCCGGGCATGGACCTTTGGTGGGATAAAACAATGTCTTAATTTGGAGCCTGGCCTCTGCGGTGGGAACACACTGAGTTCCTTCCCAGTGCCCGGGGAAAGTTCCTGTGGTGGAAACATGGCATGTGACAGTTCTGAAAGTTAGTAAGACACCAGTTCAGCTGCAACAGAAAACTTTCTGTTTCCTTAATTAGGCAGTAATGTGAAGCTGGTTTCCAGGCAATCAGGAATCAATTAAACTAAACTGATCACTCAACCAAAGTCTGTGCAAATGCAAAGACGGTACGTTAGTTTTTATTATCCTGCTCTAAATTCTTTGGCTTATCTAACCGGGGTGGAGAGACAGGCAGGGGGTGAGATGACAGACGAATAAGATAGAGGGAAAAAAAGAGAAACACTGAGACAGAAAGACAGAGGGGGAGACAGTTTGCTTGGCTTGCTGCTGGCAGGCTGGTTAGATAACTGAAGGTCAGAAGTAGGGTGTAATGTGCTGCGAGTTGCACCGGGCTCTGAAATACCACAAGCCAGGGGAGACTGGACGAACTCTTGGCCCACACCTGACCTCAGCACCTTTTTCCCATCCTCTGCTCTTCTCCACAACACTCTTCTTCTCTCTTTGGGAGCCATTCCTTAAACTTACCCCTTCGTCCTGTGTCCAAGACATGTAATTTATGATTGTTTGTATCCTCTGCTCTCTCATTTAAATCCCTTAATTAACATGCAAACTGACCAGTGAACAAACACAGCAAACTCCTGCTGTGCAGCCAGTTTCACTTTAATTGATTTCACCAGGATAATGCTCTCAGTATCATTACTGCTTTTTAGGATACACATATTAAAAACAAACGATTAAAAGGCAAGTAGCAGGAGTAACAGATGCAGAGTCTGTTGTTCAAGTGTTCTAATGTTTATACAGCGGAAACCTCTTATGATCACAACTGCGCGGGTCAAATTAATCTCAGGCAGATGATTATTATAACTGAATTTCCTTTTTTCTTTATTTCTCATGCATATTATCATCTGACACTTGTATATTTATTACACGAATATAAAGTAATGACACAACAGCTTGCTATTAATTTAATTTTACTGACTGTTTCAAAATGCAGAGTTGTTCTAAATGCCTTCCAAATTACTGTACGAGTACAGAGTATAATTCAAATACACTATAATACACTCCAACACAGTGTCACTATCTGGAACCAGACAGACATGTCTACAAGGGAACAATGTGGTATTACTTTTCATTACTTCTGGATTACCTCGTGGTGAAAGTGTTTAGCCTATATAGTGTTTTCATTTCCATTAGTTGTTTGGTCCATGAAATGTCAGAAAAGCTCAAGATGACGTCCTCAAATGTCATAGACCTGTTTTTTTGGACCTGTTTTTCAAGCTTTTCCTGTAATAATTGTTTTCATTATCAATTAAACTGCTCACCATTTTCTCCATGAATCAGTTAGTTGTTTGCTCCATAAAATGTCAGAAGATGGTATGAAATGTTCATCAGTGTTTCCCAAAGTCCAAGATGACATCCTCAAAATGTCTTGTTTTCATCCACTTTTCGTCGCTTGCTAATTTACGATGTTGCGCTCATCTTGCGCTCCTGCAGTGTCCCTGCAGCCTGCAGGAGTCTGGGGAGGACGGAGCAGAGGGAAACAACTCACTTCAACCATAGACTGTGTATCAAAGATAATTTCAGCCTATTTAATGTACAGTCTATTTGGACTGATGTACCCATTTCTGCATGCACACCTGCCACATATTGCTGCTTTAGCTACAGTATTTGATTAAATGTACTGAGTGACTTTCCACGAATGTGAGCAAACCCATGTTATGTGCATGGGTCTGCCTGAACCTGACATTAAAAACTGTTGTCCATATAGACCACTGAACACAGGTCAACCCTTTTAAAGGTACAACAAACCTGTAATTACCAAGAGCAGGCTCGACAGACAGCAGATAGATACAGTCAGCAGCTAATGATGCAGTTATTAATGGTGCATTTGGGGGACAAAGCACTTTCTGTGTTTAATGAGGTGGAAGAGTGACCCTGGCTCTGGAGAAGCTGTACCACAGAGGGGTCACCTTGCTTGTTTTTTGGGTCTGCTTTTTGGAAAAGCTCAAGTGTAATCTGTGTGCAGAACAGCTCACAGTTGAAGGTAAACCGTTGTTTACAGATTAAGTCCTGTTCCTTCGGCAGAACAGGCTGACCCAAATTGTTAAGGTCAGGAGGAAAAAAAACAAAAACCACATCATACTGAATTGTTACAGTCGTGTTTGCACGAATGTGTGTGAATGCACACCTGCTTGTGCGTAAGGGAAAATGTTCCTGCTAAGACCCTCGCTGCTGTCTCCGGGCCAGTGTCATGTGTGAGTGTTTGAGGATCCCGTGGTGAGAGTAGAGTATTGTGTTTCTATTTTATTTATTAGCCTCTTATATAAGCACCAGCAGGGGGAAGGGACGTACTGAGACAGGGGTAAAGGGCACCGAGCTCTGAAATACAGTCAGGGTACACAGAGTCAGACTGTTATTGAGGTAGTTTGTAAAATTAACAGAATTAAGCCAACAAATGAGGCATAACAGGCAGAAAGAAAGACTTCTGTGGGGTTAAATTGGAACTACAAATAAGAAACTCAAGAAACAATAATAAATTGTAAGTTTAGTGCAAAAGGTTTGTGATTTGTACCTGTCTCCAGCAGAGAAAACAAAACAAACAGAGCTGAACAATAACTTTTCTATCATAATACAGTATCCATTTCCAGCTAACACCACTTCCTCTCTGAAGAAGGTCTGCAGGGACTAAAACTTCAGTTTGAACACCTTTTTTTTTTTTTTTTTTTTTACTGTATTTTGAAACATTGCTCTATATGAGCAAGAGAATACAAAATATGAATCCTCCTCAGGCCTGTGGTGCTGTTTATCCATCTAGATGGTTTAAGTGCGAGTTGCTGAGTTTTGGACATATTAGCCATAAAGATGTCTGCCTTCTTGTGAATATAGATGCATTTGAAAGACAATCTACCCACCTTCACATTCCTCATGTTAAAATGCATCTCGGACAGTTTCCTGTAAAATATTTAGGACCCAAATTGTGGAATGATTTAAAGCAGCTCCTAAGTCAAGTCAGTCCTTGGCAGCGTTTAAAAAACATCTGAAGAACACTTTTTTGGAAAATCTTACAACTGGCATGAGTTTTTGAGATATTTGTTGTATTTCTTCATGGTCATTTTGCGTGGATATATTTGTATACAATGTATAGATTTTCTTGTTGTTGCTTTTTCTTTGTTTTTTGTGTATTTTTTTTTTCTTTTTTTCTTTTCCCTCCTACTACTACTTTACTGGTTTCATCTTTTCTTTTCTTTTCTTTTCTTTTCTTTTCTTTTCTTTTCGTATTACCTGTCTGTGTGAGACTTATGCTCTAAAAATAGGTTCTAAACCTAAATATTTAGACAAGAAATCATAATCAGTAACTGTAATTGAATTTTATTGAATTTCATTCAGTTTAAAACTGTGGGAGACCCATCACAAGCCTCGTGATCTTTTAGCCTCCCTTTCACATTCTTGCTTGTTTTTTGTTTTTTTTTGTTTTTTTTAAAATATTGTTTTGTTTATTCTTCTCTTGATATGTGCTAAATCAAATTAAATCAGTCAAATTAAAAAAACTTAGCACCAATGTTTCTTTTTCAGAAATCATGATCTAGTTACTCAAGATAACCCACAGACCTTGCTGTGAGCCGTCTCACGTAGGAGCTACTTTCACAACCATATCACGGTGCTAGCTAGCTCATCAGTGCTATAGTGTTACAGCTCAGCTGGGGAGGATGCTATTAAAGTTCTCATGAAACAGCTAGCTCATGTGTTTCCTGTAAAACAGGCAGCTAGGGAGGGGCTTGTCGCACATATTTATTGGCATGTACAGTATCCCATATCGCTGAATTTACAACTATTACTATATATTTATATGCAATATTTTTATACTGTGGAAAACCTTAATATGCTTATACTTATATTTTATATTTGTATTTCATTTTTAAAACTAGAAATAATATATTTCATTAGACACTAATTACCCCTAATAAGGTCTAATAAGTGTCTAAAAGTGGGAAATAACACACTTCAGTTTACAGTATGGTTCTGATGTGATGTGTCCCTAATTACCCTCTAGTAAGATTTAATAAAGTCAATAACAATAATTAATATACAATGGTTTCTATAGCCTGACAGGGTTGGCCTACAGGGTAAAGTTGTGACTGTTAACTGTCTAATAAAAAATATTATTTGTAGTTTTTGTCTATTTTGGCACAAAGTGTGGCTTGTTATGTCTGATTAGGGTAAAGATGTGTTTGCTGAGTTCGTTGAGGCTGTTGAGTTTTTCAAAGGTATTTTTGGGGGCTGTTTTGTGCAACACAAGCCGAGTGACATCTAGAAGACAGACATCTCTATGGCCAATATGATCAAAACTCACACCAAAACTATCTCGATGGATAAATACAGGTAAGAAGAAATATGTGTATTTTTGATTTTGTGATGAACTGTCCCTTTAAGCAAACATCTTCAATGTAAATAGAGAAGGAAGGAAGAGAGGGTTAACATGAATAAACCTTGTTAGTAAATCAGCAGATTTTCTGTTCCCAGACTGTGAAGAGGTACAAAAGAACTGACTCAACAAATGTCTTGCAGTGGAGCGCAGGAATCTTTTTTTTTTTTAAGCTAACACCTCTGCAGCAAAAATATTACATGAGCATTAGAGGATGACATTTTTTTTAAAATTCTTTTTTTTTTTTTACTATCCTTTGTCTGCTGGTTGCAGCCACCTAACCATGACGCGTGGACTGTGGATTGATGGGAACGGGATGGGATGGGAGGGGAGTCATTCTTCCAGGACTGGGATGGGACAGGAATATTTTTGTGGGAGTGTGATGGGACAGGAGTTAAAATCCACCTCTGTGTCATCCTCTACTGAGCATGGCATGTCCAATAAAGACATGATAGTGGTGAACTAGGGTTGCCAGGGCTGTGTGACACAACCAACCCTTTCAAAAACCTTTCAAAATAAAAGTCTGATAACCACTGAATGGCAAGCAAAATGCTATTTTGTCTTTACTAGACTTTAAATTTTTTTAATTTCCACGATGACCTTGCAGGCCACATGAAACCTTTCAGTGGGTCGCATCTGGATCTGCAGCCTCAAATGCAATGGTTGCAAACTGCCATTAAATGGAAAGAAGAAAAATCACCTACACACAGCTGATAACCAATGAGGAGGAGCCAGAAGGGAAAAGGAGGAGGAGCCTCAATATTAGGACATTTTTTCTCAAAAAAAAAAAAAAAAAACCCAAAAAACCCCAAAACAAGTAAGGTTTGAGTCGTGATGGCAGCTAATGAGCTACTGGGTCATGTTTTTTGAAATTTGTTTGCCCATAATTAAAGCTTATGATGCATTTATCATCAGGCACACAGCAACTGTCCAAGAGAACAGCAACATGGGATGTTTGAGTTTGAATCAAGTCCAATCAAAACAGGTATGCACATGTAGTATCTGGATACACACATATGCTCAGGTCAACCAGGGCATCAGTGCAGTCAAACAAAGACGAGACTGAGACTAATGAAAACACATCTCTGTTTACTTGTAAAAGCACCTGTCCTAATACTGACCCAGCCGCTGTCTCCCCTCGGGCCTAATGGGCAGAACAGCGGCCAAGTTACCCTGAATGACACCAGAGTGTATCCAAGTGACACAGCCATGTCAGCGTGTGTGCCTGCAAGGCTCTGGGAACAGAAAACACACCCTCTGCGCTCTGCCCTGCCGCTGTCTGAGCTCTCTTCACAGAAAATGTGATGTTACAGAGTCCAGGTGGAGGCTGGATGGTGGGAAGACGGGGGTGAGCTGGGAGAAAGATGAGATGAAGGGGGGGAGGAGGAGAAAAAAAAAAAAAAAAAGAAGGGTGAAATGCTGCAGCCCTCCCCTCTGTCTCATCCACCATCAGTCAGCGCTGACTGTGTGTAGCAGCAGTGCCTCCCCCTCTCCTCCTCCCCTCCCCACTCCTTACTGTGTGGAATTGGGTTTACATAACCCACTGCAGTCTGAGATAACGCAGCACACCACTACTGACGACACCTTCTTCTTTCAAAGCAACAAAGACACACAGTTTGCATAACACAGCATTAAACATTAATAGTATGGCCTATATATAGCTTAGCATGTGCCATGCTAAGGAGGAGGAGGCACAGTTTCTACTTACTGCTGCAGGTTGCAAAAACATGATACAAGCACCTGCACACACACACATGTGGGCCTTTTCTGACAGAAAGGCAACTCTGCTGGGTACAACTCGCCCTCAGCAGTGTGTGGTTCGGTCGCTCAGTAACCTCATTTGAACCTTCATTATGAATTTTCATGGGAAATGCACTCAGAAAATAACCAAAAAGCTCTTTTTAAACACTGCTGTCCTGACAGAACCTCCCCCGTACCCGTGTGAATCTGCTGAGGAGGTCTCAGATACTTCTCGCTGTACTGACATTAGTTTGTGGCCACGTCAAAGCTGTGCGTGGTGTGTGTGTGTGTGGCACAGAGAGGCCGTTGCCAAGCGAGAGAATGCAGCCAATTTATGTAACTCTTACTTAATCACTTAGCTAGTGTTTTACCAGTTTTGTATTTGGGGTGGCTGCAGCCAGTTCTGTCTGGACAGGGCTTCGGGGAGAGGTCAGATTCGAAGGTTGTTATCTATCTCTGGGAACCCAGTAAAATGCCTCTCTGTGTGTGTGTGTGTGTGGTTGTGTGTGAGGGAGTGTGGGACACTGTGCGTCATTCTGGCTGATGAACTTGAATCAGTAACCGGCACTGTTGTTCTCTACATTCCCCTCTCACTCTGAGGCTCAAACGGGATCAAGGCACAATAACTCAGCCGGCCTCGCTCGCTTTCCAACAACTGGAGCACTGACGCACTGAAATGCTTCCTGAGAATCCTCCAATTTCTATTTTTAAGAATTTCATAATCATATCAGTATGTTCGGCATTGGTTTAGCTGATTACACAAAGACCACAATAACATTTACTTTAAAGGCATAATATGTAAATTCAGCTGCCAGGGGTCTCGCTACAATAACAAAAGACGTAGTTTGATGACTTTGTGAAGCAGCGTGGGATCATGGGAGTTGTTGTCTTCACTGAAAATCTATGTGACGTGACTCAGGCAGAAATCATGTTCACAGACGAGGTTATATTAAAGTTTTTTTTCCATTACGTTTAGTCACGTGTGCTGCAGTTATTCCACAGACTAACACCCTTTGTTGTAACACAGTGAAGTTTTTGCATTTGTTCTTACTGCAGACTTTTTTAATATACGGGTTCCTATCAAGTTGTGTTTATTTTCTCTCAGTTGGAACAATCCCTGAACACTAGCAGGTAATTGTTGCTGTGTTGCTACATGAAATGAATGGTTTTAAAATCAACCCAATCTTGAAATTCTAGTGATTTGTTGGTTCTCTGTATGTGGGTTTATTTACAATTCATATGGCCCTTTTTGGAGGATGAATATCAGAAGTGTGTTGGAACACACAGTAAGTCATGTATGGGACTATGAAGGAGCAGCATAACATACAGTGCCTGGCCAAAAAAAAAAAAAAAAGTCACACAGCCTTTATTTCTGTCCAGAGTTGCATTAGTTTTCTCCAGCACATCCCAAAGACTCTCAGCGGGGTTCAGGTCTGGACTCTGTGGTGACCAATCCATGTCTGAAAATGATGTCTCATGCTCCCTGAACCACTCTGTCACGATTTGAGCCTGATGAATCCTGGCATTGTCATCTTGGAATATGCCCGTGCCATCAGGGAAGAAAAAATCCATTGATGGAAAGACCTGCTCATTCAGTACATTCAGGTAATGAGCTGACCTCATTTTTTGGGCACATAATGTTGCTGAACTTCGACCCGACCAACTGAAGCAACCCCAGATCATAACACTGCCCCTACAGGTTTGTACGATAGGCACTAGGCATGATGGGAGCATCACTTCATCTGCCTCTCTTCTCTTCTTCCCTGATACGCCCATCACTCTGGAACAGGGTAAATCTGGACTCATCAGACCACATGACCTTTTTCCATTGCTGCAGAGTCCAATCTTTATGCTCCCTAGCAAATGGAAGCCTTTTTAGCCTCACTGATAAGTGGTTTTCTTGAGGCTACACAGCTGTTTAGTCCCTTGAGTTCTCTTCATATTGTACATGTGGAAATGTTCTTTCTTTCACTAGCCGTGAGTTCCACTGTTGATTTTTTACAATTTGATTTCACCAAACGTTTAAGCGATCTCCGATCACGATCATTCGAGATTTTTTTCTGACCACATTTCTTCCTGATGATGGTTCACCACTATCCTTCCAGGTTTGTGTTGGACAGTTGTTAACCCAATTTTAGTTGTCTTCTTTGCTTGATGCAGGCCAATAATTTGACCCGTCTGAAACAGAGTAACATCTTTTCCATAACCACAGGATATGTCTCTCTGACATGGTTGTTTAAGAAATGAGAAGCTACTCACTGCATCAGTTAGGGTTAAATAACTTGTTGCCAGCTGAAACATATTAATCACTGCAGTAATTATCCAGTGGAAGGCTCTTACCTATTTGCTTAGTTAAATCCAGGTGGTGACTTTTTTTTTTGGGCCAGGCAGCGTGATTTAGAAGGTTATTGGCTTTGTTCAGTATTGCAAATGATTTGGATATTTTGGCTTTAATATAATTTATGTGTCTTTTCCATCTTAATTTGTTGTCTATTAAAGGGACAGTTCACCCAAAAATGAAAATTCAGTCATTATCTACTCACCCTCACGCTGATTGAAGGTCGGGTTTAGTTTTTTAGTCCACAAAACACTGCTGGAGTTTCACAGGAAAACAGCATTGCAGAATCTCTCAAACAATGCAAGTGAATGGTGACCAGTTATCAAACGTAAAACATAAAAACATGGTTCTGTGTTCAGAGTGAGATTTTGTGAAATTTTGACTTCATAGTGTTTAAGACATTTTAGTTTCCTGTACATATAGAGGTGACAGGTACTTAAATATCAGACAGATTTATTTGACAGTTTTTTTTTTTTTTTATTTATACAGGGAAAGTAAGAGGAAACCTCTCCTTTGCAGGAACACCCTGATCACATTCACACAGTTACACTCATTCAAACCTGGAAGCTGCCCAGTAAAACCAGTCTGATCTACCGGCCACTGAGCAGCTCCACCTCACTCAAGGGCACGTCAGTGGTGGTAATGATAAAAAGGTAAAGACACAAGTCTAGAAATACAATTAAAGCAGTTGAGGATGAAGTGTTTTTTTTCCATTGTAGACCTTGTTGGAAAATTATCAAGCTGTCAAAACCCCATTAATTGAAATAAAATAAGTATTTTACGAATTTACCACATCTGCTGTTTCTGTGCAAAGCTAATTGAACCTCATCTTTTTACTTCTTTTTCATCTCATGTGTCTTTAATATTGTTTTCCTATTGTCTTTTATGTCATTTTTTGACTCGTTACATCTTTTATGTTCTTTTTTGCCTTGCTACTTCTTCTTCATCTTTTATGTTGTTTTCCTGTTGTTACATCTCTTTCGTATTGTTATGCCTTTATGTTGTTTTTCATGTTGTACGTCACTTTCATCTTGTTACGTCCTGTCTTGTCTTGTTACATCTGTGGTGCATTATATGCTGAGGAATTGTCTTTTCTGTGTGTAATTGTTTCATCCTTTTAGGTTAAAATCAGTCTTGACATTGTGTGTATTTTACACACAATCGTGTAAAATAAAAATCAGGAATTCCCCTCACATGCATTAAAACTACAGTGACAAGCCTGTCTTGAAAATTTAAGAAGTAGAAAGTGCAGATATTTGTGTTAAAATGTAAGGAGTGAAAGTAAAGAGTTGTACAGTCAGTATTTGTACTTTAGTAATTTCCATCTCATAGAAAGTATGGTGGACAAAAAGTTAATTTTGCACCCCGCCAATACATATCGGTGTCTTCGAGTTGTGGATGTTTGGCAGATGTGAAGGTAATGGTGTGGGAATGAGTTGAAAAATGGAGTGGATACCAGTGTCAACAAGTTTTTTATTCCTCGCTCAGCCTGCACTCCTTCCCTTTTTCTCTGGCCTGGACCTTCTCTCTCACTACTTCAGCTCCTTTGTCTCAATTCCCAAATCCCCTAATCTCCTGCCTCTCCTGTCAGGTGGGTTTAGTTGGTACTTTCGACTACCCTCTGCACTTCTTTCCTCGAGGGCACTTTTTTTTTTTTCATCCCCATGAACTTCATGAACCTCGCAGCTGAAGTGGCACGCCGGTAAAAACATTGGTCAATGCTGCGTTTTGTTATACGAAGTGTGTGAAAGAGTTTCAGTGGCGGTTGTTGCTCATTTTAATCTCAAATCAACCCACAACACTTATCTCATTAACCTCCTTTTTCTGTGTGGAAACTGGACTAAGCAGTAGCGTGTTTCATAATCTCACAACAGTGTGATGATTCATGCATATGAATCATAAAAAAAGATAAAGCTTTTGTTACATAAGACAACCATTTATTTCTCACCTCTGCTGTACACAACATAAACAAGCAAACACACACTCACCCCCACCACACACACGCACGCACGCATGCACGCTCACTCGCACAGGTGTTAAGAAAATCTACAAAACAAAATATGGCTGTTTATACACCATGTGGGCACTGATAATACAGTGGAATGATAAAAAAAAGTAAATTATTCGTCGTCCTCTTCATCCTCCTCTTCATCGCTGATCACATATTTCTTCTTCTTGGTGGCCATCTCTTCGTCGTCATCTGCCTTTCTCTTGCCTGATCCCTCTCCCTCCTGCATAAACACACACACACAGAAAAGAGGAGAGATGACGCTCTGATATGAAGCCGTGCTGACAGCAGCAGACATTCTGTTCAGTTTCTCTGTACTTTCAGTTTGTCAGCTGCATTTTTATTTCAGGCAGCACCACAACTTCTCTGTCTGCAGAAACAGTGAGTGCAGAATTAACTGCATGTTCTTTAAAAAGGACGAGTGTTTCCTCTGCTGCTGAGTTCACGTGAGGGTAACGTGAACAGTTGGCTTTTTACCCTCCGCAGTGTCCTGCGTCACACTGCCCCCTGCATGTCCAGCGGGACACTACACCCACCTCATCACTGTCCAGCTTCTTGGCCTTCATTAGCCTCTGGGCCTTGTCTTCGTCAGAGCCTTCATCGCTGTCTGATGAGTAGATCCTCGCTCGCTCCTCTGGATCGGGTGGAGAGAAAAAGGAAGATGTTCATTAGACCTCAGTGACTTCATGAAAATCTTCACTAAGGCCTGGTCCACATGCACATGCAGATTTTTAAAAATACTTTAAAAACCAAAATGATCTCCATCCAGACAAGCATTCTAGCACCGTTTAAAAAAAAATCTGTCCAATCTAACATACCTGAAAACATACTACACGATTTTACCTTAAACAAGACGCAGACTGTAATGACGAGGCAGAGAAACATGACTTGTTCACAGTATCTTCCCAAAGAATGATATTTCATGTGTTTCGTCTCTCTTTTCCATCCCTGTACTTTCAATGTCCGTTAATGTCTTTCTAAATATAAGTTTTATAACATCCATTCTGTCAGTGTGCAGACTCAAATAAGCCACAGTATCATAACACACACTCTGAGTTTATAGCCACAAGCTCATGTACTCTTTTAGTTGGACTATTCATTAAACTGCATTTGAATTGTATTTACTTTACATTAGAATCGGCTTTTTGCTTCATTGTAGGCGTATTGTGTTCTTAAAGAACTCATTTCCAATCCCACTGTATGTGGCTGCACCGCTAAACGCCAACAGAAGGGCAGTAATTTAGCTGGTGAAGCTTCTGTATGTTAACAGATACAGAATGAATACACTAAAAGCAAAACAAATTCATTATTGACAACAATGTCCATGAAACAGAACTTGTAACACAACAGTTGTACAGTCAAGGAAAGTTTCCGTCTTCTGTCCAGTAGCCTGTGGATTTAGCTTGGGGTTGTTTTGCTTCCATGAGTAGTCAAGGTAAAAAAAAGTAAAAGTTGAAGACAAAATGCTTCACTTCTGGTTCCGTGCTCGACGTTCTGATCTAGTCTAGATGCAGGGAGGTGGTACAGTAGGCAACCACAAGGCTCATTTTTGATGTTGCTACTTCTGCAGAATTAGTCTTCTGCTGAGGTTAATCAGGATGATCTTTCAAAAGTTTTCTCGCCATACATCATCTTCCACAAAACAGACCCTCATGTAAACAAAAGGTAAACATGGAGATAACGGCGCACACTGACGTTAAACGAAGGCAACGGTGCGCACTCTGATGTCACAGGCCATGAATGCTGGTGTCAGTGTCTACACCACAACACTGAAAAGTTTCTAAATATCTTTACCTTGAAGGGAGTTTTTCAAAACTTTAAGCCATCCATGTTTAATTTATGAAAGAGACTAAATAAAGAAAAGTAGCTGCGGGATTCGTCCTCACCTCTCAGGCCTCCTCCTCCCTTATATTTGCTCTTGATGGCGGCCAGGCTGATGGCTTCCTCGCCCTCCTCCTCGTCATCGTAGCGGTCGGGCTCCAGGTAACTGCTGCTCAGGCCTCTCTGGTGCTGCTTCTCCCTCATCCTCCTCTGCTGCGACTCTCTGCGGATAGAAGCTCGCAGCCGCTCCTCCTCTTTCTGCCAAGAGAGACACCAGAGGGAATTATGTACAGCACAAGTTTGACATTTTGTTGCAAGCTGGAAATTTTAAAATTCATTGAGTGGTACTTCTGTGATGGCTGTGGGTTACAGGGGGGAACGGCGGATTTGATTAATTTCTTTTAATATAAGCTGCACGGTGGTTAGTTTTAATTTTTACATATATAACAAAAATTAATATTTTATTTGAAGAGGTAGGATGCAGTCAACTGTCTACAAAATGCATCACACCAGAGACAAGATTAAGTTATTGCTTCAGTTAAATCTGTTTTTTTTGTTGTTTTTTCTCAGAAGGCTCGGAGCTTAATTTTTGGGCTGCAATGTTTTTTCATTTATTATCAACTAATAAAACCTGTTTTTCTTTTATTAAACAAAAGATTACACATGATAATGATTATACATAAATAAATAAAATAAAATAAAATATATAATATAATAAATATTTAAGCAGTTCCACTCTACTGGGATGCCCACCGCTGAGTCTTTCAGAGGCTGCAGCAGGGGATGTTTTGATGCTAGTGAAGATAGTGGCATCACATGAAACTAGATGAACCAAGGAATCCATTGTTTCCAAACATGTCATGCTAGCTTGTGGGCAAGTTGGCTAAATAATGCTCCAAAGCTGAGCTAAATTTTGGCAAGGAAAAAAGTAGCATGACCATTTTCAAAGATGTCCCTGGACTTCTCACCTCAAGATATCTGCATGATGATGGGCTTTATGAGTTAGAGCCCATTTTCATTCAGTTAGAGTCTTTCCTTTACAGACATGTCCACTTTATGTCAACCTCGTGCATAAAACATGCAGTTTTGTGTTATTTTTGCCTATTCTAAAAATGTAAAAATGGTGCATTTCAATATTTCTGCACACCGGGGTCCCTAAACTGTATTTGGATTGCATAGATTGAGTCTGACTGGAAAGCTGAGACTGTCGTGGAATCAATGAACCAAACTGTATTCATGTGTGATGTTGTTAGAAGCCATTTCATTGCTGTAAGACAACTTTTTGAAACTTCACTTCACTGTATAGAATTGACCTCTGTGATAATCACAGCCTCATGAAACTTCACAACCACAAACTAGAGACCTGCAGCGTTCAGACGATGGATGGTTTTCCTACTTATATTAACAATAAGTGGGCTTCTGAGCAATTTCAGGAACAGAAGTGCTAACCATCCAATCAAAAGTTCTTACAGAAACAAAAAAAAGACCAAATCACAGAATGTTTTTTTCTCTGGTGTTCCTCAACGTTTTGGTTTCTTAATGTGTTATTTTGGAGGCATTTTGAACATTTTTTATGACTTCTTGGGTAAGGTATCAACCCAAAAAAAAAAAAAAAAAAAAAAAACTGGCTGTAACAATTTATTGGAAATAACAAGCATGGAATGGCCATCATATACTTTATTCATAATGTCCAAGCCTTTATACTCTCTTAACTTTCACAATGTGAATACTGAAAGATTCCCTGCTCCCCCTAAAAAGACATAAATTTATCTAAATTAGGGAAGGGTGGAGGTTGGTTATTCAGTTTCTTTTCTCAGAGTTTAGTTTGTTATTTATGGCTTTTACTGTACTTTGTTTCATATCGACCTCCTTGAGTGCCCATATCCTGCTCATTGTTTTGTGATTGATGTAATATGGCTGCTAAAACAAAGCAATTTCCTACTGCAATTAATTAAGTACTCTATCTATCTATCTTGAATAGACACGTCAGTGTGAGGAGAGAGGAAAGAGTGGGGTTACAGTTAAAGGTGTAACACTCGTGATGCATCTAACGATTTAAATGTGACAGAAACGAACTCCAAGTGCAACTGAACAGCTGCCATGTGAATCTGTTAAAACAAGCTACAATGGAGGTGTTAAACCAGAAAGTTCTGTGTCAAAATACTGACAAGGGGCATCTGTCTGGCTGTCACACTGGTCTGACAGATCTGGGAATCATATATCATCACAAGCAAACACATTAGCGTATAATATTCCATTGTCAAAGACTACAAATGATCTTTTCTTTAAGAATATTTGCCATCTTCCATCTGTCGACTTTGGCTGCCAATCGGCTTGTGATAGTTAGCCAAAACACTTTCAAGTCAGCCCCCAGCTGAATAAGCTGTACTTTTGAAGAAAAAGCTGCTTTGTTGGATCTTTTCAGATGCCCAAAAAAAAAAAAAAAAAGTACAAATGCAACTGGCAAAAACAACTGCAAATGATGAATAAAGTCACGTGTAGTGGTAGTTATTAAGATTTTTTTTTTTTTTTTTTGCAGTACCAGCTCCTAAACTGCTTCAGAACATGTTTCAGGTTCAGACCATGCTGAAGTCAGATTACATTTATCATCACAGTGATAATTCTAAAGCAAGTATATTTAAACATGTGGGTATTAGGTAGATCTGACATGTGGAAACACTTGGTATAAAAGTTGTGTTTCTAAATTCAAACCACAGCATCTGAACGCTGCACATCTTCAGCAGGTACGGTCACACTGGCTCAGGAGAACGCTGAGCACAGTGAAACTATAAATGATGCTATCAGCATGACTTGTTTGGGTTTATAGTTTATACACACCCTGCCCCCCCTCACCAGACATGCTGACACTGTTTCCATTTGACTGTGGCCACGTGTGACCTCATTATGTAAGCATGTCAGGGTATGTATTTATGTAACCGGGCATGACGCTTGTCAACAACTAGCCTCATGCAACCCCTTTTTTCCCTCATCCCTGTGGTAGCAAAAGTATTCTCAGACAGGGCAGAGCAAAGACAAATTTAACAGCACAGACGAACAGAGTGTGAGACCGTGTCGCTACCTTGATCATCTCGTTGCGATGCGACTCAGGATCCCGTCCCGCCATGGGGAGGATTCTGATCTTCTGCGTCTTGGAGCAGCGGTCAGCCAGAGACAGGGTCATCTTCCTGTGGGTGGCGCTGTCTGTGGAGTGGGGCCTGAAAACAAAGACAACACTAATGTCAGACTTATGGTGACTGTGCATATTACCATTGTGCTTTTTCTTCAAATAATTTCTTCAAACATTAAAGCCTCTGGAAATGTGGTTTGCAAAAGCATATATGATATGAAAGCTGAGTTCATTAAGCATCCAATTAAACACTATATTTGGAACCCTTAGAGGCCTTTCTGACAGGAAACTGAAGGCCATCTCAGCTCTGTTCAAAACCACCAAGACTCCTTCTACCTCACAGAACATGGGAATTGCTGGAGTACAGCTACCTCGACTGATCGTCGCAGAGTTGACTCAAAGATGCAGATATTTAAGCCAAAGCAAAGAGGTTTTGTTGCAAACAACATGGGACAACACACATAGTTAGAATGCTGCTGTGGATTTGGGTTTCCAGTGGTTTAAAGAAGGTTTTGCCCTTTCTTGGATTTTAATCTTTGTTGTTTTTGGGGTTTTTTTTTGTGGCTTTTTTTGTGTGTGTGTGTGTGTGTGTGTGCTTCATGGAAAAAGCTTAATAACTGCACACTTGTATTGCAAACTGACAAAAAGAGTTTTATGAGTTGGCCCGAGTTCTGTTTCTATCTCGTGCACACAAAACATGTGACGCATATTCCATGCATGAGCCAGAAGAAGACAGTTACCTAGCGGGGGTGGGCGATACCACAGATTTAGTTTCGATCCAATAATACAAGGCCAGAATCGCTGATATCGATACCAGTAATTTGAAATAATTAAAAGCGGTTTATGTACTTTCATGAAGGATCGACCAGTGTCACGATTTATTATGTCAATGTGTCATCCACAGGCTAAATCTGCCTAAATACAGGAATCCTATAACATTCACAGTCACAATACTAATTATTATTCTATAGCTTTGAGGTATATTAATTATTTTCAATACCAATTAAAATAATGAATTAATATAACAAGTATCAATGGGCAGAATATATTAATTGGATGTCTAAATATATATTTATTTAGTCTGCTAAAATAAACAGCTAGTTTGAAAATGTAACATTAACTAATGCTGAATATTTGATTTGACTAAAACATTAATTTCACTTTTCATTTCATTCAATACTGCTTGTCTTAGCCTCTCTGAAAACACTCCACCAGTGAACTCTGATTCTTTGTCGGGTCTGGATGTTGATGCATCTCCCTCCTCCCCTCCTGTTTCTCTCCTTCTCCTCCTGTTGTTTTGTTACGTGTTTAAACAAATTTGTGGTGCTGCCA
Organism: Lutjanus argentimaculatus; assembly: GCA_034769285.1. Lineage (NCBI taxonomy): Eukaryota > Metazoa > Chordata > Actinopteri > Lutjaniformes > Lutjanidae > Lutjanus > Lutjanus argentimaculatus. Next base: position 33,494,167 of record JAWZSL010000002.1, read on the forward strand.
CAGTAGCGAACACCCTTCCTTCCACACGAGTTTTTATTCACAGCTCCAAATGAAGTTCCTCTTTCGTTCAACCATCACTGCAATTATGTGTCAGCTTAAACTAGTCAGGGTGTGCGCAGCAGCAAGCTGCTCATGCACAAAGCATATGATGTTTGAGTGCACACAACAGACAGCAGCAGTGGAGAAGCAACAAGCACACGCACTCAGATGTGTTCACACCGAATGTTTGCACGGACAATTGCTGCTCTTGATGAAACACAAATGGTACAACGCAGAAGAGAGAAACTGATCTCCTTTTTGGTATCGATAGTGACACTACAATCGATATTCTGAAATGAAATGCAGTATCTGTAGTATCAATATTTTGGTACTGATCCGCCCATTCTGATTACTAAGCAAACATGGATGTAAACAATGAAGGTTTATATAAAAAAAATCTGCTTTGCAAATGTTTCATGAGGACACACGTTCAAAGCTCAATGATACACACAAGGTGTTTAACTGAGGAACACTGAATGCAAACATGACAGTGTTTGTTTGCAGGAAAACCTCACAGGGCACCTTTAAGCTTCACACACCTCAGACCTCTTACTGTGGCTTGAAACTGGCAGCAGACCTCACAGAAAACCAACCCTGCAGATCCTCGACCTCACCACTCTTTGTGAAAATGCCTGTTTAATATTTTGGTACCACAGTGATTTCAGTGGATCAGCATTTTTTTCTGTTTCTGCCTGCACAGATACCAACATTTACTGCTGCCTCAGCTTAGTCGTTTTCTAGTAAAAATGGATGAATTTTACTCAAAGGCAAACTATGCAAGATATTTGCAAAAAAAAAAAAAAACACAAACAAAAAAAAAAACAATGCACAGTGTGTGGTGGCGCCTGCATCTGCAGAAACCCCACTCTTTCCTGTACCTTCTTATTTTCTCATTATTGTGTTGTGTGTGCTCGGGGCTCTTAAACAACCCAAAATGTCAGTATTTGATGTCCTGGGAATGACAATCAACAATCAACTATCTTTCTGCTGCATTTACAAACAGTAACTGATACTTATTCTACCTTTAACAAGAAAAAAATAGAATTACTCCCTAAAATCATCAGCTCATGTGTGGAATTAGAGATATTTTTGCAACACATTTGTTAAAAATGCTATGATTCAACCTCCAACTTATTCATGATCCCACCCCGAAACCACTAGAAGCCTCTGGAAGCGTGACACATTGCAGTGTATGAATGTTTACTGCTTTCAGATGCCTCTCTCACTTTGAAATCTCCTCTCTGTTTGGCAAATAGAACAATAACAGAAAAAAACTAAGCCTCATCTCTGAATCCATCTCACTTGAATGTTTTTGTGAAGTTGCCTAAAGCTCCTCTTTCAAAGAAAAACGCTGAGTTCTAACCGTTTGTACCCTGTGCAGCTTCGGCTTTAATCCTAATCAAAACTGTGCTCTGATGATAATACTCCATCAGAACAAGCGGGAATGTCCTGTTTGGCAGCATGAGGGGCTGTTGTGCATTAAAGCAGCTTTGGCCAGTGTCCTGCAAGACCCATGTGGTCCCAGAAGACAGAACATCCAGGTGGACCTGGGAGCGCTAAGAGGCTTAAACATTTCTTATTGGGAGAAACCTGGGCAGCTTGCATAAGGTGATCCAGGGACTTAAAGCATACAGTACATTTCTGAATGGGGCTTGAATGAAGGCTGCTATTGTTGTTGTTTGGAATTAGAGGCAGCCTGGGGCTGATTTAGTGCCTGTACGGCTGTCAGAGAGCCAGACAGACGAGGAGTATCCCTGGCAACTCGTAGGTTTTTCCTCAAGTCTGTGTGAGACTGGTCTTAATAGCAGCCTGTCACCAGTACAACAATGGCACGTTACTGTATTTACCTGAATGTGAGTTTGGTTTTGAACACAGCCTGTCCCTGCAGTCCAGTACCCTGACGGATGAACAGGTGGTTGTGGTCTCCCTGGAGAGGCGCCTTGTAAACATCAAACACTTCATTCCCCAGGTGGAGGGACATGCTGCGGCAAGAAAAAGGCCTTTAAAAGCACAGAAAGTACAAAGTGTAATAACCTCAACATCCAGATTGACCTAAAACACACCTGCCATCGGACCATTTGACGATGCGTGCGTTGCTCTCGCGTGTTTCATTTCCCTCCTCGTCTCTCTTGGCTCTCCACCGAATAGTATTTTCCACCTGTGGGAGAGGAAGAATAAACTGCGGTCACTCTGATGATAAAACCAATCACTTCCAAATGTACTGACAAGCATCAAATGCAAGATTGTTTACAAGCTGATAATGCTTTCAGTTTGTTTCCATTTCAACTAGAGATGCCAACAATAATATACCAATACGAACACTCTTTTTTTGTTGTTGTTGTTTGTAAGGCTAAATGAGACTGAAACTTAGTGGTGAAAAGTTCATCCAGTCAGAGTTTTCACCACCTGGAAAGCTTGTTTAGTTTGGTAATGTAACACTTAGAGACTGGCCTTAATTTCCATGATGCAGTTTAAGTCTGCTATTTGATGCTTCAAAATGCAAATGTTACTTTTTGTTTGTGTTTTTAATGTGTTTGTTGTGCATGTTTGTTCAGAATATGATGGCTTATGTTGGTAACGGTCATTTTTGTGCTGCTTTATTGCACTATGACCGAGATGGCGAGTACATTTCTTCACTCCAGCTGTATTTTCAAACTGGAACACGTTTCACTTGTTTTATGCTAATGCACAGTAAATGTGAAAAGCTGTATTCATCCCTCAGTTTGGGCTGCTTAGTCTTGTATTTAGAAATAGAAAATGTGTGAGGTTGTGGAATTCAGATCAGAACACTGATCAGTAACATGAGCCTGATATGAATGACTTTCGTCAATATTGGGCCCTGGCACTGATATTGGATCAGTCCCATTTCGAGAGTAAATGTTCAAGACTGTCAAAATCACATTAAAACTTTATGTTCACTTGACACAAACCCTCAGCAACACTTAGCAACAGTCTCACAGACACAGACACAGCATGCAACATGGGTTTGCATTTTTTTTTCCATCATTAACAATGATTATTATGATAATTATGGTCACTATAATCATAAGGTGGACTACATACCTTCAGTTTGAGCCTGGTTCGTCCTTCTTCATCCAGCATCTCTTCATCCTCAAATTCATCCTCATAGTACTGAGGATCAAATGGTCTATAAAGGGAGATTAAATAAAAATATAAATAAATATACCTTTGAGTTACAGAGAGGCTTTTATGATCAAGTTTAGTTGAACACTACAAAGAAACTTGAAGCTACGAAAAGGAACTTTGCTATTCTAATGATTTTGGAGACCCTGTGAACAAAAGAGGGAGTGTTTCCACTATAAAAACTGCAAAATATAATGTCAAAAACAAAATGATTTGAAGAAAAACCTCCCCTTGCTTGTTTTTAAACTCACTGACTTAACTTTGCCTGGAAAAACAAAACAAAGGCTCTTCCGACCTGCGGGCAATAAATCATTTAATCTGATTTCAAGGAGAATCTGACCTGGTGGCAGGTATTAAGAACAACAATATAGTAACTTCCAGTCTTCTCGCTGATGGTCTCATTTCCTTATATAGACCATGCAGAGGAATTGGTATTAAATGGAGCCTGTTTCATAACCAGTTTAAAACTTCTTGGAGTGCATTTAAGTATAAGCTCTTTCAATTCTTCTCCTCATTATGAGCAGAATGAAAGGATCCTATTTAGACACTAATGTCTATAGACTGTATACAGAAATGTGCCTGCATTTATCCTTTTTTTGTATTTTTGATCTTTTATAAACATTTAAAAAGGTTTCGGTCTGTGTTTATATCGTGTTTATTGACAGTGTCAAAGTTCTGACCTGGGCTCCACTGACAGGAAGTTGGGCAGCTTGACAAAATAAAGGTCAGATCCCAGGTCTGTGCTGACTTTTGGGATCTCGACTTCAATACGAGTTTCGGGCGCAGGCTCCTCTTCTGCCTGCTCCCCCTCCATCCCATCCTCTGTATCCTGGACACACACACCCCACAAAAGAGAGGGAGAGAACATTTAAAAAAAACACACAGTATGATTCAATGACCCATGATAATAGGGATCAGCTCTGAGAGGCTTAGCGAGAGGCTCTGAGAAAAAGAGATTTGGGAACTCTTGTAGAAAGGACTCGGCGCAATTAAAGAGGCTCGATGATGATCAGCGGAGGAAAGACAGACACACAGAGGAAGGGGTCAGACAGATACCAAGGGCTGGCCAGGGGTCGGAGGCTTCTCCGCATCGCTGTCTGAAGAGATGTCATCAGCCTCGCCGAACAGGTCGTCTGCTGCCGCTGACGCTTTTGCTGTGAAACAGTATGGAAGATAAGACTACTTTAAATGACATAAATACAATAAAAATGTCAAATTCAGCTGCATACAGAAAATTCAAACTTTAAACAGCACCCCAATTTTTTTTTAATCAGGGTTGTAGATGCTACTATGAAACACCAGTTTGCAGAAGAAATATTTTGGTTTCTTACGTTTCTTTCTTCCAATATCACTATCTGAATCTGAATCAGAGGCAGCTTTTGCTTTGGTTTTCTGTCTGAGGAAATCATCTTCACTGTCGCTGCCTTTCACAGACTCTGAAAAACAAAATCACGACAGGTGATTGGACAACATAATTTCCACATGGCACCACGGTATAAGACACAGGAAAGATGATCGTGGCAAAAAAGAGAAAAAAATAATCTCACATTAATCTCAAGAGTTTTGAGATTAACCTCAGAGCTCAGGATAAAATTTGCACATATGGTCCTAATCCTCTTTCTCAAAAATCTAATGTGTCAAGATTAACGCAGGCGGCTGGTTCATTATCCAGTTCGTGCACAATATTTCCTCCAGGAGTACCTGACTTCCTGTTCCTCGGCCCCTCGTCATCAGAGTTCTCTCTTTCTTCATCGGAGTAACGACGTTTCTCCTCCTCATCCTCTGACTGGTCGCTCTTGGCTCCTCCTTCCCACTTCTCATCGTCTGACTGGTTCTCCCTGCCAGAAGCTTCTCCGTCAGAGTGAGGGGTGCCCGGCCCCGACTGCGGAGTCCCGGGATCACTGTGCAGCTGGGTTCAAACAAACAGAAATATGTCTCTTAATAATACCACGGGTTAGGCTGCTGTTGTGTTTTCTCTCTTCCAAGACAAGTAAATAAGAGCTAAAACAATAAGCCAATTAAACGATCAGTTAATCAGCAGAAAATCAGCCAGTGTTTGACTTGATTAATTGTTTTATTCATTTATCAAAAACAACATTCGCTCTCTTTCCTGTGGTTTATATCATCATACAGATGTCACCTTGGGCTCTGGGAAATTGAGGTTTAGACATTTTTCACTATTTTTGACATTTTATGGACTAAACGTTTAATTGTAAAAAATATCACTGACAAAATTATTTCTTGCAACCATAGCTAAAGGATAAGGCTGGCGAGACTTTATGTTTTTGTTACTGCTAACAAATCCCTTGAAAAGAACAAAGCAAACGTGTTAGTCGTCTGTTTACTGTCTGAGACTCACAGCCTCAAACCAATTCAGTTCTGCCTCTCACAAATATTTGTCATTTGAAATGTCATAAAACACTGCGAGCACTGTAGTTTTAGCAAATATTAGTTATACTGGAATACAGAGTGTATTTGTAGGGGAGGTTTTTTTTAAGTCATGGATTAATACAAATGTGGCGCTCTACTGAGCAATTTACGCCAACAGGGTTTACTCAAAATAAATCGTGTCGCCTTTCATCATTGTAATGAAATAAAATGTCACCCAGTAAAACAGTGAGGCTCGTTTTCACCGAGATTACCTGATTAAATAAATATTAGAGATGTTTATTCATTTTTAAAAGATTTTGGAAAAACAAATGATGTCTAGGGTAGAGTTCTGAAAGCAGTTCTGCAGACTGCATGACATATTGTTCTATCAGATATATTATAAAGATGCCATTATACATATTACACAGATTTTACTCCTGTGCCTTACACATGACAGCTGCTGTCACATGCAGAGCATAAGGGAGAAGTTGGATTGTGGGGAATTCCTGAAGAGTTTTGATTTGATTACCACTACAAACAACTAAGTGCTGTGCTAAGAAAGCTAAGAAAGGTCTTCTACGCCTTTTTCTAAGTCAAATTCAAGCACTTTTCAAGAATTTTCAAGATGCAATTTCAAGCTTTTCCAGCACCTTACAGCTGTGGTAAATTACAAATTTATACATACACTCAAAATTGATTATTTCACTTCTTCATCACATCAAATCAGCTGTTACTGTGTGATAAACAACCAAAATTATGTTTAGTGATGGCATTCTACAGAAGGGTGACAAATTAAAAGGAAAACACAACAAAGTTTCAAAGTATCAGACTTAATTCTTTAACTAAAAAGCAAACTGTTCCACCAGAACTTAAGGAATTGCAGTTTCAAACACTTTATTCAAAATCCAAGGACTTTTCAAACTTTGAAAACACCACATTAAAATTCAATTCTTTTCTCGGATTTCCAGCACCCGTACAAACCCTGAGGCGTGAATCTTTATTTACTTACTACCTGCTGGATCACACAGCTCAGTTTTATCCAACTGCACGCTCAAACCCCTCTGGAATGGACAATCAGTACTAATATTTGAGGGCATAATTGTTGGCAGCACTGGTGGTTAAATTATCCTCTTAGTAGCGTGTGTGAGCATGATTTTTTTTTTTTTTTGGCACACATTAGAGAGAGGCCCATTAGAGAAAGCTTAAAGTGATATTGGTGTCAATCTCAGGCCAGGGTGAGCTGAAAACATGCAGTCTAGGGTTGAAGATTTTGGCCCGTGCAGGGCTTTACTTTAGGCCACAGAGAAGTAATAATATACAGGAACAGGAAATACTTTTTAGTAGGATTGGTTTTGTTTTTTCATGGAATTTGTTGACAACAGGAAAAATATAGAGTACTACAACATAAGTATGTCATTATGTACAGTAACACATCAGTGCATCTTTGAAATACAACTCTGTAAATCTCTACACCAGCACCAGCAACATCTGCACCTCCACAGCGTATGTACCTTCTGTCTGAACGGACGCTGCCTCTCTCAGAGCGAGGGCTCCCCGCACCGGACATCCCGCTGCCGGCAGGGCTTCCTCCGTCTGACCGGTGGCCGCCGTCCTCTTCATCTTCATCCTCATCTCTGTGGCCGCGCTCTGAGCCGCTGTGCTGCTCCGCGTCAGAGTGATCGCCCTGGTCTGAGTGCATGCTGGCGTCTGACTGGTTCCCTGAGCGTTCGGACTGGTTGTCGCTGCCGCTGTGTTGACTGTGTTGACTGTGCTGCTCATCCTCGCTGTCGTCTCCAAACAGCTCCTATCAGGTAGAAAGAAAGGTGAGTAAGTTAAGCTGATGTACAGATTGTCATCATTACTGCACATGCATATAAAAACTCAGACTCAATAAAATCAGAATTTGAGACAGAGATCTTTCTTGCCTTTAGCTGAGGCTGTGACAAATATGTCATTATTAAATTAAATCTTTCACTAAATACAGGTGATTATTGTATAGAAATCAGGTGCTGGCAGAGCTTGTTTGACTGTTGTACACCCTTGCACTGAAAGACTTAAATCCACACCGCTGTGCTGAGTGTCACAGACCTTATTCATGCTGGGTTTTCCTGCCTCCTGGCCTTCCTCTTCATCATCATCGTCCCGTTCCCTCTCACTGTCGCTGCCGCTGCCTGAGGCGTTGCTGGCGGATCGGGGTCTCTCCTGCTCTGAGTCTGAACCGGAGCCAGAACCAGACTCTGAAACATGACAAAACAAAACTGTTTTCTTCTTCTGGCATGTCGTACAGTTCATCACCTCACAGCAGGTGAATATTGTGGTTGCTAGGTGACACATTCAAGCATATTACAGTTTGTCTTGATTGCTCTCTTGTTGTTCTTATTGCCAATCAATCACTTCAATTAAACACTGCATGACACACACTACAGTGATAGCTCAATTTCTCGTAACAGCCTGATATTTTTCCCAACAAGAACAAATTACATTGCTTTTCTAATGCATTATATTTCTCCCAGATTAATTTAATTAAAGGTGCAGTGAGCAATTCAGCAGAAAAAAATGTTGATTGAGTCTCATTCCCAGGTTGTCAAATCTCCCATCATGGACTAGATTTTCTAAAGTCTGAGAACAGAACCAAGAGGAGGAACAGAAGAATTAGGCTACATTAGGCCTACAGGTTATGATGGAACTTTTTCTTACTGATGCCAAAAATAAACCACCTACCCCAGCTGTAAGTATTCATAGTGTAAATCCTCACATTCAAAATATTCCAGTCAACCATCAGTACTTTTCAAAAAGAAATGTAATTGATTTAAGTACTCTGATTTACACCCCATAGTGTATTGTTACAAGGGATAATGTCATAAAACACAGACAACGGGATGGAGGTTTCATTTGTTGTCCTGGATTGAATTATATTGACATCTAGGGCTGCAATTAATGATGATTTTCATTATCCATGAATCTGTCGATTATTTTTCCCACTAACTGGTTATTAATCGATTAATGGTTTGGTCCATAAAATGTCAGAAAATGTTTTTCAAGCTTTTCTGTTTTCCAAAGCTCATGGTGACCTCCTCACATGTCTTGTTATGTCAAAAATGCAAATCTAAATACAGAAAATATTCACATTTGAGAAGCTGAAATCTGATCACTTGGACGATTTTATTTTAAAAACAACTCAAAACAATAACTTGATTGTCAAAATAGTTTGCGATTAATTGTATAATGATTAATCATAGCTCAATTGATAACTCTAACATCAATAATAAATAAACTTTAATTAGTACGTCTCAATATTATTATTAATTAACACAGATGCACTCTACAAAAAGGGGCAGAGCCGCCTCTTTTTCCTAAGGAAGCTCAGATCTCTAAACATCTGCAGTAAGATGCTGCAGATGTTTTATCAGTCTATTGTGGCAAGTGTTTTATTTTACGCTGCAGTCTGCTGGGGAGGAAGTTTGGGAAAAAAGCAAGCAAAAGGAGGCTGGATAAGCTTGTGAAAAAGGCTGGCTCTGTGATCGGAGTAAGGATGGACTCTCTGGAGGAAGTTGTGGAGAGAGACACAATGAGGACGGTGGAGGCCATCCTAAACAACATGGATCATCCACTGCATAACACCTTGATGGACCAAAGAAATAATGGTGGTGGAAGGCTTCTCTCTCTTCGTTGTAGGACAGAGAGATACAGAAGATCTTTCATACCAACTGCCATCAGACTCTATAATTCTTATACAAATAGATGAGACACAGACAAATGAAATTCCCCTTGGGATCAATAAAGTATTGTATCGTATTCGTATTCAATATTATTATCTATGTTAAGTTAAATCAGTTGGTGAGCAGCCCTGCTGCATTGCATTATATTTTAGTAGAGCTGCAGCTTTACGTTAAGTAGCCACTGAGTGTATAACTAATATGGAAACTTATACTGTGATAAAGGATTTTGTCCATGCTGCCCACCCCAATGCACACAGTGAAGAAGATACATACCAGGTAGGTGCATATTAAGAAACGACTGATTCAATATTTTAGATGTCTGAACAGAGAAAGGATTATTAAATGTAGGCTTACTATTAGGCTATAAAGAATAAACACTTTAACTGTGTAAAAATACATTTCATGTTGGTAATAATGATGCAGTGGCTGGTGAATCACGTTAGCTTAAACAAGACTAAAGCATTGTGAACGTTGTTTTCACGCACAGTAATGTCGCTAATGTTACACATTCGGCTGATTAGAACATGTTCTTGAGAAATGCCCGTAAGCTAATTTTATTAAAAACTCAGTTTAGATCGACTTCCAGCTGAGAGAATTGGTCGTGTCTAGAAGAGAACCATTGATTTGCGAAACTATCGCGAGATTTGCTACTTCACTATTTACCTTATAGACACTAACTATGTTTTATATTTTAACACACTGTATATACAATCTGGGTAGGTTTAGGAACAGAAAGCAATTGGTTTTGGTTCGGTAAAACTCATGGTTTGGGTTAACATGTTCACTCTCGCGAGAGCTTTCGCGGGTCTAGGGTTCCCTTCTACACACGACCCTCAGACAGGATGCATCCTTTTCATTAGCATGCTATGTTTGCTAAGCCTTGTTAACGCTTAGCTAGCCAACACAAAACGCCAACGAGTTAACTGACTAAGGAACAGAGCAAACTTCAACGACTGAAAGGCATCATTACCGCGCTGCTCGTTGTCGCTGTCCCCATCACTCCCGAACAATTCATCCATGTCCGCCATTTCTTCCAAACTGTAGTGAAAACGTGACCTACAGGAAATGATCGCCGGGCTTCGAGAAAGGTTTTGTTTCCGGGTTCAAGCTGAGGCGGACATGCTGATGTAGTGAGCGCTAAGATCCACAAGGGGGCGATATATACCAGGAAGGTAATTTCACGGCCTGGACCTCCAATTGTCTCAACATAAAGTTTTTTGTTTATTTACCTTTATTTATATATACCAAAAACAACAAGGCACTTTCCAACCATCATCACAATAATAACAATTTCTTGGTAAGCATGGACTACAACAAATGTCAAAAGTCAAATTTAAAGTGAAATAAATTCTTAAGAGCAAGAAAAGAATACACAAATAAACAAAATAAATATATAACAATGAAAATAAATCAAGTCTCAACATAAAGTGCTCTGAATGATTTCAGGTTTGACAAAAATTTTTCTTGTTTAAATATTTTCATTTTTATGAAAAATAATTAAGTGTCCAAAAATCTTAAACGTAACTACCAGGCAAGACAAATTATTTAAATGGCACCATTCAAACACAAGGCAATTCAAAGTGCTTTACAGGAGCACAGAAATGTGTTAAAATAAAAAGTTAAAAGAGCATTAAGAGCATGCACTGTACTAAATAATTAGATACCCTTATTTATATAGCACCACACACACAGTACAAAGTGTTTCACAAATTTAAACAACATAGACAAAAAATAAACATAAACAACAATAAAAAAAACATGAATAAAAACTACAACAACAAAACAATAAAATGTTAAAAAATCAATAAACAGTAACTCCAAAATTAAAAGCAAGATTAAAACAAAAAGTAGGTCTTCAATTTCCTTAAAATACAGAGACAACTCGCTATTCTAATATCATAGTTTGTGGCATTTGTAAAGTATTATGAAGTACAAAGCACTACATCTTGCATTGCATGTGTGAAACAGTCTGTGATATCATGGCTACAATAAAAACCCATCTTTCTATTTCATTTTATTCACTTGTTATTTGTTTGTTGAAAGTTTTAATGCATTTAAGATAAGATAAGATCTTATTTCTTGAAGAAATTTACAGTTTTACAGCAGCAAAATGAATAGCGAAAATATAAAGAAGCATCAGTATTGCTCCTTGATTATATGTTGATACATGCATGTCCTTGTGTGCATCAGCGTGATGCTGCATGGACAATCGTTCACAATAAGAATACTGTAGCATTCTTATTGTGATGCTGTAGAGAATTATTTGAAAAACACTTGCATGAATGAGTAACCAAAGACAGACTTACAAGTACAACATTGTAAGTCATATTATATTGCAAGCATAACAGTTCCGATGGGAATATGATAGGAACATTGCCATTCTTTATTGCAAGTTTTAGCAACTGTAGATTTATTGGAATTGTCTTCCTGTCTTTCTTGGTATATTCTTAATTATTTACACTCTTCCAGTGTCATTTCTGGGAACCATATAACTGCTGATGTAAGCTCAGCCTTTACTGGTGTTTCACTTGGCAGCTACTGAAAAAGTGAGTCTCACTTTTCTTAAACCCATGGAAGGCTGAGCTGTAAATGTCTACACAGTAATATGCCTGCCATGAGGCCATGTTGCAGGGCTTCTGTCTCTGGTTCAGCCTTCTGAATCAGCTCCCACCCATCCATCCATTAGCTACACTCGTCCTTGCGGCTCAGATGTAATGGTTTCTCTTCCAACAGAGGATGCCGACTGCCAAGTTCTCTGTCACCCTGCAGTAAACCCTGACTTTACCTTCAGCCAATATGTAATGATGCATGGACAGAGATCTACTTTATGTACATTTATCCCCGGTGAAGACCTGTTTAAAATGGCAGTAAAGTAGTCTTCTTCTCAGTCCATTTAAACCCCTTTAGCTGATTACTATCATTCGAGTACTTTCTGTGTTACGTGCACGGCGTCTTATTACAGTGCGCATATTGTGTGAACTGAGTGAGTACATGAAATTCTATCTCCACTATTGTGTAACACAGTGTAGTAAAAAAAAAGAGGATGAACTCTCTCCTCTCTCCTTTACAGTCCAGGGTAAGGTAATGTTTTAGTGTGTGTCAGAGTGGGCGTTATGTAATTTGCATGTATGTATGTAATCTGTCTTACAAGGTCTCTGTAATATTTTGTTGTCCACTGCTTGGTGTCACCTGGAAGTTGCGTGACACCTTCACAGACACACACTTTTACATGTTGCCTGAAACAGCTCAACTTATTGCACTTAAATCTACTCAATATTACAATATTATGCTTGTACTTAATTCAGTCTTAATTACTGTCCTTCTATTTCTTAGATATTTTTATTTCTCATATTGCAGTTTACTACTCCTGCCTGCTCTGTGTACACTGGTGGAAAGTGACTAAATGCTCAAGTACTGTTGTAAAGTACAATTTTGAGGTACCACTAAATGCTACTCCACTACATTTCAATTTTAACTCCACCACATTAATTTCTAGTTAATTTGCAGATTCAGATTATTAATACAAAATAAGTAAACTAATATATTCGGGTGTGTTATTACAGATTAAGATATCCATCAGTATATTCACTAATTAAAATTACCCCCACCTTTTCCCGCTGCAACATTAAAATGATGAACATATTAACGTGTTACTAATTATAGTTCAATAATATCATATAATGTACATTAGCCTATTCTGGAATTTTTATACTTTTGATTCTTTTTTTCCCTTTTTTCAAAGGGTTTTTGTGTCCAGATTGAGAGACTGAGGATATATGGTGTTGTATGTTGTGCAGATTGCAATGGTTTCTGAGACAAATTTGTGTTTTGGGGCTATATGGTATGAAATAATATTTACTAATTTAGTTTCACTTGTTCCTGGGATGTCTACAGGATCATGATTATATTATTTAATCCCATAGACACATGAGTCAAGATAGCCTAATATTCCTGTTTGACATAACTGTCAACATAAAAAACGTAAAAAGGTCTGTCTTAAGGTATTTATAGTTTCTGAATCCTGAGGAAGTGAAAAAAAGCAGTAAAATTCCCCTCAGACTACTGTATCTCTGAACTAACCATTTAACCATATCACACACGTTTAGGCTAATGGTCTCCTTTTGATAACCAATATAATGACTGATGTAGTATTTTTTAAATTTTCACCAAGCCTCCCCTTAAACACTTTGGAGCCTCCTACTTTGAAAATCTTTGGGTTCAGATATCCAGATGTATAGAATGTAATTAGTCCTAATCTACTGTTACCAGCTGCAAAATTAATTGTAACTGTTAAGTGTAGTGTACATTAAAGCATTATTGATTATAATCCAATAATTTAATATACGTGATTCTTTAATGGGTCAATCTACAGTAATTTGACTAAAAGTATCTTAACTCAAAGTCAACCTAGTCTTTCAGAGACTTTCAGTTGCCTCTTGTTTTTCTCCAGTAGCAGATGGAGTTTGCGCATAGCAATGCCACACATAGTTATCATAATAAGTAGGCTAGTAGTGATAAAGAAATGGTCATAAAGTTGTTCATGTGGGCAATATATTATCAGTGGTTTACAGGATATAGATAAAGCTTTTTCTTACACAGTGAACAGATGTTAGACCACATAGTGGCCAGTAGATCATTATTTTATTTTATTTTATTTTATTTTATTTTATTTTATTTTATTTTATTTTATTTTATTTTGTTTTATTTTATTTTTTTTATTCTATTCTATTTTATTTTATTTTTCATTTTATTTTATTTTCCTTTCATATGCCTCATCTGATTGGTTCTTCTGGATAAAGAGGGCGGGCTGATTAATGTGATTGGTTAATCCCTGGAAGACTCTCCCTCCATTGGTCCAGACGGACGTCACTTTGGGGCTGCTCTGGCTCTGTCTTCCTGTGTTGCCGCCCTTGGTGTGAGTGAGAAATCAAGCACCGGAGACATCGCGTTCATTGGGAAGAGACTGGCGCTGTTTGGACATTTCCTTAGTTAGGTCCCGTTATCCTCAGGTAAGGAAACAGATAACTCGGGGGTTAGAATTAGCGTGTGAAGTCATTGAACGTCTTGGCTGTACGGTTTTAAATGCTGTCATTTCCATATGTTGCTGGTTTAGCTAAACGGTTAGCAACTTGAGTCAACTGCAGAGGGTTAGCCTGTTAGCTTCTGCATGTCATCGGGCTGTTTCTGCATCCGACAAATGTAGTTAAGTTACCAAAGTAAGTGTCACATAAACCACTCGGTTCTGGCTTCAGCTGTTTATTAGCTGACGTGTGGTTTGTTACGTCAGGCGACGATAACCGCGATCAACTTGTTTACTGTCAGCGTGGTCATCTAAACATGTCAGGAGCGAGTTAAAGCTAAGCTAACCGCCCGTGGACAGGAGGAGATGGATGAAACTATTTGATCCAGGTCAACTAAGAAACTATACTGAGAAACTATAACGCACCAGTGTGATATGTGTCATTTTATTGCAGTGCCAAATGTCCCTTAATCATCCTGGTATCTGTTGTGTTGATCTTGTTGTTTTGTGAATGGGTGTTTCTCCTTGTTTATACAATGTAGGACTGATTTAATCCTGCCCATCCCTGTCAGACAGACAATGCATTTAACAAACAGGGCATCATCCTGTCAGTGTTTGACAAAGACAAGAGTTTCTGTGTTTGAGGACATGCTTTTGGTGGGATGACTCACACCAGTGTGGTGGGTTAGTAGATAGTAAAGGTAAAGGCTGTGGTTTTTTTAAGCAGCACTCCTTTGTTAAGGTGTCAGTGAGTCAGTTATCACAAGTCTTGTCAAAGAGCTAATTTTAGTGTGTGTGTGTGTGTGTGTTCTCAAAGGTAGTTTGACCAGCAGGGCTCTATGGTGAATGAAGGGTGTGGTCCAAGTGTTAAGGAGGACGTGTGGTTTTTTTCCTTTAAAAGCCTGAGGGCAGGTGGCCCTCCTGAAGCGATGAGAGGCTGTGGTGACCGCTGACATGGCATTTTTGTTGATACTGTCTGCCTACTGTGCCACCCTGTGCAGCACAGTACTGCAGATAAACAGGCTCCTCTCACATAGGATGTGTTGTACCTGCATAGCTTTCACTGCAGAGTGAAACCTGGCTGTGAGAGCCTGGTTTCACCCTCGCTGTGACTAGTGAATAATGGCTTGTCATTAGCCTAGTTTTTATAATGGCGTAAAAGTGGCAGCCTTTCTTTAACCTGTGTCTTTCACTCTACAGCGCTTGCTAGTCCTTGCTGAGCTGAAAGGCAGGGCACTCCTTGAAATGTGTTCTCATTATACAATAATGGACTGTGTGTCTGGAGTGTGTGCGGCTGAAACAGGGGAGTATACAAATCAGGCGTGTTTGTTGGAGGAACACCCCACTTCCTGGCGGGCCCTTGCCAGTTTTTTTTTTTTTTTACAAGAGCTGGAGGCACAGAAATATTTCAGTGAATGAAAAACACAAATGTTGATTGTTTGCTTTTTCTGACACATAGTTTTATTGACTGTTATAAAAAAAAAATACAGTGATTTTGGGTCTCATAATTAAACTAAAAAAGCCTGGTTATCATGCACGCTGTAAACTGTCCGGATACTGCTCTGCTCTCACGGTTGATTTCCGCCTTTTTTTCCCGTCAGCATCACATTATTAACTAACATTTAGAAAAAGATGTTTGATATTTGTGAATTTATTCTGAATCTGAATCTTCCACGTCGGCATCATGGTGCACCTAAAATAATCAAGTTTTTCCCCCACCCCAAGCATGCACTGATACACAGTCAAACATCTGTCATAACTATTTAAAGGACCAGTTTGTAGGATTTACTGGCATTTAGCGATGTGCGGTGAGATTGCAGTCACCTCGTCTCACCCTTCGCTCACAAGTGAAGTGTGTTGGAGAACGTGTGGTGGCTGACAGACTGTATCTAGAGCCAGTGTGTAGTCTTTCTGTTGTGGACGACTCTAGTAACATGACAGCCTTCATGGAAGAGGATTCCCGCCATCTATAAACGGCTCGTTCTAAGGTGAGAAAAATAGAGCTGTAGTCAACCAAAAAAATTTTGGTCAGCTGAAATTCTGCCTCCTTAACCAAAAAAACAAAAAAAACCCAAAAACTGAATGTTATCTCTAGGTTAATTAAATCAGCCACAGTGCAATGAGTGCACTTTACCTGCTTGTCTAAGGTGATGCTGATCAAAGGTACACAATGTTATCAAGCAAATGAATTCCTGCAGTTTGACCATTTCTTTTTCACATGTAGTTATATTGTTACCCTCAGAGCATCATCTACTTTACTTATGCACACACTGGTGACGAGGCTCACACCGGCTTCCGTATACAAACAAAGCTCAGCACTATAACACACGTTGTGCTGCGGTGTAACTAACAGTAACTGGCATCCAAACGACTACTTTCAAATAAGGTTTAACGTTCTCAGTTTGTCTTGACTGCCCCTCAATATTACAACATCAACACCGCCCCAGCCAGAGGGAGCAGCCACATTAGCAACAGCTAGCTCCAAATTCAACAGGTTAACCCACAAAATAAACACTGAAACAAAAAAATAAAAGCAAAAGTTACAGCTTTCGAGTTTGAATCAGGTCACAGACAGCCGGTATATCTATCACTGGGCCTGACAGCTCCCAGTCTCACAGAGTGAATCCACACACATATTGTTATCAAAAATAAAGTTTTTATTCTCCCAGCTCCTCTGTCCTGAGGCTTGGAATCAATGTAGTGATTTGTGCTGGTACTTTGACATGGAGTCAATTAGTAGCCAAGTCAATGTTCAGTAACTAGCCTGTCCCTCAACAATTAAGTACATCAGGTCTGCATATGTCCTGCTGCCTGACAATAATTGATTAAGAAGTGCTTCTCTCCTCAGTAAAGTAACACAAGTGACTGTCCAACCAATGAGAATGTGGTCGGAGAAAGCATATCGACCAATCAATCAACCAGAAGGTGTTTTCCCAAACAAAAACACACCAATTCTTATTTTAGAGTGATAATGAAAACATACTTATGGATATTATATTCTGTTTCTGCTATATTCAGCTAGTAGATCCCTGTAAATCTTACACACTGGACCTTTAAACACCTATTCTCCTGACACCTATATCTCAGTGTTTATGTATTATAGTGAACCTATATTAGTGACAGCATAATCAGACCGTCTGTTGCTATCTCTGTCTCCCTCCATCTGTTTTCTATCATTTCTGACACTTTAACAGGCACTCAGGAGGCTGAACTCAAAAAGGATAAAGGAGAACTGAGTAACAACAGGGCGTAGAGAATAAAAGTGGAGGAGAGTAGGTGGGAGGAGGAAGTACAGACTCTCGTCCCATGGGTAGCTGAGCTGGGTCAGTCTAACTATAGTCTTTTTGTGGGTGGTGCTCTATAATAATGTAATAACCGTCAGGGCTTCCTGTTCATGTCTGAACTGCAACTTACTATTCCTCAGTTTAGATCTGAAATAGCACAGGCAACCTGGATGTTGACTGCAAGAATTATACTTTCAAGGAGATACACTTAGTATGTTTTGTATAGCTGCTATGAGTTACATAATAGGTATAAGCCAGAGATATCTGGAGTGGCGTCTGATATCGTATCACGTACTTAATGGCCCAAATAGTCTGTCGACATGAATTTTGAGGGAAGATGAAGCCTCAGCATTTCAGCTGAAACATGTTCAGACATTTCATTTAAAACATGAATAAGCTCTATTGGAGGGAGCGATGACAAATGTAGAAACTGATACTGATAGTTTACATTTCACTTTTACTTTTCTTCTGTGGTGTAATTTCTAAAAGAAGGCTGTAAGTCTTTTGCCCATGAAAGAAACAAATCAAAAGCTTTTCTTAACTTCAGTCACAATATAACATTGTGTGATCTTGTGATCTTCTTGTAAGTTATCTGGTCAAACAAGTAGGGGTGTAAATCACAAGTTTTATCACTATCACTATTTATCAGTATCACTACTTTATTGTTTTTGTGCCCTAATGTCATTTTGGACTGTAAAATATCCTGCCTCCAGTACAGATCTTTGTCACAAGCGTTGACCACTTTTGAGGGATCACTGCAAAAAATGTGTATATATTCAATATTTCACATATAATATACTGTATAAAGAATATCAGCAGATATATCAGAATTTGATTTTTTTTTCGCTCCCTAGTATTGATATCGGCATCAGCCCCGGTATTGGTCAGGCCCTATTGTTGATTTACGATTTACGTAGAAAAAGGTTAAAAATCTTGATCAGTGTTTCCAAAAGCCCAAAGTGACGTTCTCAAATCTTTTGTTATGTTCTCAATCCAAAGATATTGAGTTTACTGTCATAAAGGAGTCAAGAAACCATAATCAGAGAAATTCTAAGCTTTTTTTCTTAAAACAGTTACTCAAACGGATTCATTGATTATCAAAATAGTTGTTGATTAATTTAATACTTCAAAAATAATCAAATTATCCTTATCATTGAAGCTGCACTATTTTTTTCTCTGCAGTAGATGAGTGTTTTTTCTATTAAGGCTTGGTTTCACGTTGGTCATACATCCGGCAGCCTTGTTTACATCAGTCTGATCACTTCTTCTTTCACACTGGAATTAAAGTAAGTACTAAACATTTAGCCTGTCAGGTGACTTTAAATCGTGATTATTTGTGGCTGTGTCCTTGCGCAGCCTTCAATAATATGTATGTTTGTGTCTTCAAACAGTAGCCTGAGCCGGGGGTCAGGTCAGTGTAGCAAAGTGTAAGGTGAGTGTAGAGGTCAGTGTAGGAAAGTGTGTAAGGTGAGTGTGGACTACAGACAGGTTTGCAGTATTATTGGCTCTGAGCCATCTGTTGTTGTCTTGAAGGATTAGCAGAGAAGAGAAGGAGAAAGGAATCAATCAGATTGGACTAATGGATCCTCTCAGTGTCTCTGCCTCAGCCTGAGCCCACCCAGCGCCATCATTATCCCTGTCTGAATGCTCCATTACTCTCCTGTCTGCACTTTCAAAAGTACTGGACCACAGTTTAAACAGTGGACGTTGTTTTAAATGTGTTAAATTATATGCCAGTGTAAAAAGTTTTTGAAAAAAGCAGGATAAATAATGTGGCAGCGTTGTTATTTTGAGCTGATCTTGTCATAAGAGCATTATATGTGTGAGTGCAAACATGTGCGACCTAATGCTTATCCCAGGCTGAGGGGGTCTCTGCTTTTTCCACACCCTGGCCAGAAATGTCATCCCATCATTGCCTTTTGCGCATCTTAGAATTTGCACATCTCCAAATTAGGACCAAGAAAGCCATAAATCAAACTTAAAATGGTACAAGATAAATCTTTCCATATGCTCTCACAGTCCAATTCGACTGCTGTGTAAGGAAATTAATTCATAGGCCTAGACTTGAGGGATTTTGGCAGAATACATCAAAGTCTTCATTTTGAAAACATGTTTTTATATTCTGGAAACATGGCCGGCTGTAAAGGCAGACCACAGTCATGATCACAGTAAACCCTCCATATGTTTTTTATATCTCTGTACATCTCAGGCATGATCGTGAAAGATCAAAAAAACTTCCCTTTCCCAAAACATGCGAGCAAAGGCTTGTAAAAGACGTCATGAGAAATAAATCCTGGTGTTGTTCCATGATCACAACACAAAAGATTGCTGTTGTGGACGCAACACAGAAAATGATTTTCATATGATTTGGATTCATGGATATTTTTAATCTGTCAGATATATAATGCTGCACTTAAAACCTCGTTGGATGTATGTTGGTTTTCCAGCTTAGCGCTGTGTTGAAAGTTCTTTATTTTGATTTTTGTCATGTAATTTTTTAGGATTTTCTTCTCTAACCCTACTAAATACTTTTTATGTTTTATTTATATTTTTATAGTCTGATGTTTTCATTTGAGACAGATTTTGATGTCTGTTTGAAGTTTTTCATCACTGGATTAACTGATTAGTCGATTGAAAGAAACCGTTCACCAACTTTTAAGAATCAGTTAATTGTATCAGTCATTTTTAAAGCAATAATATCAATATTTGCTGAGTGTTTGAGTTTTGGACTGAAACAATTTGAAGACGTTGCTTTGTGATGAGCATTTTTCACAATTTTTGATATTTTGCAGTCTAAACGATAATGATAATGAAAATAATGATTAGTTGCAGCCATAACCACCTTACTTGTCGAGCACCATTGGCTCCATTGCAGCTTGAATGGCTGATCTCCTTCCTCTCAGTTAGCTGTGATGATATCCTGCAGCAGCAGTGTGCTAGACTTACTGCCTCTGTTTTCCAGGATCTGATTGAAGTGCTGCACAGTACAACATTAGTGTGGGACTATTATTGCTGATCATTATATTCATACGCTTTGATAAAAGTCATCATTGTTGACATTTGAGCACAGCTTCATCTCCTGCTTGCACTCAGGCTTGCAAATGCCCTAGCTATGACTCTCACAGTCATTTCAGGAATAAATGTGTGCAGTTGTGGTGCTCTAATGGAGGAGGTGAGGGGAAGAGTTAGTCCAGGACAGAGCTTGGACTGTGGAGAGGAGAGAGAACTGAACAGTGTGAAAGACACCCAGTCTTCAGGGAATTCCTCTGAACTGGAGAAATCACTCAGGCAGCTCCGAGGAAATGGCACTAAATGTTTAAAGAATCTTTGGCTAAACTACAGAGTTGGAGCTCAGCGTATTTTTCCTGCTGTCACCGAGTTTAGAGATGGTGCTGTATTTCACAACGGACATGAATCAGTCACTGTGTTTACAAGCAGAAAATATTCAGTTTTTTGTCTTTATGTCGAAAAAGACAATATTGCTACAAAGCTGTTTACGTGGGTAATGAAAATGAACAGCCCACTAGCTTCATGTTCCTGTTTACATGCAGCAATGCTTTTTGTGTTAAATAAAATGGTGGTGGACAGTCTCCTTCTTTCAGTCATCTAACATTCTTGTTGTGCAGATATCCAAAAACCTGATGATATGAAGGCTTTCTTAATGTATATTAATGTATGGATAAAAGTAGGTGTGTTTTTTCTTTCAACCAGAAGTTTGGACTTTATTTTGTGCATGCATCTCTACCACAGCTTTGCAAACAGTTGCCTAGTTGGTTTGTTTACAAGGAAGGGAGCTGACAATAAACAGGCAAGAGGACGTGTCACAAACTGCGATAAAAAGCTCAATTGAGATGCATATTCTAGAGCTGTGAGGGAATGGATTTTTTTTTCTTACCATGGCAATAAAGCAACATATTCCCACGGGAAGCCCATTTACCCTGACATTACTGGACTTGAAGCATACTGTCATAAGACTAGTGTAGCTCCTTTAAGGAACAGGGCAGAGAATAAGTGTGTGTGGTGTGCAAGTGAGGAAAAGCAAACAGCAGACTGAGATAGGTGGTGCTGTTCGCAGAGCAGAAACTTAATTAGTGTGTCAGTAAGGCAGTAAATGTACAGTACAAGTTACAGTGTGTCAGTTAATAAACGCTGCAGCTTCTCAAGACCAAGAAAAGTCTCATCTGTTTTTTTTCCCAACTGCTGGAAAAGTGAAGCGGGTTAGCCCTGAAATAAACCGAGAAGGAAATGCTGACACTTGCAGTACTTGAAGTAGGTGTGATCACATCCCTTTCAGAAGCCTCGTCTTCCAGTCTTGAGCTACAGTGTCTTTTATTGGAGATTTTGTTGTTCCCCTTCAACTGGCAACCCCATGATGCTTTGGGTCTTTGAGTCTGTTGACCAGTCAGAGGCTGTGTTCCTGACTTGTGCGTGACAGCGCTGATCCATAGATGTATTAATAGATCCATGCACTGATCTCAACAGAATAACATAAATGTGCTGCATATATGTCTAAGATATGTGGGACACGCCAGGATTATTCAGGTTTTAGGAGCATTCTTTAATCAGAAAATGCTACATTCACAATATCTAAATGGAATAAGTTGTTTCATTTAAATCTTTGGGAAGGAGTGTTTCTGGATTCAAATTGAGTTTTTTTAGGTGCTCAATGGATAGGGATACATGTATACAGAATAATCAGAAAAACTCCAAGGCACTCTCTTTTTTTAAACAATATAAAATGTCTTTATTGTCACGCATGGTCATATTGGACCTTAAAACAAACTTTTACTTGTTTATATGACTTGTATCAAATTCAGAATATTGTCTGTCCTGTATAATATTGGAAAATCTCCTCTGCAAACATGCTTTTTTTTTTTTTGAGAACAGCGTGAGCAGGCCGTTTGGGAAAAGTACAGTAAATCTGTGTACAGTTAAATGTGTGTGTGAGTGATTACGACTAAAACCATCTGTGGAGTCCTGCAGGGAATCTGGAAATCATGAGGTCATTTCTTGTTCGGACTGTGGCGTGGGAGCGGGAGCTGAAGGCTGAGGCCTCTTCATTTAGTTTGACAGGACACACACTCACTCCCTGCGGTAACAAATTCACTTATCTCAGATTTATTTTATCTTCGCTGTGGATTCTTATACATTAAGAGTTTACTCCAGTCTGTTCTGCCGCTGTTACAGTTTGCTTTATTTACAGGCGTTTATTCCCTAGAAGAAAAATAAATACATTTATTTTCCTAATCATCCATATCCTATCCATGCTTCGTTTGCTTCTTTTTAAAAGTTGATCAAATTTTCTAAAGTAGCACAAAGTTCCACAGAGTTGTCAGTGATCCTCAAGGGAGCAGTCAGATGATTTGTCTGAGCCTGAGAAAGTTCTTCCTTTGTTCCAGCTGTGTGTGTGTTGCATCACTGCAAGGCCTCATTATCCAGCCCAGCTGTGATCCACTATTGTTTCACAGGGAAAAGATAAACAGCGTCCATTCTCAGTTTAGATATAATTACTCAATGAGAAGGAATTTTATGCCCCGTCATCCTGAATGTTTATTTTTCTGTGTCTGTGCCCTCATGTGTCTCCAGGTAGCCCCTCCCTGGTCTGGATCAGTGAGCCCCGAGAAGAAACAGTGTGGCTGTGGTCTGCTGTTCAGTGTTGCTTAGCGAGCTATAGCCGGCACCATGGCGTTGTCGTACAAGAAGGACCTGGACAAGTACAAGGATCTCGACGAAGATGAAATCCTCAACAAACTGTCGGCGGAGGAGCTTAAACAGCTGGAGACAGCCCTCGAGGAGATGGATCCTGAGGTCAGCACTCAGTCAGGGTTGGAGGAGCTCCAGGGCTCTTTAGTGGGAGGGAGTTCCTGTGGTGAAGGGATTATTTCGGAAAAAATATCAAATTTAAAAATAAAAATGTTTTAATAATGAATTTTATGCAAATCTAGAACATAACTAGTGTGACCTGGTAGCAAAAGATAACACAAACCAGGAAATGCTGCTTGATATGAAGTCATGCATAAAGTTATGCATAACATACCAAGCAAGACTTCCTGGATCAAGTTGTCTTTTTTAACTTTTGCTCTCTAAAAAGCACCTGTTTGACCAGCCATTCAAGCCATGCAGCGCTTCCTTCTCCCTTTTTTTTTAACTTTTATAACCTGGTACCAATAAGTTTATGTTTCTTGCTGTGTGTTCTTGTTTAGTGGTTTGTAGAAAGTGGACTTGTTGGGGCTATGAAACGGGATGAAAATTTTACATCATGATTATACTGACAGTGTTACTGGCGAGTTATTAAAATGTACGATCATAAAGCATTGATACACACTGAAATCATTTAACAAAGTTTTATATTGAAAATCTCTCAGTGATGTTAAATGACATCATATCCTTTGCGATGTCGGTGTTTTAATTGATGCAAAACAGACTCATGCTGCTGCTGCTCTATGGCCACCAAATATTTAGGTGGTAAGAAGTACTTGTTGCCGGCTAGCTACTGATATGTCAGGGCTACTGAAGTCTTCTTACAGGAGAACCAGAAACACAAAAGGCAGACGATGAAAAAAATTAAATAGAAACGAAAATTTAGGAGTAAATGGAAGCAGGAGTGTAAGTGGCTAAAATATGACACATCTGGGGTTGTAATGTTCTGTGGTGTGTGTGCTTCCAGTTTCCTCAACTAGCCAAGAAGTCATGATTGTTTTTCACTGGAAACAATGCTTTCAGGAAACACCTCATCACAGTTCATGGGAAACTTGTGGAGAACACAAGTCTTCAGTTAAGTTGTGTCAAATTGTTTGTATGAAAGTTTATAGTTGGGCCACCAAAAACATGCTTTGACCACCAAATTTAGGGGCTTGGTGGCCCCCATGCCATGTCATCACAGTTGCATTTCCTGGAATTCACTGCACAAATTCAAATCATCAAAAAATTCTATTTTTCCCTCTCTATGACAGAGTATTAGGCCAACATTAAAGGAAAAAAGAGAGGAGGAAGATTTTTCTTATCTTCAAATAAAGTCAAAATGCCTAGAATAATGTTGAAATGCTGGGGAAAAAAACTTCCTCCTCTGATTTATTTTTTGCTTTTTCTTGACATTTCAGGCTGTGTTCTTGACACGTTGACTTAAGTCTAAACATTTTGACTTTATTCTCAGAATTAAAATAAATCCTCCTTTCTTTTTTTCCCCTTATTCCTGGCCCTCATACTCTTCTGCACCTCCCAGTCCCCAGCCTGTTTGGTTGGGGAAAATAATTTAAAAGGGGAGTCTGAGCTGCAGTGACTCTCTCAGCAGGCTGCCAAGTGTTTGTGTGTTTATTTGCGAGTAGAGCTAAAGAGAATAATGAAATCCCCCCTCCAGGCGCCTGGGCGTTTTATTTAAATTCCATCTAAACTGAGTGAGACAAATAACCTTACATGGTGACCCACAGGAAAGGCTCACAGGAAACAGGCAGCAGCAGTGGGGGAAATATTAATTTGTGGTCTTATGTCATTAAAGTAGAATTTGGTGTGTTCACAAAAAGGAGAACTGCTTTTGGCTTCAATAGCTGTTGTTCCCGCAGGCTGAGTAGACAAACTTTTTACACATGCTCATTAACCTCCTCCAAGTTTTCACTCATGTACGACAATGGTCCACAGTTGGTTGCATTTTTATTTTTTTGGTCTTTAAAGTTGTGAGGCTTTTGTTGATCAAGTTAAACTAGTTCACAGTATGTTTACTTCCTGTGCATGGAGTATACTGGCATTTCCTTGTACTGCTGAGAACACGCCAGTATATTGGTAGGCAGCTCTTTCAGCCTGTCTCTGCAGTGCACAATTATGAAAAGTACTTGCAGAGCTGAAAAGCCTGCATAGACTGCACAGATAAAATTCATACCATACTGATACCATATCATCTTGAGCTTTGGGAAACACTGATCAACATTTTTCACCATTTTCTGATATTTTGTGCACCAAACAACTAATCGATTAATCGAGAGAATAATCGTCAGATTAATCGATGAAGAAAATAATGGTTAGTTGCAGCCCTCCTCAGAAACAAGCCTTTGCAGCCGCCACTTCAATCAAAATCTAAAAAGAGCACAATATTAATGATGTTATTGTAGCCTGATCTTTATCTGCAACTGTGCAGAAATACCAGGCTTAAACAGAATGAACAGACAAAAAAAATCTGCCAGCATTTGAATGTTGTTTAAGACTCCGTATGTTAACTTTACAAACAAAGCTTTGAGCTATTCGGTACAGCCCTAATTTACTACTTAACATTTGATCCAAGTCTTTAGTGACAGTATTGAATCTTCATCATTTGATGGAGGTCTGATGTGTCTCTTTGACTCCTCTCTCAGAATGCCCTTCTCCAGCGGGTTTACGTCAGAAGGACCAGACGACTAAGAAAGCAACAGGAACATTCAACAGAGACAGTCTCCTCAAATACCTGGAGAAGGAAGCCATGGAGTACAAGGACAGAGAGGACGTAGTGCCCTTCACTGGAGAGAAAAAAGGTGTGTGTGTGTGTGTGTCGTTAGTGTTTGTTTATTATAAAGCAGCAAACAGAGAGTCGTTCTAACGTGAATATTTACTATGTTAAAAACTTTCTTAAAAATTACTTAAAGTCAAAATAGAGAAAGTGGACAGATAACAGTCCTCGGCTGACTGTTGATTTCTGCTGCTTTTTTGATTGACTGATCTTGACTGTCTCTTGAGATAAATTATGAAGGTCAAGTTGTCATTGAAATAATGACAAACAAAATAATATACAGGGTTATATACTGTGCCGTGCCTCATCAAAAGCATCAGCAGTGTGGTCCCATCACATGTTAGTGATGTATGTCTCAGGGGATGAAGAATCGAGGTGTGTCTGTGTGTTTGTGTGTGTATCAGCAGAGCAGACACACAGCAGTAATTACCGTCCCGCTGTCTCTGCAGGTATTATTAATGCATGTCTGCTCTTATGCAACGTACAGCACTGAGGGGGAGGTGTGTGTGTACCAGGGGAGAGGAGGCAGGGAGTGTCAAAGCAGCAGGCTAAGTTAGGATTAACTGTCTTGATTACATTTGTTTATTGATGTTAGCTGATAAATTTGTGTTTTCTATCATGTCAGTTTCTTAAGCAGTGGTTCCTAACCTTTTTTTTTTTTTTTTAACCACGGCACCCTTATTGTAGAATAAAAGCCAACAAATGCACTAATGATTTAGGAATAAATATCAAACTTAAAATAAACAATGAATATGTGAGTATGTTAATGGGACTTGTGAGCCTGTTGTTTATGTGGGGAGAGAGAAAGCTCAGCCCTGCAGGTCTGACTCCACTGAAAGGCAGCTTCTTGTCTTGTTTTCATGTCAACCGGAGATGAGAGCATCAGATCACACGTATGCTGATGAGAATGCAAAATACCGCACAGACAATGACAGCTATCTGTCTTCCACAAGCAACTGAAACCACTACATTAAGCTGTCACTAAGTAGCGTTGAGTCTAATTTTAGTTTTTGTTGGTCAGCTCAGATTCAGTCATCTTATGCTGTGTTTGGGGGCTGTATCAGCACTTGAAGCAGGTTGTTAAGCAGTATTGTTTGCTCAATAAAAGGCTGCAGGTCAGTCAGTGTGCTGTGCTCCAGTTCCTGTTTTTCCATTGAAAGTATCTGCATTTCTTGGAGCTCTGTTTACAGAGTAAAATCTTTCCGTCACTCGCTCTGACGATCAGCTACTTTTCTGTCTTCAAACTCCTGAAAAGCTGATGATCTGCAGATGATTTAATGTGGTGAAACGTTAAAAAACCCACAATAAATTAACAGTGACTTGCAATGACCCACTTTTTGGAACTACTGTTCTAGAGATTAGGAAGCCCTGACTTTACATGCTGAAGACAGAGGCAGACTTCTATGTTTTTCTCAGACAGAACTATGCAAATCAGGGCCTAAAGACTTATTTGAATAGAAGTGACACAGATTTTTGTCTTTGGCTTTGCTCGTTAATTTAAATGCCAGTCAACAAACATCCTGGTGGCTCACTGGTTGAAGATGCTACTGTCAGTCTAGCTGTGGTTTGTCTCATGTTGTAACTATAAAATTAAAGGGAAACTATCCCTTTAAAGTCCACCTCCAGTTATGTTTTTAACAATGTAAAATCCTCTGCAATAAGTAAGATATTGTGTTTGATATGTCTTGCATATAGCTCTACACCTTGCTTTCATTTAGTATTCAAGGATTCAGGAACATGCAAATAGTCCCCACTAGGGTTGGGCGATATGTTAAAATTCAGTCGACTATCACCAGCCCGTCCATCGGCGATTGGCGATATATTTATCCCCTCCTTCCACCTCCTCCCGTCCCCTCGAGTGTCAGCTGGGAGATGTGCACAAGTGGCGCAAATTGTCAAGTAATGAAATATTCTCACACCTATTTTCCTTTCACCTTCTGAATTTAAGTTTACCAAACTAAGACGAGCTTAATTTGCTCATTAACTCCTCGTAAAACACACTTCATTCAAAGTCGACAGAAACACACGTAAAACTCACCAAATCCATCTTTGTTAGCCTGTCCACTTTTCAAACAATCACCAACTCTGGTTTTGTTGAATTAAATGTGTAATTCACTGCGTGAAAAGAGTGCAAAGAGTCGAACTCTGCAGGCTGTTTATCTCTGACTCCTCACCCAGCTCAGCGCACTCATGATCCAACTGACCCCTCCACTTTGCAGACCCTTACATTAGCTAAATAAAATGACAGATATCGCCCCAAAAATTAGCCAAAAAAAACAACGCCCAATGGATTCAGCCCATTGTCGATGGACAGCGTATTCCTCCAGTCATCCAACCCTAGTCCCCACCCTCTCCACACATACCCCAAACCCCTACCTCTAAGTAGCTGCACCTGGCCTCTCCTCTGTTTTTCTAGCTATTCATGGTAACTAGCTACATCCAGCTTCTCCTGTGGGATGGACATCGTCGCTAGCGATATGTATAGTGTGATCCCCTCGATTAACAGAATTGGTTCCTTAGGTTTTTAACCTCATATACTCAGCCTGACTGAATCTGTTTTTTGAGACTGCCTTTGCTCACTGCAGTTTTTAAAGCAATAAATGCTCAGACATGGTGTTTACTACTTATTTCGCTCTTGATATGTCTCGTAACACATTAAAAACAGCACATGGACACGTTAACAAGGTTAAGGGAACATGACTTTCACCGGAGGAGGTCTTTAAGTCCTAAAGCTATAAAAATAATCTTTAATATTTTACAGCTGTTAATGTGGTTGTGTGTGATACTCACATGGTTATATAATCAGGCTTCTTAGCAGCTGTGTCTGTAGTATTGGCATTGGTGGAGTGAAAAGACACACGGCGATTGAATGTGGGATGCATCATCCTTACAACAGTCTGTGATATGGAGTTGTCGACGCAAAGGGGAATAAAATGTCAGAGGACTCAGTAGATGTTTGTGGCAGAAATTATCTCACATGAAGGTGAAATAAACACCCACTGCTGCTCGTCCAGATGGGATTCACGTTGCTGTAAAAACTGAAATAACCTGATCTTCTCGTTTCCAGACATACTTGTGGTAAGCTTAATCACTTTGTGAGAGTGAGACAAGGGAGATGCTTTATGTGACAGCATGATAGAAAAAAAAAAAAACAGAATCGTCAGTAGAGTAGAAAAATTACTGGGTAGAAATTCTTGTCCAGAGGAATTCCTTTTGTTGGGATCTGGATGCTTCTCTCTCTCTCTCTCTCTGAGAGGAAATATGGAGCTGACATCTTCCCTCTGACCCAACCCTGGCCTGTGAGAAATTATACTCCCTGTGTGGATACGTGTGTGTGTGTGTGTGTGTGCATGCATGAGTGTGTATGTGGTGTGCCCGTATGACAGCATGGAAAACTCAAATCACTGCGGT
Organism: Lutjanus argentimaculatus; assembly: GCA_034769285.1. NCBI lineage: Eukaryota > Metazoa > Chordata > Actinopteri > Lutjaniformes > Lutjanidae > Lutjanus > Lutjanus argentimaculatus. The sequence continues at coordinate 33,523,627 of JAWZSL010000002.1, forward strand.
GGTTCTGTGGAATGTGGCTGATTCTCTTCCCCTTGTTATATTCACCCCCTGCTGTTAGATAATGTGGTCATGAGTGTTTGTGTCTCCTCTCAATAACGCAAGTGATTTCAGAGGAAAACAACCTGCTTAGATACCATGGCAACCATGGCAGCCGTTTAACCACCTAAATGTTTTAAATTGCAGTCGGTCCGTCTTACTACTTGTCTTTTTTTTACTCTTCATTCCTTCGGTTCATCCTTGATTTCCTTTAGGCTAGAAGATGGTTCAAGTTGATTATCTGTGGACATGTACTATGAGTCTATTTTTAGAGGGGGACATCATTGCTGGCATGTTCAGTGGGGTTCAGTTGAGGTTGAGCTGGCGCAGTCGAATGAGTTATCACACGTCAGAGCAAAGGAATATTTATTGTTGTTGCACTAATTGGAGCGTTCAAGGCATGCTTTCACTGAAGTCTGATTAACATCATGTTTGTTGAGGTTACAGAGGAGGGTGGAGCTGTCGCACCGATGAAAAGATACCAAACGCACAGCACATCTGTACCACACACCTCCAGCGTTCAGTTTCTTATGAGCTGCTTTCATCGTTGAAACATTTGCCATTAAGTGGCCATGATGTGTAACAGGGGACTGGTCCTGCAAATAGAGTAGAAATTAGATTACCATCTACTTAACATTCGTATATGTATTGAATGAAGTAATGACACAGACAGCTTAGCTGTTTTTGCGTCACCAAGGGCCCGCTCAAGATGGCATTATGTGACGAGCTTCAACCAGAGGTGCTTTCCCCGTTCGTTTTCTGTCTCCATCATTAGCAGACTGTTTCTCATTTTTTTTAATTGACTGCACGAGGCAGTCAGAGGAACACCAAGTTTCACTGCTACATCTCGTTGACTCGTTCATGACAGTTTGGCATAAATTTTCGAGAGAGTATGTTTTTCATTTTCCCTTCATGATTTCATTGTGAACCCACCACCGGCCTCTGGTACCCAGCTAGAAGCAACGGGTTACTGTTCGGCAAAAAAAGTATAGAAAAGCAAAAAAGAATTACTGTTTTTCCATTTGTTGTCACGTATGAAAAGACCCAAAATGAAATGTTTAAAGAGCATTTGTGTGGAATGATTGTGTCCCAAGCTTTTTGGATTTTTTTTTGCCTACACAAATCAATTGTTGTGATTTGGTAATGCTGTGAACAAACCCACACGGGTGAGACAAACTTATTTTGAAGAGCAAATGAAAGCCAACAGTTTTTTGTAAACATCGATGACAGTTTACAGACTCACTTGCTGTAGTTGTGCGTAAAGTTTTTTTCTTGTGCAGTGAGGGATTATTATAATTTTGGGTGTGCTCAGATTTCTGTTTCACCTCCAAATATTGTGGTTCAGGTAATCTTGCTGATCCAGACTCATCCGACTTTGTTATAGCGACATCACTGCATTCCCAGACCTCAGCAATCACTTTGTGGAGTTCTCAGAACCCATTAACCTTAAAGGTATAATTTGGATTTTTTGAAGCAGGGTTGCATGAGGTACTGATCAATAGTCAGTGTATTACCTACAATATATGGTGGTGGAGAAGCAGCAGAAAGCTAAGCAGTGTACTCCAAACTGGTGCGCCAAACGCCATCTGATGTAGCTTATACACAAATTATGGATAAGTACCTCATACAAACCCATTTAAAAAAAATCCCTTCAAAGTTCCTCACTGTGTCAAAAGCAAAGCAAACAAACTTGACACGACTGCTATCAGCATCCACAACACCAGGATGATGTTTTATGTTTATAACTTTTGCACAAGACGAATGGTGGTGATGAATGACTTGGAACACTGAATTAAAATACACGTAAGGCATTGTTTGCATGAATGACAAAATCTATGGCCTTGACTAGAAAAATGAGCCAATTTTGCATCAGCGTGATGGAAGCCGACTTATCAAAAGGGCTCAGACTTCTCCTTGGATCATGTGTGTCAAGTCAAAGCCATTCAAACCAACATTTCCTGCATCTGAAACTCTTGTTACACACAGAGACACCACATTATTAATGTGCATATTTTCCCTCAGCATTTGTACTATGTTGTACCCCAATGTCGTTTCATTTAATTCATGATACTTGTTGCTGTGGGGTCATACAGATGAAGGACTTTGGCCCTGTTTTGTTTTGTTTTTTCTTTTTCTCCTTCCGTGGGGCTAAATGTCGCTCCAGAGGGACTGGCACAGGATGCTGCCTTATGACTGTATTTACTGTTTACTGGCTTTCAGGAAGTGCCAGAGCCCCCCTCTAGGGACCAGTTTGGACAATTTGACTGGCTTGACTGACTAAGGAGGGAAAGGGGGGAGGGCCTGTTCTTGGGGTGTTTTTGTTGAAGGAGACGAGCGAATGGCACCCAATGGATGGTCTCCCCGTCCAGTGCAAGTGTTTGTTGCCCCAGCAGTGCAGTTTAGATTAGACTCCAGTCATTGTTCCATGACTTCCTTCGCTCTTTCCGTTGCTTCCCTCAGACAGGTTACCATGGCAATGCCATAGCTGTCAGACGTCACGGGTGGACTGAGATCAGCCAGTCTGACCCACTGATGTTTGGGGAATGTTGTGTAAAACTGCAGGAGACCCAGACTTATTTAAACAGCACATTTCTGTTGATCTGACTTCACCTCTTTGCCAGAAACATTATGACAAGATGGGAATTTCAACATACCATGAAGTCTGGCTAATCGTGATTGACACTGATGAAGAGAAACAAATGTGTGTATTACTGACTTAAAAACTGGAAATAGTCAATTTATATGATTTAACTTTTCGTTATGAAGTAAATATTGATTGCACCATGTAATAGCAGTAGAATAATGACACCATCTGTGATTAGATTCTTAAAATGCCTTGCTTTCATTATGCAAATCTGTCTGCCACCAGGCAAGATTTTTCCCAGGAAAATGATGTCTCCATTAAAGACTATATTAATGAACAAATCCATGCTTTGTCTTTGAATGTTTTCTCCTAACATTACTCTTCTCACCACCCAGCATGAACCCCTGCTGTAACTACTTGTTCGTGCTAACATTACTCAAACGATGTTATTACTATTCACACCATTACAATAGTTTTCAACGCACCTCTTCAGTGAACATGCTTCTTTCTTCTCTCTTATTTCCAGCGTCATGCTGGTCATTTCTCCATGGGGCTAGGCTCTGAGGAAATGATCCATTGCTGTGTACAGGTGTCTTCATGACAGCACCACAAATAATAATACCACTTGGAAATTAGGGCTGTCCTGAATAGCTTGTTTTTGAACTCCAAAGCCTCTTCAGCAGTTATTTAAAAAACCCAAAAACAAAGCTTTGCTATGACAGGGGTTTTGGCAGTCTGCGTCCAGCTCGTGCTGAAGCTGCTGTCTTTCGCCTTGTTAGAGAGGCGGTGGTATGAGAGACGACATAGGCAGGGGAGATCGAGTCAGAGGTGCACTGTGTACAGCTTGGGTTAAAGCCGCAGCAGCCCCAGGTGTTTCTCTGTTGGGCAAGATACTCAATACTAGTTTTGCTGTTGGAATACCATGGCAATAAACAAAGTTTCGAAGCATTCAGTTCAGTCCTGTTGAATAAACTAGACTGAGAGATGAAAAGTTGTACGTTTCCACTTTAAAATGAGAGAAAGAGAGTGATGACCATTTCAAGGTCCTGCTGTGAAGCGTGCTGTCTGATGTCAAATAAAAAGAAAAAAAGTAAAATGTGTTGTGACTTGAGATACAAGCCCTGAATAGAGTTGGTGTTAATTCCAAACTTATGTGTGAATATTAATTATACAGACGCTTTATCTGGGAATGAATCCATTTGCTCGTAGGCACTCGCACTCACTCAGGCTCAGACAGAACTTGGCAGTCATGCAGTCTTCTTATGACTGAGGCACAAGGATAGAGGATAGAGGAGGCTGTGGGAGAATAACAAGTCACATTACAACAGCTAACAGTTGGACTTTTTTTTTCTTTTTTCTTTTTTTCTTTTTTTACAGAAATGGTAGATTGTGTAACATCTCATAAAACCTTCATCCGGCTTGCATGTACCTGTTTCTTCTGTCTGTGTTGATGTTGAAGTAGTGCCTGCACATTTTAATGAGGGCTGAATCATCTCCCTCTCTCGTCTCCTCACTGTCGTTTCCTTCTGTCTCCACAGGTAAAATATTTGTTCCTAAGCAGAAACCAATAGAATCGCGCCAGGAGGAAGTCACAACCCTCGATCCAGAGTTAGAGGAAGCCCTGTCCAGCGCCACAGATACAGAACTCTGTGATCTAGCAGGTAAGAACTAGAGATCTACCAAGACCATTTTTCTCCTCCTAATACCAATTCCAATACCTGAGCCTTGGGTTCAACTACCAGTGCATCCAAATATATATATTTAACAAAGTATGGAGGTTAAACCCTTTGTAAAACATGGACAAATACAGAGAAAGAACGCCAAAGAACATGACTTTACCATCCTGAAGAAAAAATAGCATAGCAGGGTCCTGTTTATTTCTGTATACCAGACCGAATGGAAGAAAGAACAGACTGTTGCTGTGGACGCACTTCTGATCACAGACTCTGGAAGAGCTATAACATCATAAAATCATTTTAGAATTAATATTTTGCATCAAATCATTGATAGGCTGACGTGATGTCAGACTACACAGTCAGACTGTGTAATCTGATTAGTTAGATGTCACAAGTAGCCAATAAACACTGAAGGCTGTGCTGCGTACAAGCAAAGAAACAAAGCTGTACTAGTGAGTGAGCTGAGGTGTGTGAGAAGGGAAGGCAGCGGTATCACCAAAGTTGCAGTAAACATAACTATTTTCTTATCTATTTCTATGATGAGAAGCATGCCCAGTCTTTTTCACTCGACAGAGGCGACAGTGACGGCTTTTAAATCAGTCTCGCTTCCTTTTTCTTAAGACTCCGTGCCCACACAGTGTTGTGCTTCAGAGTAAAACGCACTGGTCTGGTCTGTCTTGTTTTGTCAGTGCAACTCTAAATTAAGATTTTGGGAGATTTTACTTTAAAAAGTAACAGCGGCAGTAAAACAGGATTTTGCACTATGATGGTTGAATTAAGTATGTGGTTCACATGCAGGCCAAACTGTGGGGGGTGATCCATACGGATCAGGGGTCAACTATGTTCCGTTAGACCACTAGCGTTGCACACACAGTGTTAGGGTTGTGAGAAACTGAGCCCAGTCTCTGCTGGGACCGTAAAACACAAGCTCCTTTCACTCCGACCGCCTTTCACAAGGCTCCGTCCTTTACTGTGTGTGATGATGGGGGGAATAAAAGGCCTCACTGAGCAAAATGACACCACTTGTCTGCCATGACCACCAGATTTGGTTACTGTTATTCACTTACTGGTGCATTTTTGAACCCTGGAGAACACATACGTACACACTTATTCAGCTGCTGAATCTGTGGTTTCTTGTGTTTGCAGCGATCCTGGGTGTTCACACGCTGGTCACCAGTACTCAGACATATGATGGAACTGGAAGTAAAGAGGGTTACAACAGTAAGTATAATCATAGATTAAATCTCTTAATTTAAATGTCCTAGAAGGATCAGTATCCTGACGTCTGCCTGTGTCTTTTCCAGATGTGATCAAAGGGGAGAAGATGAATCCGGTGTTTGATGAGCCTCCTAATCCCACCAACGTAGAAGAAACTCTGCAGAGGATAAAAAGCAACGACAGCTCCTTAACGGAGGTCAACCTCAACAACATTAAGGTACACAGAAACACAAGCTTTCAGTCTGTGTGTATACTGTATGCCTGTGTCTATCTTCGGACCATGGCAGTGTGTCTTTATTGTTTTTTCAGAACATTGCAATTCCCACGCTGAAGGACTTCGCCAAAGCCATGGAGAAGAACACACACGTCAAGAAGTTCAGCCTGGCAGCAACACGGAGTAACGACCCCATCGCTGTGGTGAGACAGAGTGACTTGTGGCTTTTTTTAATTGCTTTGTTCACACCGTACAACTTCATGTTTTTACATCTTTGCTTCATCTATTCGTTCCTCCTCTCAGGCGTTCAGTGAAATGCTGCGGGAGAACAAGACGTTGCAAAGTTTGAACTTGGAGTCCAACTTCATCACCGGGGTGGGCGTGAAGGCTTTGGTTGAGGCTTTGCGAGACAACGACACTCTCACAGAGATCAAGATAGACAACCAGGTACCAGATGCTTTATGGTCAGAGGCTTCATATGCAGTGTTTCCACTGCATGGCAGAGCTCAGCTTGACACACTTTTTGCACTTTTGTTGTCAATTTTAACATGAATTTTTAAATTAGCAGCTAACTCAAAATTGTAGTTAGTTAAAGTCACATTTGAGTCTTGCTTTTATTTGGTTTTAGTCAAGATTCAGTTTTAATTTTAGTTTTATGTTTTAGTCAATGTTTTAGTCATATTTACTGTATAAATTTTAGAATTTGTGGTTGTTGTGCATGATGTCTGTTTTGAGAAATTCATGATTCTAGTGATGATTTTCTTTGACCAGTCAGTAGTCTGCAGTGTTTTCATTCCACCGTTTAGAAACAGCTCAGCTCATTCTGAATCTCGAACAAAGTGATACCAAAAAAGTGCCAGGTACCAGGAACTATTCTCAGCTTTTAACAGAAGAAAACCAAAAAGAGCAAGTCGATTCAAGTGTTACCATGCAGTGAAAACGTCTTTAGTTTCTAAAAATTCCTGTGAAATTAAAGATTATAATATAAAGAATATTGTTTTGTATTTCTCCTTTTTATTTATTTATTTTTTTTTCATTGCTGTCATCATTCAGGGTCACTGTAGGTGATTACAGGGAACAAATGAATGAGGAAGTCTTTGTGCTCTTTCAAATAAAGTGGTTTCACGCAGCCTTAAAGTAGTAGAGTGTTTGTGCTATGCAATGTGCAGTTGAAGAAAAAGCCAACCAACACAAACCACCTCCTAAATAAGATAAAACACCAGTTGAGAGTTTCCAGTAGTGGAAAAGAAGTGGAACCTTATATCTTGTGGTCCAAGTCTGAGTCTTGTAGTCTTTTCTGCTATAAACCAAAGTGAAGCTGTGACTCCGATGGTCAGATCTTGACCTCTGTATGTTTATGTGTGTGTGTGTTTCAGAGGCAGCAGCTGGGTACAACCATAGAGATGGAGATAGCTAAAATGTTGGAGGAGAACAACAGCATAGTGAAGTTCGGCTACCACTTCACCCAGCAGGGACCTCGCTCCAGAGCTGCTGCAGCTATCACCAAGAACAATGACCTGGGTATGACACTTACACACATACATACAACAATTAGCAGTTTCTTAAAGGTATAGTTTGGATTATTTGATGTGGGGTTCTATGAGGTACTTGATAATCGGTGTATTACCTGCAGTAGATGCTGGTCGCCACACACCCAGTTTGGAAAAGCAGAGAGAAGCTCCAGCATGGAAGCTAAGCAATATACTGTTGTGGACAAGAGGGGTCAGCAGTGAAATGTATTTTAGCCACTTAAAAAAGTCCACCCAAAAAAATCAATATCAGTTAAAGTCTACATTATATTTAGAATAATTTCACTACTTTACTTTGCTGCCAGACAGTCATTTTTTGGTGGGAAAGCGCTGTTAGATAAGCCAAATATTGCTCTCTCCAAACCAACCAAACTCCACAGGCATGATCAGTCATTTTTACCTCACAGAACACAGAGTTGCTGGTCTACCGCTGCCTCGATCTGTTACTTTTGTTTGTGTTACTGCGTGACTTTGGTGATTCAGAATTATCTTTTTAAAACACAGAAGTCGCACAATAACACAAACAAACCAACAGATTGAGGGATCTGCAAGGTAAAATGACTGATTTTTAGGAGTTTGGTTAGTGTGGAGAGAGCAATATTTGGCTGATATAAAGACGTTTCCAATCGGAAAATGCTGTCTGGCGACAAGATAATGATGTGAAAATATTCTAACTCTATGACGTACACCTAAATTGATACTGATTTATGTGGCTAAAATACTGTCTGTTGTTGACTCCATTCACAGCAGTTCATTGCTTAGCTTCCTTTCTGGTACTCCTCTGTGCTTCTTCAAGTGGGGGGGGGGCTACTGTAGGTAACACACTGATCATTAATAAGTACCTCATACAACCCAACATCAAATAATATGAACTGTCCCTTTAAAACCTCCAAAAGCTGGGTGAGTTGTAACCCATCACATTACCTTTCATCCGGTACCTGGAGTGAATCATGACAGTTCCAACGTCTGTATTTTTTTTTCCATGTCAGTCCTCAGTGACGACCTCTCCTCTGTTTTAGCTCCTCGTCCTGTCAGAGTCGCGGTAGCACAGGTGTGATGCATGGGTGTGATTATGCGTGTGTGTCAGTGCATCGGAGTGTCTGAATGGAGCCCTCACTGCATTAACAGAATGGGGATTGACACAGTGTGATCAAACAGCCTTGAGAGTGACGACATCTCACTTCCTGTTTTCTGTTCACGCTGACACATGCTGTTGAAACGGGTTTAAACTTTGACCACAGAGCTCATGATGACTCACTTTGTGATAAACTAACAGGCCTGGTAGATTGAAGGCTGTGTAACATGTTTGCAGTTGTTCATTCTTGTGTCCTTTGCACAGCCAATTAATTCCTTTTGGGGTAAAATTAAAGGCATAGTTCAGATTATTTGTATGAGGTACTTATTGATCGTGTATTACCTACAGTAGGTGGCAGTTGGCATGCTCCCAGTTTGGAGAAGCAGTACGAGTACTGGTGTAGAAAGCTGAGTAATGTACTACTATGGACAGGGTCAGCAGCAAAACATAATTTAGACACTGAGGTCCAGCTAAAAAAAAAAAAAAAAATCAGTTTGAGTGTACACTATATTCTGAAATTTTCCACCTCTTATCCTTGCTGTCAGGCAGCCTTTTCCAATAAGAACCTCCCATTAAATAAGCCAAATGTAGCCCTCTACAAACCAACCAAACTCCATTGGTACTGCTGCCTCGATCTGTTAGTTTGTTTGTGTAATTGTGCGACTTTGGGGAACCCAAACTAACCGTTTAAAACACAAATATCACACAGTAACACAAGATAACTAACCAATGGAGGCAGCAAATTCTGTGTTCGGTGAGGTAAAATTACTGATTATACCAATGGACTTTGGTTGGTTTGGAAAGAACAATATTTGGCTTATGTAACAGCGGTTTCCCGTTGAGTTTGACTCTCTGATGGTAAAGTAAAGCAGTGAAAATATTCTAAATATAACGTACACTTTATTTTAGGGTGGACCTTTTTTTAAGGTTGCTAAAATGCATTTTGCTACTGACCCTTTCCACAGCAGTATGTTACTTAGCTCTTACTCTGGTACTCCTGCTGCTTCTCCAAACAGGGGGCGTTCTGAACGCCATCTACTGACTTGAGTACCTCACACAATCCGAACTATCCCTTAATGCCTTTGGCTCTTTTTAATTCTACTTTTCCTCTCTAGTCCGCAGGAAGCGAGTGGAAGGGGACCAGTAGGGACGGAGCCCGATGCGTCTCCCAGCCAATCCTGTTGTTTCATCTCACCGTGTGGAATAATTTCAGCCAATGCCCTGGTCTCATCTCACTGTGTGGAAACTTTAGTCTTGTGCCAAACTGTGGGGCAAGGCGCGCTCAACCAGAACATACATCTGAGAAGAAGGGAAATAACTGGAATTGCCCTCTCCCGTACACATGTTCATACTTATGTTTATTATTATGTTGTTATTATGTTGAAGGTGTAAATCTGATTAGTTTTTAGTCATTTCATTTCAGCTGCTCCTTTTTTTTTTTTTTTTTTTTTGAGCCTTTATATGATCTGTCCAGACTTTTTACTTGCTTTTTTCCCCTTTTATACCACGCTATAATCATGTGAAACAAACATGAACATTACCAAGTAACAGGAACAACAATAACACCTTTGTAAAAACAATAACTAACACTGAAATACGCCTGATAGTTTGCTGTTGAGGCCTAAGTTTCCAGTGGAATTCCTGTACTGAACCAGCAGAAATCGGGATAGCATTCAGATCGGTTGTAACCTAGCCATGACTACTAGCCTGCAAACCTTGTCTGACTTAAGTAACCACCTAACTGTTGGTTCTGATGTTGCTGATCAGATCACTGTTGTACATTCCATCTGCATGTTGGTTTGCAGGTGTTGTTTATTGGTGTTGCCTTGTAAAAGCCAGCATGACTGTCTGTCTGGCTGGTGTGTGTAACGGTTAAGTGTGTGCTGACCTCATGCTGTAGTCAGCCGAAGAACAGATGCTGGCTCACGCCCTTATGTAAGTGTAATACTGTAAGAATGAATGCATATTGTTTTATATTACGTCACTGTTTTATTCTAACTAAAGATCTTTGTTTCATACGGTTCAAATTCTGATGTTCTGATCACGTATATCCCTTAGCATGAAATGATAACTAGGTTTCAAGTAAAAGTTGGATTGTACTATAAAAGGAACATGAAATTAAAGGAATAGTTTGGATTTTTTTGAAGTGGGGTTGTATGAAATAATTGTCCATATGGGTACTGGTGTGAGAAGCTAACCAATGCTGTACTGTAACGTATTTTAGCCACCTAAAAAAAAAAAAGTTCAGCACCTTCTGAAGGGAAACTGCCATTATATAAGCTAAATATTGCTTTCTCCAAAGCAACCAAACTCCACTGGCAAAAATAGTAATTTTACCTCACAGAACAAAGGAGTTTTTCACCTACGCTGCCTCAGTTACTTAGTTTGTTTGTGTCATTGTGTGACTTTGGTGTTTTAAAGGGACAGTACAGCTTCACTTACATCACACAAACATACAAACCAGTCAAGACAGTGGTAGACCAGCATCTTCTGTGAGGTAAAGTTACTTTTTGCCAAAGGAGTGTGGTGGCTGATATCACAGCTTCAGTTTCCTGTTGCCGTATTTTAGCCACATAAAAAAGGCCCACCTACCAATATATTAAGCCACTTTACTGTCCCGTCAGACAGCCTTTTCCAACAGGAAGCTGCCCTCATATAAGCCAAGTATCACCCTCTCGCTCAACCAGACTCCTTTGACAGTAATTTTACCTTGCAGGTTTACTGCTGTCTCGATCTGTTAGTATGTTTGTGTTGCTGTGCATTTTAGTGAATCAAAACTAACCCTTTAAAACACTAAAGTCACACAATGACACAACAAACTAACCAATTGAGGCAGAAATAGTCCAGCAACTCCTGTGTTCTGCAAAGTAAAATTACTACTTTTAAAAATGGAGTCTGGTTGAGCAAGAGAGACCAATATTAGGCTTATACGGTGGCAGTTTCGTGTTGGAAAAGGCTGTCTGATGGCACGGTTACACGGTGCCTTTTCTGAAGGGAAACTGCTGTTACATATGCTGAATATTACTTTCTTCAAAACCACCAGACTCATTTGGCACTCATTTTTACCAGCAGAACACGGGAGTGGTGCAACTTTGGTATTTCAAAAGGTTAGTTTGCATCCACTAAAGTCATACAATAATACAAAAAGAACTAACCAGTTGAGGTAGCAGTACACCAGCAGCTCTTGGGTTCTGCGAGGTAAAATGAGTGTTTTTAATAATGGCTTCAGAATATAGGTAACTACCTCATACAGCCCAATTTTCAAAACTCTGAGCTATCCCTTTAACTCCAATCTAGACTGAAGAGGCTCTGATCTGCTCATGTCTGCTCAACACACTGAGTTTCTCTGATGTTTAACCATGCCAAAGACTAACACATGCAGAGCTCAAAGTATCAACATTGAAGTTTATGGTCATCGGGCTTTTAGGTTAACAACAATATTCAGATATTTGTTAGGTCGTTTATTTTTCCTTTCGTGGGCCATTTAGAGCAAATCATTCAGCGATTCATTCCGTGAGATGTGAGGAAGAGTTGGCAAACAAGTCTGTGTGAAACTTCTCAGGTTGCGACTACTTGTGAAATCTTGTGAACTACATCTCCCAGATAGAAAGTCTTGTACAGATCGTAAATTTTACTTTTCTTCACTCCCGCCTCACACGAACACCTTCGCTTGGCTCTGAGCAGTAGCATGTCATTCATTATGTAACAGGTGACAACATGCTGTGTGTGTATGTGCGCCTCAAACTGAACCTCCGTAGGTGCACTAAACCTGCTCAAGATGGGTGTTAACAGGACTAATTCAGGAGTTACTTGAAACTTGTATATACTGTTAATGTGTAATAGGAACAATATACTGGCATGAAGTCTTCACGTGTGAACATCATGTTTCTGTCGTCCAAAAATGCTCTTTCATCTTAACAGCCTCACATTCCTTGGAAGAGCTATACGGCTGAGTTCAGTACTTTGGGGTTTTATATATCTGTGTGCTTTTGCCACGATCATATCTTCTAGTATTTCTTCTCTGACCTTTTTTTTTTTGTTTGTTTGTTTTTACATTCCTGTGCTTTGCCGGTGGACAGTCAGCTAAAGTGAAAAAAAAATTGCTTCTTTGCTTGGGCTTGTTAAGAATATTCTGTGGTTCATAATACTGTATGTATATTAATTGTAAAATGACATCTCAAATTCAAAGTTCACCCACATACACTTTTATTTGTGTACCACATAAAATCTGCACAAGTCATTGCTGAGATTTTTTTTTTTTTTTACCTTAAATCAAAACCCAGGTGTATACTCAACATAAGGAATATGTACTATTATAAAACCACAAAACTGGTAAAACGCACTGCTGAATATAAAACATCCTCATCAATAAATGTTTTTACATATATACCCTATGTGCTGTTCTTTTTTTAATTTAGTTAATCCTAAATGCTTAATGTCATAGATTATTGACCCAGTTTCCTCTCCTCAGTTGTCATGGAGATGCTCAGTTATTGACAAAGGAGCAAACTCCTCTCCACCAAATGTGACAGAAGGCTCTGCAGAATTTTAAATACATGGACATTTTCAAATCAAGGTTGATAATGAAATTTAAAGCTTAACTATGTTCTAGATGTTCATGTGCATATTCTTAATTCTGCCTGACATTTTGGGGCAACTTTTACTGCGAAAACTGCATTGCACAGGGGTACACTGAGGTTATCGTTCAGTCTGTATGTACAGTATGTGTATTACTAGTACTAAGACAGCAGCTCATGCAGTCTGTTAGCTAACCCCACCCGTTGGTGTGGTTTTCAGAGTATGACGTGTTGCGCTCCGACTTTATTGGACTAATTTGACCTGATTATAGTGCTATAAAGTCACATGACCACATGGCAGAAGTTCATATCTTTTTCTCAGAATATTGAACCCCTTCCCCTGGCTTCTTTCTTTTTTTTCCCTAAAATGGCCCTAATACCCCCCCCCCCCCCCCCCCCCAAATCCTACTATTTTTCAGGTGGGTTTTTTTTCTTGTAAATTTAAGACTTTGATCTTGGAAATTCTGAGCTTTCCCTCAGAACATTACATTATAAAGCCCTTAACACGCTGTCATATAAGACGGAGAGATGGCGCCTCCTCACAACAGAGAAGGTGGAACTAGACAATGTTTGGTGTTTTCGCTTGAAAAATGTTGGAACTATTCCTTTAACGGACAGGCCCCAAACATTAAAGACCCGTCAGCTGTGAGGATTCGTCCCTGTGAGTCCGAGCATGTCTTTCCAGATCCTCCTTTACCGCAGACGGCGAATGTAAACCTGACAACCTGCTGCCAAGGGATTAAATCAGTGGCTCACCAAAGTCAGTAGGATTCGTCCTCTGAGGACAATGAACGTCTGCACCAGACGCTGAGACATTTCTCTGTGGACCATAGTGGTTAACTGACCACCTCCCTGAGAGACAGCCTGAGCCATGCTGCCATTAGGTAACAAACTGCGTATCTCTGTGTGTTAACTACAGAAGCGTATATTTAAAGCTGGTTGTGGCCACATCTCAAGTTCAAACACTTCTCCTGACTGATAGACAGGCCTCTTTGGTTTTGGGAGTCCCTCTAGGTGGTGTGTGTATGCACCCTGTAATCAGATCCAGTTTTTCAGATTGTTTGCACATGCCTGAGAGATGATGTAATATATATGACTCCATCGCTCTCTGGGTTTCCTGTGCCAGAGCGCTGCGGTGAGCTGCTGTCAGAGAAAACTCTGCACTGCTGGCAGTGAACTGTGGTCGGGAGGGGCGTGTGTGCGTGTGTGTGTGTGTGTGCGTGTGTGCGTGAATGACTCAAGTGTTTCCACTCTATGAGTATAGAGCGAACGAGAACAGCAGGTTTGTGTCGTGTCTATCAATCGTACGCACCAGAAGGCATCTTTTCAAAGGAAAACTCCAAACCTATCTGACAGTAAAGTACACAGTTGTGTGCTTATGTAAGTACAGTACAACTGTTCCCTCAGACCATCACTATTAATAAGTTCTGCTCCTCCGCATGTAGAAAAAAACAGACTATAACAGCCTCTAGTCCAGGAGGTTGATATTCAGAGTCAAAAATAGTATGTTATGTTTATTTTAAAGCAAAAAACATGGAGTCTCTGGCGAGATGAAGCCTTAAAGGAGATATTCATGGGTCATCTCAAACCCTGCTTGCATCCTAACTGTACATCAAGGCTATTACAAAATTGAGACTAGTGACACTTAACATCAAACAGCAAAGCCCAGTAAAGCAAAAGCACCAGCTTAAAATGAAACTAGGATTTCTGCATTGTGGTTGTATGTGTCTGCCAACCGGCCAAGTTCCAGTTTATATCCACGTCTGTATAATATATGTGGTGAAGACTTTGAAGGAATTTAATAAAAGGTATTAAGTGTATTTTATTTTATCACTACATTGACATACATGATTCCAGTGAGTAATTTCCAGTGAAAAACATGCTGTCAGTGGAGTACAGAGGACTGATAGAGAGCTTCAAGTTTTCTGCAGAATCCTTGAGTCCAAGTGGACGTTTGTGCCAGATGTTATGAAATTCCCACCAGGTGTTCCTGGGATATCACATTCACGAGAATAGGACAAATGTGAGGTCACAGAGACCTTGAAATTTGACTTTTGACCACCAAAATCAGTTCACAGACTATAGATGATGTAGATATTTGTGCCGAGTTTGAAGAAAACCATCAAAGCATTCTAAATATATATAGATATTGTGTTCATGAGAGTGGGACGGACATACTTTGTCTTTGTCAATCATGAACTTCGACCTTTGAGCACCAAAATAATTTCATCCTTGAGTCCATGTGACATTTTTAAGAAAACCATCAAAGCGTTTTTGAGATACAAGAATAGAATGGACAGACTTCATGTCACAGTTTTCTTGAATTTTGAGTTTTGATCACCAAAATCTAGTAAGTTTATCCAAGAGTCCAAGTGGACGTGTACCAAGTTTGAAGAAATTCTATCAAAATGTTCTTAAGATATTGAGTTCATGAGAATGGGATGGACACACAGTGGTAAAACGTCAAAATGGGACGGACATGAGGTCACAGTCACTGCGACCTCGTCTTGTGAACAGGATATTTCAAGAACTCCATGATGGGATTTCTTCAAATTTGGCTCAAACATCCACTTGAACTTAATTTAAGTTGATTAGATTTTGTAGATCAAAGGTCAGAGTCACTGTGATCTCATGTCTGTCCCATTTTCATGAAGGATTTTTTTCAAACATGGCACGAACGTCCACCTGGACTCAGGGATGAACTAATTAGATTTTGGTTTCCGCCCATTCTTTTGAACGCAATACCTCGGGAATGCCTTGACAGAATTTCTCAAAATTTGATACAAATGTCCACTTTTGTCCACGATTTGAGCCGATTAGACTTTGAATGTCAAAGGTCAAGGTCACTGTGACCTCAAATCCGTCCCATTCTTGTGAACGTGTTATCTCAGGAGCACCTGGACGTAATTTTTTAATATGAATAAATGAGATTATGACATTTTACATCCAAAAGGTCAAAGGTCAGCTTCGTCCTCTGTACTCCTTTAAAAATCCTTTCCTCTAAGTAAAGACAGCATGTTTATCACTGGATATTATTTACTGGAATTACACATGTCACTATAGTGATGACTTTAACAAAAAAACAAACACTTAAATGACTATAAAATCTTCACTAAACAATATTATATGAGTCTGGACAGACATGGACCAGACTGGCTGGCAGAGGCGTGCAACAAAGAGCTTAAAATTCTAGTTTTATTATATTTCTTGCTCTGTGTGGTTTGCGTGTGTCTGTAGCATAAAGAGACCACCAATGTAAATTTCATTGTAAAACCTTGTGTTGTAAAATGACCATCAAATGAACCCTTCAGCGCAGCTGCTGGTCAGGAGGTTGGATTAGGTGGAGCCCAGGCGGTGATACTGACAAGGATTAAACATCACTGGACAGACTCCAACGCTGAAGCCAACTTGTCTCCACATGGACTGGGAGTGATGCAAAAAAAAAAAAAAGGCAGCAGATGTTGCACAGTTACAGATATGAACTTGTGTCTTCTTGTCCTTTCCAAAGATCTTGGCCCTGACGTCGTTATCTGAGAATACTTCAGGTCACCATTGATTTTGTATCGTGTTTACTGGCCTTCTTCCCCTCCTCCTCTGCCTCTGCCAGCTCTCACAAAGGGGGTTTGTTCTTAAACAGGTAAATATCCTCACCTACAGTCCTGCAGTTGATTTTCCACCAGAGTTAAGTGTTGTAGTGAGTCAACCCGGCTCTGAACAAAGCTCTCAGCAGTCCCTCTCTATCATGACCTCATGCGCTTTGTAAACAAAGGCTCACAGATTACAAGAGAGGAGACAATGCTGTGCTGTATTCACACAAACAGCCACACAAAAGGTGAGTAAATCAACCATTTAGAATAGTATTATTCCACTTGTGTAATATGTTTATTCTAGTGGAAAATAAACACTGACAAACTGACATTTTGCGTAAGAAAAGAAATGAAAATCCTCCTTGAACTCACTGTGCTGTGATCTTCACATTGCTGAAGCCCCTCCAGGTGAGAGCTGACATGTTATCGGGACCAAAAGAGCGATGACGGGGTCCTCAAAACACCCTCATACCTGACTGGGTTATATAATCACCCTGACTGAAAACACTGAAAGTTGAGAAGACGTAAGCAACACTGTGAGCGTGTGTTTGATCTAATCCGTCTTGAACCCATGCAACTGTTTGGATAAGTGTATTTTTAGTCTACAGCAGACAAATTGCTGTTAAAAAAAAAGACGTTATGGTGGAGATACTGTTACTTCCTTCAAACTTTAGTTCAGGGAAGCTGTATAATGAGCCATCCTGTCCTGAATGTCAGCTTTAACAGGAATACCAGCCATTCTATTTCAGGGCAGCCAAAGCAGCACTGTAATATGAATTTTCCTTCCTTTTGTGTTAAAAATAGTGTGTTTTCTCAGCCTCATGACGTCAAACACATTCTGCCAAGTGAAATCCCTGTTCAGAGTGGAAAAATAATTATTAGCAACACTAAAATAAAATGATGGCTGGCTCTTGAAATCTGCTCTGTGGGCTTGATGGTAATAAAAGTTTACAATTAAAAGAACTTAGTTGAACGTGTAAACCATTACTTTCCATCCCTCTTGTATTTTGTTGCTCAGCATCAAGACTAAAAGGTGCTTTACTATGATTACTTAAACCGTGCTTGTGCGACAGTCTTTTATAATGGCACTGGTTGTATTTATGGATAAACAACCCTTCAAAATAAGAGTCTGTATAAAACCAAATCAAACCAAACTAACCAGTTCCCTTCAGCAAAGAAGTTCCCATTCTTATAACATCATTACCATGTTTTTTAAACAAAAAAAAAAAAGTTAATTTTTGATCATTTTACTAAATTTGGTAATCTTGTGCCCATCTTTAAATGCCTGCATAATCATCATCTGTGTAAATCCTCATTTGGACAAACAGCTTTTCTTATTGGAGGATCAAAATGTGGATTTCCATATTTACAGAGAGCAAAGTGAACCCTGATTTTAATCTTTTTAAACTCAAACTGAAACAGTGTTTGAAGAGAGATCAGACAAAAAAAGCACAAATAATCTGGTGCCTCTTCTTTTATCGTGCTATAGTTTGTGTCTCGTATTGTTTTGTTTTTATTTTCATATTTTCTTGTTAAGTTGTCAGTTTTATGTTCTTAATGTGCATATTTACTGTTGCTGTCGAGTGTGTGTTTTGTTCTGTCTCTTGTGTATTAGTTTTTGAGTTTTGTGTATTTTCCCATATAGGGACAGGCATTGCATATGAGTATAGGCTATACGCCATGCTGTATGCCATTGGTTTTTCGCTACATATTTGTCCCTATACAAATAAATATTGAATAAATAAATAAAGTGTTGACACTCTGAAATGCATAAACATTGCATAGTAAATATGTGAGTACTGGAGGCATTAACTTATAAAAGACAGGCACTTTTCACTAAATTTATTTCTTTCAAAGATGTCCAGGGTTGACTAGTGATCATATGTCACCATCTGGTGGATGAAAATATAGATGACTTTGCACATATGCAATACCAAAGAATGTCCAGTAGGGGTCAGAAAAAACTGACTAATACATGATTGCAGACATTAAAGCAGGGATGTCAAACACACGACCCACAGGCCAGAACTGAATAACTTTGCAAAGTGTAAAAAAAATTGCAGAGCAGTCATTGATTCCAGATGAGATTCAATATTCAATATTCAATATCAATATTCCACAGCATACTTGCCAACCTTGAGACCCCAAAAATAGGGAGGATTTGAAACTAAAAAATTTAAGTTTCAGAGACTTTGTTTTCTGCACTCTGCAACAGCATTTTAATGTTAAATACTTTTAATTTTACTTTTAATAATTAGTCACTCCTCTGGCATAAACTTATGCTTATCAGTTTTCTGTCATTCATTTATTTTTTGCCCTTTACCTAAAAGAATACTGATGTTGTAGATTTTCCAAAATGCATGATCCCTTCTTTTAAAACTTTCCTTAAGGAACAAGAATTCTTCTTTCCAGAGACTCTGGTTTGGTGTTGCTGTGTTGTTGTCCACGTGGAAACAGCAGATAGTATACAGTAAGGCTTACACAGGCTGTACGGTGCCAGAGTCAGGTTGTGATACTGAACAGGGTAAATACAGGTGTGAAAATTTGTCAGAAATGAGGAGAAATACAGGAGAATTGTGATTCCAGGAGGAAATAGGGAGAAAGCAATGAAAACTGGGAGTTTCCTGAGAAAATTGGGAGGGTTGGCCAGCATGCTCCACAGGTGTGGAAATGCATGGAAAATTAAAATAATTTCTAGATCTCAACAAGGTGTTTGAATCATAAAAAAGTAAAATATTATATTGTTCAGTTCCAGAATACATTAATGTTTTGTGCATTTGTGGATCCACTGTGATCTGTATGTTGAAAGCACATGACAACAGTAGACTGAATGTGGAAAAACTGAAACACTGAGGCACTTATATTTCTTAAAACATCATCTTTTTTTAAAATTGTAAACGCTTTCAGAATGTTCTTATACTTTTTTTTTGCACTAAATCAAAAAGAATTTGGAGGGTTTGTTATTTATAAGTTGTTATGCAATGGTCTTGCTGGTCCAGCCCACTTGAGATCAAAATGGGCTGCGTGGCCTGTGAACTAAAATGAGTTTGACACCTCTGCATTAAAGAGAGAGAAAAATCCTATACATGTCTCAGGCTCATCATGTTTTATATGACAGGGTGCGGATAGATAACCTCTATTTAACCTCATTTACCTCATGTAGATCCAGAAGGGAGGCACGGAGGGGCGATTGCCCTGTCTGGTGCCCCATGTTCAGAGTGTAACTTTGTGAAAATGCCCTCTTGGATCCTGCTATTTGGGATAAAACGTGAGAATTGTCCTCTTGAGGCCAATGGAGAAAATGCGACACAGTGTCATTAGGCTGTCTTAGGGTTCTCTTCCAGTGGACAAAATGTGAAAAAGTGATTCACAATGCATTCAACCGTGTAAGAAGGAACCATCTTGCCAGGCTCTAAGCTATCCGTTTGTATCTGCACCAGGGGTGGCGTGAGCCAATCAGTGTCCTAGGAGGGACTAGTGGCAGCTATGGGCGTGGTTTTAGGTGCGATGACAAGGCGAAGCATCCATGGAAACAGCTCAACTCAAACAAACAATGGCGGCTCTTGAGGAGCTTAGCGTAGTTACTGTGATAGCATCAGTTATGTTAGAACTGGAGAGTATTTTGTCATTGAAGGAAGAACAGTACTGAAGGCTTTTATCGATGGAAAAGATGTTTTCGCTCTTCTTCCTTCTGGCTTCGGTTAGGCGAGTTGATCTGATTGGTTGAAGTTAGCCCAACAGATGGCTCATCCAATCACCTGCCAAGTATTTTTTTTGAAAGCGCCTGCCCTTTTCCAAACTCTTTCTTTGGACGGCTTCCCAGATTCGTTCTGTGTTACAAACCCATCTGGTGTGTCAGGTCAGTGTAGGCTACCCTGCAGAAGATTAGTTGGCCTCTACATTCCACTAAATGGTTAAATAGTTAATAGTTCCCTGTGTGCTTTTATTACAAGTTTTAGTTACATAATAAAACAATGATCTAAACCTTGGACTGGAACTGTCTCACTGTAAATGCATACAGATGATGTCCCTTTTATATTTTTTTGCCCCTGTTTCTCAGAAAGTCTGAGTCCGCCACTGCTCATGTAGATACATAATTTAATTTTAATGTAATCCATAGACAGCAGTGTAACACTTCATCATTTACAACTGTGAACTTTTGAACTACCTGTGGCATAATATAGTACAAAAATGCTCCTGTCTAATTCATTAAGTCAAACTAGTTTATCTTCCTCCAGCTGAACTTCAGTCCTCGCAATAAAATAAAACCTGTGGTCCTACAGGTTTAATCAGAGGTGGCCTCCTTAAAGATAATAAACCATCGCATGAGTGATATCGCACTGATCTGCAATATCTTCTCTCCCAAGACCTGTGGGTGCAGTTGGACCAGGAGGCGGCCTCAGAGATTGTTGTCATGGTAACGTTGTGACAGATGACTCATGATGTTGCTGCATGTCCTCCCTCTTCGTTTCCTTTGTTTGCTTCTGCCTATAGACCGAGAGACGGTGGAGCGATGCAGGAGAAGTAATCTGATTCCTCCTGCAGGTCAGTCTGCCAGTGGATCTCCTGCTGTTCCCAGGAACTCACAATGCACAGTGAAAAATCATACAGAAATTTATTCTGGAATCAACTCATCTTTTCTCATTAACTTGACATTAACTGTGCAAGTTAATTAAACTTAAAAGTTTTCAAGTATTTATTTTTTTAGAAAACAGAACTAATAAACATGAGTTTGTCTAACTTGAGGTCTTTTGATTTGAAATGATGAGTTGAATGATAGTTTCTAAAGAAACATGAACTGACTTTTCTAACTGAGAAAATTTAAAAGGAAGTCTAATTTGTTTGTAATTCTTGTCAGTGTGATGGAGAGTTATTGGTTCAACATAATATCTTCAGCTTATTGAACATGTTTTATCGAGTATGACTGAATCAATATTTGATGTTTATTTGACCAGAAAAGTTTATTTGCTTTGAGTCATTACTTGTCTTTTCAAATTCAGTCAACTTAAAGTTTTAAGGCAGCCTGAGTTAAAATGATGAGTTGAATCAATTTAGTGTCCAAAGTTTAATTAACTCATTAAATTAAGTTTCTAAGGCAGCATGGACTGAATTTACTGAGAAAATGTGAGACAAAATCAAATTTGTTTGTAATGTTCATCAGTGTGGGCGAAGAGTTGTTAGTTCAACTTAACATTTTAAGCTTATTGAACATGTTTTCTCAAGTACAACTTCACTACACTGTAAAAACAAAAAAGTTCAGAATATGCTAAATTTAAAATTAAATGACAAATTAAAATTTATCTAAAAAAAAGAAAAACAGTGAATGTTGCTTCTCTTCTTAACATCCGCAGATCTTTACCCACATGCGTTGGACAAGTCAGAACCAAAGATGTGAAGAACACAACACGAATGATGAACTTATTTGCAGTTCAATCTAAAAAGTGTCATCTCACATCGAGAACATCATGTTTAATTAATGAACTGAGCTCCCCCCTCCTGGCCTCTCTTTGTACTCACAAGTTTAATGACCTGATTTCCATTAGAAAATGCCAGACAGTGAGATTACAGCAGCATCATCTATAACCAAGAGAGAAAACTAATTGAATAAATGAATCATTCAGAGATCATGAATCCACTTGTTGCCTCACAGTGTTTGTTCCTCAGCGAGTTGGATTTCATGGAGGTACAGTCTGTGCATCCCGAAGTAGCACCTGTAGTCTTTGTGTTCCCATCAAATTACATATTACTACCTTTCACCAACACTACATTAAAATATATAATATTTTAAAAGTATACCACCATTGCTTTCCACTACCAGCTCTGTGTTTCTGTAAGTAATTATATAGTTTTAACATTCTCAAATAAGAAAACAACCTCAGGGCTTCAGTACCATTGTGTGTTTTGAATAATCATGAGCCACTGGGTCCACAGACGACAGGGACAGGAGGCAGTGAAAATTTCCACCAGTTACCATCCAGTAATGAATACGTAATGAGAGGAGTACTGGCCGAGTTCACATATTGACGATCATGTAACTGGTATTTATCTTGCTGTTCAGTCACAGTCTTTCATTTTCTATTCTACAATGATTAACTGACCTGTTCCAGGTTGCAGATTCATATCCGATAATAATACTCAGGGTTTCGTCAGAAAAAAAAATTAAATGATAGGGATTTTATTGCATGTCGTACTGCAGAAAAAGTCATTTATGTTTGCTATCATCAGTGTCAAACAGTGCAAACATAAATGTACTGAAAAACTGACATTCACAGTGTATTTATTGGTGTAACCAAACACATAAAATCAAAATTAGTTTGAAATAAAACACTGCAGCCGAATGTAGAGGCCAGAATGGAAAAAACATACAGCAACTATGTATTCTTGAACATGCCAAGATGAACTTATAGACAAGAAAGATTAATTTAAACTAAAAGTTTAGCAAAACTACATTTCAGATTTAAAATTAAGCATAGCTCTGTTGCACAATTAAAAACTAACCTCAGTTTAGTAAATTCAGGTTTAGTGATTTAAACTGAAATTAGAATTTAATCACGTTGCTTACTGAATTTAAAATAAATTAATAAAAAAAAACCTGTGCTGTCAGACAGAGTTAACAAAATGTGTACATTGTTTTCCTAGCTGGCTAAAAAGTTTTTTAAAAAGTTACAATGTTTGTTAGTTAGCTAAAAGTCAACAAAATGTTTAATTGTTTAACTCGCTGGCTAAAAAGTAAAATGAACTTGATTATTTTTCTCACTTCATCTGAAAAAGTTAAGCCTCCTCAAGTGTAAGTTTAAAGTTAATTCTGGATCACATTTTGAACTGAAGTCGAAAGATTTTGTGCTGCAGAATTAAATGTAATCTCTGTTGAGAGTGAAAACTAAACTGTTAGTTTTAGTAGTTGAGTTATGGTTTAAAGTTAAACTGTGATTTAATCGGGTTTAAAAATAAATCCTCACCTATCAACCCGCTTACTTCAACATCACCTATCATATGGGTCAAAACATGATTTTGAAGTAGGTAATGTGGACGTTAACTGACTGTGATTACATTTAAACAGACATCTTCTAAAGAATTATTCAATACACTGTAGATTGAGTGTAAGAAGAGTGTAAGAAGATTCAAATATATATTTTTGCTTTATTTTTTTCTATGCCTGAGTCTTTTTATTGTAACTACATGGCCTCAATTTCATTCACTCTTTCCGTTCTAAAAATAAAGCCGAATGTTTTATTTGTATGACTGATGTCAATATGATTACAGGGAGGATATGGAAAAACTATGTTTAGTCTACAAACAGATCCTCATTTGACTTTATGACACTAATATCCCGGCGTGGGAAAATCCCTTTTATATTTTTTTATAGCTTTTGCCATGTGGTGATAATCAAAAACACGTTATTTTTATGCATGGTCGGTCATGAGACCATTGACCAGGTTCCTCTCACAGATGCCAACCAAAGTTATCCTGGATTTAACAGTAGCGGCTGCTCCACATGTCACATGTAGTGTTTAGTGGTCACAGAGACCTGCTAAATGTTTCCAACCAACGTGAAAGAATCTCTGCAGTCTTTCTTCATTATGGTTCACATAAGAAAAGTGGCTTAACTAGTAACAAGCTCAGTCTGTGATCTTCAGACTGAGAATCAGTTCAAAACAAGAAGAACAGTTATGTTAAGGATTTTATTATTATAATTACCACTTGGATCCAGTATGAAATGTTTTCTGTTTTTGCCAACCAGTATAACCCTAACTCCTGGACCAATTTTTATTAGTTAGTGATCAATATTTTATGCTAACTTTGTTATGCACAACTTTATTTAGTAAAATACACCATGTAAGAACAATACACTGAAATGATAAAACTCTTAAAACTACATTTTGACTCAGTATTGAGCAATTAGCTACCATAGTTAATATAATGGGCTGGAACAACCTACGCCAGAGGGTATAAACATAACATGTAGCTCCTTTATTATAATAATAAGATAGTTTGATTTTAATCCCCTTTCCTTTTTAAAATTTTACTTCTTTTACTTCTTCCCCTTTCCTTTCTGTGTTGTTTTGGAAGTCATTTACAGTTATTTTGTTGCAAAAAGTTAGTTCGCTTAACTGCTAGACACCATGACCAGAAAGCTTTTGGAAAATAGTAGCTGTCTTTTATCATGAGAACATGACAATTAGGTCCATTTAGCATCTTCAGTTGAAGTAAGATTTAAATTTTAGTTTAGTCCATCTTATTCCAAATACTTGCCTTTCATAGCCATTTGGTACTTAACAGCATTTCCAATCAATGTTTGTAGTGATCATCTTAGTCTATGTTTTTTTTTTTCCTTTTTGTATTTTATATTTATATATATTATTATATATTTAATATTTTTTAATATTTTTTAAATTCAAAAATTCTTTGATGAACAAAGATTTTGACAGTTAAAAAAAACACTGTGCAAAATTCATACATTCAAACATACCAAGGGAACAACTGCACGTGAGAAAGTTTGAAAAAAATCAATAAAAACATAAAAAAAAATGTTAAAAATAAAAAATGAATCATAAAAAGAATATTAAAGGCGCAATTTGTAATTGCACAATTATGTACTTTACAGGCCTCGCATGCCTTTACAGTTTATGTGGCTTCCTTATTGTTGCAAGATTTAATGATCTTAAAAAAACAATTAAAAAAAGGGGGAGCCTTTAGCTAGTGAACTTACATTTGTATGTAGTCTGTGGAATATGGGATTTGGATTATGGATCTGTGGGATTTATGGGTCTGTGAAATGTTTTCAGATTTACTCTGTTAAATGTATAATAATATAATTTTTTTTTTTTTTAAAAAGCGTGTTTGTCTATTTATTTATTTTATAAAATGCTTCATTATTGCCTGCATTTATCTTCCAGTAGACTTTTAGCTGTCATTATGCATATTCACAAACTATTTCCTTTTAACACTTTAAAAGGCCATCCATATTAAAGTTCCAGGCTAGCCTATCATTGTTCTTTTATATATATATATACATATTTATTTATGTAAAAACAAAAGAAAACCTCGGGTTTACTTTAATTATTTTGAAAAGTGTAACCGGAAGTTGTTTTTTTGTTTTTCCTGCTGGACGGTTGGACGTTCGGTACGTATGGTACGTCTTTACGTCAACGTAGCGGATCTATGACAAAAGCGAGCAGTGAGGTAGTGGTCCCCGAAACATGTCTGTTCTCCCCCGGGCTGACAGGCTGAATATGACCGGGGATGGGAACCTCCCTGCCGCCTAAACCAGCGACTTTCTTCCCCGCAGCGACTCAACCGGAGCGTTAAAACAAACGGAGGCGAGCGGCCCGGGCTCTTTATTTATTCAAGAGAAGATGGCGGAGTTTTCGCCCGTCCTGCCGATGCGGGATGGAGGAGGACGGTTCGGCCAGCCCATCTTCCCTCGGTCCAGGTCGGGTTCCGAGTCAGAGAGCGAACTGTCCCAGAGCCTGGCCCGGACCAAGATCCGCTCGTACGGGAGTACAGCCAGCGTCACGGCCTCTCTGGGGGAGAAATACATAGAGCATCGGGTTACGGACAGTGATACCCTGCAAGGGATCGCTCTCAAATACGGCGTGACGGTAAGGTTAGCAACGCAACCACTGCGGCGTTAGTGTGTGCGCTTTGATGGTCACCTTGACAACAACATCTGATGAAATATGAGATCAATGTTAATGCATTTGAACGCCCCTCAGTGACAGATAAGAGGAGCCAACCACATCATCACGACTAGTTTCTCTGTCATGTGGACATCACGTTTACTTCTGAAGTCATTCATCTGTCTGGATCTGTCCCTTTAAAGTCAGGTCATGGAGCGAAATAAACTTAAATACAGAAATATCCCATGAAAGCCTTTGATACTGGCCTTGCAACAGCTTGAACTCCCAAAGCAGCAGCTTACAGGCCTCATTAAGGAGGTATCAACCCAACAAACGAAAACTACTTGTGTGTTTC
The DNA here is from genome assembly GCA_034769285.1 of Lutjanus argentimaculatus. Lineage (NCBI taxonomy): Eukaryota > Metazoa > Chordata > Actinopteri > Lutjaniformes > Lutjanidae > Lutjanus > Lutjanus argentimaculatus. Next base: position 33,550,098 of record JAWZSL010000002.1, read on the forward strand.
ACTTCTTCTTGTGGGAACAGGGACTTGTTACTTTATTTAACTTTCATTTTCACAACATGTGCCAACGCCTGTAAGGTGAATGTGGGTGACAGTTCAGGGTAGGGCTGCACAATTAATTAAAATGCTGTTTAAATGTATGTGAAAACAGCATTATTATGAGGTACTGCATAGACGACCTGGCCTTCAGATGAATGAAAACATGTTTGTTTTATACAGACCTCAATAAATATCACATAAGATTTTAATGTTTTTCTGTGAACATGAAAATTTTAGTGCAAAACTGATCATTTCCACTAATTGTATCACATATTGCACTCGCAATTTAAGTCAAAATATTTGCAATAAGACTTTTTTTTATTTAATCGTGCATACCTAGTTCAAAGGGCCCACAACACATGCATTAGGATTAGTATATTTTAAAAATAAGGAGGTGGAGAGAGGAGGCAGAGAGTTTCAATTTAGAGCAGGGGTTTTCAAACTGCGGGCCTCCCCTCAGATAAAGCTTGGAAAGTAGGTTTTAGTTCAGTTTTTCTTAGTTTCGCTCAGTTCCTGGATGTCTTTGGGATCATGATTATGTCATGTGATATTTATATTTAATATATAATGTTTACTATAACCTCAGACTGCACCAAATACATAAAAGGGTCTGTACAAAGGGATTTTGTTGTTTCTGACTCTGGGGTAGTGGAGAAAACAGTTAAAATTCCCAGATACTGTGTCTCTTCAGCCAAATCATGCACATTTAAGGTGACCTGAAACTGTTCTGAGGCCTCCCGGGGAGCCCCTCCTCACACTTTGAAAACCCCTGATTTAAAAGCTTCAAAATTCCCAGTCATGTGTCTGCATGCAACACTCAAAGTCATTGTACTGTCCAGATTGAAAGTAGAAGATTTTCATGAATAGTCTATTAACTGTTTCCAGGATATGCTGGCAGCCCTTCTAGCCCTTCTAGGTTCCTGAGGCCCCCACTGGCCCCAAAAGGCCAAGGTTCACTGTGTGTTAATTGGTTGCCTGCAATTTGATTACTAGGAATGCACTGAGTATGGGCTAATACCAAAGTTTGAAATAACCATTTGGATGACAGTTGATGCCAACACTAATGTTTTCTGGGTTTTTTATTTTGTTTTTGTTGTTATTTATTCCCCAATTTGTGCCACCAAAACAAAGAAATCTTCATCTGTTGCCTTCTTCCATCGTACCAGAGTTGTGTCCAGCCACTGGCTTCTTCTCCAAAAGAGCAGCTGGGTCTGCTAACTGCTGTCGTCTGAGTCCGACTGCAAATAACCAACACAACATTTAAACAGCATAACATTGATGCAACATAACAGATAAAGATTAACCACTGGCATCAGTGAATGTTCAGCTGATAAATCAGTGCATTCGTTAAAAAAAAGCACATTTATTTGCACCGATATTTACTAAACGGGTGCTGCAAAACTCTTTGCCTGGGGACCCCTGACAGGTTAATCCTGCCAATCCTCCAGATACTTTCAAGGGATCGATTTCATCTTAGAAAATATTTACATTCTAGGCTACTTTTTCTTACTTTTTAAAGTAATCTTGCATATTGTCCTGCCTTGAATCATCCACTACAGATGAGGAGGAGATTCCACCCTGAACAAAGCCAATAAATACATTACTTTGTGCATTTTAAAAATGTAAAACATTAAGTTAATGTTTGATAAGAAGTTAAATCTCAGTTTAAAGACAGAGTTGCTGGGATTTCCCCATTCATTGAATTTAGCATATTCAGTTTCAAACAAACCTAATCTCTAACCGTCATCTCATAGTATAGACAGAAAGATGGAAAGAAAGATGGTTTCAATGGAAAGTCAAGTTAGTATTCAAAGATGATTTCAATTCTGTGATCATTTCTCTCTAGTTAAAGGTCCAGATTGTAAGACTTGCAGTGATTTATTGGCAGAATATGGCAGAAATTTAATAGTAGAAGAGAAGCTAACTTTTATTGTCATTGTACAAGTACAATGAAACGTCATTTGGAGCAAACCTATTGATCAGGGGTCTCAAACTCAAATTGTCTTGCGGCCACTGATGGTATTGTCATTTCATAGAGGCGCCACTTCAACATTCAAATACTGCAACAAAATGCGATATTTCTGTCAATATTTTCGTCATACTTAACAGAAAAAAAACCCATTTGTAAATACATTAGGTAGCCGTGCACTGGACACAAACTCAGCAATTATTCAGTCACTTTGAATTGCATTTGGAAAAATAATTGAATAAACAAATGACTCTGGAGGTCAGATTACATTATATTTTTGACATCATGTTGTTATATCTACAGAGGGCACGAGTCCTCTTCCACAGATGCTGCCATGTTGCACCGCCATGTTTCTACAGTAGTTTCTACAGACAAACCGAACACTGGCAGTAAATATGGCCTGTGTTTTGTGCGAGTTTTGCAGCCACTTTAGTTTCTCCTACGCTTTTGGAAAGGGAGGGCGAGGCGAAGTGGTTGCAGTCTACAAACTCACCACTAGATGCCACTAAATCTGACAGACTTGTCCTTTAAAGACATTTATTTCCATTTAAAAAAGCACATGCAGCAAAAACCTGGTGCTTTTGGTTCACTTGTAAGGACTCAAAAAGTTTTAAAGATTGACAGTCATGTGGATAACATGAAAGCAACTCTATGTATTTATACGTCACACCATATATTTATATAAGGTGATGATTCCAGGTCTAAGCACAAGTGCAAACAATCAAAACCAGGTGGTATGTTCGTCATGATCTTATTTAACACTGTCTTGTTCTCTGTCACCCTGATCTGCCAGATGGAACAAATCAAGAGAGCCAATAAGCTGTTCAGCAATGACTGCATTTTTCTGAGGAACAGTCTCAACATCCCTGTGGTGTCGGAGAAGCGCTCCATATTTAATGGACTGTCTCTGGAGTCTCCTGATGGGGACGGTGAAGCAGCGTGCCAGGAGGCAGACACACCCTGTGTTGTGACGCAGGATATCGAGGGACCCACGCCTCCCCCTTCCCCACCTCCCCCCGCGGACTCCAAACCCCCACAGCCCCAGCCCCAGCCAGAGGAGCTGTCAGCCAAAGACTTCTTACACAGACTGGACTTGCAAATTAAACAGTCAAAGCAGGCAGCACGCAGGCTGAAAGAAGAGGAAGGAAGGTGAGGCCTCGAACCAACAGTCAGACCGCTGCTTCTGTTCCGTGTGTGCAGGTGTTCAGTGTACACTTTTTCAGATCAGACTGTGAACGCTCATTAACAGTAATTATCTTTCATCATGCAATCAGATGGTGTTTGTTCTGGGTAGAGCTGCGTGACATTGCTTATAAATAATATCTCAATATTTTTAGGCTATGCCACAATATATGATATACATCTTGATGTACATACGATGCATTCTGAAATAATGATGATTTTATAGACTATGTTGCTGTAGATTAAACTACCCAACAGTATACAAAGTAGGGCTGGTTCACAATATCAGAGTATTTATAGCCGAATACCTCTATAAGTATTGCATCAATATTGTAAGGAGGCGATGCTGTCATTAAATGTTAAAGGGATAGTTTGGATTATTAGATTTAAGGTTCTATGGTACTTATCAATAGTTGATGTATTACCTGTAGTAGATGCCGGTCTGCATGCTCCCAGAGGAAGCTAAACAATGTACTGGACAGGAGTCAGCAACAAAATGTGTTTACTTTAGCCACTTAAGAAAGGTCTACTTAAAAAAAAAAAAACAATTGCTATTCAAGTGTATGCTATATTAATAATATTTTCAAAGCTGTACTTTGCAGTCAGATAACCTTTTCCAACAGGAAACCATCATTACATAAGCCAAATATCGCTCTCTCCAAACCAACTAATCTCCATACACACACAGAAAAAAAAGATCATTTTGTCCTTCAAAGAAGAGGAGCTGCTCGTCTACTGCTGCCTCCATCGGTTAGTTTGTTTGTGTTGTTGGTGACTTCTGTTCTTTTAAAGGTTAGTTCGGATCCACCAAAGTCACACAAGAACACAAACAAACAACCAGTTGAGGCAGCAGGAGACCAGCAGCTCCCGTGTTCTGTTCTGCAAGGTAAAATTACAGATTTTGCCTATGGAGTTTGGTTGGAGTAATATTTGGCTTATATAATTGCAGATTCCCATCAGAAAAGACTGCGTGTCAGCAAAGTAAAGTGGTGAAAATATTCTAAATATAGTGGACACTTAAACTGACACTGGTTTACTTTTTTTTTTTTAGGTAGACCTTTTCATCCACAGCAGGTCAGCTTAGCTTCCCAGAAATCAGTACCCAGCTCCTCCCTCCTGATGACATCAAGCAGGTCACGAAAAACTGCGAGCTATGATGCAGTCTGTCATGCCTTGTTGGCAGAGTCACAGCAAGAATTTGTGACTCAGTAATCGCCTAATCTGACAATGACCATCATAACAGACGAAATACTGAGCAGTCCGAAGCCGGTGTGAGAGGCATTCCAAACAGCTGAAAGTTGGATTGTTCAAACCACCTTGGAGCAGATTTGAGATGCATTCTAGACAGATGTTTGAAATGGTGTAAATGCATCCCTCTCCAAGATGCATACGCAATCTTTACTCCTCCGGATTGCAACTACGTCAGTAAGAATTCTGTGGAAATAGACACGAACAGCATCTAGCTGCTTATCTTATGTGCTGGTACTCCAAACTCGGGGTGTGTCGACCTCCATCTTCTGTTTTAAATACACTGACTGTGGAATTGATAAGTACCTCATAAAATCCCACAACAAATAATCCAAACTGTCCCTTTAAAATCATGGCTACCTGTCAGCAACAGATGGTGCTACTGTTTCGTGGCTTGGCTATGATGAAGTCCAGCATCTGTAGGTATACGTCTTGAGAGAATCTCTGAGGTTTTGCCACTGTTCACAGCCCCGGTGTTTTCATCTTAGCCTTGAAATGCTTGTAGGAAACACGGCCCAGATTCTCATCCCTGAGCTCACTCAATAGTGATTGTCAGAAATCCTGATCAGCAGGAACAGAGACTTAATACAGGGAAGTGAGAATGTTCTCACGGAAGGAGGATCGAAGATAGGAATCAGGCTTTTGTCGAGCTGCTGTACTTGTCAGGTCCCCTGTTATGCAACAGTCAGGTATTTAGGAGGAGGAGATTTGGCTTGCTGATTCAGGCACGTCTTCCTGACACTGCATGTTGAGACAGAGAGGGCTCTCATGTCTGCTTGGTAGTGAGGTAGTAATGAATGCCTGGCGTACACCCATTCATAGACATAACAGTCTTTGTTGCTACTATCAGTTTAGTCAGTACTGAGTCACACCTCTGCAGTTTCTTCTACACATGCACAATATAGGCTGTTTCTTCCACTTCAGACTCCCTAAGAGTGCATTGCTCATAGCATTGTGTTTTCAGAATTGTTGCGGGCCCTCTTGTAGCAGCTGTTATGTTAATTTCCTTCCTGTGGGCTTCAGGGTACCATAAGCAAACTGTTTTGGCAGCTGCACTGACATCAACTGTTTCTTATATCTGATCCCAAAGTGACGTCTTCAGATTGCTTCTTTTGTTCAACAAACAGTCCAAAACCCAAAAGACTCTTCATTTACTGTCATAGATGACAAAGAAAAGCAGCAAATCCTGACATTTAAGAAGCTGAACCAGTAAATGTCTGACATTTTTACTTGAAAAATGACTGAAACAAATCAATTATCAAAATAGCTGGCCATTAATTTTCTTTAGATCAACTAATCGACTAATCACTGCAGCTCTAAAACAGTAATTAATTGGTCCATGTTTGATATACTACTATAGTAAATACTGTAGATGCTGGCAACATATCAAGACAATATTGTGGACAGAAATATGACTACTGACTGCACAACATCTCTTATTAATTTCTTCATAACGTGCCAGTAACTCTAGACATGTTTTGTTTCACAAAGGCACGAGCTTTGAGCAAATGTGCCAGACAAAGTCTTATATGTCTCTTTACATGTTTACCTTCTAGCTGAGGCAGAGCAGAGCTTTGTGTTAAAGCTCTGTCTCTGACTGCAGCCACATCACAGGGCGGCCTGCTGAGCTGTCGTGTGTTTAGACAAACAGAAGCTCGCCGCCTTGTTTCCACACAATCCCAGAACAAATACACACCGCATGCCTGTTTAATACAAAACAAACCACAAACCACTTAAACTAAACTCTAGGGAATAGATAAGTGATTGATACATTTAGTTTTAGAAGAGTCTATATCTTTATATAGCTCATAGTTTATCAGTAATTATAATTATATATTAATTTACATTATGAAGAGTTTCATTAGCCTGAAAATGTGACCTCATCATTCCACAAACTCCACACTCTATCACTTATATGTATTGTAATTGTTTTAAAACTTTATTTGCATAGTACTTCTTAAAAGCAGAAGTTGCAAAATGATTATAAGTGATAATAAAAACAAAGGATGATGTGAATAATAGATGATAAAAGAAACATCTACTGACTGTTGTTATGACAAATTAAATGCAGGAAACAAGTTTAAATTTATGAGTCAGAGCAAGTTTATAGTGAAGTAGAATATATTTGAATCAAACTGTTAAGTTGTTTGAGCTATAATATGTAACATCTCTGCATTCAAATGTCTAAAAGTGTTGGATATATTTATATATTTTTGTGCTTAAACCCCGAGAAATCCCTAATTTACTCAAGATAATGGTGTGTTTTCTGCTCGCCACTGCTTGCTGTATCTTCTGGGAAAAACACAGCTTGTGAGAGTGGTGAAGGAAGTCAGCAAACATGACTAAATGTAAAGTGCAGAAAACTTTTAATATTACTTTGTCCATGAACATGATTTCTGCCTGAGTATGTCAGATAGATTTTCATCTGCAATGGACGTCGTTTACCGATGAAGACAACAACTCCCACGATCCCACGCAACTTCACAACATCATCAAACTATATCTTTTTTTTGTTTTAATGTGAACGAGACCCCTAGTGGCAGAACTTGCATTGTTGGGCATTTAAATTTGTAAATATTACGAGTGCCAGTATGGATTTTTTTTTTTCAGGCGATAACCAATAATTACCTGTTTTTCCATAGCTGATAACTGATGATTTCACATTTTTGTATTTTGAAAAGAAGCTCATATAACCTGGAGGTAATACATGTGAGGGTAAGAGAGGCTCAGATGAAGTGAGCAAAGATGGATGATTTAATGTTCCACTAACATCACTATTACAATGAAAACCAAAAACAGTTCTGACTTTTTAAGCATTCATTTATTTTTTCTAGTAACGTTGATAAAAAATGTCACAGATATTCTTTGCTTTTATAGAGCATTTTGTCTTTAAATTAAATGCTTTGACATCATCTGTCAAATCAGATTTTATCATCCCTGACATTTTGACTTACACTTCAGTGTCATTATTGGAATATTAATGATAATTCATCAGCCACAATATTTGTCGTGTATCCCAAGTAAAACAATACATCCCAATAGAAAATCTTTGCAATAAAATTTGTGTTTTCGAAACCGCCACCAAAATTCAGCTGGTTGTTCCTCAGACCCAGGCCTCACACAAAGTTAGAATGTTTTTTTTTTGTGGCAGCCATGTTGCTATGCAATAGTAGGATAAACACAGATGGTACCAATGATAGTTAATAATTAAATTTAGTGTAGCAGAGACTTTCCAGTGAGCCAACAGGCACAATAGCAGCACGCTGACTCTGTTTGACCTGAAGGGAACAGGACCTTCATTAGCATCATTGATAACACTGTGTTTACTCTGTTATTCCATGTCAGAATGGCTGCTGTGAAAAAGGTTTACAACACAGGATTAGACAGATTTATTTTCCTCCAAATTTTGAGTCTGTCACAATGATTCACCATCCTCATGAAAGGTCTCTTGAAGACCAAACAGCACTTTGCACTTGTTAGCAAGTTCTTCTTCCTGTCGCGCCTCAGGATGTTTTCTAGTCAAGAAGTAGGTGAAAGAAGATCAATAAGCTCTTTATCAATTTTTTTTTAGCCTTTGTACCTTTACTGTTGTCTCTCCTCTCTTCAGTTTTTCCTGCAGAGTCATGGTGTAAAACCTTTCTCTACATCCTCTATTGATTTTGATCCTTCAATATTTCTTCCTCTAATTAACTTCAGTCCTTGGCAGCCAGACTGATCTCTCAATCCTGTTAATACTTTCAGCATGTAAAGCAGCTCTAAAGACAAAAATATTTCTTTTTTTTTTTTTAAATAAAATGGCCAGTTAACAGTTACAGAAAGATGAAAGTTAAAACAATTATGAAGCTTAAGACATTGGTGTGCTGCACTGAGAGGCCTTTCTGTGGCCAGATGAGCCTTCAGCTGTGACAGAGAACAATATGGCTGTTTGGTTAACCCCATCAATTATTCACGCACCTAGACGCTGCGGTGACCAGTTAAACAGATGGAGTTAAAGGGATAGTTCGGATTATTTGGTGTGGGGTTGCATGAGCTACGCATCCATAGTCCAGTGTATTACCTAAAGTAGATGGCAGTTGGCACGCCCCCAATGTGGAGAAACAGAGAGGAACACCAGCACGGAAGCGAAGCAATACACTGCTGTGGGCAGGGTCAGCAGCAAAACATATTTTTAGCCACCTAAAATAACTCCACCTAAAAAAAATCAATATCAGTTTGAGCGTAAACTATATTTAGAATATTTTCACCGCTTTAACTTGCTGCAAGAAGGCAAAAAAAATAAATAAGCTAAATATCAACCTGAGCCATGATCTTAAAAATGACTGTATTGAACACAAAAGTTGGAAATGGCAATAATCTTACATCAAGGTCCATTTTCAAGCTTCTGTCAACTGTATCTGTACTTTTAACTGATCAACCTAACAAAATTGATCTAGGTAGTGCTATGTTGAAGATGATCAGTAAAATGTCAGCTACGTCATGTCAGCGATTTAGCTAAATATGACATTGGAACCACTTGATGATAAATGGCGATGAATGGCTTCATTCATGGTTAATAACTTTGCTTTTATGATCATTAATAAGACTAACTTTTGGGTTGCCACTGCAGGTTGTGAAAAATCTCTGTAGCTGCTGTTAATCGTCTACATGCAAGACACTTGATTTAGCTTATGCACAATATCTGGACCAAAAATATATGTATTAGAAACTTATTAACATCTATATTATTCACTTTGACTCTTAAATTTCACTCTCTCAAAACCAACCAATCTCCATTGGCGATGTTAGTCATTTTACTTTCTCAGAACGCAGGAGTTGCTGATCTACCGCTGCCTCAGTCTGTTTATGTAATCTGTTTATTTGTGTTATTGTGTGACTTGTGTGAATCTGAGCTACCCGGTTGGTTTGGAGAGAGGGATATTTGGCTTATATAGCAGCAGTTTCTCGTCAGAAAAGGCTCTCCAACGGCAAAGTAAAGTGCAGAAAACATTCTAAATATAACATACACTTAAACTGATATTGATTTTTTTAGATGGAGCTTTTTAAGTGGCTAAAATACCTTTTGTTGCTGACCTTGTTCACAGCAGTACATTGCTGAGCTTCCATGCTGATACTCGGTACCTCATACAACCCCACCTCAAATAATCCGATCTGTCCTTTTTTAAGAAAGTGTGTATTAAAATGCGTCTCCACTGTGGAAAATTTCCAAAAAAAAATTAAAGATTTTCTATCTTTTTGTTCTTCCCCAGGAGCAATGAGGAGGACTACACGGCCCCCACGACATCATATCAGGAGATATAAAGGAGCAGTCTGTTTACCTGAAGCCCCTGTCTCAGATGCATACACACACACACACACACACACACACTACCACGACTTCACCTCTTTGTTTTCTCCCCTCTTTACCTGTTTGCTTTTACCAAACCACGTTGAACAAAAGTGTCATGTCTGCCTTTTATTTATTGATATGCAATTCTGATAATGTATATGATTGTTATCGTTTTGTACAGTTTTACTGGGAAACTTAACAGCGCAGGGGAGCATCTGATTATAATAAATAGCGTCCGAGCACTCATCACAGGCTTCTGAAGCTGCTGTACAGAACCCACCTGCTGCATCTGTCCACACACACACACACACACACACGGCGCTAAGCATTTCCAGAAGGATTAGCTTGTTCGACTTGCTAACCGATGTTCTAAATCCCCTCCTAGAATAGTATCATTGGAAAGTATATTCAGGCCTTCCTCATCAGTGTTTACCCTGTACGAGCACTCCACAGACAGAAGCGGTGGACGGACTCGAGCCTTTAAACACCTTCCATTTGCCTCATAGAAGCTTTTTTTTGTTTTTCTTTTGGGAACAGAAGGGACTGCTCTATTTTTGAGGTGTGAATGCATTATTTATGTGTGTGGAGAACTGTCTATTACAGCTGTTTTATTGTGCTTTAAAAATACTACTGGTTTTATTTGGGAATATGAGAATAAATATGTATTTAAACCAGATCCTCTGAGGGTTGTCATGATTCTTGTGAGCATGTGGATGTCAGTTCTGGATGAGAGCAGCCATATGTCACCAAGTAAGCATGGGAAAAGTGGCCAGTGAGTAAGTGTGTCAGATAAAAACACTTCATCACAAGTCAGTTAATCATGTTAATCAGTAAATGACTCACGCTGAATGGGCCTGTAGATCGAAGTTACTCAGAAAAGAGTCTTAATGACAGTAGAACTTAAGTTTTAACTGGGAAAAAAATGTTGCTACTGTAAAATACCTGTTTTTAAAATGGAGTTTCATTCAAAAGTAACAAAACTGCCGTGTCTTAATGATATAAAAAGTGACAGATGTCTAAAAAACAATACCTGAAGTTTCAGTAGTTTGTCCACTCTGATGGAGGCAGACCGAAAGGATCCCTATTCTTTAAAGGGACAGTTCACCCCAAAATCAAAAATACATTTTTTCCCCCTGGCCTGTAGTGCTGTTTATCCATCTAGATTTTTTTGATGTCAGTTGTTACCGAGAAAATGACACACATGCCGATTGTGTCAGTAGATCAAAGTGAATCAGAAAATTGTCTTAGTGATGGTGTAACTACAGTTTTTGGAGTTTGGTTCATCAGCACGTAGGTTGTTTTTTAGGTTCGTCCACTCTGATGAAGGCAGACTTAAAGGATCCCAATTCTTTAAAGGCACAGAATCAGAAATCACTGATTCTTGAGAATTGGGACAAATCATGTCCTACAAAAAAAAAAAGTTTAAAAATTGATACGAATATTAACACTCTAATTCCAATTTTTGGTGAAAATGTATTCTTTAAGGATTTATCTATATGAAATATATGTAATTTATGAAATGTTTTGGTTTACTTAGATTTTTTTTAATTTCACACTTTCAAACAGTTTAAAAAATGTGTTAAAAGCCTTCAAATCTTCATCTAAAACAAACATTACGTACTGATAACATACGTATAAAAATGTGCTATTATAATCATCTTTGTTTTAAAATAGCTCTCTAAAGTTGTGTCCCAGATTTCTGTCGACTCTGTCAGATTTTTACAAAAACATGATTTTATCAGGCATAAAAAAAGGTTTAGATATACGTACCCTAAGGTCCCCTGTCTCACTTCCTTAGTTTAAAAAAGGCAGAAATACTCAAGCCCGGTAAGCTTTCTATTTTTCAACAAATTCATTAATTGCTATCAGATGTGTCTCAACCATGTCAACTCTGTAGCCCTTCTAAATCAAAGCTAAATAAGAATTATGGTTTAAAAACGAGAATTTTGATTAGCATTAAGGGAACTCTGAGCAACTTTAGAAAATTAAAAGGGCACTCACTGCAACACTGCTGTTAAATTAAAAAATGTCACATTTTGTCAGCTCTGTCAGATAGACAATCTGACGGAGCTGACATATGTATATATATATATATTTTATTATTTTTATTTATTTATTTTTTTTAAGTTAATTTTCCCAGCATAATTGAAGAGTACAAATCAACCCTAATTCAAAATACAGTTTTGTTCCAATTCTCTAGAACAAGTGAAATACATATTTTTACTCTGGCCTGTTGTGCTATTTATCCATCTAGTTTTTTGGGGGTTTTTTTTTTGGTGTGAATTACATTCAAAACCAGTGTCTCTTTCCAAAAATCATGTCCCGCTCAATCAAGACAATCCACGCACCTTGTTGTGAGCGGTTTCATGTAACTTTATTTCTAGACAAAAGAAAGTAGTTCTGGTAGATTCTATGGCAGAAAGAAAGCAGTTCCCACATGAAACAGCTCACAAAGAGGTCTGTGGCTTATTGTGAGTGACCAGATAATGATTTTTGGAAAGAGACATTCCAGTTGAGTTTTTCAAATTTTGATGCTTTTAGCACCACAAGCTGAATGCCATCTAGTCCCATTATGTTGGAGAAAAGGCAGATATCTCTTCCTCCAAAACTCTGCCCCTCACATCAAAAACATCTAGATGGATAAACAGCACTACAGGTCAGAGAAAAAAAATGTGTATTTTTAAAGTAGGATATGGATTTGGGCTCCTAATAGCTAAACAGAGATACAGTTTTCTTATTTTATGTGTTTAAACTGGACCTCAGATTTTTTATTGAAATTAGAGTGGCTGTATGCACCCAACAAAGGGTTCAGGGCATGACACTTTCATCCATGGGTGTTTTTTCTGTTTTTTTGTTTTTTAGTGCTGCTGCATTTGCACAGTTAAGTACACAGATAAAGAAAAGGCAATGTTTTAATTGCTTTTAAACTTTAGGAAAAAATCACAAATATTTACATTTAAAAATACTTATCTTCTGTCTCTACAGAGATGGAAATGTTGAACTCACAGAGACATGCAGAGAGCATTGATGATACAGACACGGCCCCCTAGTGGGCCCCAGAAGAATTACAGCAGGAGGAGTACTGAGGGCACTGACATGATACACAACAAATATATTTTTTGGTAGAATAAAAAGCAAGAATACATTAAGATCTTACATATACACTGGAAAAAAAAAGAAATATAATAAGCTAGGACAGGTTACACAGAATGAGTACAGTTTGATATATGTGTATGCTGCAAAAAAAAAAAAAAAAAAAAAAATGGAAACAGTTGATGGCAAAGCTACAGCATCATACTCTCATAACATTCATTTCCCACAGGAGTCAGGTTGGAGTAAATGCTAGCATTTAGTTGGACGTGTGAGTTGGTTACATAAAATACTTTGATTTCTCTCTCAATAATATTCTAGTGATTATTACTCTGCGATCTTGGCGTGCAAATATAATCAGTTAGGTAGCTGTAAGGACATTTTACTGTATTAAATCCCTTCTTGGTATGTTTCGGGAACGTCTGGGAGGCTGTACGAGTTCCCCTAAGCAGGTAGATTTGAATACACAGTATGTGTTTTACCATGCCGTGGGAAATAACTGCGGGGTTTTGTTTGTGTCAGATTCAGTTCTGTGTTATTTAGGCCAGAGGTTGGGTTGGAGGATGGGTGATGGTGTTACAGGCTGCTGTAGATCCTCTTGATGGTGTCGCCTTCGTCCTTGGCGATTATGCCCTTCTCGATGTAGGAGTCGACCTGCTGGTCCATGAAGTCCTTCAGCTTGGACAGGTCATAATCTGGATATAAAGACACAGCAAATGATAGGTTTACGATCTGAGATTCAAAAACGAAGATCACGACACTGTGGTGTTTTAGAAGGAAAGATCAGACATTAAACTCCCGAAGCAGAAGTGTCTTCTTAAGATGGCACACCCAAACAAGCCTTAATCTGGTACGGTAGTTCATTATCAAGCAGGATTAAGGTCAGAGTTGGCATGTCTGGGGTTAAGAAGATACCACATACAAGCAAGAAATAAGAAGGTCAGAAGATCACAGAAGCTCTCCAGTAACAGTTGAGCAAGCTTGGTACCAGACAGAACCCCAGTCAACTTTCTCTTTTCCCGTTTCCTGTACTGTAGTTTACACACCTGGTTTTTCCTCATTCATTGATACAGTTGATCTGAAAACAGATGAGTAAACTCTCAGCCTCACTTCAAAGACGTGGATGACCTGACTTTTCTTGGAATTACCCCCCACTACAACCCTGTTTACAGACTATGCAGAAAGTCAAACAATAGTAGGCTGTATAGCTATAAAACTGAAAAAGAGAACATTTATATGAACAGAAATTAGTGCAGCCCACCATTGTAGACATGCAGCTTAAGTCTTAGAGTGAAAAGGCGTGCTGTTGTGGGCTACTTGGCTATTTTACAGTGTAAACTTATTTCATTTTACAACACAGGGTTGTATAGTGAGATGCTAGCTGTAGCTCTGTTATGCTGCTTGTAAAACAAAAAGATATAAATCTAAGTACCCATAAAATACATATAAAAGTGACACTAAACATTAGCTAACTATCTAGCTAATGATTGATGTGGATTTGATGTGGATTTTTTTTTTTTTTTGACATATTATATGTATTCACCTTGTTTGCTCTAGACAAGTCATTATCATTTAATGCCGCGCCATAAGGCAGCAGCAGGATGTGTCTATATTTAGAGATGAACACAACCAAACTGTATTATCCATCATGGTAACAAATGAGTTTCAGAGAGCAAGCACACAGCTGCTGCACCACCTCTCCCTGCTCCAACGACTCTGAATAAAAGGGGGAACAGAAGGACAGAGGACAGCCAAGAACTCACACAACAACTTCTGCCACTTACTAATGACATTTATACCATCTAAGCAATTTATATCATTACTTTAAGATACAGTTGCGTTGCCGATGACAAAGATGACGTGCGCGAGGGATTAAGAGAATGTGATTAGAGGCAGCGACCGCTTCTCTCGGTGTTGGCCGTGAGGAGCCAGCAGCCAAAAACCAGGATGTCACTTCTACGTCCATCTGCTCCTCTGGCTAATCTGCGTGATGTGTGGGCGTACGTACGCACACACACACGCTCACACACACACACACACACACACGCGTATGCACACATTTACACACCGCTGAGACTGTCCTAATGGGTGCTTCTGGTAGAGTAAACACAATAAATGGCCCGTCGCCCACTCTGTTTCTATGACACTGCTTTTTGCTTGAAAAGGCTTTTGTTCTCCTGCAGCTGTACTTTCTCCGTACAGAGAGGAAAAATTATAGTGAGAATAAAGATGAGGAAGAGCAGTTTAATGTGGTACAAGGTCTGCTAGAAGAGCACACTCTGGGAAATAAGGGTTCCAAAAGGGTTCTTCCTAACGGGCTGAGTTTCTACCCAGAACCATTTGCTTCTGAGGGACCCTTTTTTTCATTTAAAGGTTTGTCAGGGGTTCTTTGTAAGGATAGGGGCTCCATTAAGAACCTTTTTCATCCAAAGAACCATTTTTCCTTGTAGAACCCTTGGAAAACAAGAGGTTATAGGTGGAACCCTTGTAAAATATATTTTTAGATACCTCTGGTTGGGTTCTACATGAACTCCCTTGGTGTGTTCTACTGAGACCCTTGGAATATAAAAAGATTCTTGTTAGAAACCCCTTGGTCGGTTCTAGATGAAACCCTTGGAATATTAAAGGGTTCTCTGTAGAAACCCCCCTGGGTGGGTTCTAGTTGAAACCCTCGGAATATGAAAATGTTCTCGGTAGAACCATTGCCATTAGAGGGTGGAAAGTTTCTTAATAGAACCCCCAGAGTGGGTACTGGATTTGTTTTTGTCTGTGCAGAACTCTTGAAACACATGTGGTTATAGGTGGAACCCTTAGGTAGGTTTTACATGAAACCCTTGAAAAATGAAAAGGTTCTCAGTAGAACCCCCTGGGTGAGTTCTTCTTAGTGCCCTTAGAGGGTGGAAAGGTTTTGGATAGAACCCCCAGAGTGGGTTCTGGGTTCTTTTCTTCTTTGTGGAACCCTTGGAAAACAAGAGGTTATTGGTGAAAGACCTAATAAAACACATTTTTAGATCCCCTGGGTGAATTCCACATGAAACCCTTGAAAAATAAAAAGGTTCTTGGTTGAACCCCCTTGGTTGGCTCAAGAAACCCTTGGAATACTAACGGGTTCTCTTTAGAACCCCCTGGGTGAGTTTTAGATAAAAGCCTATATAAAAAGGTCCTTGTTAGAACCCCCTCAGTAGGTTCAAGATGAAACTCTTCAAATATAAAAAGGCTTTTGGTAGAACCCCCTGGGTGGGTTCTTGTTAGTGCTAGAAGGTGGAAAGGCTCTGGCTAGAACCCCCAGAATGCAGGATTTTTTATTTCCTTTGTAGAGGTCAGAGGTGGAACCTAATAAAATATATATTCAGTTCTCTGTAGAACCCCCTGGGTGGATTTTCAATGGAAGTCTTGGAATATAAAAGGGTTCTCTGCAGACCCTCCTTGGTGGGTTCTAGATGAGACCCTTAGAATATAAAAAGACTCTTAGTAGAATCCACGGTAGGTTCTTGTTAGTGCCCTTAAAAGGTAGAAAGGCTATGACTAGAACCCCCAGAGTGGGTCCAGTTTTGTTTTTTGTTTTTTCGTCTTTGCGCTTAGTGCACTTAGAAGGTGGCAAGGCTGTGAATTCTGGGTTAAACCATCACCGTGGAAGGGTTCTCCGTAGAACCTCTCCTATGATGTTCTTTCACAGATGGTTCTAGGTATAGGGTTAACTCATATGTTGGGTTCTAGGTAGAATTCTCTGAAAGTTTCCACGTGAATCCTTCATACCAGGGACTAAAAATGCCCAAAACAAGGGGACGAGCTGAAGAACGCTTTATGGTTCTAGTTAGCACTTGTATTTCTAAGAGTGTAGGTGCTGATGGTGTGTCATTTTACTGAAGTAGAGTCCCACTACAGGGAAAATGGATGATTTTGGGGCCACATTTTGACTGTGTGTGTGTGTGTTCGTCTGTTCTGACACCATTATCTGTCTGTCTCCTCTGCACAGATCGCTGACAGGCAGGCGGGGAGGCCCCTGTTGTCCCAGACAACCACTCCACACACTAGAATGCTAATGAAGTGTCCTATATAGAGCCAGGTTGGAGATGAGCTGCGAACAAAACTTCCCCGCTGCTTCGGCCCCTCTGCTCCGGACTCCGCAGCGCTATAATCTCGGCTGCGGCCTTTCTTTTCTTCTGAGTGTAAGATGCACTCGAGAATCTAGGTCAAACTTTGTTTTTTTATCGTGTTTTTCTGACTCACCAGTGGCTGAATCACCTATTGATTGGCACGGATTAGATCAGGCCACTGAACACTGGTAAATATAAATCTCACTGAGCCCGAACTTTTTGTGTTTTTTGTCTGAGACGTCCCACTGAGATGATGGGCAGTGGATGGACGGCCTGAATAGTGAGAACTCATTAACATTTCTTCCTCCGCTGCTTAATGAAGCACCACTGGGCATTGATTTTGCACCGTGGAGAGTCCAGCAGCAGGCTTCTCCTGTTGTGTGTGAAGCTACAACAGTTTTCACAGCTCTGCAGACTGGTGCTGTTTCTGGGTCACACGCTGCTTCTTTATAAACGCTGACAGTTGCAGCGTAGGCCGGCTTGGAAGAGTTACTTTAAAAATGTATTCCAATACAGTTACTAATTCTCTGTTAAAAATGTGTCAGTAACCTAATTCAAGTAGCAAAATATTACTTTCCTTTACTTTTAGATTACCTCAATACCAAATGAGGTGAAGTTGTTGAGCCTAATAGAATGTTTTACGGTCATTGGGAGGTTTTTTTCACAGCTGAAGGCAGAACTGTTAGTGTGCTGTCATGCTGTTTCGTTTTTCTGATTTTAAGACAAAATAACAGTAAAATTTCTACCCAGTTTCACTAGACAATGTGATAATGAACTGACTATGAGATTAGCGGGTTTCAGACCAGAGAAGTGTTGTGAGAAGTGTTTTCTTCATTTTAAAATGTATTTTAAAGTTAGTAGTGGGTTTATCAATTGTTTGTCCGGCTGTTCCTTCCCTTGTTATGTCTGAATGCACGCTTAGATTAATAGCATTAATCATGAGCATTTAAATGTCCTTTGTTAAGTAGCTGTTCACACTCCAAGTATAAGTAAACTGACAGAAACTTATTCTGGGGCAGTCAATAGTAGTGTTGACAGGTTAGCTAACTGGATATATGTGTAGCTAATGTTAGCAGTTGGTTAGTGTAGCTAACCTTAGAGGTTTGGTAAGTGTAGCTAACCTTCGTGGCTGGTCTGTGTAGCTAACATTAGCAGTTGGTCAGTGTAGCTAACATAAATGGTAGGTTTATGTAGGTGATGTTAGCAGTTGGTCGGTGTGTCTACCGTTAGCCGTTGGTCTAGCTAATTTTAGCTGTTGGTCTTTGTAGTTAACCTTAGTTTTTGGTCTGTGTAGCTAACATTAGCAGTTGGTCTGTGTAGCTAATTTTAGCAGTTGGTCTGTGTAGCTACTGTTAGCTGTTGGTCTGTGTAGCTTATTTTAGCTGTAGGTCTGTGTAGCTAACATTAGCAGTTGGTCAGTGTAGCTACTGTTAGCTGTTGGTCTGTGTAGCTTATTTTAGCTGTAGGTCTGTGTAGCTAACATTAGTTGTTGGTCTGTATAGCTAACATTTGCGGTTGGTCTGAGTTTTAGCTGTTTCACTCAGAGCAGAGTATTGTGAGACTTGTGAAGTGTTGACATGTGTGCGCTGGTAGTTTATCATTCTTTACTCTAAAATTGTAATCCTGCTAATAACCCCATTTTCTACTAAATGCATCTGTAATCTGATTGCTTTTTTAATGGAATACAGTTAACTTTTTTGTATCCAAATTCCTAAATCCTGTTACATGTAATCCATTACTCAACAGGCCTCGGTGCGGGTAAGGCAGCAAAAATATATACACACAAATGCAATATATCTGGAGACATGAGCAGACACTGATCACACAGACGTGATGGTCTTTTCATGGCTTTTTTATGTTGTTGTGATAGAAGTGCTAATTATGCACCAGGGCAACTGTTGAGGAACAGGTAGGAGGGAATAAATGAATAGACCTTTGTCTCCGAACAAGGAAGCTGTATCACGAGTAATTAGGACAAACTCATCAAGAATTATCCATATTCATGAGATGTGGAGTGAAGCATCTATCCTGTGTATCCCACACTCATTTTAATTGCAAATCGAGGCTGACAAAAGAAGGCTTCAAAATTTCTGTTCTTCAGTGCGCCGCCTCAGACCTGTCTGTGACCCATCACAGTTAAGTGGGGAGACAAGAGTTTGCAAATGAGGATGCTGTCTTGTTCAAGGCCTCATCACAGAAACTTCCTAGGTGTGAAATCGTATCTTATCTCAGTTTAGGATGATGTTTAGGATTTATGATATAACAGAAACAAGATTCCCAATCTTATCTTGGAATTCAGCAATTACAGAACCTGTCCTAACTGAAGAGTTTCCTAAGTTAGGGCATGGAAACTAAAAAAAGTTTAACAAGTCAGCAGTTCCTTGAGTTAAAAATCCTCTGTTAGAATGACAAAGACTCCTTCCTAAATTCAAAATAACGGCAAAAATGGCAGCACCACTGTTGTTTGTTCTGTATGACCATGACAACGAAGATGGGGAAGAACATGAACACCAAAATATTATGATTGAAAGGTAACTCATCTTCTCCACTGACACGATCAATACCTCCTCTCCAACTCATCAAAGCAAAAATTCAATTCTTCTTTTCCTGTCTGTTATAGAGTGCTGCAGGAATGAGTCATAAAACCCAGAAATGAGTTAGCGTATTAGCACTTCCTGTTCCCTCATCAATGGATTTTTTGTTATTGGCTTTATTGATAACCCAAGCGTAAGTTTTTCATGCTTTGTTCCATCACATAAACATGTCTTTAAAAAGGCACAACACTGTAACGCACAGTGTGTTAACCTTCATTAAATCACCTGAAAACCACACCAGGCTGCTACAGTATAACCATACAGACATCAGACTGGTCGATTCTAACTTTATATTCTGCTCTTTATGAGTTAGATATCCAGATACCAGTACCTTCTCCAACTTTTGTTTATCCCTGAAACACATCACAGTGCAAATGCTGTTGTGTAACATTAATTACTAAACTGTGTGACCAAGTTACAGGAGTGTCTCGGGAGAGACAACAAATGGGAGGGTCCTGGGAAATGGCCATGAAATATGAGAGAAATCTGAGTGTTGACAGGTATGTGAGTGCATTAATGCTTCAAAAATCAATGGAAAAATCACATTTAGCTTTTTGTGGAGGGAACCTGAGTGATTCTAACTTCCGGGTTAGTCTACAAAAAGACATCATCCCTGCAGCACTCTGTAGCTAGCTAGCGGAATAGTTGTTGTCATGGATACAGGCAGTCATGTGTATATTCTAAACACAGATCCAGGCCTGACAGGATGAGTGCTGATTAAAGAATCAAGATTACAGTTCTAGTTAGGATCTTAGATAAGATACATGATCTTTCATCTCATATTTTCTATATTTTTAAATTGCTGTTATATTGTAGATAAGAAACATGCAACTTTACACAGTTCTTATTGAATATATTTGTTATTATTGTTATTATTAAATTATCTCTTTCCATATTGTAGATACTTTATTTGTATATTTTTCTTTTCTTGTAATTCTCTAGGCTTATACACATTTCTTCTCTTGAAGGGGAGCACCTGTAACATCAACAATTTCCCCCAAGGATCAATAAAGTATTTCTAATTCTGATTCTGATTTAATAAGACACAACCATGAGTTTATGAATTGCCTCTGTTAGGAAGATATGATTTTTTCCTAATTTGAAACTTACTTAAGAATTAAGATAGAACAAGCAGTTAGGATTTTCTTCTGTAATCAGGCCCCTGGGAGAGCAGTTTGGACCAACTTGTTTAAAAAGAAATGTAGGTTGTTTTTTTTTTTATCTTCTAGTTAAAATAAAGTGCGTCTCACCATCTTTGCCTTCTTCTTTGCTGTGCTTCTTCAGCCACTCAATGTTCTTCCTGATTGCCTCCAGATACGTCTCTGACTTGCCAGGCTGATCTGATGAGACAAAATGAAAAAAAAGAAAAAAAAGAAAAGAAAAACGAGGCATGAAAATCTTCCTTTTTAATGTATTAGAAAGTTACTTCTTCTGTTGTACGTTATCGCTCAGAAGAGCCTAGTTTCCACCAGAGAGTAAGGCAGTGTTATCTTAGACTTATCAATTATTTATACCACATAATTTTCCTAAAGCAAGACTTGATGCTTTATCTTTTAAACTTCAGTATCAGTGGGAGCATGCTGGCAGCCACGATTGTACTTTAATTTTAAAACAGCAGCACAATAAGACATATTTTTCCAAAAAACACCCACTCAGCATGCAGAAATGGCAGCTTCAGTGTATGATATCTACAGTTTGAGATTTAAGTTGATATTAACCACTAATCAAGAGCAGACTATTGCTTAACCACAGATTAAATTTGGATTATAACGCCCCAATTTCTCCAAAATATTATGCAACAGTAATGCAGAATTTAATTGATATTACTCAGGATTTACTTCATTTCCTGGTGAAGCTAATGTCCTTGTTGTAATCCTGCTCTACATTTCATTTTGTTTGTCTTTTTTTTCTGCATGTCTGCGTCGGTGTGTGTTTGTGTGGATTAGACCATACAGTGTTCAGAGACAGAGACTAACGGCAGCTGTGACAAGCTTTCCTCTGACTGTTATTGGACTGGCCTAGTTCAGGGACAAGCAGGGACTTAACTCTGATTGGCTGAGACTACACGGTGTTGTTTATTTTCCTGTCATCCCTGCTGAGTGAAAACAAAAGGTCTGAGAAGGTCTCGGCCGACTCTCAAACCGATTTTGAAGATGTTTCTCTGAGGGAGGGTGAGGAAGATGTGTTGATTCATTGATGTGGTGGGAATTTTGTGTATTTGATGATTCTGTGTTTATTTGAGAAATTTTACATAAATCAAAACAATAAAACCATAATGTCAAAAACAGAACAAAACAAACTAAAACTAAAAAAAATGAGTCATGCAATTTACAAGGCACATGTAGTCGGCTGGGTTATCATTTTTCAGGGGCAAAATGGTAAAAATTGTATCAAATAATTCTAGCAAATGATCAAATCACTCAACACTAAAACACTAAATCTATTCATGTTTTATTCCTCTGGTCATCAGGACGGGGTTGTGCACTGACTGGGCTCAGTTGATGGTTGCTCCTCCTTGGTTGAGTCTTTCAGGTTCTCGTACTCCTTCTGCATCTTTGCGGCCTCGGCCTTGGTGTTGTCGTCCTCGTCCAGGTTTTTTCCTGCAGCAGAGAAACACAACACGGAGCATCAGAAATTGTCGTTCAGCTACTTTTCTTTATAGCAGTACTTCAGTATTTCAGGAAATATGCTTATTCACTTTCTGGCACATTAACATTAACACGTTATGCATTTTTTTTGCATGTTTTGTGTAAAGTGTAAAAACGACAATCTGCTGTTTTACGGGAGGTTGTGTTTAGGACTGTTACTTGGCAAGTAGCAGTGACTTCCTGGAGAATCTGAGATGTTATTGTTTGACACCTGCTCCCACTCAAGAAACAGTCCAGTAAAACATTGAATTATCATTTTTTACATTTTTTTTTTTTAAGGCTGAAACAAACAAGATATAATGTATTTAAGATAAGGTAAAATAAAATAAACTTTGTTGATCTCACACCGAGGAAAATGACTTATTGTAGCAGCTTAAGATGCAAAAGTAGAGGTGGAAAAGAGTGACTGAGTGATGAATAAAAATCTAATAAAAATATGAATGAAAGCTATATGCACTATAAACACCTTTCATTATACGGATTTATGACCACCTTGGATATTGCACAAGATAACTGACCCTTCCTAAGTCCCGCCCCTTCCCACTATCTGGTCCAGTGACAGTTGAACAAGTTTGATGTCTTGGTCAACCCCCAAGATGGCGAAGTAATGACCAGCCCTCCTCTGGCTCTGATTGGCTAGTCCTTGATGCTTTCGCTGGTCTGAGTCATGTGAGTTGAGTGGGTTATGGGTAAGTTTAGGCATGAGGAGTGTGATTGGGTAAAGTTAGGGTAAGAATGTCAGGATAAGCCAATCAGAAGCAGAGGGGCTTTCTGCAGTTTGCTTCAATATGCTACAAGCTGGGCTCATCTATGTTGAAAAGAAATCCAAATGTTTAGGATAGTTAAAAGATGTTGCTAGGGGACATATATTCATATAGGATCACATCTTAAGCTAGCTAACATTAGCAAAATGCTAGCTAACTTGCTAGCTAATCTACATCAATCATCAGCTAGCTAGTTAGCCAGCATTTTGCTAACAGTACCTAGCTAGTTTGCTAGAGTTTTGCTAAAATTATCTAAGATGTTACCTGATATGTCAGTTTTAAAGGAAAAGGAGAAAGTTGACCCAGGTATCAAGCTTGCTCAACTGATATTGGTGTGTTGTATTATGCTAGCCTAAAAATATATCAAAATATTGCCCCATAAATTGGATGATCACATACTTATTACACATGAGCTATTAAGTTATTGGTGAGCTTTTGAGTTGCTTGTAGCCATATTTTATAATCTTCTGACAGAGCCAGGCAGCTACCCCTGTTTTCAGTCATTATGCTAAGCTAAGCTAACTGGCAGCTGGCTGTAGTCTCAGATTTTAGAGTGGTGTAGACATTGTCATCCAACACTTTGCAAGAAAGTAAGCATATTTCCCAAAATGTCATACTATTCCTAGGTATATTAACCCCCAAACCTTTATCTAATTGGAAATTCTGTGTTTTTAGCACATTTTTTGTCTATTAAAGTATTCCTATATGTATAGGATGTAGAACCAGACAGATATATTGGCCTATTGCAGCTATATTGGTTTTTTTTTTTTTAAACAATGCAGATTGTGTGTTTATTTTTTATTTTAGATGTTGGCTGATATATCATTGGTCCCAGCCCCAAAAATCCAGCGTAAGTTGGGCTTTATTAGCAACAGATTTCAAACCATATATAACAAAAAATATACTTATTCTTGCACAGTTAAGCCTAGTAGCTCCACTTAACCTAATATATTAATTACATCTGACCATACTGAATAAATGACAATATAATGTATGATTTTATTGATGTTTGACATGTTTGGAGGATAATGTGTGAGGCTGTTGTTTACCGTTGGGTCCTGTAAAGTCAGGAGGTCCCAGAGACTTGCCCAGCTTGTTCTTGGTCTGCATGGCAATCATAGCGTCCAGGTTCTCTGCAGGTGAATGAAACCAAACATTTACTTTAGATTCAATCATTGCATTGTGTCGTCAGTTCTCTTTACAGACGATGAATGGAAACCTATTAACCTTTTGAAAGTCCCACGCTGTTCCTGTGTGACTCAGAGGGTGATTAGCATTAGAAAAGGGTCCCATCTCATTAACCAAAAGTACAACGGTAGTGATAAATAAAACCTTTTTTTTTTCCACAATCATTTTCCATTACTTAGGCTATAGACTGCATATTGGAGAAAAGATCTATAATTCACCCACAATTTTAAAAAAGAGCATTTATTTTAGGTGCTTATTAATGTGTCCTCCCTAACAAATATTACAGTAAGTTAAACACAACAAGATTAGAGAATTAGAAGACCCCAGATCAGCCGAGGAATGACACAAACAGATCAAATGGTTCAAAGAGACTAAATAAGTGACAACTGATCCTCTGTGGATTAACAAAGCGATAAACATTATGTTGAAAATACAGAGTGAGCAGATGTTCTGGAGATACACACACGCCCCAGAGATCAGCAGAAATTTCATCCTC
Organism: Lutjanus argentimaculatus; assembly: GCA_034769285.1. Classification (NCBI taxonomy): domain Eukaryota; kingdom Metazoa; phylum Chordata; class Actinopteri; order Lutjaniformes; family Lutjanidae; genus Lutjanus; species Lutjanus argentimaculatus. The sequence goes on from JAWZSL010000002.1 coordinate 33,574,736, forward strand.
TGTATCAAATTCCACTGACACGTTATTTTAAATCCCCTTATTTAGCATTTATGAGCACTATTTAAACATTTAATACATGGCTTATAACACACTATAAAGTAGTTGTATGTAGCTGTAAGGACAAGTGTTTTATTATTGTGCAGTATTTGTGAGCAATTTCTCATATGGCCACATATTTAATAATATTACAAGTGTATTTTACTGTATTATCACTCATTATCTGTTTATGCACCAGCCTAAACTGATGGGTTCCACACAGACAGAGTTATAGATGTTAATAATGAGCGGTTGTGTCAAGATGGGAGCCCTAGATTTGTGAAACTCTCGTGCATGCACACTTGATTCAGCACAGTAATAAATAATAATTTATTTTTTAGCTTTAAGCCACAGTTTGATTAGGTTTAGGCACAAAAACTAGTTGGTGAGGTTTAGTGGAAGATCGTTGGGAGAAGACAGAGTGAGAAGATAGTGGTTTATAGTTAAAGTAGATCCTTTCACAATGTTAGAAGGGCTTTCTGGTGATCACAAGGACATGTACTAGTCAGTCACAGCATGTTAGGGCAGGATTAGTGTAAATCTTGAGAGTTTCACAAATGTTGCAAGTCAGACACAACCTTAATAAACACTTATATGTGCTTACAACTAAATTATTGTGCGCTTGGAGCCATTTATTACATGGCTTTTCTAAGGTCTGTTATTTCTGAATAAGAGACTCTTGCAGTGGACACAGGTCTGATCATAGACTCTGTGGAAGCAATAAAATCATTTTAAAATGAATATTTTGAGGTAATTTTTGTTTTGTTTTGTTTTGTTTTTTTTCCCAAGGGACAGTTCACCCTAAAATCAAAAATACATATTTTTACCCTGGTCTATAGTGCTATTTGCCCATCTAGATTTTTTAGTGTGATTCTACTGCAGAAAGAAAGTAGTTCCTACGTGAATCTGCTCACAACGAGGTCTGTGGATGATCTCGAGTAACCTGTGCATGATTTTTGGTAAGAGACACTGGCTTTGAATTTTTCAAATGTATTTTTCGAGTGCCGTTTAGTCCCATTATACTGAAGAGAAGACAGACATCTCTACAGCCGATATCTCCAAAACTCAGCAAGTCACACCAAAAAAATCTAGAAGGATAAACAGCACTGCAGGCCAGAGGAAAAATATGTATTTTTGATTTCAGAGTGAACTGTCCTTTTGAAGTAATAAGTGGGTCAATGTACAGTGAGCGGGTCATAGTTGCGTAATAAACCTCTTTAGTATGATTCCTCCACTTTGTGTCGTACATATCATCCCTTGACTTACATCTGCTCACAACTACAATTATTGTGCATTATGAACCATTTATTACATTTTTATATAGGCTACTGCTTATAAACACGTAGTAGGCCAACTTAAAGTGAAGGTCCAGGTCACGTAAGTGAAAGCTTTACAAGGAACTGTCCTTATGTTGTGTTGGTTTTGGAAGCGCCTGTGGTAGTATGTCCACCACGATGACCACAAAATAAAACATTAAAAATAAAATGATCAAAATAAAAATCTCCTGCTTTTTAACAGGCTAACTTACTACTCACTGTAACTTTGCAGAAATGTAAACACAGGCCCGTCTCATCAGATTTCAAGAAGAATCTGAACAAGTGGCAGAACAACTGCATAAAAATAGCCGGTCGGTCTCGTTAACTTCGGTCATATAGAGGCACCAGTAATAAACTGAGACTGTTTCATAACCAGTTAAAAACTCATTGTAGTACCTTTTTAATTTTCTGGATTGTGACGTGTATTTTGGAAATTAGATATTTTGGTCATTTTCTTTATGCACTGAATAAACACATACACCTCTGTGAGGAGAAAATACGACAACAAGTTAGAGCCGAGGAACTGTTTTGTTTTTGTTTTTTTTCTGAATGAAGGGCCTTGGTGACAGATTATTAGATATGTGGATATAAGGACACGAGGACTACAAAGAGATAAGACAAACGGGAAGGTTTGACCTCAGCGCCATAACTGATCATCAAGGAGGTTTTTACAATTTCCTCTCTCATCTGCATTCACTGTCAGCCTCCTTTCATTTCTTATTATCTAAGCATCTCACTTTCCCTTTGCACTTTCTGTGTATTCAGTCTGCTTCCTCCCACCTGTAGCAGAGTGGAGGCCCATTATTTAATCTGCCCAACACACACACACACGCACACACACACACCACCTTCCTTCCCTCCACATCTATCTTCTTTCTCTATCGGTCTTGGGGCTGTATCACCCTCAGGCCGATTAATGTTGATTGACAGCTGTGTGCATTCAGTTGAGTACCTGGGTGACTCATCGGAGCATCACATCCAGTTGGGGGCAGAAGGGGGTGGTGGTGGTGGGGCATTAACATGTTGCTAGGCGATGGTGGAATTCCGTGTTCTTATCTCCTGACAACCTATGCTACATAAGGCCATACCCGTTGCCAAGGAAACTCACATCTTGTGTAAGGGTATATGGCTGTTTTGTTCTGGTGTGTAACGTCAGCGGTGGTCATTTGAGAGACAACAATGGCCAGCTGCTGGCCGGGGTCACCCATCTGAAGGAGTATTGATTAATTCTTCTACAGCTTTAGCCTTCAGCCTGATCGTTGTTCTTTCAGTGGGACACACATGCTGTAAACCTCCTCTAATCAGCTCCAAATTCAATTTCTGGTCTGAGTTAGGATTGAAGCAATTAGTTATTAGGTGGCCAAGAAACAAAAAATAAACTGGCAACAGTTTTAAATTAATCATTTAAGTCATTTATCAGCAACAATGTCAAACATTCTGGCTGAGTTGCATCAGCAAGCATGAATTTTTAAACCCAACATTAACTCTAAACTTATATTAAATTTAATTCTGTTGCGCCAAAACTTTTAGGTGGGAGGAGGTATAACCTTTAAAATTGCTGCCTTTTTGATTGATCGGATTGATCAAAAATAATCAAGCTCCTCAAAGAAAGTTAAGGGATAGAATCAACCCGATTGAGTTTTATGATGCTTCTTGTCTTTGTTTCACAAATCAATTTGATAAAACAGTCTAATTGCTTCCTGGCAGTTTCTTTGTTCTTTACTGTGTTGTTGTCCATTTTCAATTTTATATTGCTTCATTAATTCAGCCAACAAATTTTTTCTTAAAGGAGGAGAAATTACTCACAGGAAGATAACTGAGGCTAACGTTTTGTTCATTTTTTGGCTGTCTAGCAAACAATGTAATGTTTTGTAAACTTTTTAGCTAACAAGCCAAACAACATATTATTTTTTTTTTATTGTTCTTTATAGCTAACTAGGAAACATAATGTTTTGTTAGTTTTTTGGGCTTGTTCACAAATAAAATCATGTTTTGCTTATTTATTATTTTAATTTGGAGAAGCGAACTTCCTGATGAAACTCTAATTTCAGTTTACATCAATAAACTTGGATTTACTAAACAGAGATTAGTTTTTAATTGTGCAACAGAGCACTGCTTAATTTTAAATCTGGATTTACTCATTTAAGACCTAGTTTTGCCAAACTCATTAGAACAAACCTTAGATTTAATCACTCTCTCTTGGTGCAAACCGGTCTCTTTCTTTTAAGCTTCTCAGATGTTTTATATCAATGTAAACTGAATATCTTTCTGTTTTGGATTGCTGGATTGAAAAATTCTGCAATCTGCAAGCAGTCTGAAGACATCACCTTGGGCTCTGAAAGTTTGTGAAGGCTATTTTTCACAATTCAAATGTTAAATGACTGGAAAGTTAATTAACACATTGATTAATTGACACATTGATCAATAATGACAATAATCTTGCAGCCCTAGATGAGACCACGTCTGCTGAGCTGATTTTAAAGCACAGCTACATGTAGAAAAGAGGTTAACCCTTCTGTTTCTTCTGTCTGACACTGAAGGTCATGTGAACAGAGAGCGAGATGTTGGGTCTGGGGTTTCCTCAGGCTCACACAGAGAGATGACAGCTGTCCCTTACAGGTGACTGACCTTTCCACCGGCTACTGACGTGATTGCTGGCCATAAAAACTGGGCTGGTTATATAGGGTGCCCCTGACACTAATCTGTCTGTACAGGCTTCACACTCCACTGCACCCGCTGATGGCAACAGTAGCTTGAATGAACACAGAGAATGCAAAGAAAGATCACATATAAGACGCAAACGCTAAGAAGTGCATGAATGCTAGTCGGCCAATGTAAAGGGCGGATTTAAATTTTTCATCCTGTTGCTGCTCAACATGGTGGAATTCAGTATCACCATATTATTAATATATAGCATTAATATAAAGATAGAAATTTTGTGATCACTGTAATGCCGTACATCAGGCCTATTGTACACAAGGCTCATAGCCTTTATAGATTTAAAAAAGTCTAAATAAATAATTTCTTCAAATGAGAGAGAGGTTAATTAGCCAGTTCATTGATTATGTCTGCTGTTAAGCTCAGAGACATTTATTTTATCTACGTTTTAACTCTGTTCAAGCAGAGGGAATTTAGTCAAACTGAATAAAAGAAGATGCTAAATTCAAAATTATGTTTATTTAAACAACAAGCTACATCTAATCTAGGATTACAAAGTTCATGTTTTTTCTTGTACTTTTATACGGTTTCTTTTTCAATTGTGAAAACTAACAAAGCGGAGAAAAAATAAATGGTGCATTCACAGTGTGAAATACGGGGGGTTTTGGCAGGACCTTTCACACATTTCAAGACCGTACAGGGGTCCTTCTGTAAAATTTAAGCACTTTTCAAACATCTTCAAATGTTTTCCAGCACTTCACAGCTGTGGTATATTACATGTTTATATACACATACTCAAAATGATTATTTAACCTTTTCATCACATTAAATTAGATATTACTGTGCTATAAACAACCAATTATGTTCCGTCTACAGAAGGGTGGCAAATTAAAAGAGAACACAACAAATTTTAATGTTTCAAACTGTGTCATCTTATATAACCTGGCTGAGCCAATATCCAACTTTTATTTCTTTCAAAGCCAACTATTCTATCAGGTTCATCCAAAGCACTTTATCCAAAACCCAAGCACTTTTCAAACCTTGCATTAGAATTTACATTTTCAAGGATTTTAAGCACCCACACAAACTTTGGAAAAGCTCATAAACTGAGATGATTTCTCAAACTGCTATTCCCAAAGTCAAGAAGTGCAAAAGATGTACATTATTGAATATTCCTGCCTTACATATACTAATACTTCTATTTTTTGTCACAGATGCTGCAGGTTTTCAAGGACTGTGGCACCTATTATGTGTTTCTATGCCTCATGTTCTGGCCCTGAATGCACCGGCCCACAGATGAACAGCTCTGGTATTATTGTATTATGTCTTACCCAGATAGGAAACTCCCTCCTCCGGCGTGATGGTGCCGTACTTCACCATCATCTTCACAAAGTCAATCAGCGTCTTCATGATGGTGATCAGTGTCTCCCTCTCCTGAGTGTCCTGATCTGCAACCACAAACAATGCGGAGCACGAATTCAAAACCAGCATCTGGCTTCGATGTTTCGTTAACGGTAATTGGTTGCCATGGTGTTAATGCTACCACATGGTGTTTGACTGTCGGGGTTATAATGACGGGATTATAAATAATTAGTTGAGTGTGTGTGTGTGTGTGTGTGTGTGTGTGTTTCATCTGCACTTCCCAGGAATATGTGTCATGGAAACAAAGGCGAACAAAATGAGCATTGACTCATCCTTGAGAACAATATCGCCATGACAACAACAGCTCTCCAGTCCTGTTCTTGATCTGAAGACCGTCTATCTTTGGATGAAGGATGCTGTGATGCTGCAATGATCTAAAATGTCACGGTGACCTCAGCATGTGATTTTTTTTTTTTTTTTTTACCTGAGTCAAGGCTTCGGAGCAGACGGTAGAAGTTGGGGAAGTACTGCAGGTCCTGGAGGCCGTCTTCGGGGCTCACCTCGTTGCCCTCCTCTGCGTCTCTGTCCCAGGTGTTGTCGGCTGTGTCTTCTTCGTCTGCGTCCCTGTCCACCTCGTCCTCAATCTCATCATCATCCTCTTCCTCGTCATCCTCGTTGTCGTTGTAGCGGCGTCTGGGTGGCTCCCATGTGTCCTGGAAATTATTTTTTATTGTTTGTTTGTTAGTTTGTCTACACACTCCAACTGAATCTATCATAATCTAACAGATAATTATCATTTAACATATAATACCCATGGAATACCTGCACTACAAAAAATACCTATTTACTTAATTATGTTACTTCCTAAATAATACTCTTTTAGGGCTTTTTAAAACATCTATATTTTACATTTTTGCACCAAAATTAGTGTATACATACATATCTCTGTAGTTGGAGTTTAGTTTCTCTCCTGTGCTGTTGTTTGTACTTTCAGTTATCTGCTTTCTTTAACCGTTTCATGTTCATTTTCAGCTGATAGTAGTCGTAACATTTTCTGGTTTTGCTGCTTTATAATAAAAGCTTTTAGATAACACAGTAACAGGGGCAGAGTCATACAAAGCAGCACGTGTATGGAAAAAGAGCAAAAGATCGCAGATGGAAGTGACAAGAGTTTGTCTCCTTTCGAAAAGAGGTAAAAATTAACGTGCCATGTTTCCATCACTGCTGATTGGAACTGGAGCCAATAAATACCCGTGACTACTGCAGAGTCATTTGACCAGGGAATGAATCCAGAAAAAGCCATATGTTAGTGGGGTTTTTTTCCAGAGTAAAGGGGCTTTATCTTTTGTGTAATATGATTTGGAAGTATTACTTTGTATATATTATTGTACTTTAAACTGATGTGGTTTGGGATTTTTGTAAAGTGAAAAAGCTTCTAGCAGAGAGCCTTGATGAGTGGATTCTTGGTTGTTACACAGTAGATATTCATGCATTTTAGTAACAGTTGTTCTCAACCCACAAGGAAGAGATACACAAGCCACTTTATTCTGGACCAGTTGCTCTTTTCTTCTATTACCTAATAAAGTGTTGGGCCAAATTACTAAGCAATAATCCAAATGAGACATAACTAAAGCTGAATTACTTGTTTAATTGTTTGTTGTGTCAGGTTTTGCACATCTTTTAATTACAGATAAAAAGTTTTGCACTTTAGTTACCACTCTCTGTATGCATTTGTGCTATGATCAATTATTGTCAATGATAACTCTCAGAGGTTTGAGATCAAGTAGTTTATTCCTACAACATCCTAGTTGTTTAGACACAGTTAAAATAAGTTACTACTAATCCAATCTACAACCAGCTTCAATTTCTGATCAAGATGTGTATTTAAATTGTTGCTCCTGCTCAATATATTGTGGCATGAATTGATATATGTGCTTTTTTGATACAAAAGGAAGATCATTAGTTGAAAACTGCAAACAGGAGTGGCCCAAGACAACATCCTTGAGGCACTCCGTGTTTCACAAATTTCACACCTGAATAACTTCCATTCTTAAGTACACCATTTGTCTCCCATTTCTTAAAAATGTAGTTCCTAGCAAGTGGCTAAATGAGACTAAAGAGGTTGTTTGTTTAAATGTCATCACACTGAACACTAGTCACTTAGTGGGGATGACGCTAAGCCACACAGCCACGTGGTGTAGTTTACAGCCTAACATTAGATTTTTACTTCTGGTGAATTCAATTTTGCGTCAAAAATCATAGAAGTGGTGATCATTTGTGAAGATTATCTTGCTGCACAAAACATGTAAGTATCATAAAGTTTTGTTTGCCACAGAGCTTATTCCCACTAATACAAAATCCAAAGGAAAAATCCCATTGGCTTTTTGTGGAGGGAACCAGAGCGATGCTAGCTTCAGGGTTTGCTTAAAATAAAACATAAATTATGGATGAAAATTAGCTTATAGCTAACTCCAGTGCAGCTATGTAGCTGTGCACTGTCCCTGTTAAATAAATACTAAAGGAGAGCTTAGTGAAAATTGTGTACAGAAGTGGCCCAAGACAATTTCCTTGAGGCACTCCATGTTTCACATTTTTCACGTCTGAATAACTTCGTTAAAGTACACCATTTGTCTTCCATTTGTACACCATTTGTCTTCCATCACTTAAATAACTTTATCCATAGTAATGCAGACTGAAAAAATGTTGTCAAACTTATTCTTATGATTGTTATCATTCCGATAAATTCTTGCAGTTTTTACCGTGTTTGCGTCTGAGCCCTGGTCGTCCTGCTCTCCCCTGGTTTCTTGGTCGTTGCTCTCGATGTCCTCAATCTCGTTGTTCTTGGCATTTTTGGTGATGAGGTCCTGCAGAGCCTCGGCCACCTGGTACTCCAGAGTGTCCGCCTGACTGTCTGTGATCTGCAGAGAGACGAAGAGAAAGAGACAGACTGAGAACAATTGTGTGCAGCAACAAATGTGCTGCGAGATGTGGCAGAACAGGACAACATGTACCGACTACAAACCTCCATGTATCACATATTGATCAAAGTCACTGAGAGATCCATCTCAGGAAGCAATTTTGGCACCACTAAACTATTTATTGAGTGCCAAAAATGTAATTCACAACCGAAGTCATGGAACAAAGCACAATTCACACATTTCTTTCTCTCCTGGTGAGGAAGCAGGGAGTGCAGCGAGATGAAGAGAGAGTTCCTGTTGAGAAAATGTCATGCAACATGCTGTGTCAAACTGCATATGAGAGCGCAAGCTCACAACCTACCAGCCCTAGTTTGAGCAGTTTGGAGACGATCCTGTCGAACACTCCCCTGTCGTCCTCCTCGTAGATCTTGTTTGCGATCTTCTGGACGATGTCCTCTGCCGTCAGCGGAGTCCGTCGACCTGACGGAAGCTCTCTGGGATCATCTGAGAGGAGACAACACATTTGTTGTAATTTTTCAACTTTTTAAACATGCTTATTAGTTGTGGCCATGAATAAAGCAGTTTGAAGCGGGGATGTATGACGCACTTATCCATTACCTACAGCAGATCGCAGTTGACATGCCCCCAGTGTGGAGAAGCAGCAGGAGAACTGCTCTAGGAAGCTAAGCTACATAGTAGGAGCATCACAATTTCAATATCAAATCAAAAATTGAACAGACGGAGCTTTTAATTTCTCCACCGGTGAGTGTCCAAAGAAAAACTAACACTTCAAAGATGACACAGCGTAGCTTACTGGCTGTTATATCATGTTTTGAAGAAGAATTTGAAAATTACAGTTTTTAGGGCATGAGATCAATGATCTTTTGATCAAGACTCTATAGTCTAACAGTGGCATGGCCGTAAGTGCAAAACAAAAATGTTTAAATCAAAAAATCAAATCAAATTATGAGCTTAAAGTCAAAATTGTGGATTTGAAGAAACATAACACCCCTCGTCAGCAGCAAAACACATTTTAGCCACCCAGAAAAGTCAGTTTAAGTGTACAATATTTTCACCACTTTACTTTGCTGTCAGACGACTTTTCTGACAGGAAACTGCTGTTATGTAAGCTAGAACTCGTTGGAGCTGCTGAAGCTCTAAGCAGCTTTAGTGATCTGATTTGTTAAGCCTGAGATGAGGGAAACTCAGGGTTTTCTGTTTTAGAAAGAAAGACAACAACTCTGGGTCAGTTACTGAGTCTGTGAACCTGACAAAGAAAATATCTTCAACAAACTCTGAGTTTCTGTCTGACTCCTCCCCTCCTGCAGAGCCTGAAGCAGCTGTCAGACACACCCCCAGTTCAGCTCCTCATTTATTCAGTGTGTTAATGCGATCTGATATGCAATTTGATACATCAAAGCGCATATCAGATCGCATCAATTTGCAGTAGTTTAAGTTTTTTAAACACTTGAAATCCTGGTTAAATAGTTTGTTATGCAAGGACTTTAACAGGACTTTTATAATCGATAACAGGCCCCTGGTCTACCTCTGCCTTAATTGGTTAGTTTGTCTTATTGTATTATTATGTAACTTTCGATGAATCTGAACTAACCTTTTAAAACACATAAGTCACACGATAACTAACCAGTTGAGGCAGCAGTAGGTCAGCAATTCCTGTGTCCTGTGTGATAAAATTATTGATTCTGCCAAAGGAGCTTTGGAAAAAGCAATATTTGGCTTACATAATGGTAGTTTCCTGTTGGATAAGGCTATCTGACATCAAGGTAAAGCGATGAAAATACTCAAAATATAATGTTCACTTAGACTGATATTGATTTTTTTCTATGTGCCTTTTTTTAAGAGGCTAAAATATGTTATGCTGCAAAATCTGTCCACAGCAGTACATTGTTAAGCTTCCTGTATCGACTGTAGAGTACCTCATACAACCCCACTCCAAAAACTATTCCTTTGATTCTGAATGTGTTTGACTATTTCTTCCTACTTCACCACTTGTTCCATTTCTAACAATCAAATAGCATAAAATTTGTGGAAGACTTCAAGCTTCTTTCCTCCCCCCTCTGCTCTCCACTTCATCCATCTTTGCTTCTTCTTCTTGTCTCTGTCGAATGTTAAACCTTGACCAGATGAAAGAAGTGTCTCTCTCTCATTAAGTGGAAAAAGACTTGTCAGTAATAAATCATCTTCTCATATTCAACATATCTGCTGTATTAAGTCGGAAATGTGCAATTGTTACAGCTTGACTCTTACATAACAGTCCCCACTGATTCCCAAGGTCCACACATAATAAAAATAAGCACGCTAGAATACTTTCGCCTGTATTGGCGGGTTGACTCATCGGTGATGTACTTTACCTCCTAAGCTTATTTCTGTCTCACTCTAGGAAACAAGAAATGAAATCCAGAGTGTGCTTGCCAAATTTAGATGTAGCGTAACCTGACGAGCTGCTTGTCATTGCCGCGCCGACCCCGGGAATCGATGAAGCGTAGCACTCAGCGCTTTGTGTCTGAGTCACCTCACCTCAGAGTCTCTGCTTTATGCTGATGACTGGATATCAAATTACATGCAGCGAAATGTGTGCTGATCTGACTAAAAATCTCTGTAGATGTCAGCAAATGACTGGATTTTGGAGTGAACTCAAAAATTTAATTAAAGGCTGTATTTTATGGAAGCCCATTTTTCCACCAGTGTGATGACAAAAGAAGATCCTGTAAGGTATTAAAATGAGAAACTTTCTCAAAATAATGACCTGGTATCTCAAAATAATGACATAGTATTTCAAAATAATGGTGTTTTATCTCAAAATAATGGCTCATAAACTAATGACTTAGTATCTCAAAATAATGGCTCAGTATCTTAAAATAATGACTTTCTTTCTCAAATTAATGGTTTAGTATTTCAAAATAATGACTGTGTTTCAAAATAATGGCTTAATATGTCAAAATAATGGCATAGTATCTTAAAACAATGACTTAGTATCTCAAAATAATCATTAGTATCTCAAAATATTGGCTTAGTATCTCAAAATAATGGCTTAATATATTAAAGGTATGACTTTGTATCATAAAATAATGACTTTCTATCTCAAATTAATGGTTTCAGTATTTCAAAATAATGACTGTGTTTCAAAATAATGGCTTGGTATCTTAAAATAATGATTTAGTATCTCAACATGACATTGATGCGTAGATAATAAGTCTTGATGAGTGTGAGAAAGAAAGTTTCAGAAAGATTTCATTATTTTGAGATACTAAGTTATTATTTCAAAAACGTTTCTCATTATAATGACTCACAGGATCTTTTTTCCCATAACATTGGTGGAATGGGCTTTCATAGAATTTGGATCAAACAGCACGATGACAGGAAATATGGACAAATGTTTTTTATGTGATTTTTAAAGCTAATGCCACTTCAGATACAATTTTTTTGTCTTTATTCCATAGGAGACTGAGATGAGGTAGTGACGGTCTGTGTCTACGGGGAAAAATCCAAGCCATGTCTTCAAAAGTCTCCTGTGAACAGATAAACAGACGAAGCCGGTGCAGTAGCCTATAGCATTAGCTTTCACAACTGCAGCGTCTGAGAGCTGGAGGATAATCTTCCTCTCTGGCATGCACGTGTTCTGTCTCTGACTCTTCCTATCTGTCTCTGCTTATCCCCATCACATGCACGTGTTTCCTCTGCATACTTTTCTTCAAAATGTCTGCCTGGCCTGAAAGTGACAGACAAAAGCACGCGGCATGAGGCCGGCCCTCGGCGATGGGGGCAAAGGTCGCACAAGTGGCACGACTCAGACCCAAGACTCAAACATGGTGGCGAGCCGCTAACCCACTGCACCTTCGCAGGGTTTGTTACAGTGGTGCGTGGTGACAGGTGTGCGTACCCTGATACTTGCCGTAGTCCATCCCATTCTTGGTGGAGTCGTAGTCCTCAGCCAGACGGCGGCTCTTTGTTGAGTCTGATTCGTCTGGAACATACTGGTCCTCCTTCTTGAGTGGCACCTCAGTGGCCTCCTTTGGTTTCTGGCCATCAGCCAGTGACTTCAGCACGGTTAAGTCATCAAGGTCCTGCTGTGACTCTGTGTCCTTGGAGGCAGCGGGACTCTTGCTCTCTGAAAGGCAGCAGCAGAGACAAACTCTTCAAACTCTCTTGTTTTTGCTCCCATTTTTTACAAGTTGAAGTAAAAAATGTAAGAAATAAATAAATAAATTTGGTGTCTGTAGCTCTATGTGAAATAGCCACATTCGCTGTCTAAAATGTGGAGTTTTATCTTAAATAAAAGACATTCATTAGGCATTGAACTATGACTATTTCACATAGGGCTACAGATACCTTTTTTTATTTCCCAGGAGGGCAAAGTCATGACCCGCCCTACTCTGCCTCTGGTTGGCTTACTCTGATATTCTAACCCTAACACTAAGCAATCACTCCACATGCCTAAACCTAATCAACCCAACCAACAAAGGCAACGAGTTCTAACCATTCAGAGGCAGAGTAGGGTGGGTCATGACTTTGCCCTCTTGGGAAGATTTGGTATCTGTATCTCCATGTGAAATACCCATAGTTCAATGCCTAAAATAAAATTTTATCTTGAAAAAAGACATTTATTAGGTATTGAAATATGGGTATTTGACATTGGACTATAGACACCTTTTTTTCCCAGGAGGGCAAAGTCATGATCAGCCCTACACTGCCTCTGATTGGCTAGTACCCATGGCATTGGTTGGGACTATGCCCTCCTGGGGTAAAAAAAAAAAAGTCATCTGTAGCCCAATGTGAAATAGCCATGAATGTCTTTTTCAGTTCAATTCAATTCAGTTTTATGTGCATAGTGCAAAATCATAACAAATTTATCTCAGGGCACTTTTCAAATAGAGCAGGTCTAAACCATACTCTTTACAAACCCAATTTCAAGATAAAACGGCAAAATTTTGAATGGCCTCTTATTGTGACAGTCCACTTTCTTTTACCCCAACTCATTAAAGGGATAGTAGCATTATTTTTAAGTGGGGTTGTATGAGCTACAAATAGCCCCTAAGTACCGTGATTGCAGTAGAAGACTCTCCACACTCCTCCCGTTAGCGACGCCAGCCCATAGTCCTGCTCAGAGATTTTCAACATACAGTGTTGTGAAACGGTCCCAAAAAAACGGCCTATTTTCACGGCCTAAAAGAGGTTTTACCGAAAAAAATTACACAGTTTCCATTGTTTCGCTATAATAGAATTTATTCTCAGCCCCTCAAAAGTGCAGGGTTAGCGCCCGCTGAGCAGCCGACTACACAGTGTACTACCCGCAGAGCGCTGTAGTGCTCCGCCGATCAGCTGTTTTGGTCAGTGTCTTGGCTTTTTGAGGAAGAGTAAGATATAATATACTTTTTAAAAATGAGTGATTTTGACAGTGACAGCGAGAATGAAGTGCCATTCACTTTGGAAGCAAGCGGATATCTGTATGAACGAGTACACTGAAGAAGAGCTGTTGCAGATGGAAACTGAAACGGGCCTGAGAGAGAGAGGGGAAACATCGTGTAAGGTAATTCAAGAATCGGTCCAAATTCATTTTTCATGTTACAGCACTACATCTCCGTTTTCACCTATGTGATAAATTTGACACTGCGGTGATAGGCTACATTACAACTCTTTCACAGGTGTTTCACTTGTCTTAACCAGATGGATGGGCACAGCAGTGAAAGTGTTCTCACAAATCTCTACTTCAGCGAAATGGTGACTGTAAACACGGAGATCCTTTAGTGATGCCGGTGGCATTGTTGACATCCAAGTTTAGAGCAACTAGCTGCCGAAAGCCAATATCACGCAAAGGAATGCGGTGTGAAAGCTGTAAGGGCTGTGGGACACAGCTTTTTTATATGCATCCTGGATAGCAACACACAACGAACCATTTTCAAAATGTTTGAAGAGGTTTCACCATCTTCCGTCCTCGAAATCGCACATCAACAATGACTCAAAACAGCTGATCGGCGAAGCATACAGCGCTTGCGTAGCACACTGTGTAAACAGCTGATCAGCGGGCGCTAACCCTGGGCGGAGGGATACGTGAGTTGGTTAGGTCCAAATAAAACTGCGTTTTCCTGCACTTTGAGGGGCTGAGCATAATTCTATTATAGCGAACAATGGAACTGTGTATTTTTTTCCGGTTAAAACCTCTTTAGGCCGCGAAAATAGGCCGTTTTTTTGGGACCAGTTCACAACACTGTATGTTGAAAATCTCTGAGCAGGACTATGGGCTGGCGTCGCTAACGGGAGGAGTGTGGAGAGTCTTCTTACTGCAATCACGGTACTTAGGGGCTATTTGTAGCTCATACAACCCCACTTAAAAATAATGCTACTATCCCTTTAAAGACAGGAGCAAAAATGTTCGTATTTCTGCATTTATATTTTGTTGAAGTGGTGAAGATGGACTCCTCTCACGTCATTGTGGTTCTCAGTATTGATGAAGCTGGTTTTACTGGAAGTGCTGCAACATGAAGCCACTCAGCAGGCGGAAATAAATACATTAATTGAATGGCAATAAGGTTTCCACTTACCAGCTGACTGAACTGCAGCCTTCACACTGTCCGCCTCAGCGATCTGGGGACATGACGAACAATAAACAAATAATTTCCACTCAGGAGATACGATTTGATTGATAATGTTTGCTGGGCTAATACTGAGGTTGTTTGACAAGTGACCATAAAGGCCATTTGGCCGGATATTGGATGAGACTGGTACCTGGAGAAAGTGGAGCTTACCTGCTCTTGAAGTGGTCTTTCCTCCGTCAGCTGTCTATTGTACACAGTTTTATCTGCAACAGAAAAAATGAAAATTATTATTAAACTGGTGGCACAAAGCAGACTTTTTATTAATAAGCACACCTAGTAGGGCTGGGCAATATATTGATATTCTATTTAGCATTTATTAGGCTAGATAGCTTCTTAGATTTTGGATATCGTCATATCATGATACGGCATAAGTGTTGTCCTGGTTTTAAAGGCTGCATCACAGTAAAGTGAAGTTAATTTAGACTGTTCTGTTCAGTTATTTGCCTTTGCCAGCTTAGTCATTATATCCACATTAGTGATTATTTACTAAAAATTCCATTGTGTTAGTATTTTGTGAAATCACCAAAAGCCATCCTTACAATACTGTCACAATATTAAGGTATTTGGTCAACAACGTTGGTAGTTTAATCTACAGCAATGTAACATATTCAATAAGTTCATCATATGGTTGCACTATTTGAGACTTACGGTATGTTATTTTAGAGAAATCAAGATATCTTTATATAATCTAAGATAGACAGACAGACAGCAGGGATGTAACAATACATAAACATCAACACTGCACCAGACAATGTGACTGTGATATTACATAGTTAATTGTTTTATTTTCTTATTTTCACTTCATTTTATAATCAAACGCTACTGACTGCTGACTACTGACATACAATAATTCAAACATTTATTGCCAAAGACATTTTTTTGCACATGATTTGGTCAGCAAATCATGTGCGGAAAGACAGCAGAAGCACTTTAAGTTAAGAAAAAAACGAATTCTATACAAACAAAAAAAATGTTGTATGGTCAGATTTATTAGGCTTTAATGGATTACAGTTTTTCTTTGTTTTTTAATATCGTGATACAATATCATATTGTGGACTTTTTATCATGATATTATTATGGTAATACTAGTATTAAAGTTTTGGTATTGTAGTGATGTAACATTAAATATAAACCATATCGCCCAGCCCTATTGTTTGGTTAAAATGTAAACTGCACAGATATTGCACAGTTTTTAAGCATTCCATGACATGATAATTTAACTTCATTTAAAAAGTGTCAATTTCTTAACTTTGATTATTTTGAATTATTGTTTTTTTTTCTTGTCGTTTCCATAAGATACTAATTTCCAGCAATCAGACTTCAGGCTATGTGATCGTTTCTGCTCTCCCAACTCAGCAGCACCGCAGAGGCAGCAGAGCTTAATCGGATTATCAAACAAAAGATTAAACTGCGGCGAAAATAGACCACAAGCGGCCATAACATGCGACCAGGCGTCGTTAAAAAACCCCGCCGGTCACTGCTGAGCTGGAGCTCAACTTTAAAGCCACTGCTTTTTTTTTTAAATTTCATTTGTTAGTCAACAGGTTTATAGCTGAATTTAAATTAGAGCTCATGAAACTTGCACAAAACATTTCAAAACCTTTAAAAAAAAAGAAATTCCAACAAGATTCGTTTAACTGTCCGTGAGTGGAGTGTACAAGGTGTACAACGTGTGATGGTCAGATTTAGTTTAAATCTTTGCAGGACATTGCTATGTTTCTTAACGTTTAAACGATGGATGAGTTCATCATAACCTTGTAGTATTTACTATTTTTAAATTCAAGCACCATGCGTGCTGAATGGAGAGTTTTATGACTCTAATGCACTTGGATGCGTTTTTTTTTTTTAATCTCGGAAACAATTTCCTAATATTTTTGTAGTATTTTTGCACAAATGCTTCACAGTACAAGACTACAGCAGTTCATTTTATTGCACGATTGGAAGCGATGTCCAACTCACCATCGGCTGAGGCTGTCGGTGTGGGGAAGGCAGATGTCTGGCTCACTACATTCAGGACTAGAAGCTGGAAAAGGACGAAAAGGCCGACGGATTTTGACGCCATGCTGCCCAGCAGGAAGATATATCCCGGCTGTGCTGCTGTCTTGGCTCTGCTTCCCTCCCCCAGAAGAAGAAAAGTGCTGAACGTGTGGACAGCTCCGCTCCGCTGGTGCTGAAAAGTGCCGCGGAGGCTGCGCCCTGTGTAACCCGCTCTGTGAGACGCACCGGGCGGGGAGGGGCTGGCCAAATCTCCGCTGGAGCTGTTGACAGCCGCGGTGCTGAAACCAGGTCACCTCTCTATAATTATAACCAGATAAGCAGGGGAGGAGGCTCTGCAAGCCCCGTGTGAGCTACAGCATCACCTGCCAAGGCAGTAATAGAGCCCACTACAACAGGACCTGCCCCCTCATGTCTTTACAGAGCAGGAGGAGGAGGTGGAGGAGGTGGGGGGAGGAAGAGGGGACGACACTGCAAAAAGTGTCCAGCCTGCCAACACTCCTCAGCTGATGTTTCAGCTGGTGCTAAAATGCAACCTGTAACCAAAAACATTTAAACTGCATAAGATTTTTTTGTTCTATTTTAGTAGAATTTTCTCTCTTGAGTATATTTTCATCACAGTTTTTTAATACTGCTGATCCTGTTTTTTAATTGCTTGTTTTATTTCTATTTATCTTAGTTCAATTTTTGTTTATTTCATCTTATTTTAATTATAAACTTTGTTTTGCAGTAAAAGAAAAGAAAAGAAACAAGTGAGACTGCACTGGAAGAAAACCACATCCATCATCCATCCTATCTATCTATCCATTACAATTTTAATAAAGTTTATTTAGAACAGACATAACAAGTCAGAGACGAAATATACAAACTGATGACAAAAACTAAACAACAATGGTGTAAATTATACTGCAGCAAAACTAAATGCAAACATGAAACAATAGAGGAGTCATACTGAAAATTAGAAAAGGATATATGAAAATAAAAGCAAAACAAAAGAAACAAAACAGAGAGCTCAAAGGAGCAAAATAAGAGACATCAAAAAGCAAGGACCAATAAACAGAGTTGACTTTTTCGCCTTTCTATTAATTTTTTTCCATAAATTTAAACGACTTTGTAAGCCACTTTAATGTTGTTACTTAATCCTTGACCCCCTAACATTGCCAAGTGTGCAACATAGTAAACAAGATGCTGGGTTCAATACTTCTCGCAGCGTTTTGTCAGAAAATCCGCCCCTTTCGTGCGTCACGCTCAGCGTGCGTCATGGCCGTAGATCTTCCACTGGCCGGTCAATAGCAACCGTTATTAAAACGGCAAACAATTAGACACATAAACAAAGAGGGAGATATATGAGGCCGGGTTTTATGACCACTTTGCTTTCATAAGCGCAGCGTGTCGCTAATTAGATGTAGGCTTGCGTGTCTCGTGGATGATTCAGGTGTTATTAGGTTCAGTTTCCAGCGGCCCTTTCAGTTCCCAAAGTGAGGCTCCTAACAAAATAAAGTGGTTTAATTTCCCGGTTCTTTTATTAGAGCTGCACAAAAGGAGAGTAAAGAAGAATCATTTGTTCGCCTAAAGGTCTTCCACTCCTAACTGAATTATACTAAACTTAATATAATTTTCATAAATATGTTTTCAAATAGCATTATGGTTTCTTGTAAAGTCGTGTTAAAAAACGTGTCAGATTTAAGGGGGTAGACCAGGGACAGATTACCTGATAGAGAGATGGAGCAGGGACCCCCTACTACATTGCATTAAAATTTTTTTGGGTTCTTCTCTTATTTAGGCTTACCTGCAGCTACAAAGTCAGCAGCATAGTTAGCCGAGTTAGTTTCACCCTCTGCACCTTCCCCATGGTTTCTGATGTGCAGGGTTTGTCAGAGTCTCTTGATTGTGAAGTTAGAAAATGATCCATTGTCCCTCACATAGTGTCTGAACACTTGGGACAGTAATACAGATAATTGCCAAAATATTTCAATAATACCTAATTAACTATTCAACATGATGGATAGATGTTGTGATTTAGTAGGATAGCTGGTTCACATGATTACACGAGGATTCATGGATAGCCTTATGTCAGTGTTGTGTGATTTTTGTCATTTTTTTTTTTACGAATAGGCTGATTTATCTCTCATTTGTTGGATTCATGTTCATCTGTATTTTCAAACATATGTTATTTTTTGAAAACAAAGAACAAAACCCTTTAAAAATGATCAAACAATAATTTGGGAGACCCCCTGCAGTAACTCTGAAGACTCCACAGGGGTCCTGGACCTCCTGTTGAAGACCCATGAGCTGGAGTGATGACACTTACTTTACACACCCTCAGTCGGATTCTCTCTGCCTGTGGAACAAGAGCAGGATCGTTTAGTTTCAAACAGATTTTGACATATGAGTTACTTTTTGGATGTACGGTATTTTCCTTCTGGTGTCTAAGTTGAGATGACTGTGAATTTAAGCTTACACCATTTTTCATCTCAAGGTTATTAGCCAGTCAAAATTAACATCAACAAACAATGCTAATATAGGTGTTGCTAGCTAGCACATGAAATTTTATCTTGGCTGTGAGATCAGGGGCAGTTGTAATGCTGTGTTTTAGCCCCAAACCCCTCCTAAGTCCCGCCCTTTTTTGTTCTGCGGTCCAATAGCCTTTGAGCTTTACACCTCAGTCAATATTCTTGTTTTCCAGTAAAAGTGATGTATTGACCCTTTTACAGCTGACGTCATCAAAGAGCTGCGCGCGCATTTTGGCAACAGAAGTAGCGGTCTCCTCCAGTCATCCAGACGAGTTATCAAGCTGTAAAGGTTGAATTAAACGTTTTACCGGCACCAAAATCACCAAAACATTTGTTTGACTATATGATACTTCAGAATTGATATCCCAGTGGTCGATATAAGTTGCTTAAACTTCCGAAAAATTGTGACGGTTTCAGAGCAATTGGTGGCGTCTATGGCTGCAAGCTATTAAACGTGTTGATTAGACTGAGAACGCAATTAAAAATGCTCGTGTTTGCAGCGGCCCATTGACAAGCTATTGTGGTCCGCTGTACTTCCGTTGCCAAGATGCGCGCGCAGCTTTCTCATTATTTACAAACTGTAAAAGGGTCTATAGGGTCACAATCTTAGCTAGTGAGCTAATTTTAGCAAAACACTAGCTACCTAGCTAGCTGTTGTTGGTAAAATGCAGGCTAACTAGCTAGCTAATGACTGATGTAGATTAGCTAGCTAGTTAGCTAGCCTTTTGCCAACATTATCTAACCTAAGATGTGTGATTAGGCCTATATGTCGCTTTTACAGTCCCAGCAACGTCCTTCAATCATCGTCAAATTTAGTTTTTTCTCTCAACACAGACAAACCTAGCACATAGCATATCAAGGAAACAGGAAATGGAGAAAGTGGACTGAGTTACTGAGCCTGCTCATCTGTCATTGAAGCACAGAGAAAAAAGAGGCGGGACTGAGGAAGGGTCAGTTGGCCTTGAGCCACATGGCCCAATATAAGTAACTCAAATCATTTAACTCTAGTCACCACTACAATAGTCAATCAGTCTTCTGCAAACATTGAAACAGACTTTTGCTTTGAATGCATACACTGCCTTTCCCCCAAAATCTTAAGTAATATTGTAAGATACTAAAACAGTAATCTGATTACTTTGAGGTGAGCTTTTACTTGAGATAAGTGGGCTAATATGACTTATTTTTTTCAGCTCTACAGTAACCTCCAATCACTCTGATTCTTGCATTAAATTAAATATTATACTCTTTTCCTTATTAGTAAAAATATCTCAATTGTATTTTTAATTATTGCATATATCAGTAGATATTTAAAGTAGGCTAATCTTTGAGTTATGAAGGAAAAAGTAAGAAATGTTATAATTGCCTCTGATCTCCCCTGAAGTCAAATGTCATGATGACAAAGCTTGTGATCTAAACAACATGAACACATCCCTCCACAGCAGACTGTCATTTATAGCATGAGGACATATGATCTGGATGATGTGGCATGTTGCTGTTAATCCTCTGGTTGATGAAGCCTTATGTGTGAGATTAAAACGCACCCCGGACAGCGATTTGACAATAAGAGGAGCCATCTCACTTAACGCTACACATTTGTTTGTCATTATAACAAACAGTAAACTGAGACGAAATCTTCACTTCAAAACATTTTTCTCTTTTTGTAGAGTAAATATGACATAATGTTGTTTACTGTCAGTTGTCCCCCACACAGCATGTAGGAGTGAAGTTCTGTCTGCTTTCACCCAGTTATGATTTAGTGTTGTTGGCATTGTTGACTGGCTGTGATCCATTATGTTGATTGTGTTTATGTATCTTTTACTCTTAAGCTTGCTTTTAGGTACGTCCAGGGCAATATAAAATGATGACAGTCTACCATGCAGTGGTGGAATGTAACTAAGCACATTAGAAGAATCACCCAAACAGTGTAATGAATGGTGACCATGTAAAAAAAAACATAAGAATGAAAAGATCAAATGTCTCCATACTGCTTGTCTGGTGTAATCTAAGTCTCCAAAAGCCCCAACATGCCAAGTTGACAAAAAAAATTGTTTACATCATGTTTTTAGCCTGAATCTTCACTGTAGATCCTGAGCTTGGAGCACTTAGTGCACGCTGTCTGAAACGGGTTGTGTATGTTGTGACGGGACACAAACAGCATGTCGGGACTTTAGGAGACTTGGATTACACCAGACGAGCAGTATGGAGGCATTTAATGTTTTGTGGACTGAAAAACTAAACCCAACCTTCAGTCAGCATGAGGGTGAGTAGATAATGACTGAATTTTCATTTTTGGGTGAACTATCCCTTTAAATACAAATTTAAAGTATCAGTACTTTACTCAAGTATTTCCATTTTCTGACACTTTATATTTCTACTCCATAACATTTCAGAGAGAAATATTGTACTTTCACTCCACTACATTTATCTGAGAGATAAAGTTACTAGTTACTTTATCAAACACATGAAGAACTTTTAAAATAATTAAAAAACTGTAAACATTAAAAACTGATTTTAAATGATTAGATGAGTAATCGATTAGTTTGTCAGTCAATTATCAGAAAAATATGACCGTTTTGATAATGGATTAATTGTTTAAAAGTTTAATTCAAAAACATATCATGTATCCACAATAAAACAGCCAAAAATCGGATCCACCTCAACCAACAACACAACACAAACTTGAACATAAATGCATGGTGTTAAGATGTAATAGTACATTATTGGATAGAGTGTCGATCTTGCGATATTTTCACACGTGCGTCCATTAAGAGATACACTAAGTCTCGCGAGATCGACGCCATGTTTACATCCTACCGGCTACATGCTACAGTTGACATTTTGGCTAAAAACATGGTGTAAATGGTGTCTTTTGCAGTTACAATTTTATGTCGCGGCTCGCGGACACTTGGATTACACCACACAAGCAGGATGGAGACATTTTGTGTTTGTTTTGTGTTCTTTTTTTAAACGTTTTTAACTGGGTCACCATTAACTGCAATTGTACTGGATTTGGCTGCAACCCTGTTTTCTGCTGAAAGTCCAGGATTGTTTAGTGAACTGAAGATCTTCACCCATCTTCACATCGGCATAGGGGTGAGTACATACTCGACATATGGTGGAATATTGCTTTAAAGAGTGGAATTAGTACCTTTACTTAAGGAACAGCAAGTTGGCAAAGCAGCCAAATGAGGTTCAGTCCTCATTAGGGGCCGGGCAGCCTAAGCTGCCAGGACCCTATTGTAATCCTGCATGTTCTTTTTCTTTCTTTCTTTCTTTCTTCTTCTTCAGAGGAAATCCTACTTCCCATGCACGAAAAATGACCAAACTTTGCACAAAGGTCCAGTCCCATGTCAGATTGCCTCAGCTGCAAAAACAGGCCAATAGTCCTGATGGTGGCGCTACAGCAAGCCTCTAAAGTTCAAAATTTTGAAAATTCATAACAAATCAACCATATGTGCTACAGCTTTACAACTTTCACCACAATGTAGCCCCAATACTGAAGAAACTTTTTTTTACATTTAAACCTATTGCAAATTATGAAGTCCATCACTCTGTTTTTTTCAAAAACTGTAAAACTTATTAAACCTATCTCCTCCCACAATTTTTGTTCAATTGGCACCAAACTTGCTACAGAGCATCTTCAGACTGTCCTACACAAACGATCCACACAGATTTTTGATTTATCGAAAATTGAGCCTACAGTGCATCAAAATGTTTGACTGTAAACAGTATTATAAACATATACTTGCAAATTCTTGCTAAATACATTTTCAATGTTCATGAAAAAAAAATGACAAAATTTTGGAGTCATGGTAGATGATGTTTGGAAAATATCAGAATTTTATCTCAAAAACTGAATTTTTTACAGCATTTTGAATTTCACTCTCATGTGAACAATTGGAGTTAATGCAAAAATGGCATTTTTAAACATCAGTTTTTCACTTTTGGAGCCAATAAATCATTGTTAAAAACTAATGACCAACATCTCCATGCTGTCTAGATGCAATTTGTGTATTTTGGGATTTTTGTCTCAATAGCTGAATTTTTGACAGCCATTTAAAATCTGCCTTTACATGCTAACAGCTGCTGTCTTGCACACAGGTGACTGGCTTAGTCAATTTGTGAAGCTACAAGTGGTGTTTCCATTTGCCAATTAGCTCAGTGAGATAGAGGATGGTTCTTGGTGTTGAAGGTTGTGAGTTCGAGCCTCAGCTTGTACAACATTTCCATATGAGAAATCTACCCAAACTTTTCACAAAGGTCCAGTCCCATGCCAGATGTCCTCAACTGGAAACACAAGACAATAGTCCTGATGGTGGCGCTACAGCAAGCCTCTACATTTCAAAACTTTGAAAATTCACAACAAATCAACCATATGTGCTGCAGCTTTGGAACTTTCACTTTGAAATTTGCTTTTCCATGGCATGGATGGCTGCTGCCTGGCACCCTGATCCTTGGCTTAGTCAATTTGTGAAGCCACACATGAACTGTCACTTGCCAATGAGCTCAGTGAGAGAAAAGACGGACTTCGTGTCAGAAGTTGTGAGTTCGAGCCTCAGCTAAGGCAGGATGGACTTTCAAATGTGAAAGCCTTATGTTCAGGTATCATGCTATGTGGATTAGAGACTACTAAGGTTAACATAATTATGATTCAGGGAGTTTTGGGAAGAGACAAATACTCTTTATCAACATGTTTCCCTGTTATCCCTCGTCTCTTTTCCCTGTTTATTTGGCTTAGCTATCAGTCAATATGCAGAGTCTCTTGTGCCAGAAATTGTGAGTTCAAGCCTCAACTGATGTAAAATGCACATTAGAATGCCACCTTTTTTTCATCTTCCTGCACTCTGCTTGTTGCTCAGAATTGCCTAATTTTGCCTAAAATTGCCCGGCCCCGACCATTGCTGCGCAGCAGCTATAATTAATCTTATTATTTTCACCTGTGCTTTTCCGAACATTAAAAAGGGCCGTCACATCCACACAGGTGTTTTGAATCACTCTGGTGGGTTAGAGACAGTTTGAAGCTGTGCAAGGTGCAACAACACTAACAGGAGAGCAAGGAGGAAAACAAATAAGCTCGATTTTTTGGTTTCACTTCTTTTTTTCAATCATAGAAGGAATATAAAAACCCATGAGGCATACAGTTAGTAGCAACAAAAGAACAAGAAGAGAGAGAAGGGGTGCAAACATACTTAATTTAAAGAGGTCTGCATTGTGTTTTCATATCACACCGATGGTTGTTGGTTTTCCTTTCACATGATTTGCATTTATGGATTTAAAACTTACCATATAAAATTAAAAGATTTAAAATAAAGGAATGACCCACATCCACATCATCTTACCATAATAAAGAATAACATCTTTAGTCGCACATAACGTATCAAAACATGTTCGAATAAGAATTAAAAATTCAGTTTGTAGACATCCACACAGTCCTGAGAAGACGTCTCATCAAGCAACATAAGTGAAAACACGTGTGTGGGTGAGCTGTGGGCACGTTCAACATGTTCTACTGGCATTACAAACCGAAATCCAGGCCAATCTCCACACGTCCACAACAGACCACGTACTCTGGAACGGGTTTGTTGAAATGTTTCTTTTCACTGTTTATTCCAGTAGCATATATTTTAGTGTTCTTACTATAAATATCGCTTCAAAAAAACCCCCCCAAAAAACACCCAAAGTTAGTTTAAGTAACTTTTGGAGAGTTTTTTTTTGTACCTGACATTTCCAGAGAGCTCTGGCTGGACTGGATGAAGCTCTAAGTAACAGGAGGTACCACCTGACAGAAAAGGGCATGCTTCTCCTTATTTTCAGCATTTTTATTTTTATTATTCACACACATCCCCTGCTTTCCTACGCAGCATGAATAAGTGTTTGACATTTATTCGTTTGTTTGTTTGTTTTTTGAAACATCAAAATCAGGTCAGGAGTGGTAGTTTATCAGTATGATACATGTTTCTTCCTTTCAACAACACTCATGGTTCTTTTCTCCAGAACACGTCTGTACATTTTTCAGCATTTGGCTGCACTTCTCCTCCAGGCGTCTTTCTCCTTTTAATGCACTCTCTCTGCAGCTTTCTTCTTTCTCTTGCTTTCCCTTTTTCTTGCTCTGTCCTGAGGAAGGTTTCAGTGAGCGAAGGCCAGGAAACACAGAACACAACATACCCAACATTTATCAAGCAGTAGCACTCCATTCACTCCATTATGTATTCTGTTTATAACAGAATACATAATGGATGCTTAACAACACTGACAGATCAGCTTTCAGTCTCATTAGATGTTCACAAAGGATGCAGGACATGAAACGAAACCTATACAGCAGTGAACAGCATAAATATATTTTACATAGGGCTGACGGATATAACCATGTCAAAAACTCAGGGTACGAAATCATGATAAAAATTCTGTGATGCAATATTTATTACAATATAAACAGAAAAATCACTTCTTGAAGAAAAATCTTAAATAATAAATCTGATGTGTACAGTATTTTTTGTTCATATAAAATTTTCTTTTTGATATAAAGTTCTTCTGCTTTACTTCTTTAATAAAATAAATGTAGCAAAAGTTGGTATGCATGCTTGATTTATGTACAACTGAAAAACAAACACAATGCAGCAGTGCTTTCATAAGATCAAATAAAATAATTAACCATGTAATATCACAGTGGGTATCTTCACAGTGCAGTAAGGCATCAAAACATTTTTTTTTCATTGCAATACCACTATCTTCAAAATATTGTCACATCTCTGATAGGAAGACAAAATAACAG
This sequence comes from Lutjanus argentimaculatus, assembly GCA_034769285.1. Lineage (NCBI taxonomy): Eukaryota > Metazoa > Chordata > Actinopteri > Lutjaniformes > Lutjanidae > Lutjanus > Lutjanus argentimaculatus. Next base: position 33,600,920 of record JAWZSL010000002.1, read on the forward strand.
GAACACTGTCAGTTAATCATATGTAGCAATACAACAACACGTGGTTTTTAAAATGATCACAAAGACAATCCAACACTGCCTGCATGAATGGTTTTTGGACTGAAGTATAGTGCAAAGTGTTCCTGGTATATTGGCCTCCCTCTGAAAGTATTCATGCAGTTATGCTCATTATGTGGAAAAAAACTAGTTAGTTAAAGAAGACGTGTTTTCATTGAGCAACAACAACAACAACAACAACAATAATAATAATGATAATAATAATAATATGAAGTCTCACTTTATCAAGCAAGCAAGATTTTCTTTATACAGCACATTCCACTGTACTATACAGAGCGTAAGCAGCCAAAAAGACTATTTAGTGTAAGGATAAAACATTAGACATAGGTCAATACAAATTAAACAAACACATAGATAATAAATGTGTTAAAAACATAAGAACGCATTGGAATAAAAAGGTAAACTAGCAACTGACCAGTAAAAAGCAATAAGACACTTGAGTTAAAACGATAAAAAAGTGGGAGGTAAATAAAAAATGTTGTAAATTGAAGTAAAAAAAAAACACATCATCATTATCTTTAAATATTTAAATGTGCCATTTTGCCCACACAGTGAAGGTGCTTTAAGACGGTGGAGTTAATTCTGCCCCATCATCAGTGTTTGTGCCCTGTGCGGTGCAGGATGGGATGTTTGCCACCTTCAGTGGGGATGAGTGTACTTCCTGCCCTCTGCCTGCCTCAGCAGTCTCAGAACAGGAGGTCTGCCAAGAAGCAGCCTATCAGATCCTCCGTCCAGTAAGAACACCAAAGGAAGGACACCTCTGAGGATTATCATGTAACCGTCCCGAGCAGAGAGACGAATCAGAATCAGGAAACAGATCAGCAGAGGGGACAGTCTGAGGAGGGTGCAGCAGATTTATTTTACTTTATTTATCACCAGTCCCTCATATTTGATTTTTCTTACTGATCTTTTCTGTTTGTCTCAGTTCAGGCTGTCATCATGTGCAAGATTTAACACACTACTGACATCTGGTGTGTAAAAGCTGTAATTACACCCACGTCTCTCCCTTGACAAAATGCCAACATACAAACGCCGCTATTCATTCTGTTAAACAAAACAAACAAAAAAAAAAAAAAAAGAAAGAAAAGAAAAGAAAGATTTTATCTGTCAGTTTCCACCCCTGAGACAAATGTTCACAGGGATCTTCTGACCTCTAATACCAAAAAAACATCTCTTGTAAACAACTGGTTTCGCTTGAATTGTTGTCTTTCCCCTTATAGACGCTGCACCAGATGGTTTCTTTTACTGTCTTCCTGAAAAAGAAAAAAAAAAAAGCTGAAACATGAAAAGTCAAAAATATCCAGGAAGTCCATCTTAATGTAAAGTTGTGTGGAAAACCTTGGGGAAAAAAACACTGCACTCCATCTTCTGGTGAAATGATACTGTAAGTTAATTCTGTAAGCAAAGGCAAACAAGTAGGTGGAGACAGGTCTTCATCAGTGTCTGACAAACACATAATCAGTCTGAATTTAATGCCAGCCGTGGGTGGGAAAACGAAAACAATGACACAATTATGACAACAATTAAAATCAAGTGAAAATATATCAAATTATGACAGAAGAAAAACAAAAACACGCTAATAAACAAATAAAAAACACGTCCAAACATGGATCATTTCCACATGACTGACATTTTTTTTTGTTAAATTTCTCAGATAATTGAAGGTTCGTTAGTGCACTAGTGTAGCTATTAAAATTGGCCCATCTCATCATAAATAAAACAATTAGCATCACTTGTTTTGTGTTGTAGTTAGCGTTCAACAACGACATAATCTTAGCCAGAGAAGCATTGTGACATCCATGGGAGATTTAGCTGTTGACTTGGTCTTTTATCTTTTTTTCATTATTATTATTTATTATTTTGGGGGGCTTTTTACTTTTATTTTGACAGGGACAGCTGAAGATATGACAGGAAAGGAGGTAGAGAGAGAGGGGATGACATTCAGCAAATGGGCCACAGGCAGGAGTCGAACCGGCGGTCGCTGCAGAGGACTAACAGCCTCAGTACATGAGGCAGATGCTCCACCAACTGAGCTACAGGGGCGCCCCAGACCTGGTCTTTGATCTTTGTTAAAATAAAGTTTGTCAAGTTTTCCTTCACTGAAGTAGATATCAATATATAGTCACTTGTTTCATGGTTTAGCTTTGAAAAAATGATGAAAGAATGAAGCTGTATAAGAGAAATTATTCAGACCAATGAACACCAGTGGAAGCTTTAATATAATGAACATAAGGAATGTGGTGGTTTTATGATGTTTAAGTCATTTGGCCTGAATGTTTTATTTGTCACATTTTAGTCACTTCAGTCAGTTCAGTTTTTATTTGGACTTCAAATGCTTTTTTTTTTTTTGTCTCAGTCAAGTTATGCTTAGTTTCACTGTCTGTCTGTGTATGGGTGAGATTATTACACAGACTTTTTTTTGTCATTATTTTAATCCATCGTTTCTTATATTTGTGGTATCTTTTATATAAACTGATGCTGCTGAAGCACAGAAGTAAATTTTTATTAATATAATCATGACTGGTCTGTCGGCTTGAGGAGACAGTGAGTACACTGCCATCATGTGTTCACTGAATGCAGCACCGTTTGTGATGAACCGTAAAACTATACCTTTCATACAGATGCAAATATTTGCTGCAGCGGTTAAACAAACTAGATCATATTGATATAGTTTGTTAATATAATATCACTAATCACTGATAAACTTAAAAATGGAACAGTTGTATAGTGATGAACAGAAAAGTAATAAAAATGTAAAATAAATGTAAAATAAATGAAAATATCAGAATGATTTTTATGAGAATAAAGTATTTCGTTTGTTAATGTAGCCCAATCAGGTGAAGAGTTAAGAAATTAGTTTATGGTGAATACATTTCACCATGCTTTTATTGTAAATCATCATTCCCACATACTATTGTGTAGTTGTAATAGTTGTTTTTCATAGTTTATAGTGAGAGAAAGCTCGGCCCTTCAGTTCTTCGTATTTAGCTGAAACTTAATATAACAGAAGCAAATAATGACACTTCAGACAACAGTGAGCTTTCAACTTTATGGTAACAGTTTCCGGAGGAACAGGTAGATTATGAGACAATGGGCCCCTGAGCACAGACCCATAAAAATTAATGTTTTTCTTCAGTTTTTCAGTAGGACTTTGGGGGATCTGTTATTGACATGAATGACTGAGTCCCTTTGACTTTGTGACAAAAAATTCAAAGTTAATAACAAAGACTTCATGCAGTAGCTCCAGTTTAGTGGCCCGTCGAGGCCTTGGGCCCGAGCCTGGCTCTGGTCGGCTTGTTCGGTAATCCACCCATGGGGAGGAAGGCCCTTTCCTGTTTCATTAACGCACCCGTTCACAAAGCCAGGCCCATAAAGAAATGGTTTTGTGGTGTGGAAGAAACCAACGTCAGCGGTTGAGCTCACTGATGCTTTTCTTGCTGAATGATGTCAAATCTGTGCAGCCAGGTTCTAAAATCTTGATGTTAAATGATTAAATATTTTTGTTTTGTTTGGATGTCTGCATAATTTTGGCCACGTTATGAAGCTTTTACTGTGAAAATATGTGCTGTAGTATGACTTCATAACCGTTAACGTTACCATCGTTGCTCATTGCTGCACGATAAATGCTCAGTCACAGCCCATTTGATATAGCTGAAGAGTACTCAACATATTTAGCATTGTCTCTGATAGCCGCTACATCAGTGACGCGGAGCGGTGTGCATCAAGATAGCTAGCGTTAGCATCAGAGGAAACTTCGGAGAGACTCAGCCAAACATGTTTGAGCCTCAGTCACACCCAGACTAAGCTGATGAGTCTGTTGTTGATGAGAAGACTATCAGAATGGTGAATGTAGTTAGCATCTTTTATTTGTTTGTGTTGTTTGTTTGCTTGTAACTGGCAGTAGCTGACGCAGCTAATGCTATGACCGTTCTGTGCTGGAGGTGGTATTTGCATATTAGACGGTGACTGGCATCCAAATTTGTTATGTACCAAAACTAGCTTGCCTTGTCTTACATTTGTATATCAGATTTTAGAGGAATGCACAAACATCTGTTTTGAAACAAACTTTGCAAATTTACTAGTCAGTATAGTCAAGGTCGGTCATTTTCAGGGCACAAAAATAAAAAAAATATGTGGAAGAGATCTTTTAAAAAACATACGTAGCAGAACCAACATCATTTTATGCTGTGCAGTGCCTACATTACCCACAATGCAACTATGGCTGCTAGCCTCAAGCAGGGATGAGGAGTGGGCTACAGAGGTCTGGTAAGCTCACTTGTTTTCAACTCCACATCCTCAGATCATTTTCATTTTCACACTTGTAGTCTGCAGCTTTGACTGACACCGACTCAAGTGACATCACTCGAAGCAGTTTATCGGCGCCTCTAAAGGCTTTACAACTTTTTTTTCACATATGCAGTCATACTCACCAAGACTTTGATGTGTCAAATCATTGGAGTTTCCCTTTGAGTTGTTTCAGCAGTCACCATTTAAAACATTGCTCAGCGTTTCTGGAAGATTGATGATTGAAGTCTGTCATTGTTTCCAGGGTTGCCACACGTCCCACGTAATACAGGATCGTCCCGTAGTGAAAATCAGAATGCACTCTCCCTTACTGCATCAGTACGAGGCACAATTTTCCCCATATTTTTGTATTGATGCATAAAAAGCACAATTTGGTGCATAAAAATTCAGCAGAATGCAAGAAAGTATCTGATGTGCAAAATCTCATGGGGAAGTGCCCCCCTGCTTGATTTGTGTCCCCACTGGCAAGGTGTCCCTTATTTTTCCACAGTAAAGGTGGCGACCCTATTTGTGACATGCACCTGATCTGACATACAGCTGTAGTTGTGTGAAACTAGGGAAACATAAACACAAAAACGTGAGTCATTGTTACTGGCTGTGTTTGTTTTGGGGGCAGGGATGGTGGGTCACACTGCTGACATGTTATTTATTTGTCTCTTCCTGTTGTTCATAAAAAAAAAATTTTAAAAAACCCTCTGACTCTGTGCTGTGAAGGTCCAAACAGGATCTGTCTCATGAGAACAAGGCAGGGGATGGAGGGTCATGAATTCTCTCTGCACATCAGACCCGAGGACAAACTGTTTGTACATCTTCAAAGACTGCAGCACTGCCTTCAGGATTCATTCCAGAGGAAATTGAGGGAGGGAGGGGTTTTTTGATATTTTTCATCTATCCACAGCCCGGTCAAACACCGCGCTGAGGACGCTTTATTTGTTCAGTGTTTTCCAAGAAATCCTGTGGTTATTTGGAACAAACAAGCCTTTGTGTGTGGACACATTGATCCATTCTTTTATTCAGATTACTATCTGTGGTCACCAGGCCCATGTAAATAGGGCCTGTTTGAAGTGGTTTCTTTGTTCCATTTGAACAGAGAAAAAAACAGTTGTAACACAGCGAGATGCCTTTAGAACAATAGTGATATGAGCCACTTCATTTCTAATTAGACACACTGTTTTGTGTGAGCGCAATCTGCCAGTTTCAGAGCATTAGTTGAGTATTAATGTGTGCAGGGAGTCACTTCACCACTAGAGGTCCATGCTTTCCTCTTAAAACACTAGAGTAGATGGAGAAGTTACATGGAGCCATAATTAAAAAGGAAAGAGGCCTGAAAATGTACAAAACAGACAAACTAAGCAAAAATCCTTATTTGTTTTCACGCAGATTGGTTTAATTAAAATTAATTGTCGGTGAAATGCCACTGAACATGTGTCACACTGCCAAATCTTAGTGTATAATTTCCTCTGTTATCTTTTTTACGGCTTGACTAGCTGCACTATTTTTAAATTTTACCTCCTTCGGGCGGTTACAGTGAACGAGCTGCTACCTCTCTGTATTACCCAAGGACATTTTGAAAGGTCAAATGTCCTGCTGTGGGGATCAAACATGTGACCTCCCAGCAGTGTTATCACCAGCTGACACGAAGTGATGATGCAGCCCTCCTCATCCTCTGATCCTTTTTGGGTGGCAGCTCTGGGAGTTCATGAAGCCAAGGTCTGTTTCTGTTTGCCAGCCCTCCACGATGTGTGAGAAGATATGTGTACTTTTTGTTTTGTTTGTGTGTGTGTGGTCTTGTTTAACTGCACTTCTGAAAATGCTTGTAAAATGTCATCTGTGGCTCTGGAGGAACTTTGTCAAGTCTGAGAAAATGACCCCTAATGATGTTTTAAGGGCTATTTTTACTTCAGCTGTTATCAGCTGAGTATGACAGAGGGTTCATACCAGGCAGTTTGGGTTTAAAGATGCTATTGGTTGCATTATGGGAATTGTAGTAGCCCACATTTTTAGAGCTTGACCCTCTTCAGGGAGTCAAAGTCAACATATCTTGCATGCAAACATGCCACGCTGCTTCAATTTTGGCCATTCTTCTGGGAGCACTTTCTATGACGCCTTTGCATAATTAACCTATAAGCTGCTTATAGCTATACATAGTTAGTCATAAGTGTTCATAAATATTCATAATGATAGTAATAGTAATAACACATTTTATAATTACTTATAAGGTCAAATAGCATGAATTGCTGGTCCCTCACTGATTTTTCTGATGGGAAACAGCTGTTGTATGAGCCTAATATTGCTCTCTTGCTCAACCAGACTCCTTTGACAAAAATCGTAATTTTATTTTGCAGAACACAGGAGTTGCTGGTCCGCCGCTGCCTCGATCTGTTAGTTTGTTTGTGCTATTGTGTGACCTAGGTGAATCCAAACTAACCTTTTAAAACACCAAAGTCACACAATAACACACACAAACTAACAGATGAAGGCAGCGGTAGACCAACAACTGACTGTGTTCTGTGAGGTAGAATTACTGTTTTTGCAAATGGAGTTTGGTTGGTTTAGAGAGAGCGATATTTGACTCATATGACGGGACTTTCCAGTTGGAAAAGGCTGTCTGATGGCAAGATAAAGCGGTGAAAATGTAATACACTGACTGTCGATAAGTACCTCAAACAGCCCCACTTCACAGCCGAACTATCCCTGTTAGTGCAGTACTTGAGTAAATGTATTTAGTTACATTCCACCACTACTATTCCTGCTGGATTTGGAGGTTTAGGTAAGAAAAAAAGAAAAAAAAAAATCATATCAGCTCCTAAAAATCCCACTGTAATAAAATCCAGAACAACATTAAAAAATGTGAGTGTGCATGTGTGTTCTCTTCCTGCAACAGTTCTCTAACCAGAACTTCTGAATCGTGTTTGACTCACTTTATCGCTCACTTGTGTCCAGACTGTCTGATCCAGGAAGCAGGAGATAAAAGGAGCAAGGTTCAATAGAAGCAAATGAAGTTTATGATTAATGTCATAAATCCTCACCTTTCTCTTAATGTTGAACAACGTTTAAACTAACTTGATGGAGTCTGCCTGACAGCAAGTATACGTGAGTGCGAATGGAGGTCCAACGGGTGGGTGGTCTGTCTGTTTAGTGTTTCTACAAGGAGACAGAGGCATAAAACTGGACTTCTTCTCCACCGGCTGCCAAGAAAATTCAGCTGGAGTCACACCAAGCCACCAGTAATATGTTTTCCTGGACTGGAGAGCAGGATAGACCAGAGGGCATCTAATGAACCAGAAATGACAAATCACTGATTTTCCTGCTCATTTCAAAATGAGGAAATTTATGGCTGGTGTGCATGTGGGCCAAATGGACGGGAAAGTAGTAGCTTAATGCACCATTTGTGGCTTATTTTCCAGATACGATCCATCCGTGCTTTTTCTGTCATGGTGGCTGCTTCCCCTTAAAAGACTGGCAAAGTCTGTAGTTGTTTTAATTTCAGTAAGTGTGACGCATTACAGTGATAGTTCAGATTATTTGAAGTGGTGTTGTATGAGATATTTATTGATAGTCAGTGTATTAACAGTTTAGAGGAGCACAGAGGAGCATTAGCACAAAAGCTTAGCAATGCATTGTTGAGGACAGGGTCAGCAACAAAAGGTTTTTCAGCCACTTAAAAAAGGTCCACCTAAAAAAATCTATATCAGTTTAAGTGTACGTTATATCAGTGATTTTCAAAGTGGGGGCCTTTGGAGCCTGGGTCTCAGGAAAAAAAATCTTTATAAAAAAAGTAATTAAATATAATTTATAATAATATATAATATATTGATTTGCTGTGCCCATCTTTCTGATTACTTGCCAGACAAAACATTGTCACGTCATCAGCTGTCAGTGTTGACACGGACTGCTACCTGCCAAGAAGCTGCTCTACTCCTGAATTTTAGTGCTAACTCACAAAAACTGACATGTTTTTGAAAATGAAAAGAGCTGACGAGCAGACCAACAGCACAGCTGACAAAAGCTCATCTGCAAAAACTCAGAAGAACTCTTGGCCGAGTGAAAACTCTGATGAAGCATACATGAAGAGTGGACTTACTGCCGTGCGTAAGAATAGCTGTGAGTGCCCCAAATATGTTCTCTGCTTCAAGAGACTCTCAAATGAATGATGAAAACCTAATAAAAATCTTGATAATCTAAACTTCTGCATCACTTCAAATAAATCTTTCCTACAGAAGCCCCCAAAAACAGTCAGCTTTGGGTTTTTAATAACATCTTGCAAAAGGAGGGCGCCTGCCATAAGTTAAGGTTATTTGGGAGCCTAGGCATGAAAAAGTTTGGGTGCTACATTTAGAATATTTTAATTGCTTTACTTTGCCGTCAGACAGCCTTTTCTCATGGGAACCCACCATTATATCAGCCAGATATTGCTTTCTGCAAACCAACCAAACTCCATAGACGAAATCAGTCATTTTACCTTGCAGAACACAAGAGTTGCTGATCTACCGCTTGAGTATTGTGTGACTTTGGTGAATCTGAGTTATCCTTGTAAAACACCAAAGGCGCACAATGACACAAACAAACTAACAGACTGAGGCAGTGGTAGATCAGCAGCTCTCATGTTCTGCAAGGTAAAAATACTGATTTCATCTGTGGAGTTTGGTTTGGAGAGAGACTGCCTGACGGTTTTCATCCCAAAAGGCTGTCTGGCGGAAAAGTAAAGTGCTGAAAATATTCTGATATTGATTTTTTTAAGTGGACCTTTTTTTGCTGACTCTGTCCACAGCAGTACGTGGCTTCGCTTCAGCACTGGCACTCCTCTCTGCTTCTCCTTACTGGGGGCGTATCTCATACAACCCAGCTTCAAATCATCCAAACTATCCTTTTAATGTGAAAGTAACTGGTTAGCAGGCATGCAAATCATTGTTTTCCTTCACATGTTGTCTAAGAAATGACTCATGAGAGGAAATTATCACCATGACTGCCAAAAAGAAAGAAAAATCCCTCCTTTTCCAGGCTTACATGGAGGTATCGTCGTCAGAAGAACTGCAAAATCGTGTTTACAAGAAATCTTTAATAAAAGACAAGTGTTACACCCTTGTAGAGAAGATTGACACAGATACGTAATACACACACCATGTCATAGTTGGTCTTATATACAAACACATTATTCAAGCGAATCCCATACAAACACATGTGCACACACACGCACACACACACAAAGAGAGACTGATACTACCACTGATTATCTTCCATATCCAAATATAACTAATGTATGTTTTTTTGGCCATTGGTACAGTACACGTTTGCACACGAAGGGGATGACTTGGAATGCTTATAATGCATACGACATGATAGAGGCTGTCCCAGTGTGCAGCGATGATCCACTGAGTGGAAAAACAGTCTGAAAGATTCCCTCATTGAACCACAGCAGCAGCAGGATGTTACAACTAGCTTCATGGAAATGGATGAAGAAGAAAGAGGAAGACGAGAGCGAAAAGTAGGTAGCGGTCAGGGGTGAGCGGTGAAAAGGAAATAGAAGGAGGCAGCGAGAGGAGGAGAAAGAGCTAGAGGTGAAAGAGGTCATGAGTGAGAGGTTAAAGCGTTCCTTCGTCCAGCAGTTTGTTGATGCCGTTGCAGATCTTCCTCAGCGAGAGTCTGTACTCCTCTCCGTCCCCGTACAGCTCGGCCAGGAACTCCCCGTGGGCAAAATGGTTGAAAACGTGATCGATGCGAGCATGTGAGCGCGCGGTCAGGTGCTGCTCGACCAGGTGTGAAGCAGGTCCCTGCACTCCAGCAGGAGCTCTGACAGAATATTCCTGTCGAAGGTGTACTCCACCTCGTAGAACGACACCGCCGTCATGGCCGCCTGGTTCATCTTCTTCTTGAAGCGCTCCACCGTGTCCAGCTCGTCGGGGCTGAACTGGTGGTTGCGGTACAGGATGCCGATCTTCAGGGCGATCTTGATGACGTCCTTGATGATCTTGTGGGCCTCCTTCTTGCTCTTGGTGAACTCCCGGCTCGTCTTGTAGAGCTCGTCCAAGATCTCGCTGCTGGTGTCGTCAGTCAGCATGTTGGCCACCACCATGGTCGCCATCTTGCTCAGGATCTTCTTCTGGGCCTGCAGGGCCAAGGAGCGCGAGTTAAAGCTCTCCTGCCCTGAGGAGAGAGAAAAGAGAAAGACAAGTGGTTTAGGGTTGGTCCTAAAGGTCAGAAATCTTCACTCAAACATTACTTTTTTCAAGAGACAGTACAGGACAGCAGACGAGTAGCACAAGCAGCAAGTGGATACTGATTGGCATTTATAGAAGCCAGTTGCATTGAATGACCACTATGCTACATCACCTCCTAGTCATGCAGCTACAGCGATCCTTTAAACACAAAATATGTATGTTCTTAGGGGTCATTAAGTTGCATTTTTGCACAAGTTATAAAGTTGTGCTTTTGCATAGTGCATTAATCAGTGAGGCCTGGGCCCCAACTCATCGTATGCTTCATGTAGCTAACGTTAGCTGGCTGCTGAAACAGTCCACTATAAAATGCCTTGTGCATCATCTGCTGTCACAGATTTCACTTTTCTGAAAGTGAATCAATTCTAACCAGCAGGCCTGTAACCACAGGGGCAAACACTCGAAGACAAACAGATGCACTATTGCTAGCTGGCTAACTAATGAATTTTAGATTTCTTAGCTCTGCGCCGCTAAAGGTTAGGGTTTCTTTTGACTGATGGCGGATGTCATGTTACTGTTGGTTATAAATTGGTTGGTTCTAGCTTAAGTAAGCTGTGTGATCAAAAAGTGTTTAAAAGGCATTTTTCATTTCTTTTCAACTTTAATAAATTGTTTTGGTCACTTGTGGGGCAACAGAACAATCTGGAAATGACATATTAATAACATATTAACACCTTATAAAGTGTGTTTATATGTTAATGTGTAATGTGGCAAACGTGTTATCAGACAGCTGCCTATTTACATATCTAGTAGATATGAGACAACATTAGCATTCACTTCATGTTTGTGTCCATCTGATGAATCTAAGTCCAGTATTCATTCTCCTTTTAGCTCTGTTTTAGTTTGGTTTTGTCTGATATTGGGGAAAATTGTGCACTTTTGCAGTTTACAGTATCTCTGTATATATTAATATTATTATTATGGTCTTAAACCACCGCCCTTAAATTCCAGTGCAGTATGTTTACATGTAACAGCTGTCTTTCATCTGGATAAACAGGCTTATGCAACTAATACAATTATGGGTTCTTCCTTTCTCCGGTTTTCACTGACTGACTACTTTGTCCCATGCATAGAGAACTCTGTGTACTAAGAATTTGTTTTATCTTAACTATAATTTCCTTAGCTGTTAAGAGGAAGACAATGACTTTTTTCTGTTTGTTACACAACTTTCTGTTGTATAACAAGACAACTGGTAGCAGCCTTTAATGTGATCTCAGGAAGTATGAAGGCACAGCACTGATGCAAACTACTCTTGGATGACTCACTTTTATTTGGCATTAACAAATCTAATCTAGTCCAAACTTGGATAAACAGAACTATCGCTGACTTAAAAGTTTGTTTGACAAAAAAAAACTAAAAAAAACAATATTGTCTTTCGATGGGATGATTACAGAGATTTAAAAAGTTACAAAACCGAAACACAGATCACAGTCTGAGAATGTAAAAGCTGAGGAGCAGATGAAACGCGGTGCAGCCACGTTCAAATCAGGGCGGCGTCCTTCCTGGAGCTGCCAGTGGTGTGGTGGTTATGGGAGGAATGACTATCTGCTGTGGATAACATCAAACAGCTGTACACCGATAAGAACCTCTCCGCACGCTGTCTCTCTACCAGTCCAGATTGATCCCAGTTATACGTCGTGTCCCACTGCAGTCGCAATTTTATCCTGGAGGAGAACATCAAAGGCTGCGTGTGTCCTCATACAGCGATGCCAGCAGCTTAACATGTGTCTGTGTGAATGTGAGGAGTGGGAGGACGGAAGGGGGTTTTATTTAGGTGCCACCCAGCTACAAATTACACACCAGATAAGTCCAATTATGATTAAAGCTCAGGAAAGACGCCTCACTTTTTCCTCCTGAAGCCTGGGCACATTGTCAGCCTCTTCCTCCTCCACATGTATGTCCAGAGAGACGGAGACAGTGTGGACGGGGGCGTCAGTGCCCAGCGAGCTCAGCGCGGAACAGCAGAATGAGTCCAAATTCAAAGAGGAACACCTGCTTTGTTGTCATTATAATTTTATTAAAACGGACAGCTATGTGACCATGTAGAATTCAAACCATTTCTCATCTGTGTGTGTGTGTGTGACTGTACACGCTTAAAGAAAGGGTTCTTCGGCTTGTTCCTACAGGAGAACCCTTTTTTGGTTCCTGGTAGAACCTTTTATAAAGGTTCCACTTAAAACTCTACCTGTAATCAAACATAAAGGTTTCATCCAGAACCTCTTTTGAGAGATTCTAAAGGTGAACTCTTCTATGGTGCAATCATTCCACCCAGAACCCTCTCTGTGGGTTCTATCCAAAATCTAAGGGCACTAACAACAATCCACCCCAGAGTTCTACAGAGAACATGTTTATGTTCAAAAGGTTTTATCTAGAACAAACCCAGGTGGTTCTACCGAAAACCCTTTTATATTCCAAGGATTTTATCTAGAACAAACCCATATTCCAAGGGTTTTATTTAGAACCCACAGGGAAGGTTCTACTGCAATCTCTTTTATATTTCAAGAGTTTTATCTGGAACCCACTCAGAGGGTTCTTCTGAGAACCCTTTTATATTCAAAGGAGTTTATCTGGAGCAAACCTATATTCAAGGGGTTTTATCTAGAACTCATTCAGGGGATTTGTACCGAAAAATCCCTTTATATTCCATAGGTTTTATCTAGAACCCACTCAAGTGGTACTACCACAAACCCTTTTATATTCAAAGGGCTTTATCTTGAACAAACACATATTTTAAGCCTTTTATCTAGAACCCACCCAGGGGGTTCTACTGAGAACCCTTTTATATTCCAAGGGTTTTTATCTAGAATCCTCTCTGGGTTTCTACCACAAACCCTTTTATATGCTAAGGGTTTTAACTAGAACCAAGAGGGTTCTACCGAGAACTCTTTTATTTTATGATACAAATAACCCTAGAGAAAGAAGTCAACAATTATTAACTCTTTCTTCCAAAAAGGGTTCTTTGGATGAAAAGATTGGAACTTAATGGAAGAGCCCTTGTCAGACCCATCTTTAAAAAAGGGGTCTTCAGAAGCAAATGGTTCAGGGTAGAACCTCAGCCCCTCAGGAAGAACTTGTATACATTTACAGTATGTGTGTGTTATTTAACGCTGCACAAAAATTGGGAGAAATCCTCTCTGTGGCATTTCATATGAATGTGCAGAGGTGACATTTCATGTGTTGGTCTGAAGCTAAATGACATTTCGTGTACATATAATTAGCCCGCTATGACATTTACAACTAATAAGGCAAATGTCTCAGTCTACAGTCATTCCCCAACACATGAGATCAGACGCACTGTAGAGCTCCTCCTTTGTGCGGCCTCATCACGAGAGTGGGGGTGAGGCCTATTGTGCGTTAGACAAAAGTGGAGTGGGTGAAAAGTATAGTGGTATGACGATGTCAAGTATTTTTGGAACTCTGAAAGTGTTAAAATCTACATTTTCAGTGTTCGTATGAGTTCAGTGAACACCCACTGGATGAACACAGAAAAGAATGAATGAAAAATGTGCCACGAAATGTGCAAAAGTAGCTTGATCGAAAAAATCTGAGCGACATTTCCAGGGTGGCATCCTCCTGCCTGTAAAATACACCCACCAAACGATTCCTTTCCAATCCAAATATGCTCTCTAAAGTAATTTGCATATTTTTTTTAAAGAGAAAGTTTAATCAGAGCAATTATTATGAGAAAAACAAGTTGATTGTGGCATAATTTCTGCTTTTCCGGATTGTATTTGAGTGCAGTACTTCATCAGAGATCCTCTTAAAGCAGCAAGAATAGATTTTTTGGATGGCAGAACAAGCTGGAACCATGACGCTGTCATATTCACACTGATAAAATTGGCCAACATGTTAGCTAACGCTTGCCAATTCACACTCAGCAGGCACAGAGCAATATTGCTATACATTTGGAGTCATTGTTCTATGATCTGGCAAATGTAAATCCAATATTCACCCTTTTTCTAGCCCTGTTTGTTGCCAGCTCCAGAGGGAAATATCTGGCGCTTTAGCTGCTAAATGTTTTACTCTTTTCATCAGCTAGTTGCTAAGTTTGTCCGTCTGCCTTTTGGCAGGTGGTGAACAGAGGTTTTGTCAAAGCTTTTTCCCTGAAAACATGGAAAAAGGTTGATGAAAGTTGTGAGACTGAACCAAAATGTTTAAGGACCTTTTCACACCTTAACGCCCAAATGAAGGTTCAAGCTTTTGTTAAATTATGTGCAGGTGGTTTCACAATGCAACTATTCAATCCCACTAAAGAACTGTACATGATATACCTACGTCCTGTCGTCATCACATGAGATGCAGCTCCTTATTCCTGGTATTGATTGTTTTATAAGCAGGTGTGTGGTGTGTCAGAAGTCACTGGACCAAGTTTAACATTTAATCTCCTCCTCCTCCTCCTCTCCTCATGTGCTACCGTAGCTCATTTTGTTGCATTGTCTTTCCTTTCTCAGCTCTAACGATACCCTGCCAGAGCTTCCTGTGGCATCAAAGTCCAAACCATCCCCCCAAAAAACTGTTTTCACACTCAAAACAAACTGAAACATGATTCAATCTGATCTGGACTAAGGACCGCCTCTTTCAGTTGGACCAAGGTTCGGCTGTTTGGTCCGCACCGTGGTGTGGGTTTCTCACCTGTAATTTTAGTCCAAAAATCCGGACCTGGAGCTGTGAAAGGGCCCTAAGCTGTGTGCCAAAACCAAAACAGTAAGCTCTCCAAACAGCTGAGGGACTTTGCAGAGTGTGTTCGTCACTGTGAGCAACTCTTTTCAGATTACATGTAGACATTTGGTCCACTGGTGATAATAAAAAAAATATAGATTAGTGCACCAGGATTGGCATTTCTAATCTAAGAAAGTAATCAAAAAGTACATATTTCATTAAAAACCAAGTACAATAGTGGATGGAATACTGTTGTGTACTCTATTGTGTGAAAGGATGCATTTTGCATTCATGAATAATGTTCAAAGAACAAATCTATCCTCACCTGTAATATGTTTATTGTGACCACAACCATCATACAGAGCTAACAGTAACCTCCAATGACTCTGTACAAATCCTGGACTCTCTACAAGCTGCTATTTAGAGACTTCTCCTGAACATACCACATGTAAACTATGTGGCCTGAGGTGATGAATCGATAACATGCACGTGAGCTTCATGGCGGCAATATGCTAGTTTCCATGATATTTGAATAGCAACACCAGGACGTATAACTGTGGTTTTCATTAGGCAGATCTGTGCCTCTCATCAACAGGCTCTCTTTGTCACTGTTATTTCCTGTTTCTCTGAAGCAGCTCTTTGTTCCAGTGAGCCTCTGATATTCAGAAAACCCAACTGGATAGATTTCTGAAACCCTGGCACACTGATAAAGGTGACAGCTTGCTCCATAAAGCCAGCCTTGTCAGACCAATGGTCGGGCCGTCTATTTGGATTTGGATCCGATCAGTATCTGTGACCGTTCGCTTTCTAAATGAATTTCTCCTCTTTGCAATTTGTGATTATTGCTGCAAAGTTAAAAGGAGAAATCTGTCGGTTTACCATTTCACCCTAATAAGAGTTCAGATTAATGCTGAATGTTTGCCGAATGAGTAAATGTCTGTTTATGAGTCGTAAGAGATGATTAATAACCTTGTAGCTGAAGGAGTAGATGTTCATAACAGTTAAACTGAGCAGGTTGTTAATGGAGTCTGGCAGACAGAAGACAGGAAGTCACTGAACTCAAACTACAGACTGTGTATTTTCAGAGCGGTGGGCTTTTATTTTCAGGATGACGGGTTCCTCCAAAAGAGCTGAGATCCTACCAGAACCATTTGCTTCTGGAAAACCCTTGTTTGAAGAAAGCGTTTTTCAAGGGTTCTTTGTGAGACTAAGGGTTCCATTAAGAATTATATAAAGAGTTCTTCGGAGAACCCCCCAGGTGGTTTCTAGAAAAAAACCCTTGAAATGTAAAAGGGTTGTCGGTAGAATCCCTCTGGTTGTTTCTAGATAAAACTCTTGGAATTTAAAAGGGCTTCGGGAGAACAATGAGTGAGTTCTAGACCAAACCTTGGAATGTAAAACACATTCTTGGTAGAACCCCTGGGTGGGTTCTAGATGAAACAATTGGAATATAAAAGAGTTCTTGGTAGAACTCCTAGGTGGATTCTAGATAAAACAGCTTGGAGTGTTAAAGGGTTCTTGGTAGAACACCCTCAGTGAGTTCCAGATAAAACCCTTGGAATGTAAAAGGGTTCTCAATAGAATCCCTTTCATGGGTTCCAGACAAAACCTTGGAATGTAAAGGCATTCTTGGCAAAGCCCCCTGGATGGGTTCTAGATAAAACTCTTAAAATGTAAAAGGGTTCTCAGTAGAACACTGAGTGAGTTCTAGATAAACCCCTTGGAGTATAAAAGCGTTCTTGGTAGAATCCCCCTGGTGGGTTCTAGACAAGACCTTGGAATGTGTTTTTTGGTAGAACCCCCGGGTGGGCACTGGATGAAACAATTGGAATATAAAAGGGTTCTTGGTAGACCACCCTGGTGGGTTCTATATAAAACCCATGGAATGTAAAAGGGTTCTCAATAGTCTCCTCTCAGTGGGCTCTAGATTAAACAATTGGAATAAAAAAAGGGTTCTCACTAGAAGTCCCTGGACAGGTTCTAGATGAAACCATTGAAATATAGAAGGGTTCTTGGTAGAACTCCCTGGGCGGGTTCTAGATGAAGCCATTGAAATATAAATGGGTTCTTGGTAGAACCACCCCAGGCGGTTTTCTGTTAGCACCCATCGAAGGTGGAAAGATTCTGGATAAAACTCCCATAGAAGGTTCTGGGTGAAACCTTTCACAGATAGTTCTAGGTATGACCCTTTATGTTGGGTTCTAGGTAGAACTCTCTGAAAGGGTCCCAAGTACAAGGAACCAAAAATGGTTCACCTACAGTATGTGGACAAGCTGAAGAACCCTTTATGGTTCTAGTTAGCGCCTTTATTTCTATGAGTGCAGGGATTCAGCCTATTTAAAATACAGTCTATGGCTCCATCTCACTATCTGAGCTGCTGTAGTCATTTTTGGACGTATAATTACTACATACTGCTCTTTTAACTTATAGCTGAAAAGAGTTCTGCATGCATGAAAGAAACTGATTTGATCTTTTCTGTCTTTAGCGCAGAGCTAAAAGTAGACTAATTATTCTTCCGCCACCCCCCAACACACAGCCTGCAGCCTGTTTCTGAGGACCAGCAGGTGGCTATCGACTCACTCACTCTGACCCCTGTCTCAAGTCTGTTTGCACATCCCAGAGTGGCGAAGAATGTAAGCAAAAATGAAGGAGTGTGTGGGGGAAAAAAAAATACTGTGAAGAATGGACACGAGGCTGCCTGAGGTGTGAGTCAGAGTGTTGGGGAAGGAGGTGGGTGATTCAGAGTCTGGCTGGAGATTTTAGCACATACAGTAAGTGAGGGTAGATGATTATAAGAGTGAACATGGAGACTCTGAGAAGTCTGAGCTCTCTCTTTCTCTCGCACACACTCACTCACGCACAGCCTGTCACCCAGAGGCTCAGATGAGTGACATGCATGAGCCGGAGTGTCAGAACGAGTTACAGAAGAGTCCGTGCTGTCAGGGGAGAGAAAACTGTCGATCCTGTTACTTATCTCTCTCCCGCTTTCACACTTCCCTGCCTGCTCATTATTTTCTCTGCATCACTTGTCCTCAAGTGTTAAGTTTTCACAAAATAAAGTGGCTATTTTGCACAGCACGTCTGAATACTAAAAACAAACCGGGGACTGAGTTCTCCACCGGTCGTACGAGCCATCGGCCCATCAGAGTGGTTACATAAGCGTGTTTTGGGAGTTGGTGGAGTTTACTTTTAACATCAGGATTAGTAAGGTGCTTGCTGCTCTCTGGCCGCGACTGTTGACTAGACAGTCCCTCTTTGTTCCGCCTGATGTTTTTAGAGCGCTGAGTCAACAGTTTCTGCTGCGCTGCATCAGAACATACATCCAGTGTGGAACATGGAGAACAGCCAAACCTGCCCTGCTAAAGGTGGTGCTCTGCAAAAAATGTCCATCTGGGCTGATTTATTTTCATTTCAGTCACAGACACTTATAGCAAGGAGGGGGCCATTTATAGCAAGTGGTTGTACAGTACAGCTATGAAAAAAATGTGAGCAGGAACAAGAATTCTGTGAGAAAACGCATTTTGATAAATATGCTTACTTGCTTTCTGGCAGAGAAGTACGGCTCATTCAAATTATCACGGGAAAACAGCTTTTGCATGCACCTCTGCGTTTCTGTGCATATGGTGTGTCGCAGCAGTTCTGCATGGATAGCTGCAGTGGAGTGGGGGTGCACCCTGAAAATTTGTTTAACTTTGACCCGAGCTGCGCAGACCTTAATGTTTTAATGTAACTGCAATGTGAGTAGACCTGAACGGTCTTCCCCTTTATGGACAAAAATCGTTACGTCAGTTTCAAATGATGTAACCATCACTGTCTACATACTTTCATGCCTCATTTACGTTGGAATTGATGTTAAGTAAACCATCCACTAGAGCACTGGTTCCCAAATCTTTTATTTTAGCCTACTTCATAAATGAGACAAAATCAGTGCGTTTAGACAGAATTAACAGGCTCTTGTTTTTTTCCTCTCATTAGCAATGCAATAAACACATTTTAAGTGCTCTATAAAAGGTGTACTACAGATATAAAACGTAAATTTGCAGAATTTCCGCCCACGGTCTTTCATTTATTTGGTGACCCAAATAAAATCTCTTGTGACCCACCTGAGGGTCACAACCCAGTCTTAGAGGGTGCTGCTCTGAGTCAAAAGTCACCAGAAAGAAGAAGAGACAAAACTCTCTGACAACAACAAACATTGCAATGTTGGAGGAGGTTGTAGTAACGTACCTCTTGATGTAGAGGCAAACATGGAGGCAGTGTTGTAGATATTAAATACATGGCGACATGTGGACAGAGATTTTGTATAAAGACAAACATCATTTATAATACTTTCAGATTTTAAAACCTCTTTGTTGTGTCTGGTGGTCATGACTTGCTTGAATGATTGGCTAGACTGCTAAACTGTCCCCACGACTGCGGCTCTGTTCTGTTGTATCCATAAGCTTTCAGAAAAAATGCACAAATGGACAGAAGGCTACCTATGTACCCGTACATGCATCTAACGTTTAGCATAAATGAGCCTTTAGACTCAAACAAATGGAGGACATGTAAGGCTATAGCAAGCAACAGTTTAGATAAGCTTAGCACGGAGGTTCCCAAACTGGGGGGTGTGGAGTTAAACGATTCATGTGAGGGTGGCACGATGGCGCAGTGGTTAGCACTGCTGCCGCACAGCAAGAAGGTCCTGAGTTCGAATCCCTGGGCTGGCAGGGCCTTTCTGTGTGGAGTTTGCATGTTCTCCTCGTGTTTGCGTGGGTTCTCTCCGGGTACTCTGGCTTCCTCCCACAGTCCAAAGACATGCAGCATAATAGGTTAATTGGTGACTCTAAATTGCCCGTAGGTGTGAATGTGAGAGTGAGTGGTTGTCTGTCTCTATGTGTCAGCCCTGCGATGAACTGGCGACTTGTCCAGGGTGCACCCTGCCTCTCGCCAATGTTAGCTGGGATAGGCTCCAGCCTATCCCAGACCCTCGTGGATAAGCAGTTACAGAAAATGAATGAATGAATGATTCATGTGTGGAAATAAACAAGCAAGAGTTTGCTGATGTTTCGCTAAAATTTAACTTAAATCAGTTGCTTTCCCTGTTATTGTTAATGATTGCTAGTATTGTGGGGTGGCAGAGCATAAACTTTTCTTCTGAAAGGAGGCATACCAGGAAAGGCTCGGGAACCACTAGCTTAGCATAAAGACTAGAACCTGGGGAAAGAGCTAGCCTAGCTCTGTCTGAAGCTATTGTAGTGACAGCTGCCTCAGTTTTTGTTATTTTGTTCAGTTTGGCCCTCTGTCCCTGCCTCCAGCCAATTCTCCACCCGTCCACCAGATTGCCTCTGACTTTTTTACCAATCCTGCTCACCTGACGCCCACATCCACCTGCTAACCTGCAGCATGTTTAATCTTAAAACTGTGTTCATAGTTTTGCAAGGAAATGGTGTGAAACACAGTGAAAAAAGCTTTGAAGTATGTTTCACTCATTTAGTTTATGTGTCTTAGATATTACCCAGTCAGCAGCAACGTGTATAAAGCCTAAAAACTTACATATTAAAAAGGCAGTGCAATGCAGTGTGCTTTCATACATAGCAGAGGGTTCAATACGCCACTGTTTCCATTTAAATAAAAGTTTTGTTTTGTTGGGACTGAATGCAGCCCTGTTCACATTTCCTAATCACTGCTTAGGCAGTGACAGGCAGACCACTAAAGCATCATCTAAAAAACTAATCCGAGAATATAAATAGTCCATCTTTGTAAGGTTGAATGAGCTGACTCTGACACCTTAGCAGATTTGTTATTTATGTAAAGCGATAAAACTCAACACTCGATGAAACAACTTGCTAATCTGGACATTTTCTGCAGCGTGCTGGGCAGCTTGGCTGTGAGACGCGGTCCTGAGGCTTGTTTTGGTCTCGTTCCAGAGTAACCAGAGGAATGAGCCATTAGCAGGACCAGCAGCTAACACTGACGAGGGCCGACTGGCCTTTACTGAGTCAACGCTGGAGGCACTTGTGGGCTTATCAGCCGGAACGCTGCAGAACACACACGTCTGACTGAGGCAACTGTTTGTGAAACCATGTGTGTGTGTGTCCACTGGCTGTTGGGCTTCATGTCTCGACAGCAGAAACTTCAAGAATAACAGAATACAGCTGATTATCTTAATCTGTGCCTTGTTCTTACCTCCCCACCCTCATCACCCAGCGTAACTTGTAAATATTTAAATTCTTAGCACTTTTTCAGTACTTTTTGTTTTGATCCTAGTATTTTAAACCCTTGCTGTTCAGTAGTTTATTGTTTTAGTACTTGTATACCAACACCAGGGTCTGAGAGAAGCAGCATTTCCATCCTTTATTATGGGCCCTTTTCCACTAACATGGAACCAACCCTGTTCCAGTTCAAGAACCTGAACCGTTCTGAGCATTTCCACCAAAAATAAACTGGTTTGTAACCTGAAAAGTTGGTTCCCAGCTGGAACCAAAAAAAATATTAGATTTTGGTGGAAATGAGCGCTGATTCACAAGATAGCACCAAGGTTCTGCAAGGATCTTGAACGGAACCGGTTCATGGTGTGTGTCCTATACATATGGCAAAATTGAGAATACAGTTGACTTTGAATCATCACAAATTAAGATAAGATTCTTTATTCACAGTAATGATTACAGATATTGTTAATAAATCCCTGAACTGATCTGTGTTATTAGGTCATTATTATAAATAAGATTTAGAAAAGAAAAAAAAGATAGAAAACATCCTATAAAATAAACGAATCAATAAAATAAATTCACCAGCAAAAATGTGTGTCAGGCTGTGATATAGAAACATATATATGTGGAAGTAGATGTGTATATGTAGATAAAGTAGTGAATAACATTACTGATGCACAGTTTAATGGCGCCAAAACCTGTATGTTACACATCTGAGATGTACCAGATCTGCAGAAGTTTAACCATTTGATGGTGATGGTGACAGTTAAATGCAGAGCCGTTACAATATTAGATTTTCATTAGCCAAAAAAATTTATGATACCCTATCAGTCAAATTCATCTTTCACCAACTACTTAATTTATTACATGGTTTTGTTAAATGCTCGATTCTGATTGGTCAGTTACGGCATTCTAAGTTCTGTTATTTCTTTATAACAGAACATTGCTATGAGGAACAAGCCGTTGCTATGGACACAGTTGTGATCATAGACTCTAAAATCCTTTTTAAAAAATAGTTTGTGTCAATTTATTGATTTATTTTGGTAGGTAACCATGTAATAAGCAGCATAATGTACAGTGAGCAGGTCACTGTTGTGAAATAAACCCTTCTGCTTTATCCCTTACTTATTGTGCATTCTGTCTCATTTTGTGGCAAATGAATAAAACTCAAAATACAAGTGAAGAAAGGTGGACAGAGAGGTTATAACCAGAACTGCAAATGATATAAGAACATACAGTATGTTTAAGAGGTGCTGGATTGTTTACACAGATTTGTGTATTATTACAATGATATCAGTGTTTCAGTTTTGCAAATATTAGATTATTGTCAATACTGGTATAATGTAACTCCCCTAGTAGATGTAGGCTTCATATGGACATTGGATAAAAAAGTTTGTTCTTCTGTCTTTTTAATTTTTTTTAATTGTAGGATTTGAAAATAAAGTGAAGAGGAATTGAACTGAATTTAATTTTAAAAAAATCTAAATCAAATCTAAACTACCACAAACACAATAATACTCAAGTACAAAAAATAGGAAAGTAATTTATCTAAAAATAAAAAGCAATGAAAATGCAAAATCCTGAAATATAAAATAACCCTGCAGTTGTTCTATAACTTTTCTTCTTTTCTTACAATCTTTTAGAATCACTTTCTTTTCCGAGTTTTTCTTTTTCTTTTGCCTGGAGAACTGTGAGTCATTTACTTCTGCAGCCTCTAATTTCGTCATGTTTTTGCTCTGAACCATTCAGCGCTTCTGCAGGGCTCAAAACCCTGACTGGATCAGGTATCTGAATCACACACACATGCACACAGGAAACACAATGCTTGATCAGTGCTTCCCTGTTTGGGGTTGCTAATGACAACATATTCATGTTTATTATTGGACAAAACCAGGTCACACTCTCTACACAGGTGCATTAGATGTTTTTTTTTGTTTTGTTTTTTTTTAAGCACACATGTTCACCACACATGTTCGTATGTGCTCATACAACAGAAACAGGTGTTCATGCACAATCATTTCATGAGGGTTGCACAGAATGAAAGGTGACAAGAAGAAGAAAAAAAACAAGAAAAATAATCTAATCTATCTACATCAATCTGCTCTGCACCTGTCACTCCTTCTTCTAAACATTATTAGTTCAAACAGCCAAACAGTGAGGGCTGCTGACACACACCCTTGCTCAGAGATGCAGAGAGGCAGGACAGGTTAGGACTGTTTGTGTTCAGTGACAAACAAAAAGTCTATTGAGCTCTGCAAAGCTTCCTTGTGGCCCAGTTGTAGCAATCACCAGAATTCCCCAGTGTACATTTACTTTCCATGTGCAACCTATTTTCCATTCACAGTTTAATGGCAGTAATGTGTTTTATAAATGAATAGCCAATACGTGCCTCTCTGAAATGAGTGGCTGCCAGGCCATTCTTTGCACCCTGTAAATGCTAAAACGGCAACAATTTTCCAGACATTTTCCTTTTCAGATTTTTGCTTTTATAAGGGGAACAGCAGCACAGCGCTAATCTCCTTTTGCCTCGTGTGCTGTTAAGGTGGACTTCTGCAGTAGTTGCATACAATTGTATTTCACATACAAGAGGCATACATTAAAGGGATAGTTCAGATTATTTAAAATGGGGTTGTGATATAGGTATTACAGATTGCTGTTGGTTGGGGAAGCAGCAGGAGTCCCAGTTTAGGAAGCTAAGGTGTGTCCTGCTGTGGATAGGGTCAGCAGTAGCCACTTAAGCCCTACTTAAAAAAATTGATATCAGTTTCAGTGTACGCTATATCTAGAATACTTTAACCACTTTACCCTTCCATCAGACAGCCTATTCCAACAGGAAAATGGCATTATAATATTGCTCTCTGTCACTCAGCCAAACTCCATTGACAAAAACAGTCATTTTACCTCACAGAACGTGGAAGCTGCTGGTCTACTGCTGCATTGGTCTATTATTTTGTTTGTGTCATTGTGTGACTTTAATGAATCTGACCCCAACCTTTTAAAACACCGAAGTAACAGAATAACACAAACAAACTATCAGATCAAGGCAGCAGTAGACGAGAAACGATCGATCAGGAAGCGATCAGGAAGCACTGAAATGATAAAGATTATAACATTATCCCTCTGATAACAGCATTTGAGCTTCCCACCCTGAGTGTGACGTCAGAGGAAACCATGTGAATATGGTGGATGGCTTACGGTAACATATGTATTTTATGTAGGTATACTATTGATAACTCATACAGCCCAACTTCAAATACCTTAATTTTAAAGTCTGCCAGCTTGTGTGCTCATAAAGTCAAGGAGGAGCCTGCAGTGATAAAGTTTGTCACCAGTCAGCACTGCCATTTCAGAGTACAAATACAGAGTTAATAGTGTATCAATACTAAGAAAATGTCAGGGGAAAATGCTCTTTTGCGCGGGAGAAGTAAACAGGGATGACAGCTTGACTTCCACTTCTTTTGCCATGGCCTTTTCATCTGCGCTTGGTTTCCAATAAGCAGACTCTCTCTGGCCGCTTTTACAAGGCTCGAGGAAAACAATGGAGCGGGTCATTCAGCAACAGTAAAGGGGTTTTTAATGGCCTGCAGGGTTAGTGTTAAGCAAGCCTGAGAGGCCAGTGGACTGGAGTGGGGAGCAGAGGATGGTGTGCTGTGCCAGCTGGTACCAGAGCTCGACTATAGTGGAGCTGGAGGAGAGTCGTATTTACTTTCCAGGGTCACTCTCCGGGGGCCATATTCTTCTTCCTAACTTCCTAACTTGCAGATCCTATCTGAACTGTTTGGTAACCATGGTAATTAGGTTTTCAACCAGATTTAGGAAAAAAAAGTAATTACAGGGGACAGTATTACAGAAACTGACTATTTCAAGTCTTAGGTTAAGATAGAAAGAGATAGAAGATAGGATTTATCACAATTTAAACACTCATCAACTTTTATGCCTGTTACTTTGCAACTGACACTACTTTTCTCATTTTGACGAGCTAAACAACTTTGTAATCTCTGGTTTTTCTCTTGAAAGATATACTGGAACATGGAAAATGGAGAATGAATGAACACTTAACCTCAAGTCAGATGAGTTAGTGTTGTAATCGTTAGAGAACTCCAAAGTGTTGGTAACATCTGTAGAGAACTCCAAAAGTGTTGGTAACAGCTGTAGAGAACTCCAAACATGGGGGAGGCTAAGATAGCAGACACGGTCTCTGCCTTATCTGGCATCCATTGTGTAAAAGCAATAAAAGACCAGTCACATATGGATTAAACATGTTAGTTAATGCCACTATCTACTGCTATACTGCCAGCTACTGTTAGCTAACACTACTGTTAGCTACGCTTAGCGAACACTATCCATAACTACTGTTAGCTAACTCTACCCTTAGCTACTGTATTATCAAACACTGCCGTTAGCTACTGTTAGCCTACTCTCTTTCTTTTGAGTTAGCATTGTTGTAAATTTTCCAAAAAGAACATCTTTGAATTTCTTTACAGATCTTACTCTAACTTATCTGTCTTGTGTTTAAAGTTACAAAGTTGTTTAGTTTGTCGAAATGAGAAAAGTAGCATCAGTTGCTTGGTAACAGACATAAAAGATAAGATAGGATTCCTGAAGTTAGTTAGGGTTTTCTCCTGTAATACCACTAAATGAATAAAGAAATAAATACGGCCACAGTGCTGCAGGCTTTGGTCTCGACAGCTCACTGCTGCAACATGCTCACAGACACAGCAGATCGTGTGTAAACATACATCATGACGCAAGCCTTCATATACAAGGAAAGAGCTGCAGAAGAATCCAGGCGGTGGAATAAAATGAGGCTTTTTTGTCATTTCATGTCTCACTCCGGACCTGCAAAGGCTCCGTACTGGCATATTTTTGACTCCCACAGCTCTAATCAGAAGATGACTCAAACACACCGCCCCTGCTCACTCTCTGTCTGTTGTCATGCATGTGCGTGTTTATATCTAGATGAAAGTAAGCGGGCACGATAAAGATTTAGAAAGATACGGTTTCTACTGAGAGTGAGATAGAGAGTGAGACACAGTACAGTGCAGTGCATTAATGTGCATTATTCATGACTTCTGACTCCGAGCCAGTTTCAAAAAGGGCACTCTGGTCATTCTCTGTGCCATTAACAGCTGCTCAGGATGTAGAGCAGCATTCAGAGCTTTAAGGTTAATAAATAACTCCCTTTTAATACCTTAATGACTCTCATTTGTGTGAAATGGGGTCATAGAGTTTAAAGTTCATTCCCTTTCGTAGATGTGGATCATTTTGTGTCTCTGGCTGGAACTGGAATGTGCAGGTTACAGCTAACTCGTGCTTTACTGGAAGAAAGTGTAATGGCAGGAAATACAGATTTATCCGCCTCACAGATCCCCACGGCTTGTAAAAGGCGCACTGCTGTGTAAACTCCGCGGACAAGACAAATGGATGTTATGATTTTTTTCGTTCTGGTAATGGTTTGTGCAGGTGTTATCTGGCTCGGCTTTAACCTGTTTTTTTTTTTTTTATCTGTCCCAAATGTGGAGGCACTCACGAAACTGCATCCTCATAAAAAACCACAGAGATATAAAGATATATATATATATAAGATGAATAAATCACGGAACATCAAAGTGCAAAAACAATTGAGACAGAAAATAAATGGATGTTAGTCAGATTGTAATGTTGAAAATGTTATTAAATGGTCAGATTAAAGCCTGATCCAATGAGTCAGTTTTCTATGATGTTTTTGTTGGAAGATGAAGAGTGAATTTTATCCTGATAAGAGGATGATGAATAGCAAACAGCTGCAACCGTTTCTCTTGAAAGACTCGCTACCAGCTCAGTAATTCAACAGATTTATACTTGATGCTTAATTTATACTTGATAAATCTGTCAAATATAAGGCCTACCTCACTGCAGTTATATTGGTATCAGCGTGTATTTTAGCCAAAAAGTAAGAAACTGTAGTACAGAAATGCCAAAGTTATGTTTGAAGTAGCAGCACTGCCTTTACATACTTCATCCTACATATGAGCACTTATAATCTGTCAAACGTCCCAGTCAGTACACAGCTTCTGTGGGTCCTTAAAGAGTCTTAAAAAGTCTAAAATACAATAATCTGAATTTTAAGCCTTAAAATGTTATACATGCTAATTTGACAGGACTTAAAGACTGATTGGATTATGAAGTTAACTTAAGTCTTGTTTGTTATTTGTATTGAACATGCTATAACAATTAAATAGATAGATAGATAGATAGATAGATAGATAGATAGATTATTGTCCGTTGATAGAGGAAATTTGTCATCACAGCCTGTGAGAAACGCTTAAGGAACAACACAAAACAGCCGTAATACAGAACAGACACAATATACAAAAAAAAAAAAAAAACCCTACAAAATGAAGCCAAAATGAAGACAGTAACCACTAATGCAAACTGCAGCGTGGTCAGAATTTATCGCCACACACCCAGCTTGTGTGTCACGATGTGGTGAGTGGGCTTACATGGCGGACTCGGTTGAAGCCTGTAGAAAATAACAAATATAAATGTTCAAATCAGAAACTTTGGGTGTACAGGGATTTAAGCTGGGTAGTCAGACAAAAACACGACATTAAGTCGCTTAAAAAGCCACTAGCAAACGCCTGCCATCACCCAATATTACTCTGAATCCTGTATCACTGACCCCGGGCCCCAGTACAACCTTCTCTACAATATCAACTACTGAAACTAACCCTAACCTCTGGATATATCTTTTCTACTTTTTGCACCAGTATGGATGTGAAATAGGTCTGAAATTGCAAAAATTGAAAAAGAAATTGCATTTATAATGGTCATAAAAGTCTTAAATTTAACTTCAAACAGAAACCAGAAACCCTGCACATAAGTTGGTGACAATTATTTAAAAACAGAATTGTTGAATTCTTATCCGAACTGTTTACGTCATGTGTTATGTTACAAAGTAAATACCAGCCAATACATCATTATTGCAGCTTTTTAAAGCTCTCACATATCACCATTATCAGAAAGTCTCTACTCACAAGAGCTATTTATACACACATGTTTATGTTCTGATGACATTACATAACATGATACAATAGCTGCATGTATTATTTAATCAGTGGACTATTGGTGAAAAGAAGTATTATTATGCTTTCCTGTAATGTTCCTTATATTGAGGTCAGGTGCATCAATTATAGTTGTCATCCATTAATTCCTCATAATGGACATCTTGTTTGGCATTATCTCTTACATATCCTTCAAATAGGCTAAAAGAAATGTTTAAGTCAGTCATTGTTGTGATTAGATGTTAGCTAGTAAACGTGTTGCAATAAATTGTAGTTAGGCTGAGTAAGCAAGTAAGTAAGGCTTCGACTGCATCCCTGTTGCTATGGTTACTCATTTGAGTGCATTAAGTAAAGGATAATGTGCAGTGAGCAGGTCATTATTGTGAAATAAACCCCAACAGGGTGATGCACGACCCTGATGCAAAGATCAATATTTTCACTCAAAATGTTGGTTTAAAAATGACTTTACTGCTCCTCCAGAGTCTACAATCGGAACTGCGTACTGCATAGCAACGGTCTGTTCTTCATAGCAACGGTCAGTTATACATAGCAACGATCTGCTATACAGAAGAGATCTTAAACAGAACAGATGTGTAGGGGTCTTGAATCACCCTTAATGCATTTATTGCAACACTGACCCACTCACTGTACGTTATCCTGCTTAGCAACAGTCTGTTCTTCATAGCAACCGTCTGCCATTCATAAATAACAGACCTTAGAATGCAGAATGCAGAATGCAGACCAATCAGAATCCAGTTTTTAACAAAGCATAATAACAAATTAATGGACACCCTACAGCCAATCAGATTCGGGTATTAACTCAGAGCATGGTATAAACAGTCATTACAGTCAACTGATGGCGCTGTAAAACTGATAAATGCATGCGTGTATGTGTAAATCTGTAGGGGAACTAACTTAAATCAAACAAAGTGCTTGTTGGACGGTTAAACAGCACCTGAAACACCTCTCCAACATCAGACACGGGGGAGGCTGCTGCGTGACAATTTCCGAAACAGACAGTCTGACATTCAACCCCACTTCATGCAGCCACAGGCGGGGCCTGCAGAGTTGTTTAAGTAGGATCTTTCTCTTTATCTTAAATCACACAACTACATCTGTCAAATTCTCAGGAAGGAGGAAAGACTGTTAAAAAATGTGTGCTGCTATCTCCATATTTAAATTACGTCTCACATCTCTGAGTGACAGCAGGCTTTCCACCTGATCTTTGACGAGGGATGTAATGATACCAAAAACCCGACGCTCAATATTAAAATAACATGATAAAAAAGTACATGATACAATATTACCAGCTATATTAAAAAACAAAGAAAAATAATGACTTGAACATCAATAAAAAAATATAAACAATAAATCTGATGTGTACAGCATTTTTTATTTGTTTAAAAAGTTTTTTTTTTCCTTTCAACTTAAAGTGCTTCTGCTCATTAATGAAATTAAATAAAATTAGGCAGCCATGACCAAAGCAAAAAATTGGCTATGCCTGTCGTTCTATAAAATAATATAAAAATAATAAAATAAAATGGTAATGCTTTAGATTACAGCCTGTAACATACTACATAATTACTCTGAAGTATTTTTTTTAAATAACCCTGTGCCAGCACAGAATCTACCAGTACATATATGTAGGCACTGCATAACAAGATGGAATAAGCAGGTAGCAGGTAATTCAGCATTTTACGAAGACATTAAACTGCAGTTATTTTTCAACTCTGGGTACCTATTCTATTACTTTAAGGTGAGTATGATCTCCTGAGTAATTATCTGGATGTTTGTGATGATTTTTGAGACAATTAATCCTGTAATTATTTTTGTGATTATTTTTTAACTAATGGGTACCTATTCTATTATTACAGGGTAAGTATGAGCGCTAACGCTTTAGATCACAGCCCGCACGTCCTGTAGTTATTTTCACAAACATCCATTTAACTGCTCAATAGATCATACTTACCCTGCAATAACAGAACAGGTACCCCATAGTTAAAATATAACAACAGTATAACTTCTTTGTTTAATCCTGAATTGTTACTCCCTTATTCCATCTTGTTACTCAGTACCTACATATATGTATTGGTAGGTACAGTGTATTACCAGTATTACCGGTACAGTGCCAGTGCAGCATTATTTAAAAAAATAAAAAATTAAATATAACTTCACAGTAATTACGCAGTATGTTGTAATTTGAAGCAATAAAACAATCAACTATGTAATATCACAGTATTGTCACAATCCAGCATGGTATTGAGACTTTTTTCCCCTGCAGTATTCAATATATTGTTTCAAGCCTGTCTTTGACTGTTTGGAACAGACATAAACACTTCTACCTTCAGGTGTGGTGGGATGACAAGCACTTTGTTGCACATACACATACACATACTGAAACCTTAAGAGATAGGTTAGGTTTGAATGTTAACAAAGACTTTGATGGAGTGAAAAAGAAATTAAAACTCAAGTCTGTAATTGGCCAGTAAGACGTAACCAGTCCTTTCTAGAAAACTATCCTACAAAACCTCAAATAAAGCCTCTAACATTTTCCTGCCTGGTGGACTTGTAAGTACATTGGTTTAAATCAAAAGGGAGATGGAGTTAAATTGAATGGAACTGCCCAAACTAAGGCATAACAAGCAGTCTAAATGAAGATGGAGGCCACTGTATATTGGTCAGAGTTCTCTGCAATGGGCAGCAAAACAAGGTTTGACTCAGCATTACTGGCAAATGCATGATGGATCACACAAACAAACCTGTCAGGAGTGTTTCCCAATAACAGCCCAATGATGTATGTTAATGTGAGTGTAATGAAGAGGTCTGATATACAGTACGAGCCAGTGTTTGAAACTACAAGTGTGTTTATCCTCTGCCTGGTCAAAGTGTCTCTACCGTCTGTGACTAACAGTCCAGGGAAAAGCACTTAGGAGCCTCTCTGAGTCAGGAGGGACACTCGAACAGATTGCTTCTGGCCGCCGCCGCGCAGCCTTATTTAATGCTCCATCTCTCATCTCTGTCTTTGTCTCTCCCTGTCTCTTAGTTTTAATGGCCTCGTCCCTGTAGAGCTGCACCAGAGAGATGAGGCGAAATGAGGCGGTGGCAGGAGATGTCTGATTGATTAATGCGCCGCCGGCTTGATCGACTGTCACAGGGAGCGGGAGGCGGGAAAAGAAGGGGAGGGAGTATCAGCGACTTGACCTCCACCTTTTCGCTCTGCCCTTGTCTTTCATCATCGTTATGAGGACCAGAGGAGCGGCCGGTCCGCAGAGGATGAGAAGTGGTATCCAGGACATCCTGTTAGGACTGCAGGGTCCTGTGAGATCCCCGCCCTTTGACCTCTCCTCTGCTGTAAACCTAATGTCTTCACCAGCTGTGGTTCGCTGACGTCTGCCATTGTTTAGCTAGTAAAGAGCCAGGCCACAGCTAGCTGGTTAAAGCGGGCATGGGAACTGGCTGCAGGCTGTCTCCCCTCTCTGCCTCCCTCCTCTGGGAGCTTCTCTGGAAAACTACTCTGCCACGATCGTCCGCTGACAGAGCCTGTCAGGTGGGCGTTGGTTGAGGGAAAAAATACTGAACTCCTCTGCAAGAATAAATGGCAGTTTTCTTTTTACTTTCCACTGATAATTCCTACAATGCAATAATGATTCAAACTACAACCAGTTTAGCATTCATAGCTCTAAACTGCAGTGTTGCAGTGCTCAAAAGTGGCCTTGCCCAAAGGAAAATTTTGATTCTCATCATTGCCTTTTCTTTGTCTAATGAGAAATAAATGAGATTCTTATTTTGAGCTCACTCAAGTCTCATCTGTTTCTCCTAAACTCCCCCTCAAAAGGATCAAAACAAGAGAAAAGCAGGAGATTTTTGCTGAGCTCATAGGTGTCTCAGAGGTTTCTGCTTGATGAACATATGGAGCAACAAGACTTTAATTTGACCACTGAGACAAATTTAAGAACTCATTTAAGATCTCACTGTTATCTCAAGAGCTGAATATTTAAGACAAAATTAATATCAGTGCAGTGAGACATAAAAAAGAACTTTTTAAGATCTTCAATTGGGCTCAAATAGGTCTCAGGCCGAGACGAAACAAAGGTTATTTCTCAGGTGCCGAATTTAAGAAGTAAGAGAAAATGGTAAAAGTCTCATATTGGTCTTAATTTGAGGAGACACAGGCTAGACATTGAACTTTTCTTTCCTCTGAGCGGTCTCAAAAGCACTTTTTTAAAGTCTCGTCTCAGAACTGTCTACTTATTTACGTCGTCTTATCTCAGTCTCAGACACAGAGGACTGTTCAATGTCTGATTTATTTGTTAACATCATTACCGTGATTGAATGTAAAACTTTCTTGCTGTTACCAGCTGTCACCCCTCCCTGCCCCCCTTTACACACACTCAAACAAAGTGAATGCGGGAAACAAGAAGCTGTGGCTGTCTGGAAAGAGATGTCAGCACAAATTTGTAATAAAATTTGGCTATCAAAGAGTTCATCTGCAAAACACTGTCCACACAGTGGTGTGTAAACTTCTGCATCGCAACACTTACTGAGATGGCTGGGAAACTTTTATCTGCTCTTATACTGCATTCACGTGGTG
Source organism: Lutjanus argentimaculatus (assembly GCA_034769285.1). NCBI lineage: Eukaryota > Metazoa > Chordata > Actinopteri > Lutjaniformes > Lutjanidae > Lutjanus > Lutjanus argentimaculatus. The sequence goes on from JAWZSL010000002.1 coordinate 33,633,981, forward strand.
TCAGAATAATCAGAAAAATTACTTTGCCACTGGGAAAATTCACATGACTGTCCCCTCAAGTCAGAACAACAACTCGGAAAGTCTCCAATAATATACACGACTTGCTGAGATGCTGCCTGTGGACGTTATACATGCAAAAACATGGCAGATGAAAGTAAATGTCTGGTTGATATCAATTCAAGTATTGCATATCATGTTGTTTGCTTGTAGGCGTATTTGTAACATGCTATTTAGTTGTAATCGTCCACATAGAGTGACCTAGATTAGTGAGAAGGATTGTTTATTTGCATTAACCCTGATAACAAGTCAGATAAAGCAATATTTTAGTAGTTTTAGGGAATGTACTGATATAGCAACAAGTAGGCTATGGACAAAATCATTTTGTAACATAAAGCTTCAAACCTTTTCAGGAATATGAATCTCTACTGGGACACGAGTTTCAGCCAACCCATCACCTCAACGCTACAACAAGTACAACAACAACGATAACCGTACTCTTTATAGCGTCCAATGTCATTTCCACTTTACAACTCAGGAGCTCATGAACACACCAAAGTTGGGAGAATGACTTCACAACTTGAGAAATAGGATCACCCAAGGAGCATGTGGATGCAGCATTAAAAAAGAAGCATAAAGAAAGGTAAACTAAGTGTAAATGATGCTATCAGAGCTAGCTAGGTAAATTATGATATTACTTGTTGTATTAATATCATTGACCTCCTTTTTTGAAGACCTGGTTACAGGAAGAACATAATCATAGGACTCCATTTCCCCATCAACCCCATCCCACCTTCACCCACCCTCATCAGAACTGGAACATATATCTCTTGTCTCTTGTCACATATTGACAAACTCTCCCTTTTGAGGGGCAGTAAAAAAACAAAGCTACAGACAACAACTCTCCGTCAACTCTATGATCAATAATCAAACTGCATTTCCACCACATGACTTGTGTGTGAAAGTTCAAGACCTTTGAGTTTTGCCTTTGTGAACGCAAACTGGACCAGTTGGAAAATTGAACCACTGTATCATCCTCGCACTGGCTTGATTCAGGAACTGGACCTTTAGGTGTGAACACCCCTTAGGAAGTCTGTTAACCTGTCTTGGCTCATGGGAGGTGATGCTTTTTTTTACATTTCTGTCAACAACCACAATGGTTTGTTCAGAATACACTGAGGCGAAACTGAGCTGTTATCCACTGTCACTGGACAAACAAACACAAGAGCGCCAACTACAGTCAAAAAGGCAAAGAAATGCTGTTTGATTGATGTGATCAAAATGAGGCTGACCATAAAATCCCTTCGATAACCACCTTAAAATATTATTCGACTCATAAAACACTGGTATGCTATTTATAGAAAGCTGGGTACAAATGTGTGGGTGTGCGTTTGGACGATAATGATAGACTGTGTGACTGAGGCCTAATAAAAAACAGAGGAGGGTAAAATATTGGGGCTTTCCTTACTTTATCTGGCCTGGAACCCAGACAGCAAAAGTTTAACTTTTTCCATCTGAAATAAAGAAAAACTAAGCCATTTACTGAGCAGGAAAGAGGGCGAGCTGGTGGGCAGAGCTGGCAATATGTACGTTTTCATTTCACACCATTCAGTCAAGATTAGAATAAAAGTGAGCCACGGAAAGTAGGAAGAAAATGAGAGGAAAGATAATAATGTTTGCTTGAAAAATGCTCTGAATTAGCATAGATGAAAAATAAATATACAATCACAGCCTTTATGAATGTTTGCAGATGTGTCACTTCATTTAAAAGGAGTGTGGAGGAGTGATGGAGACAGGGATGGAGGAGGTGGTGCTGGTGTTAAAGAAAGAAAGGTGAAATCATATGTCCATATTTTCGATTGTTTAGCTGCTGTCAGAGTCCCTTTCCATCAGACACACACAGACCCACACAACACAGAGAACATCCTCTCGCCTTCGTTCCCCTTTACATCATCTGCAGCTGTACTAAGAACTGGTTGTAGCGCGTCTTTGTCTTCAGAGGTGGAAACTAACTAAGAACAAAGATTACTAGTACTTAGTTTTCAGGTATCTGTACTTTACTTGATTATTTATTTTCTATCAACTTTTACTTTCACTCCCTAAATTTTAACACGAATATCTGTACTTTGATTTAAGAAGATTCCATCAGTGCATAACACACAAGAAGACAGAAACAACGTTCAAGAAGTAAAAAGACAGAAACGATGTATCAGGATGAAAATGATGCAAACAACATAAGAAGACATAACAAGGTGAAAAAGGTGTAAAAGACGTAAACAAGAGAGAAAGAACATAATGACACAAAAGAGATGTAGCAAGACAAAATTTCATAAAAGACGAAAAAAGATGAAAAGACAAAAAAAAAACAGGAGAAGACCTGACAAGATGAAATGGTCTACTGTCGGATAGAAATGCCCTACAGATGAAAACGATGTAAAAGACGTAAAAAGAAGAAAAAGACATAACAAGACAAAAATGATGTATCAAGATGAAAACAACAAAAAGACTTAACAAGATGAAAACGATGAAAAAGACGTAACAAGACAAAATGACGTAAAAGATGTCACGGAACAAGATGAAAATGCTGAAACGATGTAAAAGAAATAAAATCATAAAGATGTAATGAGACAAAACAGATGCAACAAGACAAAGATGACATAAAAGATGCATCAAAAAGAAAACGACATAAAAGACGTAAAAAGATGAAAAAGTTGTAACAAGATAAAAACAACATAACAGCCAGTGGAAATGTCCCTCAGAGGGGTACTTTTTCACGTTTACACTTTGAGTAAATTTCAGTACTTTTTCACTTTTACTCAAGTAAAGAAGTTGAATCAGTACTTTTACTTTTAAGTCTTTTTTTTTTACACAAGTATCTGAATTTCTTGAGTAGAGAGTGTTTGTACTTTTTTGCCACCCCTGTTTGTCTCACATTCACGAAGCCCTCGTCTCTTTTTGTCTTATCTCTTCCTCTCTGTCCATTTCTCACCAGATCGACAACACTGAGCCGAGCGTGAGTGGCAAGGAAGTAAGTGTTTTCCGGCCCGGGGTGAGTCGCTCCTCTCATAGACCTCGGCCAAGTCTCAGCATGCCGTGGCATCGTTTACAAAAAGGGACACACACACGTGCACACAAAAGACACACACACCACACACACACACACACACAACACACACACACACACATACTCGCATGCAGAATCACGCAGGCCCTGCCAGCTTTCCCCATAACTTTGGCCTCCTGGTTTGTTTACTAGTTCACCCACTCTAACTGAGTTTACGTAAAAGTGCATGAGCACTGAGAAGCTTCAAATCACTCGAAGCTTTAGTCTGTCATTGCCCTTATATAGAGCTGAAGCCCCGCCCCCTGCCCCAGCTACCCTCTCTCCTAACACGGGCATCCAGAACACAGTGGGTTTTCTCATCGAGGGCTGCTGTCATGAAAAGCTGAAACACATTTTTTCTGCCCATAATCTATGTTACTGTACCGCACTCAGGAATCTGAAGACCCTGTTGCTTTAACAAAGATGAAATAATGATTTTCTTAGCAGTCCACGACTACAGTTCCCATGAGGCTTTGATAGCACGCAGCTGGCTGATGGCAAGGCAATGCAAATGTATTTATATTGCACAAATATTGCCTTTCATACACAAAGGCAATCCAAAATGTTTTACAGAGTACACTGACACGAACCTGAAAAAAGGATAAAAATGAATAAAACCAGAGGAGAAGGTGCACAGAATAAAAACATAAAACAAAACAATTAATAAACAATCACAAGCACACTGGATAAAAGCAATAAAATCAGCTGAAATAAGTTTGATTTAAAGGAAAAATTAATGAAAAGCAATGGAAAACAGCCAGGATTTGATTTGAAACTAGTCAGCTTTGGTTGATGTCTTAGCTCTTCTGGAAGATTGTTCCACATGTGAGCGGCATAAAAACTAAAAGAAGCTTCACCATGTCTGGTTTTGAGATGCTGAGGGGATCACAGTGACACTTGTAATAACCAGTGCTGGAAGACGTATTTATAAATTTTACTTAAAGAAGAGAGAGACAACCTTTTTTTTGCTTTAACTTATCAAGTAAATGATGATTGCGCCGTGTAATGGCTATAGAATAATGACACCATCTGCGTCTGGCTAGATTGGCTCCCTATAAGGCTCGCTGTTTACTATGCAAATCTTTCTGCCACCGGGCACGAATTCTCCCTGGAAGAATGTTGTCTCCATTATAGACCACATTAATGGACAAATTCATGCTTTTTTCTCCTAATGTTTTCTTCTAATGTTATTCCCCTGTCAACTCCTGATGGCGCGAAGCAATAACGTTACTCAAACTGGGTCATTACTATGCTTTGCACGTCACTACAGTAACATATGCATGTTTCCAAATTCAATATAAATTTGTGATAATTTCAGTGTCCCTCGTCAATGAGCATCTTTCTTCCTTTCTTCTTTCCCTCAATAACACCACTTAGAAATGAAAGAGATCTGAAAAGTTGTCTGTTTCCACTTCAAGCTAAATAGAAATATCACACATTAAAAATACTTGTTCATTTTTGTTTAATGAAGACTGAAGTCCTACATTCAACATTTCATATAGTAGTATAAAATTAAAGCAGATGGCCTCTGCCTTTGTAATGTTAACATAAGATTTACTATATTATCCTATAATTTCTGCTATACTTGTACTAGTGTTGTTGCTGGTTAAAGTGGGTTTAATTTTAAGTACCAAGCTTCAGTAGTTCAACCCTTAACAATGTTTAATTTTTGAAACTTTTGAAAACTTCTAATCTGAGAAGTAACTAGTGAAGTAGAAGTAAAGTATAACTTAACTTAAATGGAAATACTCAAGTACAGTAAGTACTGTAACTGAGTAAATGCACTTTTTGTTCAATAAATATATTTATAAGCTCATTTTATCATGAACTTTGAAGACTGTTTTTGACAAAATACTATTCAGGATGACTCATTGTATGTACTTTTATTCATAGCACTGTGTACTTAGACTAGAGTATATTATTGCTAGTTTGTCCTTTATATCCTAATGTTTTATGATTTAATATTTATTTCTCTTTCTTTTCTTCATGTTGGTATGTGTGTGTAGTTGTAGTTGAATGTTTACACTCACTTTTGTTGTTTTTACTGTTAGGTTTTGTATGCATGTGGTCTCTCCAAGAGGCAGAATTAACCATGCCATGTGACTAAATTCTACACCTGTTCTCATTGCACCTTATACCCTGAGGACTCGGTAATCGATGAGCTAATAGAGGCAACATTTAACAAGCATCAGTCCAAGACCAACATAATCAGTGTCCATGGGTGAGTCACATTTCTGCAGCTAGTTCAGACAAACATGACTCTAATAACAGTAGAGGAAAGGAAAGTGGAGCCTTAATGAATACCATGAAGGAAGAAATCTAGTTGCAATGACGTGAAACTAAGTTAGTTTTGTGTGTTAACTAATTAACTTATGTCGACTTTGTTAAGAAATTGAAGATTACAGAAGCTGCAGCTACCCTGGATGTGACTTCAGGACTTTGGCCACACGACATGTAGCATTTAGCGTCCGTCAACAGCTGCCATGGGTGAGGCCAACACAGCGTCCCAACGGCAAACTTGTGTCATATGATTTATTTCCAAATGACGAGGGTTCGGATTCTGCTAGCCAGCACAGTAGTTGATGTAACATCTTTTCAAACCCTCAAAGAGAAAATAACATGGGGTTTATAAATGGTGGGGGAGCAAAGGTTAGCCGGGACGGGGAGGAGGGGTGGGGGGCGGGGCTTCAGCTGTCTTGCGCTGCCTCAATTAAAAGGTTGCTCTCGCTTTGATTGGAGTGATAAAATTGGATCGACTTTGAGCTCTGGCCTTGAAGGGCCTCACTATGCATGACACGCTTTAGTGTAAAGCCAAAGTGCTGCTGCTCTCTTGGCTGCCAACCCACCACTAACTAATGACCAGGAAATAACTGTGGTTCTCACACACACACACACACACACACACACACACACACACACGCTTATAGATTTGTTTCTGACTACATTCCTTCTTTCAACTTAACCCTGTCCTCTACCGGCCCAAACCTAATCCCTTCTATGACTTAATTCAAATCTGAGCCTTCAAGAAAAACAGAAGTTTAGTTTCCCTCTTTTGCCATTATTGCCCATGAAATGTCTAAACCCGCAAACGTAATTGCCACATTTGCTATTTCTGTCTGTTCTGCAGCCTTCTGCAGCCCAGACGCAGATAGTTTTAAATGTGCACTAAAAGCAGCTTACTGTAACATACTGCTAACTGTTGTGATATATTACGCTGAACATACAGTATATTCTATGTATTCTACTTTTTTTCTACCACAGATTGATAATGCTATAATCAGCACGGTTAGTTTAGAGGAGCCAGAGTGAAGTGTGAAAAGCTTTGTGTGTGCCTGCCTCCCACTCAACCTAGTTTTCTATTGCCTTTTTTTTTTTTTTTTTTTTTTTTTGCTACCATAATAGGCAAGCAGGAGAGGAAAAGCCTCCATTTAACTTGATATAATCTGCAGGGTGAAGTTATAATAGGAGAAAGTGGGCAAGACAAAGCCAGACTGCACATCAGACTTTTCGTTGGCACTAATGGTGAAAACACTCGTGAACCGTAAAGTGGAAACCAGAAGCCAGACCGAAAAAACAGCAAATGACTTTGCTCAAATATTTTCAATAAACGATTGTGAATTTAAGTCAACCACAAGTGAAGAAATAAAACAACACACATAAAAAATGTCTGGATAACAGTTCCTCTGCGCAGGATTCACAGATCTGGATAATTGTACAGGCTCAACGCTCCAACCTTCCTTAAAAGAAGTCAAACTTTTTAATGTCAAGGGGGTAAACTGACACAAATCGGAGCACAGATCCCCATAAATATTTTGTCCCAGGTTCCCCCTTCTGATAAGATTTTTGCTTTTGGATGTTTTATCAAAGAAAGTGTATGAAACCCCTCACCACCCCGAGATAATAAGTCTTGTTATCTCGTGATAATAGGTTAATTATTTAGTTATCTCAGAATAACAGATCTTGTTTTCCTATAATGAAGGGTTAATTACTTCATTATCTCAAGGTAACAAAGCTATAGTTTTCTCATAATAACAAGTTATTATTTTGTTATCTCAAAATAACAAATCTCATTTTCACATGATGACATGTTAATTGTTTCTTTATCTCAAGATAACAAATTTTGTTTTCTCACAATAACAGGTTAATTATGTTGTTATTTCAAGATAACAGATCTTGTTTTTTCACGATAATGTGTTAATTATTTTGTTATCTCGAGATAAAAAAAAGCTTGTTTTCATGAAATAATTGGTTACTTTGTTATCTCAAAATAAAAAAAAATGTTTTCTTGTGATAATGGGTCAGTATTTTGTTATCTCAAGATAACAATTCCTGTTTTCTCATGATAATGGGTTAATTATTTTGTTATTTTAAGATAACAACAACTTTTTTTGTGGTAACAGGTTAAAATATTTCTTTTTCTTGTGATAAAATCTTTTTCTCATGATAATGGGTTAACTTATTTTGTTATCTTGATAAAACAAGCTTTGTTATGTCGAGGTAATGAAATAATTAACTCACGATCTCGAGAATTGGAAGTAAGGCTGTTCTCAGCTTCCCCTTTTTGCTGGGGACCGCTTAGAACCCACTTGGGGACCCCTGGGGGCCCCCAGGTCCCACTTTGAGAACCTCTACCATACAGGACCCATGTGTAGGATTTTTTTGGTGTCTAGCAGTGAACTGGGAAAGTGCAAACAGCTCATCTCACCATTCCTTTCCAAGCGTGTTGGAACCTATGTTGGCCATGAAATTTGCGCAAAACACAAAAGGCGTTTCTTGATCCAGTGTTTGGTTTGTCCGTTCTGGGCTACTGTAGAAACATGGCGGCGCAACATGGGGGCCTTGATATAAGAGGACCTTCGCCCTCTTTAGACATAACCAGCTCATTCTAAGGTAACAAAAACACAATGATTCTTATTTTCAGGTGGTTAAACACTAATAAAAACATACTTATGAATATCATATTCCATATTTGACATATTCTGTCGATGAATCCCTGTAAATCTCGCACACTGGTCCTTTGATACACGCCGCCGCCCCCCTCAAACAGCTCGCCTCTCACACCAGGCGCCACTAGTGACTGTTTGCTTTGCCTCAACTGGCCCTCCAGCGAAACCACAGCCCTCTCCTCCTCCTGAGTGTGTGTCTATGAGGCCTTGTCAAAATGCCTCTGTGGTCTAATTCCATGTTTCAGTAATGGCTCAGCCGTGGGAAACAATTCTCCCTCCAAATGTCCCACAAACACTACGAAATGCCACAGTATTATTGTGTCAGCGCATGCATGATGTGCCCGCGAGCGAAAACTGCACTAACACACTCACACACGTACACAAACCGGACCGTCGGGGACCTGGGAGTTTTAGGATTTGTCTTTCGCTGCAGCTAGAGGAAAAAACACTTTCTCCTGAGTCGTCTTTTCCACTTACAGCCTCACTCCTGTTTTCTTTCTTTTTCTTTTTTTTTTTTTTTTTTTTTTTTTCTCAGTTCATGTTACAATTTTCCAGAACCAGCTCCTGGTGTCTCGAGTGTGTGAGCGTGTGTGTGTGTGTGGAGGGCTGGGGTGCAGTGAGTACTCTCCATCTGTGGGCCAGATTAAAGGAAGAAGGGGGGGAGAAAAAAAATCAGGGATGCATGTGCTGGGAGAGCATTTTTTCTGTATGCGTCTGTGGATGGGAGTGCTGCAGTGCACGCAGGGCTGGCCCACTCTGCCTGTCTCTCATGTGTAAAGCATGTGGCCAGTCTGCCAACATGGCAATCATGAGGCAGAAGCTCTCCTCTGATTGCTGGGTGCTCCTGGCTCACTCCTAATGCAGCGGCGATTTATTTTCTGAGATCTTTCAAGTGTTTGTGGAAGTGTGGATTAGTGGCAATTAGCCGCGGCAATAGAGCTGAAGAGTTTGTTAGTAAAGATCACCTGGCTGGAGATTAAAATTTCAGTTGTGTCATCAAACAACATCTGCAGGTTTTTTTTTGTTTATAATAGAACCACAGCCACAGCCCTCATGCCCTCATGAATCTCACAGCTGTCATTACAACAGCCAAACAGCTTCTCTTCTCAACAAGTCTGCTCTCCATAGAAAATTTGAAGTAAACACAAACGGCTGGAAATAGCAATGCAGATGGCAGATTGGGTTATGGTGCTATAGTCATCATCGTGATGAATCAGGCAAAAGTAGACCGACCGTGGGTTGATTATCCAACATAATGTCGAACGAATATAACAACTAAAAATACACCCTGAAGTATCTCTGTCTGCCATTTTCCTCTGACGTCACACTCAGAGTGGGAAGCATAGATCACCATACTGCTCTGTGTCAGGTTACAAGTCTTATAAATGTATGAAATCTGACGTTATCATTTCACCACTACCTGATTGATCAGCAACCGAAATCTGGAGGGACTTCAGGCCATATTTCATGCTAAAACCACGTTTGATAACCCATTAGCTACCGTGAGACAACTGCTAATGTTAGCATTCAGCCACTTCCCTAGCTAACGTTACCGACATCGTTACTGCCACACAAAACACACACTGCTGAAGTGCTTCTGACTTTTGTGTTGGATGTAATCTGTACAGACAGTACACAGAAATTCACCATATTCACACGGCGGCCATTTTCCTGTGATTTCACACTAATGTCATACTGCTGTGTTTCAAGTTGTAAGTTGTATAAACGTAAAGAATCTGACAAACTGATATAATTTTGCCACTTCCAGATTGATCAGTAACTGAAAAGACAACGGATAGTGAAAATATGGAGGGACATGAGGCCATATTTCAATTTGATCTATTAGCTACTGTGTGTGACAACAACTAGCATTAGCATTGAACCCCTTCCTAGCTAACGTTACAGTTTGATAGTGTTACATCATATGATAGGAAAGGAGTAAATTAATTATAAAATATCAACACACACCTTGGACATCTTTATTTAAGCCTGAAAAAAAAAAACACACTGGTTGCGCTGCAGGCTAACATTAACGTTCAACTGTCTTACTGACCTCAGAAATGTTCTGGTGAGGTCAGTAACGTTATATGACATTATATGATCACTGGAACACTTATTTCTGTGTTATGTTCATACAGATTACAGCCAACACAGAAGTTATAAGGAAAAATGTAAGATTAGTTATTTTTTCTTAACCTAACATACCAGAAACCCCATTTTAGCTGCTTAGCTTACTTACTATATGTGGACAAGAGACAGTTACACGGCAAGTTTGATTACATCCAGCGTGTTTTAGCTCCAGGCTTAAATAAATGCGTCCAAGATGTGTGTTGATATTTTAGAATTAATTTCCTATTATATTATGTAACACTTTCAAACAGTAATGTTAGCCAGACAGTAGTTAGCTGTATCACGTTACTTTAGAGGGTATCACATACGCTATGTTGTTTAGCTTGAAATACAGCCCAATGTTCCTCTGAATTTTCACGACTGATTGTATTTTCAGTGGCTGATCGATCAGGAAGCAGTGACATGATATTGCTTCGTCATATGTTTCTGCAACTTGGAACCTGGAACACAGCAGCACAAGTGTGTGTCAGAGGAAAATGGCTGCTGTGTGAATATGGTGAATTATTCAGCAGAGCAGGTGTATTGATAGTCAGCCTCGCTTTGACTCATAAATTAGGTGTGGTCATCTCAACTCCACCACAGGAAAGGGAGGACGGGACTGCTGGATGAATCACTTTGTGGGTCTTGGTGGTCAGTGGCATGCTCGTTGCATGACTGGATGATTATGGGAAAAAATGCGAGCCTTTGTGTGTGTGTTTTGTGTGTAAGGTCTAAAAGATATTCCTTTCAGAGTCGGTACAGCTGAGCTCTGCTGTGTATTGAGGCTGGTCTTTAACACAACAAAAGGCACAGAGGACAGTGGAGCAAAGATAGAAAAACATTATTGCTCTATTGTTATTCTCTGTCCTGCTCCATAGTCCAAATCCTGACTGTCACATGATAACCTGTCATAAAAAAAGTTAATTATAATTCACAAGTCTCCCCTGAAGCAGTTGTGTGGTTGTCTGTTGTGCTTTTGTGTGTCTAGAACCTCAGGATGCACTCAGATCCAAATATTCAGGAAAACACAAATAATTCTATGAAAACAGATATTTCTTCTACCCAACATTGCTTGTCATTATTTGTGGGACAAAAGTCCAAAATATTACCCAGTAAAATTAAGAGTACTACTTTTAACTTTTCTCAAAGTACATTTAAGTACTCAAAGATTCAAGTTCATGTAAAGAATAAAAAGTTAATAACAAAACGTTATTAGTTGGTAAAACTTTTTCAAAACTTGAGAGTTTCTCAGTTCTCTCAAACTTTTCGTTTTACAGTGCAGTAAGATTAACACATCAAGACACATAAACACAGCATCATTACAATTTAAGATGATTACCTTCAACTGAAGGTTATTTTTATATCTTTACTGTAAAGATGTCCTATTACCAGTGCAAAACAGAATTGCATTGCCAATGAATATTAGGTTAGAAAGTACATTTTCCCCATTGAACACGACTTCTGGTATACCCATGCCCACCTCCAGTCTTCTATCTGGATACAGATACACATCATTTTGCTGTTTGAACAAACAAAGATACAGATACAGATAACCGGATTTGCCTGAGGTGGCTGAAGTTGCCTTCATATATCTCCTAGAGGTACCATGACCTGGATGGCTGAGAATCTTTTTGTGAATTTTCATCGTTTCTGGAGGTTGAATAACAAACAAACACAGGTTATATGATGCCACCACGCTGAATAATTTCCACTGCAGCTAAAAAGCTCACAGTCGAAAAGCTTTCACCTCAGACACATCAGCAGTGAGCCCTGCATAATCCAAGTGCAAGACCTTTTCTGTAAAATGCAAATTTTGCACAGCAAACATTTGCCAGAGAAAAATACATCAGAAAGAGGAAGAATATTAACATGCTGCGTGTTTCGTGGACACACTTGCTATTATTGCTTTATCTGACTTCATTCAAATGAGGTTTGATGAAATAGATCTGATGAGATTTTATTGGAGCCCATTGAAGCAACTTATGAAGGTGCTGTTACCCAGTGGTTTTCAAACTATGGTCCAGGGACCAACAGGGGTCCTTGATTGGGTTTTAGGGGGTCCCCAGCAAAAGGAGGAATAGATTTATTTTAATTTTTATCACATTTTTTGGAAGTTGGTACAACAAAGAAAGAAACAGTTTGGCCATTTTGATTTATTCTAATTTATAGTGATTGTAGTTTGATCAGTGATTGAGTATGAAGACGTTTTTGTTTTTTTTTATCAACAAACCTAAAAAATAAAAACTTATTCAGAAGAGATTCCTTAGGACAAAGTTCTCTCAAATTGGGGGTCTGTGGTCTAATTGTAGGGGTCTGTGGCATGAAAAATTTTGGGAAACCCTACTGTAAGCGACATTATCTGCTATTAGAGGTCAGGGTAGACAACCAGTATCTCAGACCAAAACAAATATATGTTTCGTTAGTCAATAAAGTTTGGGGAAACAAAGAAAACGCTGATGTGACCAGGTGGCTGCCATTTTGGATCTGAGGAGAAGGCTCCCGAAACTCGGATCAGAAACTAGTCAGTGCTGATCAAATATGAATCACGATTATGTTACGACACTGCCTATTTCAGAGGGAAAATGTTTTCAGAAACATATTTTAGTTTACTGTTTAGCTGTAATATAAGAATTATTCACCAGGCCGCCATGTTGAAAATTTACGCAGAGAGGACAGAGAGTCACATGCACTTACTCAAGACTCAATGTTGTTTATTGCACCTTTAAAAAAAAAAAACACTTTACTTTTGTTTTCTACCCTTTTCTTGTTACTAGCATGACAACAACATGCAAACTAAAAGCAGTGTCCCTGAGGGGTATTAACAAAGTTTTATATTCAATCTATCTATAGTCAATCACCTAGCAACAATGTTCTCTTGACTTAAACCACTTGAACCGCAACCATATTGTGTTTTCTTGGCTTTCCATTTTTAAAACAACAACCTCGCGAGTTTGACTTGAGGGCAACATACCCTGCGGCTGAATGGACCAAGGTCAAGCATGTTCTCTGGGGGGTTTTCAGAAGGCATTGTGGGAAATGTTGAACTGAAGAAAAATTCAAGATCGACTGAGGGAACGTTGGTGCAACCGTGATTTCCAAGAATGCACCACACATCATTATTTGCCAGTAAAAACAGTATCTGAGGGCGAATTTACGGACTCTTAAAATGTCGGTCTCACTCTTTAGCAACAACCAGTAAACAGCTCAAGGGCAAAGGAGAAGGCTGCAGGGTCACCTGAAACAAAATACCTCAATATTTACACTGCTGAAGTTTTGTGCGAGAGCACATATTAAAAGCACAGATCAATCACTCATCCCTCATCCATTTATTCACGAAATAAGGGTCGTGTTTGTGTACAGCAACGCTTTCAAAATACGCCTGCACTTTTTCCTCAGGTTTCATTGGGACAGTTGACCTTATAAAGTGAGCCACGCCAGCTTTTTTTTCTTTTAACTGACATTAAACCAAAGAGCAGCACAGCCACAAAAGGCACGATGCATTTTGACTATGACTCTTACTTTCTCTCAAAAAAATGTCATTCTCCTTTTGCTTTCACGTCACCCTTCCTTTTCATCACGTGTAAACACTGTTTTCGGTCCAAAAAAGACAAGCCTACGAGAGTTCATTCCTCTTACATTACGAAGAGCATCCCACTGTACATCGCTGGGAGCTTCAGCAGATCAAAGCATCTGTTGAAACACTGAAAAATGGCTCTGTGATTTACCTCTGGCTCAGTCCCTGGAAAACACTGTATACACTGTTATTCCAGACGTATACATCACTTCACATGACAGTGGAAGGGATAAAGCCTCTGTCTGTCCACAGACTGAGAGTTTTAACCTTGAACTGTAAGCTTCAAATCAGCAGATGATACAGACATGTCACCACCTGGTAGGGATGTTTGTAAAATGTCACGTATTTCTCATATTAAAGGGAAAGTTAATCTTTTGAAGTAGGGTTGTATGAGGTACATATGTATAGATGGCATTCGACTTTCCCCCAGTTTGGAGAAGCAGCAGGAGTACCAGAGTAGAAATCTAACCAATGTACTGCTGTGGACAGGGTCAGCATCAAAAATCATCATTTTTTTTATCACTTTACCTTGCCGTCATACAGCCTTTTCTGCTGGGAAACTGCCAAATATTGTTCTCCAAACCAACCAAACTCCAGAGGCACAATCAGTCATTTTAACTCAGAGAACCCAGGCGTTGCTGTTCTCAATCTGTTAGTTTGTTCTGTGTCATTGTGTCACAGAAAACACACAATAACTCAAACAAACTAACCAATCGAGGCAGCGGAAGATGAGCAACTCCTGTGTTCTGCGAGATAAAATGACTGATTTTTCCTATGGAGTTTGGTTGGCTTGGAGAGAGTGATATTTTTCTTATAAAACAGCAGTTTCACATTGAAAAAGGCTGTCTGGCATCAAGGTGAAGCAGTGAAAATATTCTAAATATAGTGTACACTTAAACAGATTTTTAGAAAATACATTGCATTGCTTCCTACACCAGTACTCCTGCTGCTTCTCTACTACAGGTAATACACTGACATGTAATACACTGACTATTGATAAGTACTCATACACCTCCGCCTCAAAAAAAATCCAAATTATTCCTTTAAGGTTTGTCTCCTTTTGCAAATGGACCAAAAAGGCAGACAGACAATGAGCCAGATGGACAGACAGATGGTTTGAGTTCGGCAAAGCATTATTAACATACAAAGCTCTATGCCGTCAAAAATAAACAGGCAATCAGCCACACCATCATCAACATTACTACATCATAACTAACTGGGGCAACAACATGCCCCAGTAAATTATAAGGGAATCATTTGGCACCTAAAACAACAGATAGTACCCAGGCAATGTCCATGATTATAGTATTTTTAGCTCTCTAATAGAGGATAAAGTCATTAAAAGCTAGTTTTAACTTGTCTAAAAATACCTTTTTTATATATGTTTGCTGAAACTGTCAATATATCTTGACAGATAATATGTGAAAAAATCATGTTCCTCCTAATTCTCCTAGAGATGAAACAATCAGTCCAGTCCAAAAGATTGATATTTGATGATCTTGGACTGAGTCCTAGGTCATCAGATACTGTCGTTTTGGGTTGGAAGCTGGCTCTGGTTGGTTGTTTTAGTTCAGGCGAAAGGCAGAGGAGGAACTAGAAGTACCTGATTTCTTTTTTCCACATATTATCTGTCTCATGTACCACTGTCAGGATATAGTGACAGTTTCAGCACGGAAGAGAGAACCAACTGTAGCTTTAAAGGATCAGTCTGAATCAGTTTCAGTTCTAGATGACATATAGTTGCTGCATGAGCTCTGTTATAAAAAACCTCCCGGAGACTCAACTGATTCATGATCTTTGGACTCAAACTTATCTCCAGAAGGCTGTTTCATCTCCTGGCTTCAATTTTCCACAAGAGCACAGTTCAGTAAATCGCCCACATGCACAGAATGCTGACAAATATCCAGTAAGAGACACTAAACTTTAAGGACAGTTTGTGCATGTTTAATATTTCAGTCCATCTGTTAACTTTCATCACTGCAGTACATCCTGGCAATCCTGCACTACACGTGCACAACTTCAAGTAAACTTCCAGAATTTAAACATTTTCTTGTTCCCTGAGTGTGAGAAGAAGTCTTGAGTGTTCGGGGAGGCTGTGCTGTCTTTCTGTATCTGGATGTGTTGATGAACAAACTGGCTGCACGTGTCGGAGCTTGCCTGTTCCTGGTGGCGACTGAGCCGGCTTTCATCTCCGCACGCTCGCTGCCAGTCACCAGCATCACAGTATACAGCAGATATGTCATGAATGAGCTACACATACTGGATGAAGTTAGAGTTCAAAGTTGAAAATCAAGTGATTCTTTTTTTTATTTTGAGGGAAATTAAAGAAGTATTACGTGTAAGAAATCTGGATTTTGAGGGAAATTGTGACAAAATGTACCTGATTAAATGCTGGAAAACTGAAAATATGCAAGAAGACAGGCAGCAATGACTCACTGACCCTCTGGAAACACTCATACAGTAAAATCTAGAATCTATTTGTGTAAAGTTTAGCGTCAGAAGCTGGTGTTGGACTTTCAGTTTTAAGATTTTCTTACCTGGAGAGAGGTCTCCGTCACTCTGCTCTCCTGAGTCTGAATCCATCTTCTCCTGCAGGACACTCGGAGGCTGCAGAAGCTCTCTGATTCCTCTTTCTTCTTGTTCCCTCTTTCCTCTCCAGGGAGTCTTCTGATTTCTTCCCCCCAGAGAGAAAAATAAAAAATGCAGTTTTCTTGTATATATTTTTTTCTGCTAAACTTCCCCTCCCAGCCTGGATCGCTGCAGCTGTGAGAGGAATGCTACCAGGGCTGACTTGCTGAGCTGTCCTCCTTTCCTCTTCTCCTGACTCCCTCAGTTTCCCTCTTTCCTTCCCTCTCTCATCTACTTTCCCCTGTTCCTGATGCTCCCTCCCCTCGCTCACTAACAGTCCGTCCCTCTCTCGGTTTCTCCCCTCCCTCCTTGTCCCTGCCGCTCGGTCCCTCCTCCTCCTCCTCCTCCTCCTCCTCCTCCTCCTCCTCCTCCTCCTCCTCCTCCTCTCATTCGGCGCTGCTGTCACACTCAGCCTCTTCACGCTCTCTCCACTCAAACTCTTTCTCTACCTCTTTCTGTATGCTGTAAGTGCCGTCTCTTCCTCTCTCCCTCCCTCTCGCTGTCTCTGGGTAAGAGTGCTGCCTGTGTTTCAGCACAGACTCATTCATGGCAACTTGAAATTCATCTCCAGCAGTAAAAATCCCATGACCCCTTGTTACTGGCTGTTATAAAATCAGTCACTTACTATCCACGGTGGTCACATGAAGTCAGGCCAGGTTACTGTTTTACTATCTCCAGTAGGCACTGAATGGATATGAAGTGCTTTGGGTCATTTAACTGTGACAGGAAAGTAGTTTTTGACAGAAGAGGGAGCAGGTCATTGTTTTGCAAGTTTCAAGTCTTTGCACTCAAGTCCCAAGTCAAAACAGGCAAGTCCAGTCCTGAGTCAAATCACAAGTCCTAAACTTTGAGTTCCAAGTCCAAAGTCCAAACCAAAGCACCTTTTACACTGCGCAAAAAAACTCACTAACATCTGGCTTTTGTCTTCAATGGGAAAAGGTACAATCAGCAGTCACTCCCAGGTACATTGACCAAATGTCATGAAAAATTCAGGCGGTTCCAGTTGTCCTGAATCCCGAATCCTGTCCTTTTTGTCCTGATAGTTATCATAAATGGAGTGAAGTCAGGTAATTTGGGAAACTTTTTGGTAGATTGCCAAGTAAACCACCTAAAATTCTGAAAACTACTACTATTTTAATAACTTGTTATGGATTTCTGCTGTACCACTATGATAAAAATATGTTCCCAATAAAATACTTAAGAATCTTTGGCCCTTCAGACATCCCAACACTTCCTACCTCACTCTGAGGTAAAATGGGACAGTCACTGATGGTTAAAAAAGACACCAAACAATTCATCTTCATGTCAAACTTAGCTACTGAAAAGACATTTAAAATGACTGTAACACAGATGTCACCTGTGCCAGGACACTGTGATTCATACAGTATCATCCTCGGGATCTGCATCTAATCTTCATAGTATTAATAAGAAATCATGTTATTCTGTATTATTCTATTTTAATCCCTCTGACATGACACGCCCGGCCTCAACTCCCTGTCCCGGATTTCTCATCTGGTCACTCCCAGGTCAGATGACTCTGCAGTATTCTCGAGTATTTATTGGCTCCAGCTCTGATCGGCAGTGACGCAAACATGACACCCAGGTGGACATGCTATTTTCGCCTATTTTTAGCAAATGCAATGAAGGCTCGTTACCTCTTTTGCCCCTTTTTCATTCATGTGCGCTGATGTTTGCATCAGCCCAACACAGCAGAGTTTGCACCTAGCTTAAGGTATGTATTTAGCAGATGGCCACTTGTCTTTAGTCAAGAGTTTGAACGATGTATGAACATTTTATTTCCTATAATTCTTCACAATAAAAGTCCCTTGTTATTTTTTTTTCAAAATATTTTTATTATGAAGCAGCAAAATCAGGAAATGTCGGGTTTTAAGCAGTAAGTTAACACAACTCGTCCAGCTGAGAGTGGACATGAAACAGTAAAATAAAGCAGATACCTGAAAGTGCAAACAGCGACACAGGAGAGAAACTAAACTTCAAACCACAGAGATGCAGTTAGAAGCTACAAAATCACTGAGATCCAGACATGCAGAGACTTTTAAAAACACTTTTCTCTCTGCTGTCCTGCACACACGAGCTGAGTCTCAGCTTTCACGCACACATCAGAAAAAAAAATAGAAAGGCAAAAGGGTCTGCTGGCAATGGAAAAAAGGTAAATCGCCTATTGGTAGTGGATTTATCCATGTTTAAAAACCTCCATATATGCGCTAATTTTGGTGCAAAAACAGTAGTAGTCATAATATGCTCTTCACCAAATGTAAAGCCATGTAAGGCCACAGAGCCTCGACTTACTGTTCTTTGTGCAGCTTCAAATGTTGAATGAAGTTAAACCTGAATGTTTTCCATACTTCAGTTTGTTTTTTTTATGAGCCACCACATTTGTGTATGCAAATCATCTTTTCTTGGGGCTTTAGTAACGTGATGTCAATTCTTCATAGATTTGTCCTGCAACTTGATTTGTATGCTGTCAGACTGGTTCAAACAAAGTGGATCAAGGGAATTTAAGCTACACGTGACATTTCCTTATCAAAATGTCAAAAAACGCTTGACATATATCATATATTTTATTCCATTTTGTACTTACATTATCCTAAATGTTTTCAACAATGTTCAAACTCAGAGAAAATCTATTCAAGGTAACGATGCATTTCCTGCTAGCCATTGCTAGCTCATTGCTAGTTGCTAGGGAAAGTATGTGATACCTCGGATACGTCAGAGAGTGAGGAAACCTTGTTGAATAAAACTTTAATATCACGTCATCCATGAATATGATATCTGTCTGAGTAACATCGGTAACTGATTTTTTGTCAGTTATGGTGGTCATTTAAAAGTGAGGATAACAACTCCCATGATTCCACACTACTTCACATTGTCATCAAACTACGTCTTTCGTTATTGGGTTTTGTTATCGTTTTAATGTGAGAGAGACCCCTAGTGGCAGAACTTACATATTGTTCCTAAGAATGACTAGTTTTAATGTTAGTTGATTCTGGAAATGAAAGGAAATTAATTAATTAATGGCACCCTGGCAACATACTTTTAATCTTTGGTCCAAGTCAAGTCATAAGTCATTGGTGTCAAGCTGCAAGGCATTATTGATTAAGGTCAGTCTGTTGTCATCAAATGTTTTTACTTGAGTCTGACTTGAGTCCATAAATCTGGTTGTTTTTGAGCTGCATTAAATGATGATTCACATTTAGAGGAAAAAATCCACCAAACTCAAATGACAAGTTGTACAGTTCTTGTGTGCTTTCCTTCACTGGTCACTTAAATCCAATGCATACAACAGCCTAATAGCTAGATTCTTTCTCACAGTAGTGTATTCGTCTCCATTTACTGCAGAGATTCTCCAGCATGCAATATTTCTTATTTGCTCGACAAACAGAAGATTTTTCAAAGTGAAAAATTATGACGTTTACAGCATTATTTTCCTGTCTTCAATTCAGAATCTCAGTGTGTCACTAAGTATCAAAACATTCTGCTTTAAATAATAAAAAAATATGCAACTCGAATTATATGAGACTGTAATGGATAATTAATCTGTGTCTGCAAGTCTGCCTGAAAGGTCGGAGCAGAGTATAGAGACTTTGGAGAACTTATGAAAGTACCTCATAGCTGACAATAATACAAACTTCACACTTCCTCTTTCCTTTGTAAATACAATAAACATAGAAAACTGGTGTATTCTTCAGTGCTGCACTAAACCGACAGAGAACTCAGCAGTTCCCCGCAAAACTCTTCAGAGCATTTCAGCATCTTTCAGCTGATTGTTTTGGTTTTTACAGCCCGTAACTGCTTTTGTTCACTCTCACTGCTCTCGTTTACACGGTTTCCAGCAGCAGGCAGCCATTTTAAAAGAAAAAAGCGCCAATAAAGACGATGTGTGTTAACTGCACGCCTCAAACGGTAGACAGACAAAGTTAATGACTAGCTGGTGAACATTGTGGAGCAATTAGCAGCTAAAGACCCCAGATATTTCCCTTGAGACCAAAACAGAAATAAAATGAGTGTGAGTATTGGATTTAAATTCATCAGGTGGTTAGAAACACACACTTCAGGTGAAGAAAAACTGACAAAACAAAAACAACCAGCTATTTGACCATGTTTTCATTGTTAGTCACAGAAAAAACCCACCTCAAATCGAAAAAGACCTTTTCCACAGTAGCTGTTTTGACATGAAGGCAGGGTAAACACAGGAATGGAACAGGACGTTAATTATTATCGCCGGTAACACCTGTGTTTACCCTATTATTTCATATCAACATGGCTGCCATGAAAAAGGTCTATTGGGTTAAATTGCTCCCATGGATACCTGGCAGAGTGCGGGCTCTAGCACAGCTGCATTAGATTTTTAGCAATCAGTGTCAGGTTTTGGCTTCAGAATGAGACAACAACCGATTCTTTGTTGACTCACCATTTTACACATTCAACAATCGTGCGGAGAGAAGTTTTATTGGAGAAAAAGATATATCAGTTTCTCCACCCACTTAAAGCAGCAAGATATTGTGTTTTCAGTAAAGGTTGTGACTTTCAGGAACTGAAACTCTCACTACAAAGAAATCTTTCACTCTCTCTCCCACAGCTGAAACAAGCAGGGGCATTCTGGGAAACACTGGCAGTCGCCATATGAATAACACTTCATCACAACATAGCTCCGAGACATCGAACATGACAGATCGGTGACGTATGAGACGTGTGGGGTGGGTTTTCTCCTTTAATCAACTTGAATTACGTTTTGTCCGCGGTCTTTGCTCAGATTCCGGGGGCAGGTGGGCGTGCAGTTGGTGGTCCGACAACAGTTGCAGGCGATACCATCTCCCAGGTGTGGAGCTGACTGTTGCTCAGCATGAGCACTGGGTACCAGATGGCATTAGCCTGCCCACTGCCCAAGGCTGACTTATCTTCGACACTGTGTGTGCATTTGCATGTGTGTGTGCGTGTGTACTGTCTTATGCAATATTGTGGTGACAAAAAATATATGCCAGTAATCACAACAAACTGAGGCACTTGGATCTGAGCAATAAATCGGTGTGTTTCTTTAACCTGATGCGTGAGTGTAGGCTGTATGAGCATGAATACAAACACACAGCGAGACAGAGAAGCATCAAAATGAGTCGATATCTTGGTTTGCTTGGAGGAGTATACTTTAGGTAACACCTTATTTCACAAAGCATACATTAGACTGTCATTATGCTGTCATGATACCTGTCATGAACACGAAGGAGTCTTTCTGAATGCTGTCTTAAGTGTCATACAGTCGGTTCTGTCATTTATAATGTGAAGTGGACAATGAAATGTCTTTGTTATAATAACTTGACGATAATCAAGTTAATGAAGTTTTTGTTATGACAACTTGACATTAACCAACACAACATACCCCATCAATGTCTCTGTTATGACAACTTGACATTAACCAACACAATATAACCCATCAATGTCTCTGTTATGACAACTTGACATTATCATAGTTAAAGAAACTGTTTATCTTTATGTTTTAACATGACATTATGCTGTATATGTGGCTGATTTTGATACTGGCCATCATGAGTCCATTTTAAGTGTATAAGAATATTTTTCTTAACCTCAAGTAAAGTGGTCAATTTTGAAGGGGTGTGCATAAGACTGTCAGTACACTGTTATAACCATGTCATGTCACATGTAATAAACATGATAGAGTCTTTATGATTGTTGTCATTTAGTGTCATGCAGTCAATTTTGTCATTTTTATCACAAAGTTGACTTTGTTTGAGATGTTTTTATGACAACATGACATTAACCTAGCCAAAAATGTCTTTGCTATGACAACCTGTTGTTAACCTAAACAAAAATGACCTGTCAATGTCTTTCTCATGACAACTTGGCATTATCAGACTTAAAGAAACTGTTTAGTCTTATGTTATAACTTCACATTTTACTGTCTTATGTGGTTAGTTTTGGCATTGCCTGCCATGAAACTATTATAAGTGTGTCATGAATGTTGTCCTTGACCTCAAGTAAGTCTTATGTTATAACTTTTCATTTTACTGTCTTATTTGGTTGGTTTGGTGGTACATTTTGGACTTGTCATAAAGATGTCATTAAATGTTATAAGGTCAGTTTGATGACAGAGTACAGTGTCAATGTCATTTAGCTTACAGAGTTAGCTGATGAACCAACCGCAGTTAGCTTGTTTGTTACTAAAGTGGCTAACAGTCATCTACTGTCATCTGTAGCTGCTGTTAGCTAGTTAGCATGGTTAGCCATGGAGCTAGCCACCTAATTAGCTGGCTCAGCCCCAACAAACCCAAACCCAGCAAGAAAACCACCTCAGTACTGTATTCTCTGTCGTCAAACTGGCTACCATTGGTCTTCGAGGCTGTATTCGGTCTCGGTCTGAGTGGGGTCTCCAGTCCAGCCATGGCAAAAAGTGCAGATCAGTACTGCGCAAGTGCATTTCTCAACAGAAATGAGAGGGAAGCAAGATCATCGAGTGTCACTCCTTATCTACTTCCATCATCAGCTCCAGAAAAAGGCTAACCAAGCTAACTAGGTAATACCAGCTACAGATGACAGTAAACAGTGGTTAGCTGGTTTAGCAACAAGTAAACTAGCTAAACGCCCACCAGTTACCTCTATAAGCTAATTCACCTTGGTTACTGTATTCTGTCATCAAACTGGCCATATAATATTCAGTGACATCTTTATGACAGATCCAAAATGCACCAATTTATTTGAGGTCAAGGAAAATATTCATGACACACTTACAACAGTCTAATGATGGCCAGTGTCAAAACCAACCACATATGACTGTGTAATGTCATGGTAAAACATAAAGCTAAACAGTTTCTTTAAGTTTGATCATGTCAAGTCAGCAAACAAAGACAATGACGGCTATGTTGTGTTGGCTAATGTCATGTTGTTATAACAAAGATATTTTTGTTTTGGTTAATGTCAAGTTGTCATAAGGAAGACATTATTGGCTTGATTAAAGTCAAATTGTCATAACAAACATCACAAACCATGTCAACTTTGCATTAAAAGAGACAAAATTGACTGAATGAACAGTAATAAACATTCATAAAGACTCCTTCATGGTCATGGCTGGTGTCATGACATGGTTATGACACTGTAATGACAGTCATATGCAAACCACTTTAAATAAAGTGTTACTGTACTTTGACTTTTCATTTTAATCACAAGTTACGAGCGCACAAATATGAAACTGAAACAGAACATTATTCTTGAACATGGCTCAGTCCCTCTGGCTTTTGCATAAGAGCTCGTGAGATTTTGGCTCAGCCTCAGTAATTCAGTTTCTGACATAATCACCATCATCAGTGTCTCCATACAGTAAATGTGGCCTCAGTGCTGTGGGGCTGTTTAGTTTGTAAGTTCTTTTGCTTGTGTAACTACAAGCTACTGTCAAATCTACTGTGTCTCTGCGTGAGAGGACAAACCAACCACAGTGCACTAATATGAGATAATGACCACTGGGGAAACAGGAACTCATGTCCAGTACCACAATGTCAAAATACTCCATCACAAGTCAACTTCCTGCATGCAAAGTAAATAGGAACATAAGTATTATCAGCAAAATACTTCAGTCTACAAAAAGTAAAAGTGGTTGTATGCAGAGTGTTATTATTTATTATGTATATGTCTGTTTATATGTCATAATTTATTTTATAATTTACATTATATCTGTATCATTAATACTAATTAATTTGTTGGTATCTGGTTGAGATGAAGTACTTTTGGTTTGTTGAATCCATCCATCCAGCAGTTTGTTTGTGTTGCATGAGTGTCCATTGTCTCGGAGGGACCAGTCAACACATCTGGAACTGGTGTCCACACACATGCACATTTATGATTGGGTACGTGTGCAGACTATTTTTACATTGTAGATCCTGTGGCATGTCTGTTATGTTTGATGTCACGTGTAATGTGATTACTTTTTACTGCTTTACATTTATTTGATACCTTTAGTTACTTGTTACTTTACAGATTCAGATTAATACAAGATACAAACCAAGAAATAACAGACCGCATTTTCCAGCTGCACATTAAAGTGATGTACAGATTAATGCATCACTAATTGTAATCCAATCATGTAATATAAATTACTCTGAAATAGGCCATTCTGCATAATGAGCACTGTTACTTTTGATACTTTAAGTATAATTTGATGCTAATACTTTTGTACTTTTACTTAAGTAAGATTTTAAATGCTCTGCTATTTGCATTTTCCATTTTTCTCAACCTTTGGCAGCCACAGTTTTTGCTCTCGGAGACTGAAATTTGGCATGATGTGTGTGTGTGTGTGTCTGTGTATGTGAAGGTGTGTGTTTATGTTCACTGACTAAATGATGTGTGACAGCAGGAGTGGCCTATAACATAAAGGCATATAACTTCTAAATGGATTTATACAACATGACCACACTTTGTTGAAAGATGGGCATAGAGAAAGATTGACAGACATGCACATGCACACAACCACAACTTTCTATAAAAGAGGCTGAAATTTTTCATGGAGGTCAAGTGTTTGGAGGTTGTGTGTGTGTGTGAATGCATGAATGTGTGGATGCCTGCATGCACATTGTTGCAGCTATTGTGAATTTGTACTTGTTTACTCTGTAGTATTGCCACTTTTGAAAGACTTGAATAATTTCTCCACCACTGGTGGGAGGAAAGAGTCTCAGTTATAGTTTAATCTATAACACATTTAAAAAACTGATTATATATTTCGATTTTAAAATATTACTCTCCATTTCTAGCAAGTATAATTATTAAATAGATTAATAGTAAAAGTATAATATTTCCTTCTGAAATGTAGTGGTGTGGAGTAAAAGTGTAAAGTAGTATAAAGTAACAAGTAGGCGATGGCTATAAGTGTTGGAGGAAGTGAAACTTTTTCATAGCAGATTTTATTTGTAGACACCGTGAAAAGAGACAAGTTCTTTGATTGTAATACTAAAAGA
Source organism: Lutjanus argentimaculatus (assembly GCA_034769285.1). Taxonomy (NCBI): domain Eukaryota; kingdom Metazoa; phylum Chordata; class Actinopteri; order Lutjaniformes; family Lutjanidae; genus Lutjanus; species Lutjanus argentimaculatus. Next base: position 33,659,313 of record JAWZSL010000002.1, read on the forward strand.
AATTATGTTCTTTTATGGCAAATATTTCTCCACTATAGCTGATGTAAATGGTGTCCTTCACTTGTACTAAAACTAAATGACATTTCCATATTACAACGCCTACAAACACAAGACACTGAAATTTTATATATTACTTACTGTACTTACATTACCCCATATGTTTGCAACAGCGATCAAACCCAGAGAAATCTGTAGTCTTATTCAAGGTAACGGTGAATTTCCTACAAGCCACTAGTTGTTATAACTCCAGGAAAACACATAATATGTCAGAATGAAGAGTGAATAAAGGTGAAAAAACTTTAAAACATGATCTCATCTGTGAACATGATTTCTGCCAGAGTCACATCAGATAGACTTTCATTGATAATGCTTGTTGTTTAACAATAAAGACAATGACTCCCATGATCCCATGTTACTTCACAACATTATCAAACTGCGTCTTTTAATGTGAGACAGACCCCTAGCAACAGAACTTACTTAATGAACATTTAAGTACAGTACTTGAGTGTGTGAATGATCCATCTTTAGTGGGTGAGAGCATTCATTTTAACTTCCATAACTCTCCCAGTCGAGCCCAGTGGACGGGCATAAAAAGAAAAGAAACAGCAGCATCAACTCATCTGCTGCACCAAACTTTGCAGCCTCAAACTAAAACCTCCAGACTAAAAAGCAGAAAAGGAGGAGTAAAGTAGAAGAAGAAGCAGAGGAGCTTCCTGTAATGATGAGCGCCACCACCCTCCTCTGATGTTCAATGAGAAACAAATGAGCTGACTTTGCAAAGCGGGCCACATGAAAAGGCCACGAAGTGAGAGTTTCCCTGTGATCCAGTGCCTTTACTGGCAGAGAGCCTTCCAGTCTGGGCCTCTTCAGACAGACTGGGCCTGATGAAAGAGATTCACTCCTGCTTCAAGAGGAGTCGGGATGCAATTTTTGTTTTTTGTTTTTTACTGTTTGTACTCTTAAAGCTCTGAAATACGCAGCTCATAAGAGCAAACAAGCAAAATGTCTTGCATCATCACAGAAAACAGTGTCACTGCCAACCGTAGGAGGTGCACTTCACATTGACAATGCACCAACAATGTAGAGAGATGAGTATATTACCAGTTGACCCTTTCTGGTAGATGTTTCCATGGCAACCAAGGCTCTTTTTTAATGAAGCAGTAATCCAGCAGGGGACAGAAACAGAGAGACAATATGGCCACTGGCATTTGAGAATTTTAGCACAGCGTAGTGTGTGTACGTGTGTGTTTGTGGGTGGTAAACAGCATGTAATCAATCAGATTGTCAATCAGAGCACGGGGCAGGACAGTCTCAACTTTTTGCTGCGAGGCTCTTACGTCTGAGTTATTTTAAAAGCGTCTGGCATCCTGCCTCTATAAATCTGTCATGCAGCAATAGGAATAAATGGGACGAGACGGAAAAATATACATCATGTGACCAACAAAAACCACAAATGAAGAAGCATGGACTTCCTTAAGAGAAAGACCAGACTGAATATTTCAGAGAAGTGCAGCAGATTCTGCAAGGCAAGCTGTTCTAATACCTTAAACCCTTCCAGTAATGCCCCCATTCTGCTCCAAGTAACTTTCTGTGTTGTAGATTTGCAATATGCATATTTTATTAGAGATGCATGACCTGAAAATAATAAAAAGAAAGTGCTTTAACGTGTGAAAACTCTACCTTTAGATGATACTGGCATGAAAAAACTGCACCAACTGTGACAGACACACAGGGCGACCTTTCTGCCAAAAGCAGGCAAAGCTGACACAGTTTGAAACCACAAGTATTATTCATTTCCCCTTTACAAAAATTCTAAAGTGACACACACACACACGCACAGAGAGAGGGAGAGAGACACCACAGCAGTCCCCAGTAGTAGACTTGAAGTGAAAGTTACCACAGATCTATTTAGCAGATGCCTGATATCCCACAGTTTGGAGCCCGAGGAGTCACATTAGCTCAGTGTGTTCTCTCTTTATACTGGAACTCTCCACAGTTTCTGCTCCACACCACTGAAACTACCTGAATTCTGACAGGCAAAAGATTCATTCCATTGTAAAGACACACAGGATACTCTTAAGTAAGTATCGATTATTAGCTATGCTTAGTGCCTTGATCCAGTGTATGATGCATCTTCACGTTTCATTACAAATGCAAAGCCCCTCTCTCACCACTGCATTCTTTATGATTTGTTGGGCTGAAAGTCATTGATCACTCGCAGACAGCAGCACTGGTTTATTTTCATCTATAAAGCAATGTTGGGCAAACTTCCAGCCTCCGTACCTCTGTACCCGCCTCTGTGTCTGCTCTGATAGTTACCAGCCACGCTCCTCCAAGTGGTTGTTTTTTTAATTAACTACAGGTTTTAACTGATCGAGGGAAAACTGCATTTTCCTACTATGCACCACGAGCATGGAGGAATCTAGAAAAATATCTTAAATTAGATACACTTAAGGGCATCATAAAGAATGCGGTGATGGAGACATGCCTGTTTTTCTTGAGAGGCCACTATGTTTGAATTGTTGTTGTTTTATTATGGATTTTTGTTTAGTATGTTGTTTTTGTTGCATTTTAATATGTTGTGATTGGCTGCTACCTTGGCCAGCCCTCTCTTGTAAAACAGATTTTGAATCTCAGTTGGACATCCTGGTTAAATAAAGGTAAAATATTAAAAAATAACAAAATAATAATAGTGACATCGCTCTCAGGATGTTGGTCTTTCGGTTGATCGGTGCGCCACTCTGGTTGAGAATGAAATATCTCAAATATCTCAAACTGTTGGATAGAATACCATGTGATTTTCTACAGGCATGGATGAATTGTAATAACATTTGTGGAACTTTTATTTTTATTTTGTCCAGTATTTTTAATGACTGCAAACCTGCAAACATCCTGAAGTAGCATCTAAAGTACCTGTGGTACATCTTCAGCTCCTACCAGCTGGTGAAACTCTGCTTTGTCTCTTTTCATAGTGGGAGTACTCAATGTTTCCTTTTTTTTACAACTCAAAAGATAGAGAAGAAACTTCTTGGCTGCTGCTGCTGCTGCTGCTGGAAGAGTCCATGATTGTGTGATGGTGACTGTGTGTTTTAGTTTCCTGTGAAATGCAGATGTTCACATTGGGTTTGGTGTGAAAAAACCTTAACTCTTTGAACCTAATAGCATTCTCATCAGCCTCAACTTGTACTTGGTTCTTATTAGCAAATATTAGGATGCAGACATACTACACTTAATCATTATACCTGCTAAATATCAGCATTGTCATTTTGAGACATGGATGTACTAAGAAGAACTGGATACAGTCTTTATTGACCACAGTGCATCACGTGATGTTGTGATTACACAGTATGGCCACTAGAGGGCTTTTCACACTGCATATTCTTAGCCCTGGGCTAAGAGTTAACCCTGGGATAGCTTAGCCCCTTTTCACACACACATGGTTAAACCAGGGTTAATCTAAGCCCGGACAATATGATTCATGCTGCCCTTCTTCTAGCTCTGAGATAAAGCCACTGTACACCCACACAGGTGTTTTGCACTTACTTGGTGGCCTCTAATCCTTTAGCCCTGTTTCCCATCGGCAGCTTTCAGCCTTGGGTTTAGCTGATTTTCAGTGGGTGGCCCCTGCAAACTCAGGGCTAACCCTGCTCCAGAGCAGGGCCGGTTAGCCCTCGGCTAAAGTCAGGGTTAGCCCACTTTGGAACTTTCCAGGATTGTGCCAGTGTGAAAGCTCTTTTAGCCTAGGCTAACAGCTCCCTTAGCCTGGGGATAAATGCAGTGTGAAAAGCCCTTATGTCAGATTGGCTTCAAGCCCAGTGCTCTTCCTGGGGGGCTTGTTTTGAGCATGTTGTCAAAGCAATGCTATGCCTGAGTATAGCCTCACAGAGCTGATAGCATGCCTGTTGCTAAAATGTTAAGTGGTAGAGTGAATGTAAAAGTAGATAGATAGCCTAAATTACATTGACTCTCGTTGCTGTATCTATTAACTCAAGTATTGTACTTCACCAGGCCAACTTTTCAAGTAGCCTCAGTTATAGAGTAGAGTACAGACTAACAACAAAGATCACATGAAAAAGTCCTGAACTGTGTGTAAATGGAACAGAAGAGATCAGCCGCTGAATCAGAGAAGAAACCACTGGTGTGTCTGCAGCCGCAGGAGGGCGGAGCTCCAGAGAGGTGACGCTCTGCTCTCAGCTGACACTCTGGATAACATAGGCTACATGTAATCTAAATATAAAGGCTCACAGAAGTGTCAGGGGGTGTGAGCAGTCACAAATAGGTCAGACCCAGCAGAGTGTGAACAGTACAGTATGAAAAATGCACAACAATTCAATAAAATGAAGGATGATGTAATGGTAAAGATTAGTATTACCTTGATATTACCTTGATATAGGTAAAACAAACAAACAAAAAAAGTTTGCATCTACCATACTTAATGATTGATGCACCGTCCAGCGAGCACGCTAAATGACCCGAATCAAACACACCCACAGTGTTGTGTGATCAACAGGTGCATGCTGGCTTTAGTTAATGGTCTAATGTTCTGCTTATGGTCCTCCAGCAGTGACATAACAGGTAAGAGACAATGTGCAGCAAGCAGGTCATTATTGTGAAATAACAGGATGATGCAGGATCCCAACGCGAAACCTGGAGGGGTTTATTTCACAATAATGACCTGCTCCTATTTATTATCTTGCTTATTACGTGGTTATTTCCCAAAAACAAATATTTTTTGACACAAAATATTCATTATGAAATGATTTTATAGCTTTGCTGAGCCTGATTGTACAGGAAGTGAATGATTAATCATTAATCATTAATTTGTTTATTGCCAAACAAGAATTTAACCAATTAACCATGTATTAATAATTAATCAATAGTCTAGAAATGGTATTATGCGCTTCATTTGACATTGTTTTGTCTGGTGCAGCTGTTCATTGGATAAGCAAACTTAAAAATAAACTTAAAATAAGAAAAAAAAAAAAGAAAAATGACAAGAAAAAAATGAAAATGAGGGAAAAAAATTATTTAAAATTTTCATCGATTAATCAGTTGTTAGCATTTTTAACTTAGGTCAAATCAGTTAATGTTGTCTACTTACAACCTGGTGACACATTTTGAAACATGAAACTTTCTGTCACAAAACAATTTTGGTTGATAATACCACAGCAACATCTGATTTAATGTGATGAAGAGGTGAAATTATTATTTTGTATATAAATATGCTATTTACCGCGGCTGTAAGGTGCTGGAAAAGATTGAAAATGCACTTTGAAAACGCTTGAAAAGTGCTCGAATTTGACTTTGGAAAAGGTGTACTAATCCTTAAATTATGATTTTAGTTGACACGTGCAAATCTGATTTTGAGGATATCAGAGCAGACAAAGTCTTGGGGACCCACCGTGATTTCTGGCGCCCCTCCTAAGGGCGGCCCGGACCCCAGGTTGGGAACCAATGCTGTAATTGACCAATCAGAATCAAGTATTTAACAAAGATGTGTAATAATTGTGCAGAGTGCTCATTCAGCTTAAGTTTCAGAAGACGTTGGAACACCGTGGGAAAAGAGAGGCTGAGTGGTTTTGTTATGTGATGAGAATGAACGAGCAGAAAAGTTGAACCCAGAACAGACTCAGGGTTTTTATTTATTTATTTATTTATTTTTTGTGGTGTACACAGCACATGAGATTAGTTAATCTTGCTATTTTTATCCACAACAATTATTTTTTTCCCCCCTAAACCTAACCAAGAAGGGCTTTCTGGCAGAAAGCCTTGAAGGGTAACTTTTCCCAACAGTTTGCACAAAACTCCCAGTGACATTCAGACACATGAGTTCAACAGCACTCAGTGGTGGTTATAGCTCTTGGTTTGTTATACTGGGAAGTTGGAATTTCCGAGTTCCCGGTCGGAAATTTCACCTTTCAACCTTTTTTTTTTCTCTCTTTCTCTCCCCTCTTCTCTTTCCTTCAGTCGCTCCTTTAGTTAAACAGGAGGAGAAAAGAGTATTTGCATATTCAATATATGCAGCATGTTGTCTTTATGTACAGATCCTGACCACCAAACATTATTCATCACCCAGTGTAACACTAGACATGCAAATACACACACACACACCTACCACACATACCAAGACTGAATTAATCTTGTATCCACAGTTTATCGTTTAGTACTGTTTGTTTAGTCTTTTTTTTTGTCTCATTTATTTTTGTTGTTTGTCTTTGTCCTTCTTGCATAAGATCTTTTGGCTGTTAATGTGTCTCTCTGCAGTTGTTTCCCCTTGTTTTGTGCGCACTTTATTGCACAATTTAAAAAATAGAATTTAAAAAAAGAAAAAAAAGAAGGAAATTTCAACCACAACGCCTCCTGAAGTCAGATTTCTGGCTCAGAAAGTCAAATGAACCTCACCCAAGATGGCTGCCCCACACATCATTAGTAAGGGAAAGCTGTCGTAAATAGCGTTTATTAGCACTTCTGTCTTTATTTTTGTCTCATTAAATCAGTCACACACAGGACAGTCTATGTTGCATCTTTGGACATGTTGCAACAGTGTGTTGGCATGTGCAAAATGTGAAATACAAAAGTTATCAACAGGTATTGCTAACAATGGCTAAACACTTCCAGTGATGCACTTAATAAAGATGTTCTTTAATTTAATATTTCTAAGAGACCTTTCAGAATTTATGGGAGGGGTTCACTGGAGGAAAACAGAGGAGGGTCATGCTTTTTTAATTTTAATCCGAGGGAGGGTACACTGTTTTTCATTTAAGCCCTGGGGAGGGTCATGCAAATTTAAAACAATCAATTAAAAAAAAACAAAAATAAAAATAAATTTTCATTAGCATATTTGAGGCCGAGCCCGATCACAGCCCAACATTTTTCTTAACGAGCGTCCGTCGATGCAGCACAGACAGCCTAGAGGTAGGATAGGTTATTACTTGGCAAGACCATGAGTCATTCTACCATTTTAATGTTCATTTATGAAAACGAAAAGAAAAAAATATTTCATTTAGAGGACGGGTCACAGCTTTTTATTTCAGAGCGCTCTAAAATCCTCCAGTGACCCCCCATACAGTCCCTAATATTATCGTAATTGTAGTCCCCATCATATACCCCACCCCACACAGTAATGTTTACTCTTTAAGTAAGATATTCCTGCACTCTTTCCACCTCTGGACAGACAGACAGACAGACAGAAGGATAGATACTGATGGTGATTGATAATGACAGTTTTAGGCCCTTATGTCTGGAAGTGATAATTAAAGCATCTACTCATCCTGAAGCTGCTGCAGACTGAAGTGAGTGCTAACAAATCTGACAGATGTTGTTAGAAGTGACACCTTTAAACTTAAGCTGACACAGATAATAAATGTTTATTCTGTTAACCTAAAACTTAAATCGCCACATCTGTTGATCCCTGCTTGGCCTCATCGCCAGATGTTCAGCCTGTAAGTCACCCTTTGCAGAGAAGTGATTAAATTTAACCTTATTGACTGAAATAGAAAGATTTCTGAGTTTTGGGAAAACAAATTGTTAGAGGACCAACAAGCAGCCGAAGGACAACGGATTCATTCATATATTCGGCTTGATATTATCAGTATTCTTCCATTTGCTTCCACTTTTAATGACTCACTTCTCTCTTAACTCTCAGTAGTGGCTCAAAGCTTCACAGAGAAGATGGAGATTATTGTGAAGATGATTGTTTTCTTGGTAAATTTACTCGATCCATCTGACAAGGTGCAGTTGGAGCTGCCGCAGCGTGCGTGAGATGATTTCCATTCTGATGGAGGACAGGGATGAGAGACTGAGGTTAATGAGAATATAGTGATTCACTCGCCATATCCCGCGACACCTGCAAGGAACAGCCTGTGGTACACACACACACACACCACACACACACACACACACACAAAACAAAAAACACACACACACAATGCTATTTACATGCACACACACACAAATAACACTTAAAAAGAACATTTTATAGAGGAGAAACCTAACTACATCAATACTGACTCTTACAGTTCACACATACAGGAGGTGAACTTGTTGCTGAGGTGGTGAGATGTTCTGTTGCAGATATTGATTAGTCGACCCAGCACTAGTGTGTGTGTGTGTGTGTTTTTTTTTTCCTGACAGACTCTCCTCATCATCACTGTAATCAGCACAAGCAGCTCCCAGGTGGCCGTGCGTCAGTGAAATTGAGATTGAGACTCTTATTTTAGAAGTTTCCCTCTGTTGCATCACTGACAAATAGCTGACATCTCTGGAGGAACTGCACCTCATGGCTAAAAAAAAAAAAACGGATCTGCATGTCCATTTTCTCTTTGTTTCTTCCTCAATACCTCCGTCAATGTTTGCTGTCAAACAAACATGTTTGTAAGAAGCGCTCCCGTGGTCTCTCAGCATGAGCCAGTGTCGGTGTTTAGACAGTGGAGGCAACACAAATTGAAACATCTGTGTGTGAAATGTATTGCCACGTTTGCCCAGAGGCAGAGCAATTGAACATAATGAACAGATTGGTTGCTATATTTGGCTGCTCTGAAGGTCACATCACTGTGTTCTGTGCTGCAGCGCCCTCTGCTGGACAATATAAACAAATACAGCACAAGAAGAAAAGGTGAGTGATGTGTTTTTTCTTACTATTCTTCTTTTTAATTTAATGTCTCGCCTGTAAAGTTATGAATTTAAATGTGTGAAACAATGCACCTTTTTAATTTTTTTTCTCCACTTGATTAGTTTTCACACTTGGAAAAGAAACATTACATACAAAAGTACAGGAAAAAATAATGTACTTTTGTAAATCCTAGATTACAAATGATTGAATGAAATTATTATATTGTTCCTCCAGAATCTATGATCACAACTGTGTCCATAGCAACACTCTGCTATACAGAAATAACAGACCTTAGAATTCTGTAATTAATCAATCAGAATGAAGTATTTAACAGAGCCATGTAATAAAAAATAATAAAATTATGTAGGGCTGCAACTAAGGATTATTTTCATTGTTGATTAATCTGATTATTATTTTCCTCAATCAAACAATTAGTAGTTTGGTCTATAAAATGTCAGAAAATGTGCAAAAATGTTTTTCTTAAAAAAAATACTTAAACTTATTAATTGATTATCAAAGAGTTGATGATTAATCTAATAATTGATTAATAATCAGTTAATTGCTGCAGCTCTAAAGTATTTGTTATAAAGTGGTTTGTTGTGCAGTAGATTAAGAACACACAAGAGGAATTTTATCACCAATGGTCAGTTTCTGACTTGATGCACATTGCAAATATTTTCTAGTCTAAATATATGTGGGAAAAAAATGAGAAAATGTCCAAAAAGAAAACCAAGACACATAATATTTGCACAATAATTTACATTTACTTCAGTATTAGCATGTCAACTTACATTTCACAAAATGTACAATAGTTCAAGTAGAAATACAATTTTAATACATACATAATATAAAAGTTAGCTTTGTACAGTCATAAGATAATAGAAATAATATTGTATACTCAACAAAAGTATAAATGCAACCCTTTTGTTTTTGCTCCCATTTTTCTTGAGTTAAAGTACAAAAATCTAAGACAGTGCACACAAAAGGTTTATTTCTCTCACATTTTGTTCTCAAATTTGAGAAAATTCATGTTAGTGAGCACTTCTCCTTTGACAAAGTAATCCACCCTGACAGGTCTGACATATAGAGATGCTGATTAAAATGCTGGAAAAAATTTGTATTTGTAGCCCTATGTGAAATAACCATTGCTCAGTGGCTAATAAATGTCTTTGATCAAACTGCACATTTTACTGTGACCGGTCCAAGACACACCTTTGCAATAATCCTGCTGTTTAATCAACATTTCTATATGCCACACCTGTCAGGTGAATGGATTATCTTATCAAAGTGCTCATTAACACAGATTTTAACAAATTTGTGAACAAAATTTGAGAGACATAAACCTTTAGTGTGCACAGAAAAAGTCTTCAACACTTTAAATATGGGAGCAAAAATAAAAGTGCTGCGTTTATATTTTTGTTGACTGTATATATTATGTATAAATGTATAAGTACAAATGGAGAAAACAATAAAGGCGAGAGTCTCAGAGTGTTTTCCAGTTTCCTCTCTGTCTGGGTAAGAATGTCATGCTGAGATGTTCAGCTTCCTGCTGGTGCTCGACAGGCTGCTGGGACAGGTTGTTGGTCTGTGGGAGGCGGTCCAGGGTCAGGCCTCGTGGGGCAGACAGGAGTACTGAGACAGCAACGTTACCAGGATGGATTTCATCATCACCATGGCGATGTGCTTACCGACGCAGGCTCGGGGGCCTGAACCGAACGGCTGGAAGTAACGGCGAGGAGCCTGAGGGAGGACAGAGGAGAGAGGCTGTTAAATCTCCTGAAAACTTTATCTATAACATAAATATTTATGACTTAAAGAAAGAAAACAGTGTTAGGTATTATTTATTCAAAGTGTGACACTCAGAACTCAGCTTAAAGGGGCTGTGTTGGCGTAGTTTGATCAGATTCTCATTCAAATGTTGCTAAATCCCATGCACAGACATTTTTCAGCCATGCCCCGCCCACTTCAAACCAGTAAGACAAGCAAGAAAGAAAATAGTAATACATAAATCTGTCATGTGAAATATCATAAATTGTTTTAATTTTAGCAGAAATTGTGTGTCCGTGCAGGTTCCCATCTCTCCTAGTAAGAAGCTGAATGTGAAAACAGGAATTCAGGATCTTTAAGAGTTAATTTATCCAAAGTTGCAAACAGAACCTCAACTTCTTGAAAAAATAAACATCTTCTTACATTTTTTTCAAAGTTTTCCAGACTGAATTGATTTGGTTTGAGGAAGAACTCTGTCCGGTGCATGTGGCCGGTGTTCAGAATGATGTTTGTCCCCTTCGGCACCCTGTAGCCTCTATGATGTCATCAGAGAGGGCCCGACGCATGGTGAAGTCCACCACAGGGTGGAACCGCAAGCATTCGTTGACGAAGCTCTCCAGCACCCGCAGCTTCGGAAGGTCTCCTTTCTGAAGCTGTCTCTCACCTAGAGAAGGACAATGACAACACAAAGATATGACTTGTGTTAAACTGTCGTCTCTAATGACAAAAACTGAACATGACTTAAGTAGGATTTGTTGCAGGACTGTTGTATTAGACTGCATTAGTTTTAGCAAGGTGCACTGTACCTAATAAACTGGGAACTGAGTGCATAGGTAGAGCACTGGTAGACAGTCCCTAATCTCTAATACATTTTGTCAGTGTCAGTGTCTTTAAAGGGATAGTACAGATTTTTTCAAGTGGGGTTGTATGAGGTACTTATCCATGGTCAGTGTATTACCTACAGAAGATGATTGTTGGGCACGCTCCCAGTTTGGAGAAGCAGCAGGGGTATCAGTGTAGGAAGCTAAGCAATGAGCTGCTGTGGACAGGGCCAGCAGCAAAACATATTTTAATCTCCTAAAAAAGGCCCATCTAAAAAAAGTTAATGTCATTTCAGGTGAATGTCATATTTAGCATATTATCTTCGCTTTACTTTGCTGTCAGACAGCCTTTTCAGACTGGAAACCACTGTTATATGAGCCAAATATCAATATTTCCAAAGCCTCCAGACTCCATTGGCAAACACACTATTTTTACCTTGCAGAACACAGACTTGTTGGTCTACCACTGTCTCGACCAGTTAGTTTGTTTGTGTTGTTATGCAAAAATCCAAACTAACCTTTCAAAACACCAAAGTCACACAATAACACAAATTAAACTAACGATAACTAGCAATATTTAGCTTATGTAACTGTGGTTTCCTGTCAGAAAAGGCTGTCTGACGGCAAAGTAAAGTGGTGAAAACATCCTAAATATAGCACACACTTAAACTGATGTTGATTAAAATATGTTTGCTGCTTGCCCTGCTGCAGCAGTTCATTGCTCAGCCTCCTACACCAGTACTCCTCTCTGCTTTTTCAAACTGGGGGCGTGCCGATCACCATCTACTGTAGATAACACACTCACTATGGAAAACTACCTCATAATGCTACTTCAAAAAATCTTAACTATCCCCTTAAGTTTTCCAGATACTTGCCTACAACGGTGTCTATCTCCTGCAGCAGCTGCAGCTCCACATCTGGATTCTGTTTGAGGAGCAGCAGCATGAAGAAGAGGCTGATGGACAGAGTGTCTGGCGCTGCGATCACCATCTCCAACACACACTGGCTCACGTTCTCTGCAGACAGCTCGCCATGGTTCTGAAAACACACACACAGAAGTATGAAAAAAACTTATTTGAAATTTTGAGTATTTGCAAAAACAAACAGCACTGGTTCAAGTCTCAGACTCACCTGTGCGAATATGAGCTCTGCGGTGAAGTTGATGTTGTCCAGTTTATCCGCCTGCTCCAGCTCTCTCCTTTTCTGCTCTACAAGACTCTCTATGGCGTCCTGCAGCTCCTGGCTGTGAGATAACAGATATATAACACACAAAAAGGAAAATACATTATCATAGATGCATCAATATGTACTTCACTTTATTTAACATAGAAGCCTGATAACATGATAAGAATGATAAAACGACAGTGACTCACGCTGCTGTCTTGTGTCTCTGGTGAATCCAGCTGAACTTGAAGTAAATGTCTGGTTTGATCAGCACCGTCTGCCACGTGTCAAAGTACTTCTGAATCTTCAGCAGCAGCTCTTTCTCTGGACACAGAGTTAACACAACAGAGTAGGAAGATAAATTCACTGTGTAAAGGGACAATTTACCCCAAAACTTTCCTTTAGAAGAAAACAGTTCCAACATGAAAACAGGTCACAACAGTGCCCAGGTCATGATTTTTTAGAAAGAGACATTACTGTCGAGTTTTGCACGTCGATCAAGACATTGTTATCTGTATCTGTTCAACCAACCAAATTATGTCTGTGTCTGTATTCAGACAGAAGACCAGAAATGGGCATATGTTGTATTTACTATTGAATATTCATTTGCAATGCAACTGTTGACTTCAAAGAATAAGGCTGATTTAATATAAGTAATTATGAAATAACTGGAAAAAGTGCATTTAGACAAAAGTAACATTACATTTTGGACATTTTTCCTAAATAATAAGGCACAACTTCAGGCAGAGAAAATATCTGTTTCCATTTCATTATTTATGCTTTGCTGAATAACAGAATCTACTACAGGTGGATCCCTACTTTCAGCACCACAAGCCGAGTGTAACCTACTTTCATTATACCGGAGAGAATGCAGACAAGTGGCGAACTTTCCCTTTAAAAGATTTACGCGCGCCTACTCACCATTCACAGCTACACCCAGGAACAGTCTGTTGGAGATGTCGACCACGGTGCAGCGCAGCAAACTGAGGACGTCCACTGACGCAAACTGTCCAGGTCATCCAGGTGAGTCTGTGTGGAGGAGACGCAGACCTCCATCGTCTGCGCAGGCCTGGACCTGTCAGGGCTGAAAAAATAGAACATTCAGTATCTGACATCACTGAATAACTGGATCAATCAGGGCTGATTAAGGGTGAAAATGTTACCTTTGGTGAAATAGGCACGTATCTTTTTCCACAGAGTCACATTGTTGTTAAATATGATGCCTCTCTCGTTCATGCCGATGCAGCTGAGGCCCGGTTTGCTCCCAAAACGTGAAGTATAATGTCCATTTTTCAATACATGGTGCACCGCTGAGGACCTTATGTAAAAACAACAACAACAAAAAAAAATATGAATTTACACTTGCATGCTTGAATTGACTGTGACTTTATCAGGGTTCATACAGGTGGATGAAATCCTGGAAAACACTTGAATTTGAGAAGTGCTTGAAACTGCAACTTTACTTTTCTAATAAATCGCTCTCTGACTGAATAGTTTGCTTTTCAGATAAAGAAATAAAATAGGTCAGATGTTCAGCTCAGGCAGAGATAAGTGATAGCTCTTCCTTTAATTTGTCACCCTTCTGTAGAATTTAAAATTAAAATTGAAAGGTGCTTGAGTTTGACTTTGGAAAAGGTGCAGCAACCCCGTTTATTTATCAGCATTAACAGAGGAAACCAACCTGCTGAGTATGAGCGTTTCCTCTCCATTGATCCAGACTCTGACGATATCTCCATACTTGTTGTTGTAGTAATTGCTGGCTGTGCCAATACCGGTCCACAGGAACCTCAGGTATGACAGAAGTGGCCCCAAACCCAGACAGAAAGAAGGACCTGTGGTGGTAAAGGACAATAAATGTGTTTTTCTGCAGAACTGAAATTGATAAAGTTAAAGCAGCTGAAAAGTAAGACAGTGTCAGACCTACCGGTACAGTTTTCTTATCTGTGTGGCTCCAGGCCACCAGCAGCAGACAGACGATCAGGACAGGGTTCTGGTTGCCACAGAGACGCCAGGTGATCCCACTGCAGTGGCGTTCGGGGACATGGCGACCAGGTCTGCCACTATGTCGCCCAAACCTACAGGAGTCATCATGGTCCGCTCACACTCAGAGATCAGATCCATTAGAAGGCAGATTTTAACACAACCTGCACAGGACTGCTCAAACCGACTGCTTCAACAAGCCAAGTTTTCTCTTTATATGTGGTCTGAGCTGGTGAGCAGCCAGGTCAGGGTGAAGCAAAAGCCACAACAGAGGAGGAAAATGGTAAACAATACACTTGTAACCTTGACTGCGTTGGATTTCTGCCTGTGGCCTTGAGCGTACAGGACCTGTTTCAGTGGGTACAAGCTGTGGAGTTCTATCACGGGTCTATATTTGACATTTTGAGGATGAGAAGCAAGGTTCGCTCCTCCTTTGAACGTCAAAAGAATCTGGCTGGAAATCCTCCAAAAGAGCTCAGGCCCGTGAGAATCTGCGTCACTATCATTATTATTATTATATTATTATTATTATTATTATTATTATTCCAGCTTTATCTGTCTGCTTAATCAAATTCTCTGCTTTTTCTAAAAACATCCATACTGCAAATTTCTTTCAAGATAAATTACAATATCCTTGAAGGTTCACTCTGCTTTTGAAGGATTATTAGAAGGGATTATTTAGAATTTACAGTATTAAACAGGTCTTTACATTTACTGTACAATGATGAATTTAAATCAATGCATGACTGAATAATTAAATTATCA